>OZ023211.1:5831210-6526210 GCA_963995525.1 Escarpia spicata
CTCTTGAGGTTAAACGCCGCCGATGGAGATGGATCGGACACGTCTGCAGAATGCCACTGACATCCATTCCAAGAGTGACCGTGTGAAAGACCCTGGTGGCAAAAGAGCGAGGAAAGACCCAAGGAGACATGGAGGAGTTCAGTCGAGCGTGATATGAATACATTCGGGTGGAGCTGGGGCCACGTAACGAGGCTGGCACCTGAAAGACAACATATCGACGTTCTTTGGTGTATACCTCATGAAAACGTGTGAACCAACACGAAGAGGATCAAGTAAATAAGTTTCATCCAAAAGTTACTTTTAACGTAATACAATATAATAAATGGCTTCCTACTCTTCCTGCACCGGTTACAGGACAGCGTTCCGGATTGGTGGCAAGTGAGCTTATATTTAAGAAGTATCAATCATAATGCGATTCGGATTGAGCCAAAGTCACATAGAGCGAACTATCAATGTATGTAAAGGTTTGGTATATTATTGAGGTATATGTGTAATATAACTTACTCGATGCTGTTGTCATTTGGTCAGCTTTCGTCAGTCCTTGAACAAATACCACACAGTAACCAAGCAGAACTATACGTAATCCAAACACTGCTATATATAAGCAAACACAAAACGTAAAATATAAAATAATTTTTTCTCTATACGTATATCGCGCCGATATATACAAATACGGATAGAACGTCATCAGTTAACGGGTCAACGGAGTTTCAATTTTGGTATCTCCCAATTGCTTGAAGAATCAAATTTATTGGCAATAACAACACATTTTCGCATTTCTTAATTCAAACAGAGAACGTAATAAATGATGTAACCAAATGTTAAATAAAATAGTGCCTCAATTCTTCTGATATGTTCCCGATTAACGCAATTGCACGTTAAGAACAAATAAAGCAATAGCTTAATTTACGTGATTCACGATATGGCAAAATTTGTGTCACATATGGGTTTTGATTTTCCAAATATCTTATCGTCTATTTGGACTTTTACCTAAATGCATATGTATTCGCACATTTAAATACCACAGCAACATGTTTACATATACCTGCTTCGCAGTTGTCTCCAACAAAACCATCGGCGCATTCACAAGTGAACCCGTTCACACGGTTAGAACAAGTCCCACCATTCAAACATGGGTTGCTGGCACACTCATCCACGTCTGCAAAGTAGTAAGCAATTATCACTTCGATAACAGTATCCAAGCAGTTCTTGAAAATATATTCAAAAGTACAACATAATTCGGCAAAGTGCAAGTGCATTAAAATATATTTTAATGAAGCAATTATACCTTGTTATATAATACACTGTTTCCGCTATACGTCTTGCGTTCTTCGCGCTGTTATATCCGAAAATAAAAAGACTATCATTTGTACTATCTCACTTACCACCGGACATTAGAGAGATAGAGAAAAGAGAGCCTTCATCGAAAATCTGGCGGACGAAGCAGAAACAGCGGCACAGACACAGAACATGGCTGCACTGTACAACATAACCAATACGCTAACAGACGTTTTTAAAAATAACGACATCCCAGTGAAAGATGTAAATGGAAATGCTGTCATCGGTGTAGCGGAACAGATCCAAAGATTGAAAACACACTAGGAGACCATCCTCAAATAAGCAGCACCAAGCAATCAAGCAGACATTCCAGAAACGTAGAGGATCTGCTGATCAACATAGACCCACTATCTGCTGAAGAAGTGAGGAAAGCTATCAAGACCATGAATTCAGGGAAAGCACCGGGGGCAGACAATGTGAGTGAAGTGCTGCTGAAGGCTGGAGGAGATGTCACCGCTGGAGCCTTGACAGAGATCTTTGAACATATATGGGAGGCAGAAGAAATACCTGGTGACTGGAAAACGGGGCTCATGGTTAAACTACCTAAGAAACGAGACCTTAGCAGTTGTACCAACTGCAGAGTGATCACTCTTTTCTCCTCCATAAGTAAAGTTTCAGTAGGGTAAACCTTTTCAGAATGTCAGCATCAGAGTTGAGCACAGAACAGGCAAGCTTTAGGATAAGAAGATCGTTTGGATAAAAAAAAATTGCACTAACGCAGATCCTGGAACTATGCCAGGAATGGAACACACCATTCTACGCAACCTTGGTCCATTTTTATAAAGGCTTTATACAGTATTCACAGAAACTCTCTGTCGTATACTCAGACATTTTTGAATCCATCCAAAGATTGTGAGTATAATCCAACTGCTTAATGGCAACTTTAGGTCCAAGGTCATCTTCGGCCAATACCTGACAGAAGATTTTGAAATCAAAACCGCAGTGAAACAAGGATACATTTTATCCCCTTTTTTCTTATACCTTGGCTGGGATCCACTGGATCATGAAAGAAACAGCACTAGCAGAGACAAGTAGCATCAAGTTGACCTTCACAGATACACTAGGTGATCTAGACATTGCAGATGATATATATCTCTTGTCGCACCGCTACGGAGATATCCAAAGAAAAAGTGAGGAACTTGCCAGAAATGCTGGAAACATAGAGCTCAAGAAAGCCACCAACAAAACAAAGACACTTCAAAACACCACCCATACAGCAGACCCAATCACAATTGGAGGAAGAAATATTGAAGAGATGAGAGAGTTCACCTACATAGAGGGCCAAAGTGACAACAGATGGAAACTCGGAGTCTGAGATCATAGCATGGCAAGAGGGTCATTGGCGGCACTTAAGAACATCGGAAAGACCAATAAGAACAGCAATAGAACCACAATCCGCATGTTCAAGAGCAATGTCTTGGGTGTGCTGTTATATGCGGCGGATTCTCGGAATGTCACCAAACACATATGCCAAATACTGGAAATGTTTTTAAATAAATGTCTCAGGAAGATTCTCCGAATCTACTATCCAAACATAATCTTTGACACGGAACTCCACGAAGCGACAGTCATGCAGCCCATCTCTCTTGAGGTTAAACGCCGCCGATGGAGATGGATCGGACACGTCTGCAGAATGCCACTGACATCCATTCCAAGAGTGACCGTGTGAAAGACCCTGGTGGCAAAAGAGCGAGGAAAGACCCAAGGAGACATGGAGGAGTTCAGTCGAGCGTGATATGAATACATTCGGGTGGAGCTGGGGCCACGTAACGAGGCTGGCACCTGAAAGACAACATATCGACGTTCTTTGGTGTATACCTCATGAAAACGTGTGAACCAACACGAAGAGGATCAAGTAAATAAGTTTCATCCAAAAGTTACTTTTAACGTAATACAATATAATAAATGGCTTCCTACTCTTCCTGCACCGGTTACAGGACAGCGTTCCGGATTGGTGGCAAGTGAGCTTATATTTAAGAAGTATCAATCATAATGCGATTCGGATTGAGCCAAAGTCACATAGAGCGAACTATCAATGTATGTAAAGGTTTGGTATATTATTGAGGTATATGTGTAATATAACTTACTCGATGCTGTTGTCATTTGGTCAGCTTTCGTCAGTCCTTGAACAAATACCACACAGTAACCAAGCAGAACTATACGTAATCCAAACACTGCTATATATAAGCAAACACAAAACGTAAAATATAAAATATTTTTTTCTCTATACGTATATTGCGCCGATATATACAAATACGGATAGAACGTCATCAGTTAACGGGTCAACGGAGTTTCAATTTTGGTATCTCCCAATTGCTTGAAGAATCAAATTTATTGGCAATAACAACACATTTTCGCATTTCTTAATTCAAACAGAGAACGTAATAAATGATGTAACCGAATGTTAAATAAAATAGTGCCTCAATTCTTCTGATATGTTCCCGATTAACGCAATTGCACGTTAAGAACAAATAAAGCAATAGCTTAATTTACGCGATTCATGATATGGCAAAATTGGTGTCACATATGGGTTTTGATTTTCCAAATATCTTATCGTATATTTGGACTTTTACCTAAATGCATATGTATTCGCACATTTAAATACCATAGCAACATGTTTACATATACCTGCTTCGCAGTTGTCTCCAACAAAACCATCGGCGCATTCACAAGTGAACCCGTTCACACGGTTAGAACAAGTCCCACCATTCAAACATGGGTTACTGGCACACTCATCCACGTCTGCAAAGTAGTAAGCAATTATCACTTCGATAACAGTATCCAAGCAGTTCTTGAAAATATATTCAAAAGTACAACATAATTCGGCAAAGTGCAAGTGCATTAAAATATATTTTAATGAAGCAATTATACCTTGTTATATAATACACTGTTTCCGCTATACGTCTTGCGTTCTTCGCGCTGTTATATCCGAAAATAAAAAGACTATCATTTGTACTATCTCACTTACCACCGGACATTAGAGAGATAGAGAAAAGAGAGCCTTCATCGAAAATCTGGCGGACGAAGCAGAAACAGCGGCACAGACACAGAACATGGCTGCACTGTACAACATAACCAATACGCTAACAGACGTTTTTAAAAATAACGTCATCCCAGTGAAAGATGTAAATGAAAATGCTGTCATCGGTGTAGCGGAACAGATCCAAAGATTGAAAACACACTAGGAGACCATCCTCAAATAAGCAGCACCAAGCAATCAAGCAGACATTCCAGAAACGTAGAGGATCTGCTGATCAACATAGACCCACTATCTGCTGAAGAAGTGAGGAAAGCTATCAAGACCATGAATTCAGGGAAAGCACCGGGGGCAGACAATGTGAGTGAAGTGCTGCTGAAGGCTGGAGGAGATGTCACCGCTGGAGCCTTGACAGAGATCTTTGAACATATATGGGAGGCAGAAGAAATACCTGGTGACTGGAAAACGGGGCTCATGGTTAAACTACCTAAGAAACGAGACCTTAGCAGTTGTACCAACTGCACAGTGATCACTCTTTTCTCCTCCATAAGTAAAGTTTCAGTAGGGTAAACCTTTTCAGAATGTCAGCATCAGAGTTGAGCACAGAACAGGCAAGCTTTAGGATAAGAAGATCGTTTGCATAAAAAAAAATTGCACTAACGCAGATCCTGGAACTATGCCAGGAATGGAACACACCATTCTACGCAACCTTGGTCCATTTTTATAAAGGCTTTCTACAGTATTCACAGAAACTCTCTGTCGTATACTCCGACATTTTGGAATCCATCCAAAGATTGTGAGTATAATCCAACTGCTTAATGGCAACTTTAGGTCCAAGGTCATCTTCGGCCAATACCTGACAGAAGATTTTGAAATCAAAACCGCCGTGAAACAAGGATACATTTTATCCCCTTTTTTCTTATACCTTGGCTGGGATCCACTGGATCATGAAAGAAACAGCACTAGCAGAGACAAGTAGCATCAAGTTGACCTTCACAGATACACTAGGTGATCTAGACATTGCAGATGATATATATCTCTTGTCGCACCGCTACGGAGATATCCAAAGAAAAAGTGAGGAACTTGCCAGAAATGCTGGAAACATAGAGTTCAAGAAAGCCACCAACAAAACAAAGACACTTCAAAACACCACCCATACAGCAGACCCAATCACAATTGGAGGAAGAAATATTGAAGAGATGAGAGAGTTCACCTACATAGAGGGCCAAAGTGACAACAGATGGAAACTCGGAGTCTGAGATCATAGCATGGCAAGAGGGTCATTGGCGGCACTTGAGAACATCGGAAAGACCAATAAGAACAGCAATAGAACCACAATCCGCATGTTCAAGAGCAATGTCTTGGGTGTGCTTTTATATGCGGCGGATTCTCGGAATGTCACCAAACACATATGCCAAATACTGGAATTTTTTGTAAATAAATGTCTCAGGAAGACTCTCCGAATCTACTATCCAAACATAATCTTTGACACGGAACTCCACGAAGCGACAGTCATGCAGCCCATCTCTCTTGAGGTTAAACGCCGCCGATGGAGATGGATCGGACACGTCTGCAGAATGCCACTGACATCCATTCCAAGAGTGACCGTGTGAAAGACCCTGGTGGCAAGAGAGCGATGAAAGACCCAAGGAGACATGGAGGAGTTCAGTCGAGCGTGATATGAATACATTCGGGTGGAGCTGGGGCCACGTAACGAGGCTGGCACCTGAAAGACAACATATCGACGTTCTTTGGTGTATACCTCATGAAAACGTGTGAACCAACACGAAGAGGATCAAGTAAATAAGTTTCATCCAAAAGTTACTTTTAACGTAATACAATATAATAAATGGCTTCCTACTCTTCCTGCACCGGTTACAGGACAGCGTTCCGGATTGGTGGCAAGTGAGCTTATATTTAAGAAGTATCAATCATAATGCGATTCGGATTGAGCCAAAAAATCACATAGAGCGAACTATCAATGTATGTAATGGTTTGGTATATTATTGAGGTATATGTGTAATATAACTTACTCGATGCTGTTGTCATTTGGTCAGCTTTCGTCAGTCCTTGAACAAATACCACACAGTAACCAAGCAGAACTATACGTAATCCAAACACTGCTATATATAAGCAAACACAAAACGTAAAATATAAAATAATTTTTTCTCTATACGTATATCGCGCCGATATATACAAATACGGATAGAACGTCATCAGTTAACGGGTCAACGGAGTTTCAATTTTGGTATCTCCCAATTGCTTGAAGAATCAAATTTATTGGCAATAACAACACATTTTCGCATTTCTTAATTCAAACAGAGAACGTAATAAATGATGTAACCGAATGTTAAATAAAATAGTGCCTCAATTCTTCTGATATGTTCCCGATTAACGCAATTGCACGTTAAGAACAAATAAAGCAATAGCTTAATTTACGTGATTCACGATATGGCAAAATTTGTGTCACATATGGGTTTTGATTTTCCAAATATCTTATCGTCTATTTGGACTTTTACCTAAATGCATATGTATTCGCACATTTAAATACCACAGCAACATGTTTACATATACCTGCTTCGCAGTTGTCTCCAACAAAACCATCGGCGCATTCACAAGTGAACCCGTTCACACGGTTAGAACAAGTCCCACCATTCAAACATGGGTTGCTGGCACACTCATCCACGTCTGCAAAGTAGTAAGCAATTATCACTTCGATAACAGTATCCAAGCAGTTCTTGAAAATATATTCAAAAGTACAACATAATTCGGCAAAGTGCAAGTGCATTAAAATATATTTTAATGAAGCAATTATACCTTGTTATATAATACACTGTTTCCGCTATACGTCTTGCGTTCTTCGCGCTGTTATATCCGAAAATAAAAAGACTATCATTTGTACTATCTCACTTACCACCGGACATTAGAGAGATAGAGAAAAGAGAGCCTTCATCGAAAATCTGGCGGACGAAGCAGAAACAGCGGCACAGACACAGAACATGGCTGCACTGTACAACATAACCAATACGCTAACAGACGTTTTTAAAAATAACGACATCCCAGTGAAAGATGTAAATGGAAATGCTGTCATCGGTGTAGCGGAACAGATCCAAAGATTGAAAACACACTAGGAGACCATCCTCAAATAAGCAGCACCAAGCAATCAAGCAGACATTCCAGAAACGTAGAGGATCTGCTGATCAACATAGACCCACTATCTGCTGAAGAAGTGAGGAAAGCTATCAAGACCATGAATTCAGGGAAAGCACCGGGGGCAGACAATGTGAGTGAAGTGCTGCTGAAGGCTGGAGGAGATGTCACCGCTGGAGCCTTGACAGAGATCTTTGAACATATATGGGAGGCAGAAGAAATACCTGGTGACTGGAAAACGGGGCTCATGGTTAAACTACCTAAGAAACGAGACCTTAGCAGTTGTACCAACTGCACAGTGATCACTCTTTTCTCCTCCATAAGTAAAGTTTCAGTAGGGTAAACCTTTTCAGAATGTCAGCATCAGAGTTGAGCACAGAACAGGCAAGCTTTAGGATAAGAAGATCGTTTGGATAAAAAAAAATTGCACTAACGCAGATCCTGGAACTATGCCAGGAATGGAACACACCATTCTACGCAACCTTGGTCCATTTTTATAAAGGCTTTATACAGTATTCACAGAAACTCTCTGTCGTATACTCAGACATTTTTGAATCCATCCAAAGATTGTGAGTATAATCCAACTGCTTAATGGCAACTTTAGGTCCAAGGTCATCTTCGGCCAATACCTGACAGAAGATTTTGAAATCAAAACCGCAGTGAAACAAGGATACATTTTATCCCCTTTTTTCTTATACCTTGGCTGGGATCCACTGGATCATGAAAGAAACAGCACTAGCAGAGACAAGTAGCATCAAGTTGACCTTCACAGATACACTAGGTGATCTAGACATTGCAGATGATATATATCTCTTGTCGCACCGCTACGGAGATATCCAAAGAAAAAGTGAGGAACTTGCCAGAAATGCTGGAAACATAGAGCTCAAGAAAGCCACCAACAAAACAAAGACACTTCAAAACACCACCCATACAGCAGACCCAATCACAATTGGAGGAAGAAATATTGAAGAGATGAGAGAGTTCACCTACATAGAGGGCCAAAGTGACAACAGATGGAAACTCGGAGTCTGAGATCATAGCATGGCAAGAGGGTCATTGGCGGCACTTAAGAACATCGGAAAGACCAATAAGAACAGCAATAGAACCACAATCCGCATGTTCAAGAGCAATGTCTTGGGTGTGCTGTTATATGCGGCGGATTCTCGGAATGTCACCAAACACATATGCCAAATACTGGAAATGTTTTTAAATAAATGTCTCAGGAAGATTCTCCGAATCTACTATCCAAACATAATCTTTGACACGGAACTCCACGAAGCGACAGTCATGCAGCCCATCTCTCTTGAGGTTAAACGCCGCCGATGGAGATGGATCGGACACGTCTGCAGAATGCCACTGACATCCATTCCAAGAGTGACCGTGTGAAAGACCCTGGTGGCAAAAGAGCGAGGAAAGACCCAAGGAGACATGGAGGAGTTCAGTCGAGCGTGATATGAATACATTCGGGTGGAGCTGGGGCCACGTAACGAGGCTGGCACCTGAAAGACAACATATCGACGTTCTTTGGTGTATACCTCATGAAAACGTGTGAACCAACACGAAGAGGATCAAGTAAATAAGTTTCATCCAAAAGTTACTTTTAACGTAATACAATATAATAAATGGCTTCCTACTCTTCCTGCACCGGTTACAGGACAGCGTTCCGGATTGGTGGCAAGTGAGCTTATATTTAAGAAGTATCAATCATAATGCGATTCGGATTGAGCCAAAGTCACATAGAGCGAACTATCAATGTATGTAAAGGTTTGGTATATTATTGAGGTATATGTGTAATATAACTTACTCGATGCTGTTGTCATTTGGTCAGCTTTCGTCAGTCCTTGAACAAATACCACACAGTAACCAAGCAGAACTATACGTAATCCAAACACTGCTATATATAAGCAAACACAAAACGTAAAATATAAAATAATTTTTTCTCTATACGTATATTGCGCCGATATATACAAATACGGATAGAACGTCATCAGTTAACGGGTCAACGGAGTTTCAATTTTGGTATCTCCCAATTGCTTGAAGAATCAAATTTATTGGCAATAACAACACATTTTCGCATTTCTTAATTCAAACAGAGAACGTAATAAATGATGTAACCGAATGTTAAATAAAATAGTGCCTCAATTCTTCTGATATGTTCCCGATTAACGCAATTGCACGTTAAGAACAAATAAAGCAATAGCTTAATTTACGCGATTCATGATATGGCAAAATTGGTGTCACATATGGGTTTTGATTTTCCAAATATCTTATCGTATATTTGGACTTTTACCTAAATGCATATGTATTCGCACATTTAAATACCACAGCAACATGTTTACATATACCTGCTTCGCAGTTGTCTCCAACAAAACCATCGGCGCATTCACAAGTGAACCCGTTCACACGGTTAGAACAAGTCCCACCATTCAAACATGGGTTACTGGCACACTCATCCACGTCTGCAAAGTAGTAAGCAATTATCACTTCGATAACAGTATCCAAGCAGTTCTTGAAAATATATTCAAAAGTACAACATAATTCGGCAAAGTGCAAGTGCATTAAAATATATTTTAATGAAGCAATTATACCTTGTTATATAATACACTGTTTCCGCTATACGTCTTGCGTTCTTCGCGCTGTTATATCCGAAAATAAAAAGACTATCATTTGTACTATCTCACTTACCACCGGACATTAGAGAGATAGAGAAAAGAGAGCCTTCATCGAAAATCTGGCGGACGAAGCAGAAACAGCGGCACAGACACAGAACATGGCTGCACTGTACAACATAACCAATACGCTAACAGACGTTTTTAAAAATAACGTCATCCCAGTGAAAGATGTAAATGAAAATGCTGTCATCGGTGTAGCGGAACAGATCCAAAGATTGAAAACACACTAGGAGACCATCCTCAAATAAGCAGCACCAAGCAATCAAGCAGACATTCCAGAAACGTAGAGGATCTGCTGATCAACATAGACCCACTATCTGCTGAAGAAGTGAGGAAAGCTATCAAGACCATGCATTCAGGGAAAGCACCGGGGGCAGACAATGTGAGTGAAGTGCTGCTGAAGGCTGGAGGAGATGTCACCGCTGGAGCCTTGACAGAGATCTTTGAACATATATGGGAGGCAGAAGAAATACCTGGTGACTGGAAAACGGGGCTCATGGTTAAACTACCTAAGAAACGAGACCTTAGCAGTTGTACCAACTGCACAGTGATCACTCTTTTCTCCTCCATAAGTAAAGTTTCAGTAGGGTAAACCTTTTCAGAATGTCAGCATCAGAGTTGAGCACAGAACAGGCAAGCTTTAGGATAAGAAGATCGTTTGCATAAAAAAAAATTGCACTAACGCAGATCCTGGAACTATGCCAGGAATGGAACACACCATTCTACGCAACCTTGGTCCATTTTTATAAAGGCTTTCTACAGTATTCACAGAAACTCTCTGTCGTATACTCCGACATTTTGGAATCCATCCAAAGATTGTGAGTATAATCCAACTGCTTAATGGCAACTTTAGGTCCAAGGTCATCTTCGGCCAATACCTGACAGAAGATTTTGAAATCAAAACCGCCGTGAAACAAGGATACATTTTATCCCCTTTTTTCTTATACCTTGGCTGGGATCCACTGGATCATGAAAGAAACAGCACTAGCAGAGACAAGTAGCATCAAGTTGACCTTCACAGATACACTAGGTGATCTAGACATTGCAGATGATATATATCTCTTGTCGCACCGCTACGGAGATATCCAAAGAAAAAGTGAGGAACTTGCCAGAAATGCTGGAAACATAGAGTTCAAGAAAGCCACCAACAAAACAAAGACACTTCAAAACACCACCCATACAGCAGACCCAATCACAATTGGAGGAAGAAATATTGAAGAGATGAGAGAGTTCACCTACATAGAGGGCCAAAGTGACAACAGATGGAAACTCGGAGTCTGAGATCATAGCATGGCAAGAGGGTCATTGGCGGCACTTGAGAACATCGGAAAGACCAATAAGAACAGCAATAGAACCACAATCCGCATGTTCAAGAGCAATGTCTTGGGTGTGCTTTTATATGCGGCGGATTCTCGGAATGTCACCAAACACATATGCCAAATACTGGAATTTTTTGTAAATAAATGTCTCAGGAAGACTCTCCGAATCTACTATCCAAACATAATCTTTGACACGGAACTCCACGAAGCGACAGTCATGCAGCCCATCTCTCTTGAGGTTAAACGCCGCCGATGGAGATGGATCGGACACGTCTGCAGAATGCCACTGACATCCATTCCAAGAGTGACCGTGTGAAAGACCCTGGTGGCAAGAGAGCGATGAAAGACCCAAGGAGACATGGAGGAGTTCAGTCGAGCGTGATATGAATACATTCGGGTGGAGCTGGGGCCACGTAACGAGGCTGGCACCTGAAAGACAACATATCGACGTTCTTTGGTGTATACCTCATGAAAACGTGTGAACCAACACGAAGAGGATCAAGTAAATAAGTTTCATCCAAAAGTTACTTTTAACGTAATACAATATAATAAATGGCTTCCTACTCTTCCTGCACCGGTTACAGGACAGCGTTCCGGATTGGTGGCAAGTGAGCTTATATTTAAGAAGTATCAATCATAATGCGATTCGGATTGAGCCAAAAAATCACATAGAGCGAACTATCAATGTATGTAATGGTTTGGTATATTATTGAGGTATATGTGTAATATAACTTACTCGATGCTGTTGTCATTTGGTCAGCTTTCGTCAGTCCTTGAACAAATACCACACAGTAACCAAGCAGAACTATACGTAATCCAAACACTGCTATATATAAGCAAACACAAAACGTAAAATATAAAATAATTTTTTCTCTATACGTATATCGCGCCGATATATACAAATACGGATAGAACGTCATCAGTTAACGGGTCAACGGAGTTTCAATTTTGGTATCTCCCAATTGCTTGAAGAATCAAATTTATTGGCAATAACAACACATTTTCGCATTTCTTAATTCAAACAGAGAACGTAATAAATGATGTAACCGAATGTTAAATAAAATAGTGCCTCAATTCTTCTGATATGTTCCCGATTAACGCAATTGCACGTTAAGAACAAATAAAGCAATAGCTTAATTTACGTGATTCACGATATGGCAAAATTTGTGTCACATATGGGTTTTGATTTTCCAAATATCTTATCGTCTATTTGGACTTTTACCTAAATGCATATGTATTCGCACATTTAAATACCACAGCAACATGTTTACATATACCTGCTTCGCAGTTGTCTCCAACAAAACCATCGGCGCATTCACAAGTGAACCCGTTCACACGGTTAGAACAAGTCCCACCATTCAAACATGGGTTGCTGGCACACTCATCCACGTCTGCAAAGTAGTAAGCAATTATCACTTCGATAACAGTATCCAAGCAGTTCTTGAAAATATATTCAAAAGTACAACATAATTCGGCAAAGTGCAAGTGCATTAAAATATATTTTAATGAAGCAATTATACCTTGTTATATAATACACTGTTTCCGCTATACGTCTTGCGTTCTTCGCGCTGTTATATCCGAAAATAAAAAGACTATCATTTGTACTATCTCACTTACCACCGGACATTAGAGAGATAGAGAAAAGAGAGCCTTCATCGAAAATCTGGCGGACGAAGCAGAAACAGCGGCACAGACACAGAACATGGCTGCACTGTACAACATAACCAATACGCTAACAGACGTTTTTAAAAATAACGTCATCCCAGTGAAAGATGTAAATGAAAATGCTGTCATCGGTGTAGCGGAACAGATCCAAAGATTGAAAACACACTAGGAGACCATCCTCAAATAAGCAGCACCAAGCAATCAAGCAGACATTCCAGAAACGTAGAGGATCTGCTGATCAACATAGACCCACTATCTGCTGAAGAAGTGAGGAAAGCTATCAAGATCATGAATTCAGGTAAAGCACCGGGGGCAGACAATGTGAGTGAAGTGCTGCTGAAGGCTGGAGGAGATGTCACCGCTGGAGCCTAGACAGAGATCTTTGAACATATATGGGAGGCAGAAGAAATACCTGGTGACTGGAAAACGGGGCTCATGGTTAAACTACCTAAGAAACGAGACCTTAGCAGTTGTACCAACTACAGAGTGATCACTCTTTTCTCCTCCATAAGTAAAGTTTCAGTAGGGTAAACCTTTTCAGAATGTCAGCATCAGAGTTGAGCACAGAACAGGCAAGCTTTAGGATAAGAAGATCGTTTGGATAAAAAAAAATTGCACTAACGCAGATCCTGGAACTATGCCAGGAATGGAACACACCATTCTACGCAACCTTGGTCCATTTTTATAAAGGCTTTATACAGTATTCACAGAAACTCTCTGTCGTATACTCAGACATTTTTGAATCCATCCACAGATTGTGAGTATAATCCAACTGCTTAATGGCAACTTTAGGTCCAAGGTCATCTTCGGCCAATACCTGACAGAAGATTTTGAAATCAAAACCGCAGTGAAACAAGGATACATTTTATCCCCTTTTTTCTTATACCTTGGCTGGGATCCACTGGATCATGAAAGAAACAGCACTAGCAGAGACAAGTAGCATCAAGTTGACCTTCACAGATACACTAGGTGATCTAGACATTGCAGATGATATATATCTCTTGTCGCACCGCTACGGAGATATCCAAAGAAAAAGTGAGGAACTTGCCAGAAATGCTGGAAACATAGAGCTCAAGAAAGCCACCAACAAAACAAAGACACTTCAAAACACCACCCATACAGCAGACCCAATCACAATTGGAGGAAGAAATATTGAAGAGATGAGAGAGTTCACCTACATAGAGGGCCAAAGTGACAACAGATGGAAACTCGGAGTCTGAGATCATAGCATGGCAAGAGGGTCATTGGCGGCACTTAAGAACATCGGAAAGACCAATAAGAACAGCAATAGAACCACAATCCGCATGTTCAAGAGCAATGTCTTGGGTGTGCTGTTATATGCGGCGGATTCTCGGAATGTCACCAAACACATATGCCAAATACTGGAAATGTTTTTAAATAAATGTCTCAGGAAGATTCTCCGAATCTACTATCCAAACATAATCTTTGACACGGAACTCCACGAAGCGACAGTCATGCAGCCCATCTCTCTTGAGGTTAAACGCCGCCGATGGAGATGGATCGGACACGTCTGCAGAATGCCACTGACATCCATTCCAAGAGTGACCGTGTGAAAGACCCTGGTGGCAAAAGAGCGAGGAAAGACCCAAGGAGACATGGAGGAGTTCAGTCGAGCGTGATATGAATACATTCGGGTGGAGCTGGGGCCACGTAACGAGGCTGGCACCTGAAAGACAACATATCGACGTTCTTTGGTGTATACCTCATGAAAACGTGTGAACCAACACGAAGAGGATCAAGTAAATAAGTTTCATCAAAAAGTTACTTTTAACGTAATACAATATAATAAATGGCTTCCTACTCTTCCTGCACCGGTTACAGGACAGCGTTCCGGATTGGTGGCAAGTGAGCTTATATTTAAGAAGTATCAATCATAATGCGATTCGGATTGAGCCAAAGTCACATAGAGCGAACTATCAATGTATGTAATGGTTTGGTATATTATTGAGGTATATGTGTAATATAACTTACTCGATGCTGTTGTCATTTGGTCAGCTTTCGTCAGTCCTTGAACAAATACCACACAGTAACCAAGCAGAACTATACGTAATCCAAACACTGCTATATATAAGCAAACACAAAACGTAAAATATAAAATAATTTTTTCTCTATACGTATATAGCGCCGATATATACAAATACGGATAGAACGTCATCAGTTAACGGGTCAACGGAGTTTCAATTTTGGTATCTCCCAATTGCTTGAAGAATCAAATTTATTGGCAATAACAACACATTTTCGCATTTCTTAATTCAAACAGAGAACGTAATAAATGATGTAACCGAATGTTAAATAAAATAGTGCCTCAATTCTTCTGATATGTTCCCGATTAACGCAATTGCACGTTAAGAACAAATAAAGCAATAGCTTAATTTACGCGATTCACAATATGGCAAAATTGGTGTCACATATGGGTTTTGATTTTCCAAATATCTTATCGTATATTTGGACTTTTACCTAAATGCATATGTATTCGCACATTTAAATACCACAGCAACATGTTTACATATACCTGCTTCGCAGTTGTCTCCAACAAAACCATCGGCGCATTCACAAGTGAACCCGTTCACACGGTTAGAACAAGTCCCACCATTCAAACATGGGTTGCTGGCACACTCATCCACGTCTGCAAAGTAGTAAGCAATTATCACTTCGATAACAGTGTCCAAGCAGTTCTTGAAAATATATTCAAAAGTACAACATAATTCGGCAAAGTGCAAGTGCATTAAAATATATTTTAATGAAGCAATTATACCTTGTTATATAATACACTGTTTCCGCTATACGTCTTGCGTTCTTCGCGCTGTTATATCCGAAAATAAAAAGACTATCATTTGTACTATCTCACTTACCACCGGACATAAGAGAGATAGAGAAAAGAGAGCCTTCATCGAAAATCTGGCGGACGAAGCAGAAACAGCGGCACAGACACAGAACATGGCTGCACTGTACAACATAACCAATACGCTAACAGACGTTTTTAAAAATAACGACATCCCAGTGAAAGATGTAAATGGAAATGCTGTCATCGGTGTAGCGGAACAGATCCAAAGATTGAAAACACACTAGGAGACCATCCTCCAAAAAGCAGCACCAAGCAATCAAGCAGACATTCCAGAAACGTAGAGGATCTGCTGATCAACATAGACCCACTATCTGCTGAAGAAGTGAGGAAAGCTATCAAGACCATGAATTCAGGTAAAGCACCGGGGGCAGACAATGTGAGTGAAGTGCTGCTGAAGGCTGGAGGAGATGTCACCGCTGGAGCCTTGACAGAGATCTTTGAACATATATGGGAGGCAGAAGAAATACCTGGTGACTGGAAAACGGGGCTCATGGTTAAACTACTTAAGAAACGAGACCTTAGCAGTTGTACCAACTGCACAGTTATCACTCTTTTCTCCTCCATAAGTAAAGTTTCAGTAGGGTAAACCTTTTCAGAATGTCAGCATCAGAGTTGAGCACAGAACAGGCAAGCTTTAGGATAAGAAGATCGTTTGGATTAAAAAAAATTTGCACTAACGCAGATCCTGGAACTATGCCAGGAATGGAACACACCATTCTACGCAACCTTGGTCCATTTTTATAAAGGCTTTCTACAGTATTCACAGAATCTCTCTGTCGTATACTCCGACATTTTGGAATCCATCCAAAGATTGTGAGTATAATCCAACTGCTTAATGGCAACTTTAGGTCCAAGGTCATCTTCGGCCAATACCTGACAGAAGATTTTGAAATCAAAACCGCAGTGAAACAAGGATACATTTTATCCCCTTTTTTCTTATACCTTGGCTGGGATCCACTGGATCATGAAAGAAACAGCACTAGCAGAGACAAGTAGCATCAAGTTGACCTTCACAGATACACTAGGTGATCTAGACATTGCAGATGATATATATCTCTTGTCGCACCGCTACGGAGATATCCAAAGAAAAAGTGAGGAACTTGCCAGAAATGCTGGAAACATAGAGCTCAAGAAAGCCACCAACAAAACAAAGACACTTCAAAACACCACCCATACAGCAGACCCAATCACAATTGGAGGAAGAAATATTGAAGAGATGAGAGAGTTCACCTACATAGAGGGCCAAAGTGACAACAGATGGAAACTCGGAGTCTGAGATCATAGCATGGCAAGAGGGTCATTGGCGGCACTTGAGAACATCGGAAAGACCAATAAGAACAGCAATAGAACCACAATCCGCATGTTCAAGAGCAATGTCTTGGGTGTGCTGTTATATGCGGCGGATTCTCGGAATGTCACCAAACACATATGCCAAATACTGGAATTTTTTGTAAATAAATGTCTCAGGAAGATTCTCCGAATCTACTATCCAAACATAATCTTTGACGCGGAACTCCACCAAGCGACAGTCATGCAGCCCATCTCTCTTGAGCTTAAACGCCGCCGATGGAGATGGATCGGACACGTCTGAAGAATGCCACTGACATCCATTCCAAGAGTGACCGTGTGAAAGACCCTGGAGGCAAGAGAGCGAGGAAAGACCCAAGGAGACATGGAGGAGTTCAGTCGAGCGTGATATGAATACATTCGGGTGGAGCTGGGGCCACGTAACGAGGCTGGCACCTAAAAGACAACATATCGACGTTCTTTGGTGTATACCTCATGAAAACGTGTGAACCAACACGAAGAGGATCAAGTAAATAAGTTTCATCCAACAGTTACTTTTAACGTAATACAATATAATAAATGGCTTCCTACTCTTCCTGCACCGGTTACAGGACAGCGTTCCAGATTGGTGGCAAGTGAGCTTATATTTAAGAAGTATCAATCATAATGCGATTCGGATTGAGCCAAAGTCACATAGAGCGAACTACCAATGTATGTAATGGTTTGGTATATTATTGAGGTATATGTTTAATATGACTTACTCGATGCTGTTGTCATTTGGTCAGCTTTCGTCAGTCCTTGAACAAATACCACACAGTAACCAAGCAGAACTATACGTAATCCAAACACTGCTATATATAAGCAAACACAAAACGTAAAATATAAAATAATTTTTTCTCTATACGTATATAGCGCCGATATATACAAATACGGATAGAACGTCATCAGTTAACGGGTCAACGGAGTTTCAATTTTGGTATCTCCCAATTGCTTGAAGAATCAAATTTATTGGCAATAACAACACATTTTCGCATTTCTTAATTCAAACAGAGAACGTAATAAATGATGTAACCGAATGTTAAATAAAATAGTGCCTCAATTCTTCTGATATGTTCCCGATTAACGCAATTGCACGTTAAGAACAAATAAAGCAATAGCTTAATTTACGCGATTCACAATATGGCAAAATTGGTGTCACATATGGGTTTTGATTTTCCAAATATCTTATCGTATATTTGGACTTTTACCTAAATGCATATGTATTCGCACATTTAAATACCACAGCAACATGTTTACATATACCTGCTTCGCAGTTGTCTCCAACAAAACCATCGGCGCATTCACAAGTGAACCCGTTCACACGGTTAGAACAAGTCCCACCATTCAAACATGGGTTGCTGGCACACTCATCCACGTCTGCAAAGTAGTAAGCAATTATCACTTCGATAACAGTGTCCAAGCAGTTCTTGAAAATATATTCAAAAGTACAACATAATTCGGCAAAGTGCAAGTGCATTAAAATATATTTTAATGAAGCAATTATACCTTGTTATATAATACACTGTTTCCGCTATACGTCTTGCGTTCTTCGCGCTGTTATATCCGAAAATAAAAAGACTATCATTTGTACTATCTCACTTACCACCGGACATAAGAGAGATAGAGAAAAGAGAGCCTTCATCGAAAATCTGGCGGACGAAGCAGAAACAGCGGCACAGACACAGAACATGGCTGCACTGTACAACATAACCAATACGCTAACAGACGTTTTTAAAAATAACGACATCCCAGTGAAAGATGTAAATGGAAATGCTGTCATCGGTGTAGCGGAACAGATCCAAAGATTGAAAACACACTAGGAGACCATCCTCCAAAAAGCAGCACCAAGCAATCAAGCAGACATTCCAGAAACGTAGAGGATCTGCTGATCAACATAGACCCACTATCTGCTGAAGAAGTGAGGAAAGCTATCAAGATCATGAATTCAGGTAAAGCACCGGGGGCAGACAATGTGAGTGAAGTGCTGCTGAAGGCTGGAGGAGATGTCACCGCTGGAGCCTTGACAGAGATCTTTGAACATATATGGGAGGCAGAAGAAATACCTGGTGACTGGAAAACGGGGCTCATGGTTAAACTACCTAAGAAACGAGACCTTAGCAGTTGTACCAACTGCACAGTTATCACTCTTTTCTCCTCCATAAGTAAAGTTTCAGTAGGGTAAACCTTTTCAGAATGTCAGCATCAGAGTTGAGCACAGAACAGGCAAGCTTTAGGATAAGAAGATCGTTTGGATTAAAAAAAAATTACACTAACGCAGATCCTGGAACTATGCCAGGAATGGAACACACCATTCTACGCAACCTTGGTCCATTTTTATAAAGGCTTTCTACAGTATTCACAGAAACTCTCTGTCGTATACTCCGTCATTTTGGAATCCATCCAAAGATTGTGAGTATAATCCAACTGCTTAATGGCAACTTTAGGTCCAAGGTCATCTTCGGCCAATACCTGACAGAAGATTTTGAAATCAAAACCGCAGTGAAACAAGGATACATTTTATCCCCTTTTTTCTTATACCTTGGCTGGGATCCACTGGATCATGAAAGAAACAGCACTAGCAGAGACAAGTAGCATCAAGTTGACCTTCACAGATACACTAGGTGATCTAGACATTGCAGATGATATATATCTCTTGTCGCACCGCTACGGAGATATCCAAAGAAAAAGTGAGGAACTTGCCAGAAATGCTGGAAACATAGAGCTCAAGAAAGCCACCAACAAAACAAAGACACTTCAAAACACCACCCATACAGCAGACCCAATCACAATTGGAGGAAGAAATATTGAAGAGATGAGAGAGTTCACCTACATAGAGGGCCAAAGTGACAACAGATGGAAACTCGGAGTCTGAGATCATAGCATGGCAAGAGGGTCATTGGCGGCACTTGAGAACATCGGAAAGACCAATAAGAACAGCAATAGAACCACAATCCGCATGTTCAAGAGCAATGTCTTGGGTGTGCTGTTATATGCGGCGGATTCTCGGAATGTCACCAAACACATATGCCAAATACTGGAATTTTTTTTAAATAAATGTCTCAGGAAGATTCTCCGAATCTACTATCCAAACATAATCTTTGACGCGGAACTCCACCAAGCGACAGTCATGCAGCCCATCTCTCTTGAGCTTAAACGCCGCCGATGGAGATGGATCGGACACGTCTGAAGAATGCCACTGACATCCATTCCAAGAGTGACCGTGTGAAAGACCCTGGAGGCAAGAGAGCGAGGAAAGACCCAAGGAGACATGGAGGAGTTCAGTCGAGCGTGATATGAATACATTCGGGTGGAGCTGGGGCCACGTAACGAGGCTGGCACCTAAAAGACAACATATCGACGTTCTTTGGTGTATACCTCATGAAAACGTGTGAACCAACACGAAGAGGATCAAGTAAATAAGTTTCATCCAACAGTTACTTTTAACGTAATACAATATAATAAATGGCTTCCTACTCTTCCTGCACCGGTTACAGGACAGCGTTCCAGATTGGTGGCAAGTGAGCTTATATTTAAGAAGTATCAATCATAATGCGATTCGGATTGAGCCAAAGTCACATAGAGCGAACTACCAATGTATGTAATGGTTTGGTATATTATTGAGGTATATGTTTAATATGACTTACTCGATGCTGTTGTCATTTGGTCAGCTTTCGTCAGTCCTTGAACAAATACCACACAGTAACCAAGCAGAACTATACGTAATCCAAACACTGCTATATATAAGCAAACACAAAACGTAAAATATAAAATAATGTTTTCTCTATACGTATATCGCGCCGATATATACAAATACGGATAGAACGTCATCAGTTAACGGGTCAACGTAGTTTCAATTTTGGTATCTCCCAATTGCTTGAAGAATCAAATTTATTGGCAATAACAACACATTTTCGCATTTCTTAATTCAAACAGAGAACGTAATAAATGATGTAACCGAATGTTAAATAAAATAGTGCCTTAATTCTTCTGATATGTTCCCGATTAACGCAACTGCACGCTAAGAACAAATAAAGCAATAGCTTAATTTACGCGATTCATGATATGGCAAAATTTTTGTCACATATCGGTTTTGATTTTCCAAATATCTTATCGTATGTCTGGACTTTTACCTAAATGCATATGTATTCGCACATTTAAATACCACAGCAACATGTTTACATATACCTGCTTCGCAGTTGTCTCCAACAAAACCACCGGCGCATTCACAAGTGAACCCGTTCACACGGTTAGAACAAGTCGCACCATTCAAACATGGGTTGCTGGCACACTCATCCACGTCTGCAAAGTAGTAAGCAATTATCACTTCGATAACAGTGTCCAAGCAGTTCTTGAAAATATATTCAAAAGTACAACATAATTCGGCAAAGTGCAAGTGCATTAAAATATTTTTTAATTAAGCAATTATACCTTGTTATATAATACACTGTTTCCGCTATACGTCTTGCGTTCTTCGCGCTGTTATATCCGAAAATAAAAAGACTATCATTTGTACTATCTCACTTACCACCGGACATAAGAGAGATAGAGAAAAGAGAGCCTTCATCGAAAATCTGGCGGACGAAGCAGAAACAGCGGCACAGACACAAAACATGGCTGCACTGTACAACATAACCAATACGCTAACAGACGTTTTTAAAAATAACGACATCCCAGTGAAAGATGTAAATGGAAATGCTGTCATCGGTGTAGCGGAACAGATCCAAAGATTGAAAACACACTAGGAGACCATCCTCAAAAAAGCAGCACCAAGCAATCAAGCAGACATTCCAGAAACGTAGAGGATCTGCTGATCAACATAGACCCACTATCTACTGAAGAAGTGAGGAAAGCTATCAAGACCATGAATTCAGGTAAAGCACCGGGGGCAGACAATGTGAGTGAAGTGCTGCTGAAGGCTGGAGGAGATGTCACCGCTGGAGCCTTGACAGAGATCTTTGAACATATATGGGAGGCAGAAGAAATACCTGGTGACTGGAAAACGGGGCTCATGGTTAAACTACCTAAGAAACGAGACCTTAGCAGTTGTACCAACTGCACAGTGATCACTCTTTTCTCCTCCATAAGTAAAGTTTCAGTAGGGTAAACCTTTTCAGAATGTCAGCATCAGAGTTGAGCACAGAACAGGCAAGCTTTAGGATAAGAAGATCGTTTGGATAAAAAAAAAATTGCACTAACGCAGATCCTGGAACTATGCCAGGAATGGAACACACCATTCTACGCAACCTTCGTCCATTTTTATAAAGGCTTTATACAGTATTCACAGAAACACCCTGTCGTATACTCCGACATTTTGGATTCCATCCAAAGATTGTGAGTATAATCCAAGTTCTTAATGGCAACTTTAGGTCCAAGGTCATCTTCGGCCAATACCTGACAGAAGATTTTGAAATCAAAACCGCAGTGAAACAAGGATACATTTTATCCCCTTTTTTCTTATACCTTGGCTGGGATCCACTGGATCATGAAAGAAACAGCACTAGCAGAGACAAGTAGCATCAAGTTGACCTTCACAGATACACTAGGTGATCTAGACATTGCAGATGATATATATCTCTTGTCGCACCGCTACGGAGATATCCAAAGAAAAAGTGAGGAACTTGCCAGAAATGCTGGAAACATAGAGCTCAAGAAAGCCACCAACAAAACAAAGACACTTCAAAACACCACCCATACAGCAGACCCAATCACAATTGGAGGAAGAAATATTGAAGAGATGAAAGAGTTCACCTACATAGAGGGCCAAAGTGACAACAGATGGAAACTCGGAGTCTGAGATCATAGCATGGCAAGAGGGTCATTGGCGGCACTTGAGAACATCGGAAAGACCAATAAGAACAGCAATAGAACCACAATCCGCATGTTCAAGAGCAATGTCTTGGGTGTGCTGTTATATGCGGCGGATTCTCGGAATGTCACCAAACACATATGCCAAATACTGGAAATTTTTTTTAATAAATGTCTCAGGAAGATTCTCCAAATCTACTATCCAAACATAATCTTTGACGCGGAACTCCACCAAGCGACAGTCATGCAGCCCATCTCTCTTGAGCTTAAACGCCGCCGATGGAGATGGATCGGACACGTCTGAAGAATGCCACTGACATCCATTCCAAGAGTGACCGTGTGAAAGACCCTGGAGGCAAGAGAGCGAGGAAAGGCCCAAGGAGACATGGAGGAGTTCAGTCGAGCGTGATATGAATACATTCGGGTGGAGCTGGGGCCACGTAACGAGGCTGGCACCTAAAAGACAACATATCGACGTTCTTTGGTGTATACCTCATGAAAACGTGTGAACCAACACGAAGAGGATCAAGTAAATAAGTTTCATCCAACAGTTACTTTTAACGTAATACAATATAATCAATGGCTTCCTACTCTTCCTGCACCGGTTACATGACAGCGTTCCAGATTGGTGGCAAGTGAGCTTATAGTTAAGAAGTATCAATCATAATGTGATTCGGATTGAGCCAAAGTCACATAGAGCGAACTATCAATGTATGTAATGGTTTGGTATATTATTGAGGTATATGTGTAATATAACTTACTCGATGCTGTTGTCATTTGGTCAGATTTCGTCAGTCCTTGAACAAATACCACACAGTAACCAAGCAGAACTATACGTAATCCAAACACTGCTATATATAAGCAAACACAAAACGTAAAATATAAAATAATTTTTTCTCTATACGTATATCGCGCCGATATATACAAATAAGGATAGAACGTCATCAGTTAACGGGTCAACGGAGTTTCAATTTTGGTATCTCCCAATTGCTTGAAGAATCAAATTTATTGGCAATAACAACACATTTTCGCATTTCTTAATTCAAACAGAGAACGTAATAAATGATGTAACCGAATGTTCAATAAAATAGTGCCTCAATTCTTCTGATATGTTCGCGATTAACGCAATTGCACGTTAAGAACAAATAAAGCAATAGCTTAATTTACGCGATTCATGATATGGCAAAATTGGTGTTACATATCGGTTTTGATTTTCCAAATATCTTATCGTATATTTGGACTTTTACCTAAATGCATATGTATTCGCACATTTAAAAACCACAGCAACATGTTTACATATACCTGCTTCGCAGTTGTCTCCAACAAAACCATCGGCGCATTCACAAGTGAACCCGTTCACACGGTTAGAACAAGTCCCACCATTCAAACATGGGTTACTGGCACACTCATCCACGTCTGCAAAGTAGTAAGCAATTATCACTTCGATAACAGTGTCCAAGCAGTTCTTGAAAATATATTCAAAAGTACAACATAATTCGGCAAAGTGCAAGTGCATTAAAATATATTTTAATGAAGCAATTATACCTTGTTATATAATACACTGTTTCCGCTATACGTCTTGTGTTCTTCGCGCTGTTATATCCGAAAATAAAAAGACTATCATTTGTACTATCTCACTTACCACCGGACATAAGAGAGATAGAGAAAAGAGAGCCTTCATCGAAAATCTGGCGGACGAAGCAGAAACAGCGGCACAGACACAGAACATGGCTGCACTGTACAACATAACCAATACGCTAACAGACGTTTTTAAAAATAACGACATCCCAGTGAAAGATGTAAATGGAAATGCTGTCATCGGTGTAGCGGAACAGATCCAAAGATTGAAAACACACTAGGAGACCATCCTCCAAAAAGCAGCACCAAGCAATCAAGCAGACATTCCAGAAACGTAGAGGATCTGCTGATCAACATAGACCCACTATCTGCTGAAGAAGTGAGGAAAGCTATCAAGACCATGAATTCAGGTAAAGCACCGGGGGCAGACAATGTGAGTGAAGTGCTGCTGAAGGCTGGAGGAGATGTCACCGCTGGAGCCTTGACAGAGATCTTTGAACATATATGGGAGGCAGAAGAAATACCTGGTGACTGGAAAACGGGGCTCATGGTTAAACTACCTAAGAAACGAGACCTTAGCAGTTGTACCATCTGCATAGTGATCACTCTTTTCTCCTCCATAAGTAACGTTTCAGTAGGGTAAACCTTTTCAGAATGTCAGCATCAGTGTTGAGCACAGAACAGGCAAGCTTTAGGATAAGAAGATCGTTTGGATAAAAAAAAATTTGCACTAACGCAGATCCTGGAACTATGCCAGGAATGGAACACACCATTCTACGCAACCTTGGTCCATTTTTATAAAGGCTTTCTACAGTATTCACAGAAACTCTCTGTCGTATACTCCGACATTTTGGAATCCATCCAAAGATTGTGAGTATAATCCAACTGCTTAATGGCAACTTTAGGTCCAAGGTCATCTTCGGCCAATACCTGACAGAAGATTTTGAAATCAAAACCGCAGTGAAACAAGGATACATTTTATCCCCTTTTTTCTTATACCTTGGCTGGGATCCACTGGATCATGAAAGAAACAGCACTAGCAGAGACAAGTAGCATCAAGTTGACCTTCACAGATACACTAGGTGATCTAGACATTGCAGATGATATATATCTCTTGTCGCACCGCTACGGAGATATCCAAAGAAAAAGTGAGGAACTTGCCAGAAATGCTGGAAACATAGAGCTCAAGAAAGCCACCAACAAAACAAAGACACTTCAAAACACCACCCATACAGCAGACCCAATCACAATTGGAGGAAGAAATATTGAAGAGATGAGAGAGTTCACCTACATAGAGGGCCAAAGTGACAACAGATGGAAACTCGGAGTCTTAGATCATAGCATGGCAAGAGGGTCATTGGCGGCACTTAAGAACATCGGAAAGACCAATAAGAACAGCAATAGAACCACAATCCGCATGTTCAAGAGCAATATCTTGGGTGTGCTGTTATATGCGGCGGATTCTCGGAATGTCACCAAACACATATGCCAAATACTGGAATTTTTTTTAAATAAATGTCTCAGGAAGATTCTCCGAATCTACTATCCAAACATAATCTTTGACACGGAACTCCACGAAGCGACAGTCATGCAGCCCATCTCTCTTGAGGTTAAACGCCGCCGATGGAGATGGATCGGACACGTCTGCAGAATGCCACTGACATCCATTCCAAGAGTGACCGTGTGAAAGACCCTGGTGGCAAGAGAGCGAGGAAAGACCCAAGGAGACATGGAGGAGTTCAGTCGAGCGTGATATGAATACATTCGGGTGGAGCTGGGGCCACGTAACGAGGCTGGCACCTGAAAGACAACATATCGACGTTCTTTGGTGTATACCTCATGAAAACGTGTGAACCAACACGAAGAGGATCAAGTAAATAAGTTTCATCCAACAGTTACTTTTAACGTAATACAATATAATAAATGGCTTCCTACTCTTCCTGCACCGGTTACAGGACAGCGTTCCAGATTGGTGGCAAGTGAGCTTATATTTAAGAAGTATCAATCATAATGCAATTCGGATTGAGCCAAAGTCACATAGAGCGAACTATCAATGTATGTAATGGTTTGGTATATTATTGAGGTGTATGTGTAATATAACTTACTCGATGCTGTTGTCATTTGGTCAGCTTTCGTCAGTCCTTGAACAAATACCACACAGTAACCAAGCAGAACTATACGTAATCCAAACACTGCTATATATAAGCAAACACAAAACGTAAAATATAAAATAATTTTTTCTCTATACGTATATCGCGCCGATATATACAAATACGGATAGAACGTCATCAGTTAACGGGTCAACGTAGTTTCAATTTTGGTATCTCCCAATTGCTTGAAGAATCAAATTTATTGGCAATAACAACACATTTTCGCATTTCTTAATTGAAACAGAGAACGTAATAAATTATGTAACCGAATGTTAAATAAAATAGTGCCTCAATTCTTCTGATATGTTCCCGATTAACGCAATTGCACGTTAAGAACAAATAAAGCAATAGCTTAATTTACGCGATTCATGATATGGCAAAATTTGTGTCACATATCGGTTTTGATTTTCAAATATCTTATCGTATATTTGGACTTTTATCTAAATGCATATGTATTCGCACATTTAAATACCACAGCAACATGTTTACATATACCTGCTTCGCAGTTGTCTCCAACAAAACCATCGGCGCATTCACAAGTGAACCCGTTCACACGGTTAGAACAAGTCCCACCATTCAAACATGGGTTGCTGGCACACTCATCCACGTCTGCAAAGTAGTAAGCAATTATCACTTCGATAACAGTGTCCAAGCAGTTCTTGAAAATATATTCAAAAGTACAACATAAGTCGGCAAAGTGCAAGTGCTTTAAAATATATTTTAATGAAGCAATTATACCTTGTTATATAATACACTGTTTCCGCTATACGTCTTGCGTTCTTCGCGCTGTTATATTCGAAAATAAAAAGACTATCATTTGTACTATCTCACTTACCACCGGACATAAAAGAGATAGAGAAAAGAGAGCCTTCATCGAAAATCTGGCGGACGAAGCAGAAACAGCGGCACAGACACAGAACATGGCTGCACTGTACAACATAACCAATACGCTAACAGACGTTTTTAAAAATAACGACATCCCAGTGAAAGATGTAAATGGAAATGCTGTCATCGGTGTAGCGGAACAGATCCAAAGATTGAAAACACACTTAGAGACCATCCTCAAAAAAGCAGCACCAAGCAATCAAGCAGACATTCCAGAAACGTAGAGGATCTGCTGATCAACATAGACCCACCATCTCCTGAAGAAGTGAAGAAAGCTATCAAGACCATGAATTCAGGGAAAGCATCGGTGGCAGACAATGTGAGTGAAGTGCTGCTGAAGGCTGGAGGAGATGTCACCGCTGGAGCCTTGACAGAGATCTTTGAACATATATGGGAGGCAGAAGAAATACCTGGTGACTGGAAAACGGGGCTCATGGTTAAACTACCTAAGAAACGAGACCTTAGCAGTTGTACCAACTGCACAGTGATCACTCTTTTCTCCTCCATAAGTAAAGTTTCAGTAGGGTAAACCTTTTCAGAATGTCAGCATCAGAGTTGAGCACAGAACAGGCAATCTTTAGGATAAGAAGATCGTTTGGATTATTAAAAAAATTGCACTAACGCAGATCCTGGAACTATGCCAGCAATGGAACACACCATTCTACGCAACCTTGGTTCATTTTTATTAAGGCTTTCTACAGTATTCACAGAAACTCTCTGTCGTATACTCTGGCATTTTGGAATCCATCCAAAGATTATGAGTATAATCCAACTGCTTAATGGCAACTTTAGGTCCAAGGTCATCTTCGGCAAATACCTGACAGAAGATTTTGAAATCAAAACCGCAGTGAAACAAGGATACATTTGATCCCCTTTTTTCTTATACCTTGGCTGGGATCCACTGGATCATGAAAGAAACAGCACTAGCAGAGACAAGTAGCATCAAGTTGACCTTCACAGATACACTAGATGATCTAGACATTGCAGATGATATATATTTCTTGTCGCACCGCTACGGAGATATCCAAAGAAAAAGTGAGGAACTTGCCAGAAATGCTGGAAACATAGAGCTCAAGAAAGCCACCAACAAAACAAAGACACTTCAAAACACCACCCATACAGCAGACCCAATCACAATTGGAGGAAGAAATATTGAAGAGATGAGAGAGTTCACCTACATAGAGGGCCAAAGTGACAACAGATGGAAACTCGGAGTCTGAGATCATAGCATGGCAAGAGGCTCATTGGCGGCACTTAAGAACATCGGAAAGACCAATAAGAACAGCAATAGAACCACAATCCGCATGTTCAAGAGCAATGTCTTGGGTGTGCTGTTATATGCGGCGGATTCTCGGAATGTCACCAAACACATATGCCAAATACTGGAAATTTTTTTTAATAAATGTCTCAGGAAGATTCTCCGAATCTACTATCCAAACATAATCTTTGACACGGAACTCCACGAAGCGACAGTCATGCAGCCCATCTCTCTTGAGGTTAAACGCCGCCGATGGAGATGGATCGGACACGTCTGCAGAATGCCACTGACATCCATTCCAAGAGTGACCGTGTGAAAGACCCTGGTGGCAAGAGAGCGAGGAAAGACCCAAGGAGACATGGAGGAGTTCAGTCGAGCGTGATATGAATACATTTGGGTGGAGCTGGGGCCACGTAACGAGGCTGGCACCTGAAAGACAACATATCGACGTTCTTTGGTGTATACCTCATGAAAACGTGTGAACCAACACGAAGAGGATCAAGTAAATAAGTTTCATCCAACAGTTACTTTTAACGTAATACAATATAATAAATGGCTTCCTACTCTTCCTGCACCGGTTACATGACAGCGTTCCAGATTGGTGGCAAGTGAGCTTATAGTTAAGAAGTATCAATCATAATGTGATTCGGATTGAGCCAAAGTCACATAGAGCGAACTATCAATGTATGTAATGGTTTGGTATATTATTGAGGTATATGTGTAATATAACTTACTCGATGCTGTTGTCATTTGGTCAGCTTTCGTCAGTCCTTGAACAAATACCACACAGTAACCAAGCAGAACTATACGTAATCCAAACACTGCTATATATAAGCAAACACAAAACGTAAAATATAAAATAATTTTTTCTCTATACGTATATCGCGCCGATATATACAAATACGGATAGAACGTCATCAGTTAACGGGTCAACGTAGTTTCAATTTTGGTATCTCCCAATTGCTTGAAGAATCAAATTTTTTGGCAATAACAACACATTTTCGCATTTCTTAATTGAAACAGAGAACGTAATAAATTATGTAACCGAATGTTAAATAAAATAGTGCCTCAATTCTTCTGATATGTTCCCGATTAACGCAATTGCACGTTAAGAACAAATAAAGCAATAGCTTAATTTACGCGATTCATGATATGGCAAAATTTGTGTCACATATCGGTTTTGATTTTCCAAATATCTTATCGTATATTTGGACTTTTATCTAAATGCATATGTATTCGCACATTTAAATACCACAGCAACATGTTTACATATACCTGCTTCGCAGTTGTCTCCAACAAAACCATCGGCGCATTCACAAGTGAACCCGTTCACACGGTTAGAACAAGTCCCACCATTCAAACATGGGTTGCTGGCACACTCATCCACGTCTGCAAAGTAGTAAGCAATTATCACTTCGATAACAGTGTCCAAGCAGTTCTTGAAAATATATTCAAAAGTACAACATAAGTCGGCAAAGTGCAAGTGCTTTAAAATATATTTTAATGAAGCAATTATACCTTGTTATATAATACACTGTTTCCGCTATACGTCTTGCGTTCTTCGCGCTGTTATATTCGAAAATAAAAAGACTATCATTTGTACTATCTCACTTACCACCGGACATAAAAGAGATAGAGAAAAGAGAGCCTTCATCGAAAATCTGGCGGACGAAGCAGAAACAGCGGCACAGACACAGAACATGGCTGCACTGTACAACATAACCAATACGCTAACAGACGTTTTTAAAAATATCGACATCCCAGTGAAAGATGTTAATGGAAATGCTGTCATCGGTGTAGCGGAACAGATCCAAAGATTGAAAACACACTTAGAGACCATCCTCAAAAAAGCAGCACCAAGCAATCAAGCAGACATTCCAGAAACGTAGAGGATCTGCTGATCAACATAGACCCACCATCTCCTGAAGAAGTGAAGAAAGCTATCAAGACCATGAATTCAGGGAAAGCACCGGTGGCAGACAATGTGAGTGAAGTGCTGCTGAAGGCTGGAGGAGATGTCACCGCTGGAGCCTTGACAGAGATCTTTGAACATATATGGGAGGCAGAAGAAATACCTGGTGACTGGAAAACGGGGCTCATGGTTAAACTACTTAAGAAACGAGACCTTAGCAGTTGTACCAACTGCACAGTGATCACTCTTTTCTCTTCCATAAGTAAAGTTTCAGTAGGGTAAACCTTTTCAGAATGTCAGCATCAGAGTTGAGCACAGAACAGGCAAGCTTTAGGATAAGAAGATCGTTTGGATTATAAAAAAAATTGCACTAACGCAGATCCTGGAACTATGCCAGGAATGGAACACACCATTCTACGCAACCTTGGTTCATTTTTATTAAGGCTTTCTACAGTATTCACAGAAACTCTCTGTCGTATACTCTGGCATTTTGGAATCCATCCAAAGATTGTGAGTATAATCCAACTGCTTAATGGCAACTTTAGGTCCAAGGTCATCTTCGGCAAATACCTGACAGAAGATTTTGAAATCAAAACCGCAGTGAAACAAGGATACATTTTATCCCCTTTTTTCTTATACCTTGGCTGGGATCCACTGGATCATGAAAGAAACAGCACTAGCAGAGACAAGTAGCATCAAGTTGACCTTCACAGATACACTAGATGATCTAGACATTGCAGATGATATATATTTCTTGTCGCACCGCTACGGAGATATCCAAAGAAAAAGTGAGGAACTTGCCAGAAATGCTGGAAACATAGAGCTCAAGAAAGCCACCAACAAAACAAAGACACTTCAAAACACCACCCATACAGCAGACCCAATCACAATTGGAGGAAGAAATATTGAAGAGATGAGAGAGTTCACCTACATAGAGGGCCAAAGTGACAACAGATGGAAACTCGGAGTCTGAGATCATAGCATGGCAAGAGGCTCATTGGCGGCACTTAAGAACATCGGAAAGACCAATAAGAACAGCAATAGAACCACAATCCGCATGTTCAAGAGCAATGTCTTGGGTGTGCTGTTATATGCGGCGGATTCTCGGAATGTCACCAAACACATATGCCAAATACTGGAATTTTTTTTAAATAAATGTCTCAGGAAGATTCTCCGAATCTACTATCCAAACATAATCTTTGACACGGAACTCCACGAAGCGACAGTCATGCAGCCCATCTCTCTTGAGGTTAAACGCCGCCGATGGAGATGGATCGGACACGTCTGCAGAATGCCACTGACATCCATTCCAAGAGTGACCGTGTGAAAGACCCTGGTGGCAAGAGAGCGAGGAAAGACCCAAGGAGACATGGAGGAGTTCAGTCGAGCGTGATATGAATACATTTGGGTGGAGCTGGGGCCACGTAACGAGGCTGGCACCTGAAAGACAACATATCGACGTTCTTTGGTGTATACCTCATGAAAACGTGTGAACCAACACGAAGAGGATCAAGTAAATAAGTTTCATCCAACAGTTACTTTTAACGTAATACAATATAATAAATGGCTTCCTACTCTTCCTGCACCGGTTACATGACAGCGTTCCAGATTGGTGGCAAGTGAGCTTATAGTTAAGAAGTATCAATCATAATGTGATTCGGATTGAGCCAAAGTCACATAGAGCGAACTATCAATGTATGTAATGGTTTGGTATATTATTGAGGTATATGTGTAATATAACTTACTCGATGCTGTTGTCATTTGGTCAGCTTTCGTCAGTCCTTGAACAAATACCACACAGTAACCAAGCAGAACTATACGTAATCCAAACACTGCTATATATAAGCAAACACAAAACGTAAAATATAAAATAATTTTTTCTCTATACGTATATCGCGCCGATATATACAAATACGGATAGAACGTCATCAGTTAACGGGTCAACGTAGTTTCAATTTTGGTATCTCCCAATTGCTTGAAGAATCAAATTTATTGGCAATAACAACACATTTTCGCATTTCTTAATTCAAACAGAGAACGTAATAAATGATGTAACCGAATGTTCAATAAAATAGTGCCTCAATTCTTCTGATATGTTCGCGATTAACGCAATTGCACGTTAAGAACAAATAAAGCAATAGCTTAATTTACGCGATTCATGATATGGCAAAATTGGTGTCACATATCGGTTTTGATTTTCCAAATATCTTATCGTATATTTGGACTTTTACCTAAATGCATATGTATTCGCACATTTAAATACCACAGCAACATGTTTACATATACCTGCTTCGCAGTTGTCTCCAACAAAACCATCGGCGCATTCACAAGTGAACCCGTTCACACGGTTAGAACAAGTCCCACCATTCAAACATGGGTTGCTGGCACACTCATCCACGTCTGCAAAGTAGTAAGCAATTATCACTTCGATAACAGTGTCCAAGCAGTTCTTGAAAATATATTCAAAAGTACAACATAATTCGGCAAAGTGCAAGTGCATTAAAATATATTTTAATGAAGCAATTATACCTTGTTATATAATACACTGTTTCCGCTATACGTCTTGTGTTCTTCGCGCTGTTATATCCGAAAATAAAAAGACTATCATTTGTACTATCTCACTTACCACCGGACATAAGAGAGATAGAGAAAAGAGAGCCTTCATCGAAAATCTGGCGGACGAAGCAGAAACAGCGGCACAGACACAGAACATGGCTGCACTGTACAACATAACCAATACGCTAACAGACGTTTTTAAAAATAACGACATCCCAGTGAAAGATGTAAATGGAAATGCTGTCATCGGTGTAGCGGAACAGATCCAAAGATTGAAAACACACTTAGAGACCATCCTCAAAAAAGCAGCACCAAGCAATCAAGCAGACATTCCAGAAACGTACAGGATCTGCTGATCAACATAGACCCACCATCTCCTGAAGAAGTGAAGAAAGCTATCAAGACCATGAATTCAGGGAAAGCACCGGTGGCAGACAATGTGAGTGAAGTGCTGCTGAAGGCTGGAGGAGATGTCACCGCTGGAGCCTTGACAGAGATCTTTGAACATATATGGGAGGCAGAAGAAATACCTGGTGACTGGAAAACGGGGCTCATGGTTAAACTACTTAAGAAACGAGACCTTAGCAGTTGTACCAACTGCACAGTGATCACTCTTTTCTCTTCCATAAGTAAAGTTTCAGTAGGGTAAACCTTTTCAGAATGTCAGCATCAGAGTTGAGCACAGAACAGGCAAGCTTTAGGATAAGAAGATCGTTTGGATTATTAAAAAAATTGCACTAACGCAGATCCTGGAACTATGCCAGGAATGGAACACACCATTCTACGCAACCTTGGTTCATTTTTATTAAGGCTTTCTACAGTATTCACAGAAACTCTCTGTCGTATACTCTGGCATTTTGGAATCCATCCAAAGATTGTGAGTATAATCCAACTGCTTAATGGCAACTTTAGGTCCAAGGTCATCTTCGGCAAATACCTGACAGAAGATTTTGAAATCAAAACCGCAGTGAAACAAGGATACATTTTATCCCCTTTTTTCTTATACCTTGGCTGGGATCCACTGGATCATGAAAGAAACAGCACTAGCAGAGACAAGTAGCATCAAGTTGACCTTCACAGATACACTAGATGATCTAGACATTGCAGATGATATATATTTCTTGTCGCACCGCTACGGAGATATCCAAAGAAAAAGTGAGGAACTTGCCAGAAATGCTGGAAACATAGAGCTCAAGAAAGCCACCAACAAAACAAAGACACTTCAAAACACCACCCATACAGCAGACCCAATCACAATTGGAGGAAGAAATATTGAAGAGATGAGAGAGTTCACCTACATAGAGGGCCAAAGTGACAACAGATGGAAACTCGGAGTCTGAGATCATAGCATGGCAAGAGGGTCATTGGCGGCACTTAAGAACATCGGAAAGACCAATAAGAACAGCAATAGAACCACAATCCGCATGTTCAAGAGCAATGTCTTGGGTGTGCTGTTATATGCGGCGGATTCTCGGAATGTCACCAAACACATATGCCAAATACTGGAAATGTTTTTAAATAAATGTCTCAGGAAGATTCTCCGAATCTACTATCCAAACATAATCTTTGACACGGAACTCCACGAAGCGACAGTCATGCAGCCCATCTCTCTTGAGGTTAAACGCCGCCGATGGAGATGGATCGGACACGTCTGCAGAATGCCACTGACATCCATTCCAAGAGTGACCGTGTGAAAGACCCTGGAGGCAAGAGAGCGAGGAAAGACCCAAGGAGACATGGAGGAGTTCAGTCGAGCGTGATATGAATACATTTGGGTGGAGCTGGGGCCACGTAACGAGGCTGGCACCTGAAAGACAACATATCGACGTTCTTTGGTGTATACCTCATGAAAACGTGTGAACCAACACGAAGAGGATCAAGTAAATAAGTTTCATCCAACAGTTACTTTTAACGTAATACAATATAATAAATGGCTTCCTACTCTTCCTGCACCGGTTACAGGACAGCGTTCCGGATTGGTGGCAAGTGAGCTTATATTTAAGAAGTATCAATCATAATGCGATTCGGATTGAGCCAAAGACACATAGAGCGAACTATCAATGTATGTAATGGTTTGGTATATTATTGCGGTATATGTGTAATATAACTTACTCGATGCTGTTGTCATTTGGTCAGCTTTCGTCAGCCCTTGAACAAATACCACACAGTAACCAAGCAGAACTATACGTAATCCAAACACTGCTATATATAAGCAAACACAAAACGTAAAATATAAAATAATTTTTTCTCTATACGTATATCGCGCCGATATATACAAATACGGATAGAACGTCATCAGTTAACGGGTCAACGGAGTTTCAATTTTGGTATCTCTCAATTGCTTGAAGAATCAAATTTATTGGCAATAACAACACATTTTCGCATTTCTTAATTCAAACAGAGAACGTAATAAATGATGTAACCGAATGTTAAATAAAATAGTGCCTCAATTCTTCTGATATGTTCCCGATTAACGCAATTGCACGTTAAGAACAAATAAAGCAATAGCTTAATTTACGCGATTCATGATATGGCAAAATTGGTGTCACATATGGGTTTTGATTTTCCAAATATCTTATCGTATATTTGGACTTTTACCTAAATGCATATGTATTCGCACATTTAAATACCACAGCAACATGTTTACATATACCTGCTTCGCAGTTGTCTCCAACAAAACCATCGGCGCATTCACAAGTGAACCCGTTCACACGGTTAGAACAAGTCCCACCATTCAAACATGGGTTGCTGGCACACTCATCCACGTCTGCAAAGTAGTAAGCAATTATCACTTCGATAACAGTGTCCAAGCAGTTCTTGAAAATATATTCAAAAGTACAACATAATTCGGCAAAGTGCAAGTGCATTAAAATATATTTTAATGAAGCAATTATACCTTGTTATATAATACACTGTTTCCGCTATACGTCTTGCGTACTTCGCGCTGTTATATCCGAAAATAAAAAGACTATCATTTGTACTATCTCACTTACCACCGGACATAAGAGAGATAGAGAAAAGAGAGCCTTCATCGAAAATCTGGCGGACGAAGCAGAAACAGCGGCACAGACACAGAACATGGCTGCACTGTACAACATAACCAATACGCTAACAGACGTTTTTAAAAATAACGACATCCCAGTGAAAGATGTAAATGGAAATGCTGTCATCGGTGTAGCGGAACAGATCCAAAGATTGAAAACACACTTAGAGACCATCCTCAAAAAAGCAGCACCAAGCAATCAAGCAGACATTCCAGAAACGTAGAGGATCTGCTGATCAACATAGGCCCACTATCTGCTGAAGAAGTGAGGAAAGCTATCAAGACCATGAATTCAGGGAAAGCACCGGGGGCAGACAATGTGAGTGAAGTGCTGCTGAAGGCTGGAGGAGATGTCACCGCTGGAGCCTTGACAGAGATCTTTGAACATATATGGGAGGCAGAAGAAATACCTGGTGACTGGAAAACGGGGCTCATGGTTAAACTACCTAAGAAACGAGACCTTAGCAGTTGTACCAACTGCACAGTGATCACTCTTTTCTCCTCCATAAGTAAAGTTTCAGTAGGGTAAACCTTTTCAGAATGTCAGCATCAGAGTTGAGCACAGAACAGGCAAGCTTTAGGATAAGAAGATCGTTTGGATATAAAAAAAATTGCACTAACGCAGATCCTGGAACTATGCCAGGAATGGAACACACCATTCTACGCAACCTTGGTCCATTTTTATAAAGGCTTTCTACAGTATTCACAGAAACTCTCTGTCGTATACTCCGACATTTTGGAATCCATCCAAAGATTGTGAGTATAATCCAACTGCTTAATGGCAACTTTAGGTCTAAGGTCATCTTCGGCCAATACCTGACAGAAGATTTTGAAATCAAAACCACAGTGAAACAAGGATACATTTTATCCCCTTTTTTCTTATACCTTGGCTGGGATCTACTGGATCATGAAAGAAACAGCAATAGCAGAGACAAGTAGCATCAAGTTGACCTTCACAGATACACTAGGTGATCTAGACATTGCAGATGATATATATCTCTTGTCGCACCGCTACGGAGATATCCAAAGAAAAAGTGAGGAACTTGCCAGAAATGCTGGAAACATAGAGCTCAAGAAAGCCACCAACAAAAAACAAAGACACTTCAAAACACCACCCATACAGCAGACCCAATCACAATTGGAGGAAGAAATATTGAAGAGATGAGAGAGTTCACCTACATAGAGGGCCAAAGTGACAACAGATGGAAACTCGGAGTCTGAGATCATAGCATGGCAAGAGGGTCATTGGCGGCACTTAAGAACATCGGAAAGACCAATAAGAACAGCAATAGAACCACAATCCGCATGTTCAAGAGCAATGTCTTGGGTGTGCTGTTATATGCGGCGGATTCTCGGAATGTCACCAAACACATATGCCAAATACTGGAAATGTTTTTAAATAAATTTCTCAGGAAGATTCTCCGAATCTACTATCCAAACATAATCTTTGACACGGAACTCCACGAAGCGACAGTCATGCAGCCCATCTCTCTTGAGGTTAAACGCCGCCGATGGAGATGGATCGGACACGTCTGCAGAATGCCACTGACATCCATTCCAAGAGTGACCGTGTGAAAGACCCTGGTGGCAAGAGAGCGAGGAAAGACCCAAGGAGACATGGAGGAGTTCAGTCGAGCGTGATATGAATACATTCGGGTGGAGCTGGGGCCACGTAACGAGGCTGGCACCTGAAAGACAACATATCGACGTTCTTTGGTGTATACCTCATGAAAACGTGTGAACCAACACGAAGAGGATCAAGTAAATAAGTTTCATCCAACAGTTACTTTTAACGTAATACAATATAATAAATGGCTACCTACTCTTCCTGCACCGGTTACAGGACAGCGTTCCGGATTGGTGGCAAGTGAGCTTATATTTAAGAAGTATCAATCATAATGCGATTCGGATTGAGCCAAAGTCACATAGAGCGAACTATCAATGTATGTAATGGTTTGGTATATTATTGAGGTATATGTGTAATATAACTTACTCGATGCTGTTGTCATTTGGTCAGCTTTCGTCAGTCCTTGAACAAATACCACACAGTAACCAAGCAGAACTATACGTAATCCAAACACTGCTATATATAAGCAAACACAAAACGTAAAATATAAAATAATTTTTTCTCTATACGTATATCGCGCCGATATATACAAATACGGATAGAACGTCATCAGTTAACGGGTCAACGGAGTTTCAATTTTGGTATCTCTCAATTGCTTGAAGAATCAAATTTATTGGCAATAACAACACATTTTCGCATTTCTTAATTCAAACAGAGAACGTAATAAATGATGTAACCGAATGTTAAATAAAATAGTGCCTCAATTCTTCTGATATGTTCCCGATTAACGCAATTGCACGTTAAGAACAAATAAAGCAATAGCTTAATTTACGCGATTCATGATATGGCAAAATTGGTGTCACATATGGGTTTTGATTTTCCAAATATCTTATCGTATATCTAGACTTTTACCTAAATGCATATGTATTCGCACATTTAAATACCACAGCAACATGTTTACATATACCTGCTTCGCAGTTGTCTCCAACAAAACCATCGGCGCATTCACAAGTGAACCCGTTCACACGGTTAGAACAAGTCCCACCATTCAAACATGGGTTGCTGGCACACTCATCCACGTCTGCAAAGTAGTAAGCAATTATCACTTCGATAACAGTGTCCAAGCAGTTCTTGAAAATATATTCAAAAGTACAACATAATTCGGCAAAGTGCAAGTGCATTAAAATATATTTTAATGAAGCAATTATACCTTGTTATATAATACACTGTTTCCGCTATACGTATTGCGTACTTCGCGCTGTTATATCCGAAAATAAAAAGACTATCATTTGTACTATCTCACTTACCACCGGACATAAGAGAGATAGAGAAAAGAGAGCCTTCATCGAAAATCTGGCAGACGAAGCAGAAACAGCGGCACAGACACAGCACATGGCTGCACTGTACAACATAACCAATACGCTAACAGACGTTTTTAAAAATATCGACATCCCAGTGAAAGATGTTAATGGAAATGCTGTCATCGGTGTAGCGGAACAGATCCAAAGATTGAAAACACACTTAGAGACCATCCTCAAAAAAGCAGCACCAAGCAATCAAGCAGACATTCCAGAAACGTAGAGGATCTGCTGATCAACATAGGCCCACTATCTGCTGAAGAAGTGAGGAAAGCTATCAAGACCATGAATTCAGGGAAAGCACCGGGGGCAGACAATGTGAGTGAAGTGCTGCTGAAGGCTGGAGGAGATGTCACCGCTGGAGCCTTGACAGAGATCTTTGAACATATATGGGAGGCAGAAGAAATACCTGGTGACTGGAAAACGGGGCTCATGGTTAAACTACCTAAGAAACGAGACCTTAGCAGTTGTACCAACTGCACAGTGATCACTCTTTTCTCCTCCATAAGTAAAGTTTCAGTAGGGTAAACCTTTTCAGAATGTCAGCATCAGAGTTGAGCACAGAACAGGCAAGCTTTAGGATAAGAAGATCGTTTGGATAAAAAAAAATTTGCACTAACGCAGATCCTGGAACTATGCCAGGAATGGAACACACCATTCTACGCAACCTTGGTCCATTTTTATAAAGGCTTTCTACAGTATTCACAGAAACTCTCTGTCGTATACTCCGACATTTTGGAATCCATCCAAAGATTGTGAGTATAATCCAACTGCTTAATGGCAACTTTAGGTCCAAGGTCATCTTCGGCCAATACCTGACAGAAGATTTTGAAATCAAAACCGCAGTGAAACAAGGATACATTTTATCCCCTTTTTTCTTATACCTTGGCTGGGATCTACTGGATCATGAAAGAAACAGCACTAGCAGAGACAAGTAGCATCAAGTTGACCTTCACAGATACACTAGGTGATCTAGACATTGCAGATGATATATATCTCTTGTCGCACCGCTACGGAGATATCCAAAGAAAAAGTGAGGAACTTGCCAGAAATGCTGGAAACATAGAGCTCAAGAAAGCCACCAACAAAACAAAGACACTTCAAAACACCACCCATACAGCAGACCCAATCACAATTGGAGGAAGAAATATTGAAGAGATGAGAGAGTTCACCTACATAGAGGGCCAAAGTGACAACAGATGGAAACTCGGAGTCTGAGATCATAGCATGGCAAGAGGGTCATTGGCGGCACTTAAGAACATCGGAAAACCAATAAGAACAGCAATAGAACCACAATCCGCATGTTCAAGAGCAATGTCTTGGGTGTGCTGTTATATGCGGCGGATTCTCGGAATGTCACCAAACACATATGCCAAATACTGGAAATGTTTTTAAATAAATGTCTCAGGAAGATTCTCCGAATCTAATATCCAAACATAATCTTTGACACGGAACTCCACGAAGCGACAGTCATGCAGCCCATCTCTCTTGAGGTTAAATGCCGCCGATGGAGATGGATCGGACTCGTCTGCAGAATGCCACTGATATCCATTCCAAGAGTGACCGTGTGAAAGACCCTGGTGGCAAGAGAGCGAGGAAAGACCCAAGGAGACATGGAGGAGTTCAGTCGAGCGTGATATGAATACATTCGGGTGGAGCTGGGGCCACGTAACGAGGCTGGCACCTGAAAGACAACATATCGACGTTCTTTGGTGTATACCTCATGAAAACGTGTGAACCAACACGAAGAGGTTCAAATAAGTAAGTTTCATCCAACAGTTACTTTTAACGTAATACAATATAATAAATGGCTTCCTACTCTTCCTGCACCGGTTACAGGACAGCGTTCCGGATTGGTGGCAAGTGAGCTTATATTTAAGAAGTATCAATCATAATGCGATTCGGATTGAGCCAAAGTCACATAGAGCGAACTATCAATGTATGTAATGGTTTGGTATATTATTGAGGTATATGTGTAATATAACTTACTCGATGCTGTTGTCATTTGGTCAGCTTTCGTCAGTCCTTGAACAAATACCACACAGTAACCAAGCAGAACTATACGTAATCCAAACACTGCTATATATAAGCAAACACAAAACGTAAAATATAAAATAATTTTTTCTCTATACGTATATCGCGCCGATATATACAAATACGGATAGAACGTCATCAGTTAACGGGTCAGCGGAGTTTCAATTTTGGTATCTCCCAATTGCTTGAAGAATCAAATTTATTGGCAATAACAACACATTTTCGCATTTCTTAATTCAAACAGAGAACGTAATAAATGATGTAACCGAATGTTAAATAAAATAGTGCCTCAATTCTTCTGATATGTTCCCGATTAACGCAATTGCACGTTAAGAACAAATAAAGCAATAGCTTAATTTACGCGATTCATGATATGGCAAAATTGGTGTCACATATGGGTTTTGATTTTCCAAATATCTTATCGTATATTTGGACTTTTACCTAAATGCATATGTATTCGCACATTTAAATACCACAGCAACATGTTTACATATACCTGCTTCGCAGTTGTCTCCAACAAAACCATCGGCGCATTCACAAGTGAACCCGTTCACACGGTTAGAACAAGTCCCACCATTCAAACATGGGTTGCTGGCACACTCATCCACGTCTGCAAAGTAGTAAGCAATTATCACTTCGATAACAGTATCCAAGCAGTTCTTGAAAATATATTCAAAAGTACAACATAATTCGGCAAAGTGCAAGTGCATTAAAATATATTTTAATGAAGCAATTATACCTTGTTATATAATACACTGTTTCCGCTATACGTCTTGCGTTCTTCGCGCTGTTATATCCGAAAATAAAAAGACTATCATTTGTACTATCTCACTTACCACCGGACATTAGAGAGATAGAGAAAAGAGAGCCTTCATCGAAAATCTGGCGGACGAAGCAGAAACAGCGGCACAGACACAGAACATGGCTGCACTGTACAACATAACCAATACGCTAACAGACGTTTTTAAAAATAACGACATCCCAGTGAAAGATGTAAATGGAAATGCTGTCATCGGTGTACCGAAACAGATCCAAAGATTGAAAACACACTAGGAGACCATCCTCAAATAAGCAGCACCAAGCAATCAAGCAGACATTCCAGAAACGTAGAGGATCTGCTGATCAACATAGACCCACTATCTGCTGAAGAAGTGAGGAAAGCTATCAAGACCATGAATTCAGGGAAATCACCGGGGGCAGACAATGTGAGTGAAGTGCTGCTGAAGGCTGGAGGAGATGTCACCGCTGGAGCCTTGACAGAGATCTTTGAACATATATGGGAGGCAGAAGAAATACCTGGTGACTGGAAAACGGGGCTCATGGTTAAACTACCTAAGAAACGAGACCTTAGCAGTTGTACCAACTGCACAGTGATCACTCTTTTCTCCTCCATAAGTAAAGTTTCAGTAGGGTAAACCTTTTCAGAATGTCAGCATCAGAGTTGAGCACAGAACAGGCAAGCTTTAGGATAAGAAGATCGTTTGGATAAAAAAAAATTTGCACTAACGCAGATCCTGGAACTATGCCAGGAATGGAACACACCATTCTACGCAACCTTGGTCCATTTTTATAAAGGCTTTCTACAGTATTCACAGAAACTCTCTGTCGTATACTCCGGCATTTTGGAATCCATCCAAAGATTGTGAGTATAATCCAACTGCTTAATGGCAACTTTAGGTACAAGGTCATCTTCGGCCAATACCTGACAGAAGATTTTGAAATCAAAACCGCAGTGAAACAAGGATACATTTTATCCCCTTTTTTCTTATACCTTGGCTGGGATCCACTGGATCATGAAAGAAACAGCACTAGCAGAGACAAGTAGCATCAAGTTGACCTTCACAGATACACTAGGTGATCTAGACATTGCAGATGATATATATCTCTTGTTCGCACCGCTACGGAGATATCCAAAGAAAAAGTGAGGAACTTGCCAGAAATGCTGGAAACATAGAGCTCAAGAAAGCCACCAACAAAACAAAGACACTTCAAAACACCACCCATACAGCAGACCCAATCACAATTGGAGGAAGAAATATTGAAGAGATGAGAGAGTTCACCTACATAGAGGGCCAAAGTGACAACAGATGGAAACTCGGAGTCTGAGATCATAGCATGGCAAGAGGGTCATTGGCGGCACTTGAGAACATCGGAAAGACCAATAAGAACAGCAATAGAACCACAATCCGCATGTTCAAGAGCAATGTCTTGGGTGTGCTGTTATATGCGGCGGATTCTCGGAATGTCACCAAACACATATGCCAAATACTGGAAATGTTTTTAAATAAATGTCTCAGGAAGATTCTCCGAATCTACTATCCAAACATAATCTTTGACACGGAACTCCACGAAGCGACAGTCATGCAGCCCATCTCTATTGAGGTTAAACGCCGCCGATGGAGATGGATCGGACACGTCTGCATATTTGTCCCACTGACATCCATTCCAAGAGTGACCGTGTGAAAGACCCTGGAGGCAAGAGAGCGAGGAAAGACCCAAGGAGACATGGAGGAGTTCAGTCGAGCGTGATATGAATACATTCGGGTGGAGCTGGGGCCACGTAACGAGGCTGGCACCTGAAAGACAACATATCGACGTTCTTTGGTGTATACCTCATGAAAACGTGTGAACCAACACGAAGAGGATCAAGTAAATAAGTTTCATCCAACAGTTACTTTTAACGTAATACAATATAATAAATGGCTTCCTACTCTTCCTGCACCGGTTACAGGACAGCGTTCCGGATTGGTGGCAAGTGAGCTTATATTTAAGAAGTATCAATCATAATGCGATTCGGATTGAGCCAAGTCACATAGAGCGAACTATCAATGTATGTAATGGTTTGGTATATTATTGAGGTATATGTGTAATATAACTTACTCGATGCTGTTGTCATTTGGTCAGCTTTCGTCAGTCCTTGAACAAATACCACACAGTAACCAAGCAGAACTATACGTAATCCAAACACTGCTATATATAAGCAAACACAAAACGTAAAATATAAAATAATTTTTTCTCTATACGTATATCGCGCCGATATATACAAATACGGAGAGAACGTCATCAGTTAACGGGTCAACGGAGTTTCAATTTTGGTATCTCCCAATTGCTTGAAGAATCACATTTATTGGCAATAACAACACATTTTCGCATTTCTTAATTCAAACAGAGAACGTAATAAATGATGTAACCGAATGTTAAATAAAATAGTGCCTCAATTATTCAGATATATTCGCGATTAACGCAATTGCACGTTAAGAACAAATAAAGCAATAGCTTAATTTACGCGATTCATGATATGGCATAATTGGTGTCACATATCGGTTTTGATTTTCCAAATATCTTATCGTATATTTGGACTTTTACCTAAATGCATATGTATTCGCACATTTAAATACCACAGCAACATGTTTACATATACCTGCTTCGCAGTTGTCTCCAACAAAACCACCGGCGCATTCACAAGTGAACCCGTTCACACGGTTAGAACAAGTCCCACCATTCAAACATGGGTTGCTGGCACACTCATCCACGTCTGCAAAGTAGTCAGCAATTATCACTTCGATAACAGTGTCTAAGCTGTTCTTGAAAATATATTCAAAAGTACAACATAATTCGGCAAAGTGCAAGTGCATTAAAATTTATTTTAATGAAGCAATTATACCTTGTTACATAATACACCGTTTCCGCTATACGTCTTGCGTTCTTCGCGCTGTTATATCCGAAAATAAAAAGACTATCATTTGTACTATCTCACTTACCACCGGACATAAGAGAGATAGAGAAAAGAGAGCCTTCATCGAAAATCTGGCGGACGATCAGAAACAGCGACACAGACACAGAACATGGCTGCACTGTACAACATAACCAATACGCTAACAGACGTTTTTAAAAATAACGACATCCCAGTGAAAGATGTAAATGGAAATGCTGTCATCGGTGTAGCGGAACAGATCCAAAGATTGAAAACACACTTAGAGACCATCCTCAAAAAAGCAGCACCAAGCAATCAAGCAGACATTCCAGAAACGTAGAGGATCTGCTGATCAACATAGACCCACCATCTGCTGAAGAAGTGAGGAAAGCTATCAAGACCATGAATTCAGGGAAAGCACCGGGGGCAGACAATGTGAGTGAAGTGCTGCTGAAGGCTGGAGGAGATGTCACCGCTGGAGCCTTGACAGAGATCTTTGAACATATATGGGAGGCAGAAGAAATACCTGGTGACTGGAAAACGGGGCTCATGGTTAAACTACCTAAGAAACGAGACCTTAGCAGTTGTACCAACTGCACAGTGATCACTCTTTTCTCCTCCATAAGTAAAGTTTCAGTAGGGTAAACCTTTTCAGAATGTCAGCATCAGAGTTGAGCACAGAACAGGCAAGCTTTAGGATAAGAAGATCGTTTGGATAAAAAACAAATTGCACTAACGCAGACCCTGGAACTATGCCAGGAATGGAACACACCATTCTACGCAACCTTGGTCCATTTTTATAAAGGCTTTCTACAGTATTCACAGAAACTCTCTGTCGTATACTCCGGCATTTTGGAATCCATCCAAAGATTGTGAGTATAATCCAACTGCTTAATGGCAACTTTAGGTCCAAGGTCATCTTCGGCAAATACCTGACAGAAGATTTTGAAATCAAAACCGCAGTGAAACAAGCATACATTTTATCCCCTTTTTTCTTATACCTTGGCTGGGATCCACTGGATCATGAAAGAAACAGCACTAGCAGAGACAAGTAGCATCAAGTTGACCTTCACAGATACACTAGGTGATCTAAACATTGCAGATGATATATATCTCTTGTCGCACCGCTACGGAGATATCCAAAGAAAAAGTGAGGAACTTGCCAGAAATGCTGGAAACATAGAGCTCAAGAAAGCCACCAACAAAACAAAGACACTTCAAAACATCACCCATACAGCAGACCCAATCACAATTGGAGGAAGAAATATTGAAGAGATGAGAGAGTCCACCTACATAGAGGGCCAAAGTGACAACAGATGGAAACTCGGAGTCTGAGATCATAGCATGGCAAGAGGGTCATTGGCGGCACTTGAGAACATCGGATAGACCAATAAGAACAGCAATAGAACCACAATCCGCATGTTCAAGAGCAATGTCCTGTGTGTGCTGTTATATGCGGCGGATTCACGGAATGTCACCAAAGATATATGCCAAATACTGGAAATGTTTTTAAATAAATGTCTGAAAAAGATTCTCCGAATCTACTATCCAAACATAATCTTTGACACGGAACTCCACGAAGCGAGAGTCATGCAGCCCATCTCTCTTGAGTTTAAACGCCGCCGATGGAGATGGATCGGACACGTCTGCAGAATGCCAACTGACATCCATTCCAAGAGTGACCGTGTGAAAGACCCTGGTGGCAAGAGAGCGAGGAAAGACCCAAGGAGACATGGAGGAGTTCAGTCGAACGTGATATGAATACATTTGGGTGGAGCTGGGGCCACGTAACGAGGCTGGCACCTGTCATACAACATATCGACGTTCTTTCGTGTAGACCTTATGAAAACGTGTGAACCAACACGAAGAGGATCAAGTAAGTAAATTTCATCCAACTTTTACTTTTAACGTAATACAATATAATAAATGGCTTCCTACTCTTCCTGCACCGGTTACAGGACAGCGTTCCAGATTGGTGGCAAGTGAGCTTATATTTATTAAGTATCAATCATAATGCGAATCGGATTGAGCCAAAGTCACGTAGAGCGAACTATCAATATATGTAATGGTTTGGTATATTATTGAGGTATATGTGTAATATAACTTACTCGATGCTGTTGTCATTTGGTCAGCTTTCGTCAGTCCTTGAACAAATACCACACAGTAACCAAGCAGAACTATACGTAATCCAAACACTGCTATATATAAGCAAACACAAAACGTAAAATATAAAATAATTTGTTCTCTATACGTATATCGCGCAGTTATATACAAATACGGATAGAACGTCATCAGTTAACGGGTCAACGTAGTTTCAATTTTGGTATCTCCCAATTGTTTGAAGAATCAAATTTATTGGCAATAACAACACATTTTCGCATTTATTAATTGAAACAGAGAACGTAATAAATGATGTAACCGAATGTTAAATAAAATAGTGCCTCAATTCTTCTGATATGTTCGCGATTAACGCAATTGCACGTTAAGAACAAATAAAGCAATAGCTTAATTTACGCGATTCATGATATGGCAAAATTGGTGTCACATATGGGTTTTGATTTTCCAAATATCTTATCGTATATTTGGACTTTTATCTAAATGCATATGTATTCGCACATTTAAATACCACAGCAACATGTTTACATATACCTGCTTCGCAGTTGTCTCCAACAAAACCACCGGCGCATTCACAAGTGAACCCGTTCACACGGTTAGAACAAGTCCCACCATTCAAACATGGGTTGCTGGCACACTCATCCACGTCTGCAAAGTAGTAAGCAATTATCACTTCGATAACAGTGTCCAAGCAGTTCTTGAAAATATATTCAAAAGTACAACATAATTCGGCAAAGTGCAAGTGCATTAAAATATATTTTAATGAAGCAATTATACCTTGTTATATAATACACTGTTTCCGCTATACGTCTTGCGTTCTTCGCGCTGTTATATCCGAAAATAAAAAGACTATCATTTGTACTATCTCACTTACCACCGGACATAAGAGAGATAGAGAAAAGAGAGCCTTCATCGAAAATCTGGCGGACGAAGCAGAAACAGCGGCACAGACACAGAACATGGCTGCACTGTACAACATAACCAATACGCTAACATACGTTTTTAAAAATAACGACATCCCAGTGAAAGATGTAAATGGAAATGCTGTCATCGGTGTAGCGGAACAGATCCAAAGATTGAAAACACACTTAGAGACCATCCTCAAAAAAGCAGCACCAAACAATCAAGCAGACATTCCAGAAACGTAGAGGATCTGCTGATCAACATAGACCCACCATCTGCTGAAGAAGTGAGGAAAGCTATCAAGACCATGAATTCAGGGAAAGCACCGGGGGCAGACAATGTGAGTGAAGTGCTGCTGAAGGCTGGAGGAGATGTCACCGCTGGAGCCTTGACAGAGATCTTTGAACATATATGGGAGGCAGAAGAAATACCTGGTGACTGGAAAACGGGGCTCATGGTTAAACTACCTAAGAAACGAGACCTTAGCAGTTGTACCAACTGCACAGTGATCACTCTTTTCTCTTCCATAAGTAAAGTTTCAGTAGGGTAAACCTTTTCACAATGTCAGCATCAGAGTTGAGCACAGAACAGGCAAGCTTTAGGATAAGAAGATCGTTTGGATTATAAAAAAAATTGCACTAACGCAGATCCTGGAACTATGCCAGGAATGGAACACACCATTCTACGCAACCTTGGTTCATTTTTATAAAGGCTTTCTACAGTATTCACAGAAACTCTCTGTCGTATACTCCGGCATTTTGGAATCCATCCAAAGATTGTGAGTATAATCCAACTGCTTAATGGCAACTTTAGGTCCAAGGTCATCTTCGGCAAATACCTGACAGAAGATTTTGAAATCAAAAAAGCAGTGAAACAAGGATACATTTTATCCCCTTTTTTCTTATACCTTGGCTGGGATCCACTGGATCATGAAAGAAACAGCACTAGCAGAGACAAGTAGCATCAAGTTGACCTTCACAGATACACTAGGTGATCTAGACATTGCAGATGATATATATTTCTTGTCGCACCGCTACGGAGATATCCAAAGAAAAAGTGAGGAACTTGCCAGAAATGCTGGAAACATAGAGCTCAAGAAAGCCACCAACAAAACAAAGACACTTCAAAACACCACCCATACAGCAGACCCAATCACAATTGGAGGAAGAAATATTGAAGAGATGAGAGAGTTCACCTACATAGAGGGCCAAAGTGACAACAGATGGAAACTCGGAGTCTGAGATCATAGCATGGCAAGAGGCTCATTGGCGGCACTTAAGAACATCGGAAAGACCAATAAGAACAGCAATAGAACCACAATCCGCATTTTCAAGAGCAATGTCTTGGGTGTGGTGTTATATGCGGCGGATTCTCGGAATGTCACCAAACACATATGCCAAATACTGGAAATGTTTTTAAATAAATGTCTCAGGAAGATTCTCCGAATCTACTATCCAAACATAATCTTTGACACGGAACTCCACGAAGCGACAGTCATGCAGCCCATCTCTCTTGAGGTTAAACGCCGCCGATGGAGATGGATCGGACACGTCTGCAGAATGCCACTGACATCCATTCCAAGAGTGACCGTGTGAAAGACCCTGGTGGCAAGAGAGCGAGGAAAGACCCAAGGAGACATGGAGGAGTTCAGTCGAGCGTGATATGAATACATTCGGGTGGAGCTGGGGCCACGTAACGAGGCTGGCACCTGAAAGACAACATATCGATGTTCTTTGGTGTATACCTCATGAAAACGTGTGAACCAACACGAAGAGGATCAAGTAAATAAGTTTCATCCAACAGTTACTTTTAACGTAATACAATATAATAAATGGCTTCCTACTCTTCCTGCACCGGTTACAGGACAGCGTTCCAGATTGGTGGCAAGTGAGCTTATATTTAAGAAGTATCAATCATAATGCGATTCGGATTGAGCCAAAGTCACATAGAGCGAACTATCAATGTATGTAATGGTTTGGTATATTATTGAGGTATATGTGTAATATAACTTACTCGATGCTGTTGTCATTTGGTCAGCTTTCGTCAGTCCTTGAACAAATACCACACAGTAACCAAGCAGAACTATACGTAATCCAAACACTGCTATATATAAGCAAACACAAAACGTAAAATATAAAATAATTTTTTCTCTATACGTATATCGCGCCGATATATACAAATACGGATAGAACGTCACCAGTTAACGGGTCAACGTAGTTTAAATTTTGGTATCTCCCAATTGCTTGAAGAATCAAATTTATTGGCAATAACAACACATTTCCGCATTTCTTAATTCAAACAGAGAACGTAATAAATGATGTAACCGAATGTTAAATAAAATAGTGCCTCAATTCTTCTGATATGTTCGCGATTAACGCAATTGCACGTTAAGAACAAATAAAGCAATAGCTTAATTTACGCGATTCATGATATGGCAAAATTGGTGTCACATATCGGTTTTGATTTTCCAAATATCTTATCGTATATTTGGACTTTTACCTAAATGCATATGTATTCGCACATTTAAATACCACAGCAACATGTTTACATATACCTGCTTCGCAGTTGTCTCCAACAAAACCATCGGCGCATTCACAAGTGAACCCGTTCACACGGTTAGAACAAGTCCCACCATTCAAACATGGGTTGCTGGCACACTCATCCACGTCTGCAAAGTAGTAAGCAATTATCACTTCGATAACAGTGTCCAAGCAGTTCTTGAAAATATATTCAAAAGTACAACATAATTCGGCAAAGTGCAAGTGCATTAAAATATATTTTAATGAAGCAATTATACCTTGTTATATAATACACCGTTTCCGCTATACGTCTTGCGTTCTTCGCGCTGTTATATCCGAAAATAAAAAGACTATCATTTGTACTATCTCACTTACCACCGGACATAAGAGAGATAGAGAAAAGAGAGCCTTCATCGAAAATCTGGCGGACGATCAGAAACAGCGACACAGACACAGAACATGGCTGCACTGTACAACATAACCAATACGCTAACAGACGTTTTTAAAAATAACGACATCCCAGTGAAAGATGTAAATGGAAATGCTGTCATCGGTGTAGCGGAACAGATCCAAAGATTGAAAACACACTTAGAGACCATCCTCAAAAAAAGCAGCACCAATCAATCAAGCAGACATTCCATAAACGTAGAGGATCTGCTGATCAACATAGACCCACCATCTGCTGAAGAAGTGAAGAAAACTATCAAGACCATGAATTCAGGGAAAGCACCGGGGGCAGACAATGTGAGTGAAGTGCTGCTGAAGGCTGGAGGAGATGTCACCGATGGAGCCTTGACAGAGATCTTTGAACATATATGGGAGGCAGAAGAAATACCTGGTGACTGGAAAACGGGGTTCATGGTTAAACTACCTAAGAAACGAGACCTTAGCAGTTGTACCAACTGCACAGTGATCACTCTTTTCTCCTCCATAAGTAAAGTTTCAGTAGGGTAAACCTTTTCAGAATGTCAGCATCAGAGTTGAGCACAGAACAGGCAAGCTTTAGGATAAGAAGATCGTTTGGATAAAAAAAAAATTGCACTAACGCAGATCCTGGAACTATGCCAGGAATGGAACACACCATTCTACGCAACCTTGGTCCATTTTTATTAAGGCTTTCTACAGTATTCACAGAAACTCTCTGTCGTATACTCCGGCATTTTGGAATCCATCCAAAGATTGTGAGTATAATCCAACTGCTTAATGGCAACTTTAGGTCCAAGGTCATCTTCGGCCAATACCTGACAGAAGATTTTGAAATCAAAACCGCAGTGAAACAAGGATACATTTTATCCCCTTTTTTCTTATACCTTGGCTGGGATCCACTGGATCATGAAAGAAACAGCACTAGCAGAGACAAGTAGCATCAAGTTGACCTTCACAGATACACTAGGTGATCTAGACATTGCAGATGATATATATCTCTTGTCGCACCGCTACGGAGATATCCAAAGAAAAAGTGAGGAACTTGCCAGAAATGCTGGAAACATAGAGCTCAAGAAAGCCACCAACAAAAAACAAAGACACTTCAAAACACCACCCATACAGCAGACCCAATCACAATTGGAGGAAGAAATATTGAAGAGATGAGAGAGTTCACCTACATAGAGGGCCAAAGTGACAACAGATGGAAACTCGGAGTCTGAGATCATAGCATGGCAAGAGGGTCATTGGCGGCACTTAAGAACATCGGAAAGACCAATAAGAACAGCAATAGAACCACAATCCGCATGTTCAAGAGCAATATCTTGGGTGTGCTGTTATATGCGGCGGATTCTCGGAATGTCACCAAACACATATGCCAAATACTGGAATTTTTTTTAAATAAATGTCTCAGGAAGATTCTCCAAATCTACTATCCAAACATAATCTTTGACACGGAACTCCACGAAGCGACAGTCATGCAGCCCATCTCTCTTGAGGTTAAACGCCGCCGATGGAGATGGATCGGACACGTCTGCAGAATGCCACTGACATCCATTCCAAGAGTGACCGTGTGAAAGACCCTGGTGGCAAGAGAGCGAGGAAAGACCCAAGGAGACATGGAGGAGTTCAGTCGAGCGTGATATGAATACATTCGGGTGGAGCTGGGGCCACGTAACGAGGCTGGCACCTGAAAGACAACATATCGACGTTCTTTGGTGTATACCTCATGAAAACGTGTGAACCAACACGAAGAGGATCAAGTAAATAAGTTTCATCCAACAGTTACTTTTAACGTAATACAATATAATAAATGGCTTCCTACTCTTCCTGCACCGGTTACAGGACAGCGTTCCAGATTGGTGGCAAGTGAGCTTATATTTAAGAAGTATCAATCATAATGCGATTCGGATTGAGCCAAAGTCACATACAGCGAACTATCAATGTATGTAATGGTTTGGTATATTATTGAGGTATATGTGTAATATAACTTACTCGATGCTGTTGTCATTTGGTCAGCTTTCGTCAGTCCTTGAACAAATACCACACAGTAACCAAGCAGAACTATACGTAATCCAAACACTGCTATATATAAGCAAACACAAAACGTAAAATATAAAATAATTTTTTCTCTATACGTATATCGCGCCGATATATACAAATACGGAGAGAACGTCATCAGTTAACGGGTCAACGGAGTTTCAATTTTGGTATCTCCCAATTGCTTGAAGAATCACATTTATTGGCAATAACAACACATTTTCGCATTTCTTAATTCAAACAGAGAACGTAATAAATGATGTAACCGAATGTTAAATAAAATAGTGCCTCAATTATTCAGATATATTCGCGATTAACGCAATTGCACGTTAAGAACAAATAAAGCAATAGCTTAATTTACGCGATTCATGATATGGCATAATTGGTGTCACATATCGGTTTTGATTTTCCAAATATCTTATCGTATATTTGGACTTTTACCTAAATGCATATGTATTCGCACATTTAAATACCACAGCAACATGTTTACATATACCTGCTTCGCAGTTGTCTCCAACAAAACCACCGGCGCATTCACAAGTGAACCCGTTCACACGGTTAGAACAAGTCCCACCATTCAAACATGGGTTGCTGGCACACTCATCCACGTCTGCAAAGTAGTCAGCAATTATCACTTCGATAACAGTGTCTAAGCAGTTCTTGAAAATATATTCAAAAGTACAACATAATTCGGCAAAGTGCAAGTGCATTAAAATTTATTTTAATGAAGCAATTATACCTTGTTACATAATACACCGTTTCCGCTATACGTCTTGCGTTCTTCGCGCTGTTATATCCGAAAATAAAAAGACTATCATTTGTACTATCTCACTTACCACCGGACATAAGAGAGATAGAGAAAAGAGAGCCTTCATCGAAAATCTGGCGGACGATCAGAAACAGCGACACAGACACAGAACATGGCTGCACTGTACAACACAACCAATACGCTAACAGACGTTTTTAAAAATAACGACATCCCAGTGAAAGATGTAAATGGAAATGCTGTCATCGGTGTAGCGGAACAGATCCAAAGATTGAAAACACACTTAGAGACCATCCTCAAAAAAGCAGCACCAAGCAATCAAGCAGACATTCCAGAAACGTAGAGGATCTGCTGATCAACATAGACCCACCATCTGCTGAAGAAGTGAGGAAAGCTATCAAGACCATGAATTCAGGGAAAGCACCGGGGGCAGACAATGTGAGTGAAGTGCTGCTGAAGGCTGGAGGAGATGTCACCGCTGGAGCCTTGACAGAGATCTTTGAACATATATGGGAGGCAGAAGAAATACCTGGTGACTGGAAAACGGGGCTCATGGTTAAACTACCTAAGAAACGAGACCTTAGCAGTTGTACCAACTGCACAGTGATCACTCTTTTCTCCTCCATAAGTAAAGTTTCAGTAGGGTAAACCTTTTCAGAATGTCAGTATCAGAGTTGAGCACAGAACAGGCAAGCTTTAGGATAAGAAGATCGTTTGGATACAAAAAAAATTTGCACTAACGCAGATCCTGGAACTATGCCAGGAATGGAACACACCATTCTACGCAACCTTGGTCCATTTTTATAAAGGCTTTCTACAGTATTCACAGAAACGCTCTGTCGTATACTCCGGCATTTTGGAATCCATCCAAAGATTGTGAGTATAATCCAACTGCTTAATGGCAACTTTAGGTCCAAGGTCATCTTCGGCCAATACCTGACAGAAGATTTTGAAATCAAAACCGCAGTGAAACAAGGATACATTTTATCCCCTTTTTTCTTATACCTTGGCTGGGATCCACTGGATCATGAAAGAAACAGCACTAGCAGCGACAAGTAGCATCAAGTTGACCTTCACAGATACACTAGGTGATCTAGACATTGCATATGATATATATCTCTTGTCGCACCGCTACGGTGATATCCAAAGAAAAAGTGAGGAACTTGCCAGAAATGCTGGAAACATAGAGCTCAAGAAAGCCACCAACAAAACAAAGACACTTCAAAACACCACCCATACAGCAGACCCAATCACAATTGGAGGAAGAAATATTGAAGAGATGAGAGAGTTCACCTACATAGAGGGCCAAAGTGACAACAGATGGAAACTCGGAGTCTGAGATCATAGCATGGCAAGAGGGTCATTGGCGGCACTTGAGAACATCGGAAAGACCAATAAGAACAGCAATAGAACCACAATCCGCATGTTCAAGAGCAATGTCTTGGGTGTGCTGTTATATGCGGCGGATTCTCGGAATGTCACCAAACACATATGCCAAATACTGGAAATGTTTTTAAATAAATGTCTCAGGAAGATTCTCCGAATCTACTATCCAAACATAATCTTTGACACGGAACTCCACGAAGCGACAGTCATGCAGCCCATCTCTCTTGAGGTTAAACGCCGCCGATGGAGATGGATCGGACACGTCTGCAGAATGCCACTGACATCCATTCCAAGAGTGACCGTGTGAAAGACCCTGGTGGCAAGAAAGCGAGAATAGACCCAAGGAGACATGGAGGAGTTCAGTCGAGCGTGATATGAATACATTCGGGTGGAGCTGGGGCCACGTAACGAGGCTGGCACCTGAAAGACAACATATCGACGTTCTTTGGTGTATACCTCATGAAAACGTGTGAACCAACACGAAGAGGATCAAGTAAATAAGTTTCATCCAACAGTTACTTTTAACGTAATACAATATAATAAATGGCTTCCTACTCTTCCTGCACCGGTTACAGGACAGCGTTCCAGATTGGTGGCAAGTGAGCTTATATTTAAGAAGTATCAATCATAATGCGATTCGGATTGAGCCAAAGTCACATAGAGCGAACTATCAATGTATGTAATGGTTTGGTATATTATTGAGGTATATGTGTAATATAACTTACTCGATGCTGTTGTCATTTGGTCAGCTTTCGTCAGTCCTTGAACAAATACCACACAGTAACCAAGCAGAACTATACGTAATCCAAACACTGCTATATATAAGCAAACACAAAACGTAAAATATAAAATAATGTTTTCTCTATACGTATATCGCGCCGATATATACAAATACGGATAGAACGTCATCAGTTAACGGGTCAACGTAGTTTCAATTTTGGTATCTCCCAATTGCTTGAAGAATCAAATTTATTGGCAATAACAACACATTTTCGCATTTCTTAATTCAAACAGAGAACGTAATAAATGATGTAACCGAATGTTAAATAAAATAGTGCCTCAATTCTTCTGATATGTTCCCGATTAACGCAATTGCACGTTAAGAACAAATAAAGCAATAGCTTAATTTACGCGATTCATGATATGACAAAATTTGTGTCACATATCGGTTTTGATTTTCCAAATATCTTATCGTATATTTGGAATTTTACCTAAATGCATATGTATTCGCACCTTAAATACCACAGCAACATGTTTACATATACCTGCTTCGCAGTTGCCTCCAACAAAACCACCGGCGCATTCACAAGTGAACCCGTTCACACGGTTAGAACAAGTCCCACCATTCAAACATGGGTTGCTTGCACACTCATCCACGTCTGCAAAGTAGTAAGCAATTATCACTTCGATAACAGTGTCCAAGCAGTTCTTGAAAATATAGTCAAAATTACAACATAATTCGGCAAAGTGCAAGTGCATTAAAATATATTTTAATGAAGCAATTATACCTTGTTATATAATACACTGTTTCCGCTATACGTCTTGCGTTCTTCGCGCTGTTATATCCGAAAATAAAAAGACTATCATTTGTACTATCTCACTTACCACCGGACATAAGAGAGATAGAGAAAAGAGAGCCTTCATCGAAAATCTGGCGGACGAAGCAGAAACAGCGGCACAGACACAGAACATGGCTGCACTGTACAACATAACCAATACGCTAACAGACGTTTTTAAAAATAACGACATCCCAGTGAAAGATGTAAATTGAAATGCTGTCATCGGTGTACCGAAACAGATCCAAAGATTGAAAACACACTTAGAGACCATCCTCAAAAAAGCAGCACCAGGCAATCAAGCAGACATTCCAGAAACGTAGAGGATCTGCTGATCAACATAGACCCACCATCTGCTGAAGAAGTGAGGAAAGCTATCAAGACCATGAATTCAGGGAAAGCACCGGGGGCAGACAATGTGAGTGAAGTGCTGCTGAAGGCTGGAGGAGATGGCACCGCTGGAGCCTTGACAGAGATCTTTGAACATATATGGGAGGCAGAAGAAATACCTTGTGACTGGAAAACGGGGCTCATGGTTAAACTACCTAAGAAACGAGACCTTAGCAGTTGTACCAACTGCACAGTGATCACTCTTTTCTCCTCCATAAGTAAAGTTTCAGTAGGGTAAACCTTTTCAGAATGTCAGCATCAGAGTTGAGCACAGAACAGGCAAGCTTTAGGATAAGAAGATCGTTTGGATAAAAAATAAATTTGCACTAACGCAGATCCTGGAACTATGCCAGGAATGGAACACACCATTCTACGCAACCTTGGTCCATTTTTGTAAAGGCTTTCTACAGTATTCACAGAAACTCTCTGTCGTATACTCCGGCTTTTTGGAATCCATCCAAAGATTGTGAGTATAATCCAACTGCTTAATAGCAACTTTAGGTCCAAGGTCATCTTCGGCCAATACCTGACAGAAGATTTTGAAATCAAAACCGCAATGAAACAAGGATACATTTTATCCACTTTTTTCTTATACCTTGGCTGGGATCCACTGGATCATGAAAGAAACAGCACTAGCAGAGACAAGTAGCATCAAGTTGACCTTCACAGATACACTAGGTGATCTAGACATTGCAGATGATATATATCTTTTGTCGCACCGCTACGGAGATATCCAAAGAAAAAGTGAGGAACTTGTCAGAAATGCTGGAAACATAGAGCTCAAGAAAGCCACCAACAAACCAAAGACACTTCAAAACACCACCCATACAGCAGACCCAATCACAATTGGAGGAAGAAATATTGAAGAGATGAGAGAGTTCACCTACATAGAGGGCCAAAGTGACAACAGATGGAAAGTCGGAGTCTGAGATCATAGCATGGCAAGAGGGTCATTGGCGGCACTTGAGAACATCGGAAAGACCAATAAGAACAGCAATAGAACCACAATCCGCATGTTCAAGAGCAATGTCTTGGGTGTGCTGTTATATGCGGCGGATTCTCGGAATGTCACCAAACACATATGCCAAATACTGGAAATGTTTTTAAATAAATGTCTCAGGAAGATTCTCCGAATCTACTATCCAAACATAATCTTTGACACGGAACTCCACGAAGCGACAGTCATGCAGCTCATCTCTCTTGGGGTTAAACGCCGCCGATGGAGATGGATCGGACACGTCTGCAGAATGCCACTGACATCCATTCCAAGAGTGACCGTGTGAAAGACCCTGGTGGCAAGAGAGCGAGGAAAGACCCAAGGAGACATGGAGGAGTTCAGTCGAGCGTGATATGAATACATTCGGGTGGAGCTGAGGCCACGTAACGAGGCTGGCACCTGAAAGACAACATATCGACGTTCTTTGGTGTATACCTCATGAAAACGTGTGAACCAACACGAAGAGGATCAAGTAAATAAGTTTCATCCAACAGTTACTTTTAACGTAATACAATATAATAAATGGCTTCCTACTCTTCCTGCACCGGTTACAGGACAGCGTTCCAGATTGGTGGCAAGTGAGCTTATATTTAAGAAGTATAAATCATAATGCGATTCGGATTGAGCCAAAGTCACATAGAGCGAACTATCAATGTATGTAATGGTTTGGTATATTATTGAGGTATATGTGTAATATAACTTACTCGATGCTGTTGTCATTTGGTCAGCTTTCGTCAGTCCTTGAACAAATACCACACAGTAACCAAGCAGAACTATACGTAATCCAAACACTACTATATATAAGCAAACACAAAACGTAAAGTATAAAATAATTTTTTCTCTATGCTTATATCGCGCCGATATATACAAATACGGATAGAACGTCATCAGTTAACGGGTCAACGTAGTTTCAATTTTGGTATCTCCCAATTGCTTGAAGAATCAAATTTATTGGCAATAACAACACATTTTCGCATTTCTTAATTCAAACAGAGAACGTAATAAATGATGTAACCGAATGTTAAATAAAATAGTGCCTCAATTCTTCTGATATGTTCCCGATTAACGCAATTGCACGTTAAGAACAAATAAAGCAATAGCATAATTTACGCGATTCATGATATGGCAAAATTTGTGTCACATATCGGTTTTGATTTTCCAAATATCTTATCGTATATTTGGACTTTTACCTAAATGCATATGTATTCGTACATTTAAATACCACAGCAACATGTTTACATATACCTGCTTCGCAGTTGTCTCCAACAAAACCACCGGCGCATTCACAAGTGAACCCGTTCACACGGTTAGAACAAGTCCCACCATTCAAACATGGGTTGCTGGCACACTCATCCACGTCTGCAAAGTAGTAAGCAATTATCACTTCGATAACAGTGTCCAAGCAGTTCTTGAAAATATAGTCAAAATTACAACATAATTCGGCAAAGTGCAAGTGCATTAAAATATATTTTAATGAAGCAATTATACCTTGTTATATAATACACTGTTTCCGTTATACGTCTTGCGTTCTTCGCGCTGTTATATCCGAAAATAAAAAGACTATCATTTGTACTATCTCACTTACCACCGGACATAAGAGAGATAGAGAAAAGAGAGCCTTCATCGAAAATCTGGCGGACGAAGCAGAAACAGCGGCACAGACACAGAACATGGCTGCACTGTACAACATAACCAATACGCTAACAGACGTTTTTAAAAATAACGACATCCCAGTGAAAGATGTAAATGGAAATGCTGTCATCGGTGTAGCGGAACAGATCCAAAGATTGAAAACACACTTAGAGACCATCCTCAAAAAAGCAGCACCAAGCAATCAAGCAGACATTCCAGAAACGTAGAGGATCTGCTGATCAACATAGACCCACCATCTGCTGAAGAAGTGAGGAAAGCTATCAAGACCATGAATTCAGGGAAAGCACCGGGGGCAGACAATGTGAGTGAAGTGCTGCTGAAGGCTGGAGGAGATGTCACCGCTGGAGCCTTGACAGAGATCTTTGAACATATATGGGAGGCAGAAGAAATACCTGGTGACTGGAAAACGGGGCTCATGGTTAAACTACCTAAGAAACGAGACCTTAGCAGTTGTACCAACTGCACAGTGATCACTCTTTTCTCCTCCATAAGTAAAGTTTCAGTAGGGTAAACCTTTTCAGAATGTCAGTATCAGAGTTGAGCACAGAACAGGCAAGCTTTAGGATAAGAAGATCGTTTGGATACAAACAAAATTTGCACTAACGCAGATCCTGGAACTATGCCAGGAATGGAACACACCATTCTACGCAACCTTGGTCCATTTTTATAAAGGCTTTCTACAGTATTCACAGAAACGCTCTGTCGTATACTCCGGCATTTTGGAATCCATCCAAAGATTGTGAGTATAATCCAACTGCTTAATGGCAACTTTAGGTCCAAGGTCATCTTCGGCCAATACCTGACAGAAGATTTTGAAATCAAAACCGCAGTGAAACAAGGATACATTTTATCCCCTTTTTTCTTATACCTTGGCTGGGATCCACTGGATCATGAAAGAAACAGCACTAGCAGCGACAAGTAGCATCAAGTTGACCTTCAAAGATACACTAGGTGATCTAGACATTGCATATGATATATATCTCTTGTCGCACCGCTACGGTGATATCCAAAGAAAAAGTGAGGAACTTGCCAGAAATGCTGGAAACATAGAGCTCAAGAAAGCCACCAACAAAACAAAGACACTTCAAAACACCACCCATACAGCAGACCCAATCACAATTGGAGGAAGAAATATTGAAGAGATGAGAGAGTTCACCTACATAGAGGGCCAAAGTGACAACAGATGGAAACTCGGAGTCTGAGATCATAGCATGGCAAGAGGGTCATTGGCGGCACTTGAGAACATCGGAAAGACCAATAAGAACAGCAATAGAACCACAATCCGCATGTTCAAGAGCAATGTCTTGGGTGTGCTGTTATATGCGGCGGATTCTCGGAATGTCACCAAACACATATGCCAAATACTGGAAATGTTTTTAAATAAATGTCTCAGGAAGATTCTCCGAATCTACTATCCAAACATAATCTTTGACACGGAACTCCACGAAGCGACAGTCATGCAGCCCATCTCTCTTGAGGTTAAACGCCGCCGATGGAGATGGATCGGACACGTCTGCAGAATGCCACTGACATCCATTCCAAGAGTGACCGTGTGAAAGACCCTGGTGGCAAGAGAGCGAGAATAGACCCAAGGAGACATGGAGGAGTTCAGTCGAGCGTGATATGAATACATTCGGGTGGAGCTGGGGCCACGTAACGAGGCTGGCACCTGAAAGACAACATATCGACGTTCTTTGGTGTATACCTCATGAAAACGTGTGAACCAACACGAAGAGGATCAAGTAAATAAGTTTCATCCAACAGTTACTTTTAACGTAATACAATATAATAAATGGCTTCCTACTCTTCCTGCACCGGTTACAGGACAGCGTTCCAGATTGGTGGCAAGTGAGCTTATATTTTTTAAGAAGTATCAATCATAATGCGATTCGGATTGAGCCAAAGTCACATAGAGCGAACTATCAATGTATGTAATGGTTTGGTATATTATTGAGGTATATGTGTAATATAACTTACTCGATGCTGTTGTCATTTGGTCAGCTTTCGTCAGTCCTTGAACAAATACCACACAGTAACCAAGCAGAACTATACGTAATCCAAACACTGCTATATATAAGCAAACACAAAACGTAAAATATAAAATAATGTTTTCTCTATACGTATATCGCGCCGATATATACAAATACGGATAGAACGTCATCAGTTAACGGGTCAACGTAGTTTCAATTTTGGTATCTCCCAATTGCTTGAAGAATCAAATTTATTGGCAATAACAACACATTTTCGCATTTCTTAATTCAAACAGAGAACGTAATAAATGATGTAACCGAATGTTAAATAAAATAGTGCCTCAATTCTTCTGATATGTTCCCGATTAACGCAATTGCACGTTAAGAACAAATAAAGCAATAGCTTAATTTACGCGATTCATGATATGACAAAATTTGTGTCACATATCGGTTTTGATTTTCCAAATATCTTATCGTATATTTGGAATTTTACCTAAATGCATATGTATTCGCACCTTAAATACCACAGCAACATGTTTACATATACCTGCTTCGCAGTTGCCTCCAACAAAACCACCGGCGCATTCACAAGTGAACCCGTTCACACGGTTAGAACAAGTCCCACCATTCAAACATGGGTTGCTTGCACACTCATCCACGTCTGCAAAGTAGTAAGCAATTATCACTTCGATAACAGTGTCCAAGCAGTTCTTGAAAATATAGTCAAAATTACAACATAATTCGGCAAAGTGCAAGTGCATTAAAATATATTTTAATGAAGCAATTATACCTTGTTATATAATACACTGTTTCCGCTATAGGTCTTGCGTTCTTCGCGCTGTTATATCCGAAAATAAAAAGACTATCATTTGTACTATCTCACTTACCACCGGACATAAGAGAGATAGAGAAAAGAGAGCCTTCATCGAAAATCTGGCGGACGAAGCAGAAACAGCGGCACAGACACAGAACATGGCTGCACTGTACAACATAACCAATACGCTAACAGACGTTTTTAAAAATAACGACATCCCAGTGAAAGATGTAAATGGAAATGCTGTCATCGGTGTACCGAAACAGATCCAAAGATTGAAAACACACTTAGAGACCATCCTCAAAAAAGCAGCACCAGGCAATCAAGCAGACATTCCAGAAACGTAGAGGATCTGCTAATCAACATAGACCCACCATCTGCTGAAGAAGTGAGGAAAGCTATCAAGACCATGAATTCAGGGAAAGCACCGGGGGCAGACAATGTGAGTGAAGTGCTGCTGAAGGCTGGAGGAGATGTCACCGCTGGAGCCTTGACAGAGATCTTTGAACATATATGGGAGGCAGAAGAAATACCTTGTGACTGGAAAACGGGGCTCATGGTTAAACTACCTAAGAAACGAGACCTTAGCAGTTGTACCAACTGCACAGTGATCACTCTTTTCTCCTCCATAAGTAAAGTTTCAGTAGGGTAAACCTTTTCAGAATGTCAGCATCAGAGTTGAGCACAGAACAGGCAAGCTTTAGGATAAGAAGATCGTTTGGATAAAAAATAAATTTGCACTAACGCAGATCCTGGAACTATGCCAGGAATGGAACACACCATTCTACGCAACCTTGGTCCATTTTTGTAAAGGCTTTCTACAGTATTCACAGAAACTCTCTGTCGTATACTCCGGCTTTTTGGAATCCATCCAAAGATTGTGAGTATAATCCAACTGCTTAATAGCAACTTTAGGTCCAAGGTCATCTTCGGCCAATACCTGACAGAAGATTTTGAAATCAAAACCGCAATGAAACAAGGATACATTTTATCCACTTTTTTCTTATACCTTGGCTGGGATCCACTGGATCATGAAAGATACAGCACTAGCAGAGACAAGTAGCATCAAGTTGACCTTCACAGATACACTAGGTGATCTAGACATTGCAGATGATATATATCTTTTGTCGCACCGCTACGGAGATATCCAAAGAAAAAGTGAGGAACTTGCCAGAAATGCTGGAAACATAGAGCTCAAGAAAGCCACCAACAAACCAAAGACACTTCAAAACACCACCCATACAGCAGACCCAATCACAATTGGAGGAAGAAATATTGAAGAGATGAGAGAGTTCACCTACATAGAGGGCCAAAGTGACAACAGATGGAAAGTCGGAGTCTGAGATCATAGCATGGCAAGAGGGTCATTGGCGGCACTTGAGAACATCGGAAAGACCAATAAGAACAGCAATAGAACCACAATCCGCATGTTCAAGAGCAATGTCTTGGGTGTGCTGTTATATGCGGCGGATTCTCGGAATGTCACCAAACACATATGCCAAATACTGGAAATGTTTTTAAATAAATGTCTCAGGAAGATTATCCGAATCTACTATCCAAACATAATCTTTGACACGGAACTCCACGAAGCGACAGTCATGCAGCCCATCTCTCTTGGGGTTAAACGCCGCCGATGGAGATGGATCGGACACGTCTGCAGAATGCCACTGACATCCATTCCAAGAGTGACCGTGTGAAAGACCCTGGTGGCAAGAGAGCGAGGAAAGACCCAAGGAGACATGGAGGAGTTCAGTCGAGCGTGATATGAATACATTCGGGTGGAGCTGAGGCCACGTAACGAGGCTGGCACCTGAAAGACAACATATCGACGTTCTTTGGTGTATACCTCATGAAAACGTGTGAACCAACACGAAGAGGATCAAGTAAATAAGTTTCATCCAACAGTTACTTTTAACGTAATACAATATAATAAATGGCTTCCTACTCTTCCTGCACCGGTTACAGGACAGCGTTCCAGATTGGTGGCAAGTGAGCTTATATTTAAGAAGTATAAATCATAATGCGATTCGGATTGAGCCAAAGTCACATAGAGCGAACTATCAATGTATGTAATGGTTTGGTATATTATTGAGGTATATGTGTAATATAACTTACTCGATGCTGTTGTCATTTGGTCAGCTTTCGTCAGTCCTTGAACAAATACCACACAGTAACCAAGCAGAACTATACGTAATCCAAACACTACTATATATAAGCAAACACAAAACGTAAAATATAAAATAATTTTTTCTCTATGCTTATATCGCGCCGATATATACAAATACGGATAGAACGTCATCAGTTAACGGGTCAACGTAGTTTCAATTTTGGTATCTCCCAATTGCTTGAAGAATCAAATTTATTGGCAATAACAACACATTTTCGCATTTCTTAATTCAAACAGAGAACGTAATAAATGATGTAACCGAATGTTAAATAAAATAGTGCCTCAATTCTTCTGATATGTTCCCGATTAACGCAATTGCACGTTAAGAACAAATAAAGCAATAGCATAATTTACGCGATTCATGATATGGCAAAATTTGTGTAACATATCGGTTTTGATTTTCCAAATATCTTATCGTATATTTGGACTTTTACCTAAATGCATATGTATTCGTACATTTAAATACCACAGCAACATGTTTACATATACCTGCTTCGCAGTTGTCTCCAACAAAACCACCGGCGCATTCACAAGTGAACCCGTTCACACGGTTAGAACAAGTCCCACCATTCAAACATGGGTTGCTGGCACACTCATCCACGTCTGCAAAGTAGTAAGCAATTATCACTTCGATAACAGTGTCCAAGCAGTTCTTGAAAATATAGTCAAAATTACAACATAATTCGGCAAAGTGCAAGTGCATTAAAATATATTTTAATGAAGCAATTATACCTTGTTATATAATACACTGTTTCCGCTATACGTCTTGCGTTCTTCGCGCTGTTATATCCGAAAATAAAAAGACTATCATTTGTACTATCTCACTTACCACCGGACATAAGAGAGATAGAGAAAAGAGAGCCTTCATCGAAAATCTGGCGGACGAAGCAGAAACAGCGGCACAGACACAGAACATGGCTGCACTGTACAACATAACCAATACGCTAACAGACGTTTTTAAAAATAACGACATCCCAGTGAAAGATGTAAATGGAAATGCTGTCATCGGTGTAGCGGAACAGATCCAAAGATTGAAAACACACTTAGAGACCATCCTCAAAAAAGCAGCACCAAGCAATCAAGCAGACATTCCAGAAACGTAGAGGATCTGCTGATCAACATAGACCCACCATCTGCTGAAGAAGTGAGGAAAGCTATCAAGACCATGAATTCAGGGAAAGCACCGGGGGCAGACAATGTGAGTGAAGTGCTGCTGAAGGCTGGAGGAGATGTCACCGCTGGAGCCTTGACAGAGATCTTTGAACATATATGGGAGGCAGAAGAAATACCTGGTGACTGGAAAACGGGGCTCATGGTTAAACTACCTAAGAAACGAGACCTTAGCAGTTGTACCAACTGCACAGTGATCACTCTTTTCTCCTCCATAAGTAAAGTTTCAGTAGGGTAAACCTTTTCAGAATGTCAGTATCAGAGTTGAGCACAGAACAGGCAAGCTTTAGGATAAGAAGATCGTTTGGATACAAAAAAAATTTACACTAACGCAGATCCTGGAACTATGCCAGGAATGGAACACACCATTCTACGCAACCTTGGTCCATTTTTATAAAGGCTTTCTACAGTATTCACAGAAACGCTCTGTCGTATACTCCGGCATTTTGGAATCCATCCAAAGATTGTGAGTATAATCCAACTGCTTAATGGCAACTTTAGGTCCAAGGTCATCTTCGGCCAATACCTGACAGAAGATTTTGAAATCAAAACCGCAGTGAAACAAGGATACATTTTATCCCCTTTTTTCTTATACCTTGGCTGGGATCCACTGGATCATGAAAGAAACAGCACTAGCAGCGACAAGTAGCATCAAGTTGACCTTCAAAGATACACTAGGTGATCTAGACATTGCATATGATATATATCTCTTGTCGCACCGCTACGGTGATATCCAAAGAAAAAGTGAGGAACTTGCCAGAAATGCTGGAAACATAGAGCTCAAGAAAGCCACCAACAAAACAAAGACACTTCAAAACACCACCCATACAGCAGACCCAATCACAATTGGAGGAAGAAATATTGAAGAGATGAGAGAGTTCACCTACATAGAGGGCCAAAGTGACAACAGATGGAAACTCGGAGTCTGAGATCATAGCATGGCAAGAGGGTCATTAGCGGCACTTGAGAACATCGGAAAGACCAATAAGAACAGCAATAGAACCACAATCCGCATGTTCAAGAGCAATGTCTTGGGTGTGCTGTTATATGCGGCGGATTCTCGGAATGTCACCAAACACATATGCCAAATACTGGAAATGTTTTTAAATAAATGTCTCAGGAAGATTCTCCGAATCTACTATCCAAACATAATCTTTGACACGGAACTCCACGAAGCGACAGTCATGCAGCCCATCTCTCTTGAGGTTAAACGCCGCCGATGGAGATGGATCGGACACGTCTGCAGAATGCCACTGACATCCATTCCAAGAGTGACCGTGTGAAAGACCCTGGTGGCAAGAGAGCGAGAATAGACCCAAGGAGACATGGAGGAGTTCAGTCGAGCGTGATATGAATACATTCGGGTGGAGCTGGGGCCACGTAACGAGGCTGGCACCTGAAAGACAACATATCGACGTTCTTTGGTGTATACCTCATGAAAACGTGTGAACCAACACGAAGAGGATCAAGTAAATAAGTTTCATCCAACAGTTACTTTTAACGTAATACAATATAATAAATGGCTTCCTACTCTTCCTGCACCGGTTACAGGACAGCGTTCCAGATTGGTGGCAAGTGAGCTTATATTTAAGAAGTATCAATCATAATGCGATTCGGATTGAGCCAAAGTCACATAGAGCGAACTATCAATGTATGTAATGGTTTGGTATATTATTGAGGTATATGTGTAATATAACTTACTCGATGCTGTTGTCATTTGGTCAGCTTTCGTCAGTCCTTGAACAAATACCACACAGTAACCAAGCAGAACTATACGTAATCCAAACACTGCTATATATAAGCAAACACAAAACGTAAAATATAAAATAATGTTTTCTCTATACGTATATCGCGCCGATATATACAAATACGGATAGAACGTCATCAGTTAACGGGTCAACGTAGTTTCAATTTTGGTATCTCCCAATTGCTTGAAGAATCAAATTTATTGGCAATAACAACACATTTTCGCATTTCTTAATTCAAACAGAGAACGTAATAAATGATGTAACCGAATGTTAAATAAAATAGTGCCTCAATTCTTCTGATATGTTCCCGATTAACGCAATTGCACGTTAAGAACAAATAAAGCAATAGCTTAATTTACGCGATTCATGATATGACAAAATTTGTGTCACATATCGGTTTGGATTTTCCAAATATCTTATCGTATATTTGGAATTTTACCTAAATGCATATGTATTCGCACCTTAAATACCACAGCAACATGTTTACATATACCTGCTTCGCAGTTGCCTCCAACAAAACCACCGGCGCATTCACAAGTGAACCCGTTCACACGGTTAGAACAAGTCCCACCATTCAAACATGGGTTGCTGGCACACTCATCCACGTCTGCAAAGTAGTAAGCAATTATCACTTCGATAACAGTGTCCAAGCAGTTCTTGAAAATATAGTCAAAATTACAACATAATTCGGCAAAGTGCAAGTGCATTAAAATATATTTTAATGAAGCAATTATACCATGTTATATAATACACTGTTTCCGCTATAGGTCTTGCGTTCTTCGCGCTGTTATATCCGAAAATAAAAAGACTATCATTTGTACTATCTCACTTACCACTGGACATAAGAGAGATAGAGAAAAGAGAGCCTTCATCGAAAATCTGGCGGACGAAGCAGAAACAGCGGCACAGACACAGAACATGGCTGCACTGTACAACATAACCAATACGCTAACAGACGTTTTTAAAAATAACGACATCCCAGTGAAAGATGTAAATGGAAATGCTGTCATCGGTGTACCGAAACAGATCCAAAGATTGAAAACACACTTAGAGACCATCCTCAAAAAAGCAGCACCAGGCAATCAAGCAGACATTCCAGAAACGTAGAGGATCTGCTGATCAACATAGACCCACCATCTGCTGAAGAAGTGAGGAAAGCTATCAAGACCATGAATCCAGGGAAAGCACCGGGGGCAGACAATGTGAGTGAAGTGCTGCTGAAGGCTGGAGGAGATGTCACCGCTGGAGCCTTGACAGAGATCTTTGAACATATATGGGAGGCAGAAGAAATACCTTGTGACTGGAAAACGGGGCTCATGGTTAAACTACCTAAGAAACGAGACCTTAGCAGTTGTACCAACTGCACAGTGATCACTCTTTTCTCCTCCATAAGTAAAGTTTCAGTAGGGTAAACCTTTTCAGAATGTCAGCATCAGAGTTGAGCACAGAACAGGCAAGCTTTAGGATAAGAAGATCGTTTGGATAAAAAATAAATTTGCACTAACGCAGATCCTGGAACTATGCCAGGAATGGAACACACCATTCTACGCAACCTTGGTCCATTTTTGTAAAGGCTTTCTACAGTATTCACAGAAACTCTCTGTCGTATACTCCGGCTTTTTGGAATCCATCCAAAGATTGTGAGTATAATCCAACTGCTTAATAGCAACTTTAGGTCCAAGGTCATCTTCGGCCAATACCTGACAGAAGATTTTGAAATCAAAACCGCAATGAAACAAGGATACATTTTATCCACTTTTTTCTTATACCTTGGCTGGGATCCACTGGATCATGAAAGAAACAGCACTAGCAGAGACAAGTAGCATCAAGTTGACCTTCACAGATACACTAGGTGATCTAGACATTGCAGATGATATATATCTTTTGTCGCACCGCTACGGAGATATCCAAAGAAAAAGTGAGGAACTTGCCAGAAATGCTGGAAACATAGAGCTCAAGAAAGCCACCAACAAACCAAAGACACTTCAAAACACCACCCATACAGCAGACCCAATCACAATTGGAGGAAGAAATATTGAAGAGATGAGAGAGTTCACCTACATAGAGGGCCAAAGTGACAACAGATGGAAAGTCGGAGTCTGAGATCATAGCATGGCAAGAGGGTCATTGGCGGCACTTGAGAACATCGGAAAGACCAATAAGAACAGCAATAGAACCACAATCCGCATGTTCAAGAGCAATGTCTTGGGTGTGCTGTTATATGCGGCGGATTCTCGGAATGTCACCAAACACATATGCCAAATACTGGAAATGTTTTTAAATAAATGTCTCAGGAAGATTATCCGAATCTACTATCCAAACATAATCTTTGACACGGAACTCCACGAAGCGACAGTCATGCAGCCCATCTCTCTTGGGGTTAAACGCCGCCGATGGAGATGGATCTGACACGTCTGCAGAATGCCACTGACATCCATTCCAAGAGTGACCGTGTGAAAGACCCTGGTGGCAAGAGAGCGAGGAAAGACCCAAGGAGACATGGAGGAGTTCAGTCGAGCGTGATATGAATACATTCGGGTGGAGCTGAGGCCACGTAACGAGGCTGGCACCTGAAAGACAACATATCGACGTTCTTTGGTGTATACCTCATGAAAACGTGTGAACCAACACGAAGAGGATCAAGTAAATAAGTTTCATCCAACAGTTACTTTTAACGTAATACAATATAATAAATGGCTTCCTACTCTTCCTGCACCGGTTACAGGACAGCGTTCCAGATTGGTGGCAAGTGAGCTTATATTTAAGAAGTATAAATCATAATGCGATTCGGATTGAGCCAAAGTCACATAGAGCGAACTATCAATGTATGTAATGGTTTGGTATATTATTGAGGTATATGTGTAATATAACTTACTCGATGCTGTTGTCATTTGGTCAGCTTTCGTCAGTCCTTGAACAAATACCACACAGTAACCAAGCAGAACTATACGTAATCCAAACACTACTATATATAAGCAAACACAAAACGTAAAATATAAAAAAAAATTTTCTCTATGCTTATATCGCGCCGATATATACAAATACGGATAGAACGTCATCAGTTAACGGGTCAACGTAGTTTCAATTTTGGTATCTCCCAATTGCTTGAAGAATCAAATTTATTGGCAATAACAACACATTTTCGCATTTCTTAATTCAAACAGAGAACGTAATAAATGATGTAACCGAATGTTAAATAAAATAGTGCCTCAATTCTTCTGATATGTTCCCGATTAACGCAATTGCACGTTAAGAACAAATAAAGCAATAGCATAATTTACGCGATTCATGATATGGCAAAATTTGTGTCACATATCGGTTTTGATTTTCCAAATATCTTATCGTATATTTGGACTTTTACCTAAATGCATATGTATTCGTACATTTAAATACCACAGCAACATGTTTACATATACCTGCTTCGCAGTTGTCTCCAACAAAACCACCGGCGCATTCACAAGTGAACCCGTTCACACGGTTAGAACAAGTCCCACCATTCAAACATGGGTTGCTGGCACACTCATCCACGTCTGCAAAGTAGTAAGCAATTATCACTTCGATAACAGTGTCCAAGCAGTTCTTGAAAATATAGTCAAAATTACAACATAATTCGGCAAAGTGCAAGTGCATTAAAATATATTTTAATGAAGCAATTATACCTTGTTATATAATACACTGTTTCCGTTATACGTCTTGCGTTCTTCGCGCTGTTATATCCGAAAATAAAAAGACTATCATTTGTACTATCTCACTTACCACCGGACATAAGAGAGATAGAGAAAAGAGAGCCTTCATCGAAAATCTGGCGGACGAAGCAGAAACAGCGGCACAGACACAGAACATGGCTGCACTGTACAACATAACCAATACGCTAACAGACGTTTTTAAAAATAACGACATCCCAGTGAAAGATGTAAATGGAAATGCTGTCATCGGTGTAGCGGAACAGATCCAAAGATTGAAAACACACTTAGAGACCATCCTCAAAAAAGCAGCACCAAGCAATCAAGCAGACATTCCAGAAACGTAGAGGATCTGCTGATCAACATAGACCCACCATGTGCTGAAGAAGTGAGGAAATCTATCAAGACCATGAATTCAGGGAAAGCACCGGGGGCAGACAATGTGAGTGAAGTGCTGCTGAAGGCTGGAGGAGATGTCACCGCTGGAGCCTTGACAGAGATCTTTGAACATATATGGGAGGCAGAAGAAATACCTGGTGACTGGAAAACGGGGCTCATGGTTAAACTACCTAAGAAACGAGACCTTAGCAGTTGTACCAACTGCACAGTGATCACTCTTTTCTCCTCCATAAGTAAAGTTTCAGTAGGGTAAACCTTTTCAGAATGTCAGTATCAGAGTTGAGCACAGAACAGGCAAGCTTTAGGATAAGAAGATCGTTTGGATACAAACAAAATTTGCACTAACGCAGATCCTGGAACTATGCCAGGAATGGAACACACCATTCTACGCAACCTTGGTCCATTTTTATAAAGGCTTTCTACAGTATTCACAGAAACGCTCTGTCGTATACTCCGGCATTTTGGAATCCATCCAAAGATTGTGAGTATAATCCAACTGCTTAATGGCAACTTTAGGTCCAAGGTCATCTTCGGCCAATACCTGACAGAAGATTTTGAAATCAAAACCGCAGTGAAACAAGGATACATTTTATCCCCTTTTTTCTTATACCTTGGCTGGGATCCACTGGATCATGAAAGAAACAGCACTAGCAGCGACAAGTAGCATCAAGTTGACCTTCAAAGATACACTAGGTGATCTAGACATTGCATATGATATATATCTCTTGTCGCACCGCTACGGTGATATCCAAAGAAAAAGTGAGGAACTTGCCAGAAATGCTGGAAACATAGAGCTCAAGAAAGCCACCAACAAAACAAAGACACTTCAAAACACCACCCATACAGCAGACCCAATCACAATTGGAGGAAGAAATATTGAAGAGATGAGAGAGTTCACCTACATAGAGGGCCAAAGTGACAACAGATGGAAACTCGGAGTCTGAGATCATAGCATGGCAAGAGGGTCATTGGCGGCACTTGAGAACATCGGAAAGACCAATAAGAACAGCAATAGAACCACAATCCGCATGTTCAAGAGCAATGTCTTGGGTGTGCTGTTATATGCGGCGGATTCTCGGAATGTCACCAAACACATATGCCAAATACTGGAAATGTTTTTAAATAAATGTCTCAGGAAGATTCTCCGAATCTACTATCCAAACATAATCTTTGACACGGAACTCCACGAAGCGACAGTCATGCAGCCCATCTCTCTTGAGGTTAAACGCCGCCGATGGAGATGGATCGGACACGTCTGCAGAATGCCACTGACATCCATTCCAAGAGTGACCGTGTGAAAGACCCTGGTGGCAAGAGAGCGAGAATAGACCCAAGGAGACATGGAGGAGTTCAGTCGAGCGTGATATGAATACATTCGGGTGGAGCTGGGGCCACGTAACGAGGCTGGCACCTGAAAGACAACATATCGACGTTCTTTGGTGTATACCTCATGAAAACGTGTGAACCAACACGAAGAGGATCAAGTAAATAAGTTTCATCCAACAGTTACTTTTAACGTAATACAATATAATAAATGGCTTCCTACTCTTCCTGCACCGGTTACAGGACAGCGTTCCAGATTGGTGGCAAGTGAGCTTATATTTAAGAAGTATCAATCATAATGCGATTCGGATTGAGCCAAAGTCACATAGAGCGAACTATCAATGTATGTAATGGTTTGGTATATTATTGAGGTATATGTGTAATATAACTTACTCGATGCTGTTGTCATTTGGTCAGCTTTCGTCAGTCCTTGAACAAATACCACACAGTAACCAAGCAGAACTATACGTAATCCAAACACTGCTATATATAAGCAAACACAAAACGTAAAATATAAAATAATGTTTTCTCTATACGTATATCGCGCCGATATATACAAATACGGATAGAACGTCATCAGTTAACGGGTCAACGTAGTTTCAATTTTGGTATCTCCCAATTGCTTGAAGAATCAAATTTATTGGCAATAACAACACATTTTCGCATTTCTTAATTCAAACAGAGAACGTAATAAATGATGTAACCGAATGTTAAATAAAATAGTGCCTCAATTCTTCTGATATGTTCCCGATTAACGCAATTGCACGTTAAGAACAAATAAAGCAATAGCTTAATTTACGCGATTCATGATATGACAAAATTTGTGTCACATATCGGTTTTGATTTTCCAAATATCTTATCGTATATTTGGAATTTTACCTAAATGCATATGTATTCGCACCTTAAATACCACAGCAACATGTTTACATATACCTGCTTCGCAGTTGCCTCCAACAAAACCACCGGCGCATTCACAAGTGAACCCGTTCACACGGTTAGAACAAGTCCCACCATTCAAACATGGGTTGCTTGCACACTCATCCACGTCTGCAAAGTAGTAAGCAATTATCACTTCGATAACAGTGTCCAAGCAGTTCTTGAAAATATAGTCAAAATTACAACATAATTCGGCAAAGTGCAAGTGCATTAAAATATATTTTAATGAAGCAATTATACCTTGTTATATAATACACTGTTTCCGCTATAGGTCTTGCGTTCTTCGCGCTGTTATATCCGAAAATAAAAAGACTATCATTTGTACTATCTCACTTACCACCGGACATAAGAGAGATAGAGAAAAGAGAGCCTTCATCGAAAATCTGGCGGACGAAGCAGAAACAGCGGCACAGACACAGAACATGGCTGCACTGTACAACATAACCAATACGCTAACAGACGTTTTTAAAAATAACGACATCCCAGTGAAAGATGTAAATGGAAATGCTGTCATCGGTGTACCGAAACAGATCCAAAGATTGAAAACACACTTAGAGACCATCCTCAAAAAAGCAGCACCAGGCAATCAAGCAGACATTCCAGAAACGTAGAGGATCTGCTGATCAACATAGACCCACCATCTGCTGAAGAAGTGAGGAAAGCTATCAAGACCATGAATTCAGGGAAAGCACCGGGGGCAGACAATGTGAGTGAAGTGCTGCTGAAGGCTGGAGGAGATGTCACCGCTGGAGCCTTGACAGAGATCTTTGAACATATATGGGAGGCAGAAGAAATACCTGGTGACTGGAAAACGGGGCTCATGGTTAAACTACCTAAGAAACGAGACCTTAGCAGTTGTACCAACTGCACAGTGATCACTCTTTTCTCCTCCATAAGTAAAGTTTCAGTAGGGTAAACCTTTTCAGAATGTCAGTATCAGAGTTGAGCACAGAACAGGCAAGCTTTAGGATAAGAAGATCGTTTGGATACAAACAAAATTTGCACTAACGCAGATCCTGGAACTATGCCAGGAATGGAACACACCATTCTACGCAACCTTGGTCCATTTTTATAAAGGCTTTCTACAGTATTCACAGAAACGCTCTGTCGTATACTCCGGCATTTTGGAATCCATCCAAAGATTGTGAGTATAATCCAACTGCTTAATGGCAACTTTAGGTCCAAGGTCATCTTCGGCCAATACCTGACAGAAGATTTTGAAATCAAAACCGCAGTGAAACAAGGATACATTTTATCCCCTTTTTTCTTATACCTTGGCTGGGATCCACTGGATCATGAAAGAAACAGCACTAGCAGCGACAAGTAGCATCAAGTTGACCTTCAAAGATACACTAGGTGATCTAGACATTGCATATGATATATATCTCTTGTCGCACCGCTACGGTGATATCCAAAGAAAAAGTGAGGAACTTGCCAGAAATGCTGGAAACATAGAGCTCAAGAAAGCCACCAACAAAACAAAGACACTTCAAAACACCACCCATACAGCAGACCCAATCACAATTGGAGGAAGAAATATTGAAGAGATGAGAGAGTTCACCTACATAGAGGGCCAAAGTGACAACAGATGGAAACTCGGAGTCTGAGATCATAGCATGGCAAGAGGGTCATTGGCGGCACTTGAGAACATCGGAAAGACCAATAAGAACAGCAATAGAACCACAATCCGCATGTTCAAGAGCAATGTCTTGGGTGTGCTGTTATATGCGGCGGATTCTCGGAATGTCACCAAACACATATGCCAAATACTGGAAATGTTTTTAAATAAATGTCTCAGGAAGATTCTCCGAATCTACTATCCAAACATAATCTTTGACACGGAACTCCACGAAGCGACAGTCATGCAGCCCATCTCTCTTGAGGTTAAACGCCGCCGATGGAGATGGATCGGACACGTCTGCAGAATGCCACTGACATCCATTCCAAGAGTGACCGTGTGAAAGACCCTGGTGGCAAGAGAGCGAGAATAGACCCAAGGAGACATGGAGGAGTTCAGTCGAGCGTGATATGAATACATTCGGGTGGAGCTGGGGCCACGTAACGAGGCTGGCACCTGAAAGACAACATATCGACGTTCTTTGGTGTATACCTCATGAAAACGTGTGAACCAACACGAAGAGGATCAAGTAAATAAGTTTCATCCAACAGTTACTTTTAACGTAATACAATATAATAAATGGCTTCCTACTCTTCCTGCACCGGTTACAGGACAGCGTTCCAGATTGGTGGCAAGTGAGCTTATATTTAAGAAGTATCAATCATAATGCGATTCGGATTGAGCCAAAGTCACATAGAGCGAACTATCAATGTATGTAATGGTTTGGTATATTATTGAGGTATATGTGTAATATAACTTACTCGATGCTGTTGTCATTTGGTCAGCTTTCGTCAGTCCTTGAACAAATACCACACAGTAACCAAGCAGAACTATACGTAATCCAAACACTGCTATATATAAGCAAACACAAAACGTAAAATATAAAATAATGTTTTCTCTATACGTATATCGCGCCGATATATACAAATACGGATAGAACGTCATCAGTTAACGGGTCAACGTAGTTTCAATTTTGGTATCTCCCAATTGCTTGAAGAATCAAATTTATTGGCAATAACAACACATTTTCGCATTTCTTAATTCAAACAGAGAACGTAATAAATGATGTAACCGAATGTTAAATAAAATAGTGCCTCAATTCTTCTGATATGTTCCCGATTAACGCAATTGCACGTTAAGAACAAATAAAGCAATAGCTTAATTTACGCGATTCATGATATGACAAAATTTGTGTCACATATCGGTTTTGATTTTCCAAATATCTTATCGTATATTTGGAATTTTACCTAAATGCATATGTATTCGCACCTTAAATACCACAGCAACATGTTTACATATACCTGCTTCGCAGTTGCCTCCAACAAAACCACCGGCGCATTCACAAGTGAACCCGTTCACACGGTTAGAACAAGTCCCACCATTCAAACATGGGTTGCTTGCACACTCATCCACGTCTGCAAAGTAGTAAGCAATTATCACTTCGATAACAGTGTCCAAGCAGTTCTTGAAAATATAGTCAAAATTACAACATAATTCGGCAAAGTGCAAGTGCATTAAAATATATTTTAATGAAGCAATTATACCTTGTTATATAATACACTGTTTCCGCTATAGGTCTTGCGTTCTTCGCGCTGTTATATCCGAAAATAAAAAGACTATCATTTGTACTATCTCACTTACCACCGGACATAAGAGAGATAGAGAAAAGAGAGCCTTCATCGAAAATCTGGCGGACGAAGCAGAAACAGCGGCACAGACACAGAACATGGCTGCACTGTACAACATAACCAATACGCTAACAGACGTTTTTAAAAATAACGACATCCCAGTGAAAGATGTAAATGGAAATGCTGTCATCGGTGTACCGAAACAGATCCAAAGATTGAAAACACACTTAGAGACCATCCTCAAAAAAGCAGCACCAGGCAATCAAGCAGACATTCCAGAAACGTAGAGGATCTGCTGATCAACATAGACCCACCATCTGCTGAAGAAGTGAGGAAAGCTATCAAGACCATGAATTCAGGGAAAGCACCGGGGGCAGACAATGTGAGTGAAGTGCTGCTGAAGGCTGGAGGAGATGTCACCGCTGGAGCCTTGACAGAGATCTTTGAACATATATGGGAGGCAGAAGAAATACCTTGTGACTGGAAAACGGGGCTCATGGTTAAACTACCTAAGAAACGAGACCTTAGCAGTTGTACCAACTGCACAGTGATCACTCTTTTCTCCTCCATAAGTAAAGTTTCAGTAGGGTAAACCTTTTCAGAATGTCAGCATCAGAGTTGAGCACAGAACAGGCAAGCTTTAGGATAAGAAGATCGTTTGGATAAAAAATAAATTTGCACTAACGCAGATCCTGGAACTATGCCAGGAATGGAACACACCATTCTACGCAACCTTGGTCCATTTTTGTAAAGGCTTTCTACAGTATTCACAGAAACTCTCTGTCGTATACTCCGGCTTTTTGGAATCCATCCAAAGATTGTGAGTATAATCCAACTGCTTAATAGCAACTTTAGGTCCAAGGTCATCTTCGGCCAATACCTGACAGAAGATTTTGAAATCAAAACCGCAATGAAACAAGGATACATTTTATCCACTTTTTTCTTATACCTTGGCTGGGATCCACTGGATCATGAAAGAAACAGCACTAGCAGAGACAAGTAGCATCAAGTTGACCTTCACAGATACACTAGGTGATCTAGACATTGCAGATGATATATATCTTTTGTCGCACCGCTACGGAGATATCCAAAGAAAAAGTGAGGAACTTGCCAGAAATGCTGGAAACATAGAGCTCAAGAAAGCCACCAACAAACCAAAGACACTTCAAAACACCACCCATACAGCAGACCCAATCACAATTGGAGGAAGAAATATTGAAGAGATGAGAGAGTTCACCTACATAGAGGGCCAAAGTGACAACAGATGGAAAGTCGGAGTCTGAGATCATAGCATGGCAAGAGGGTCATTGGCGGCACTTGAGAACATCGGAAAGACCAATAAGAACAGCAATAGAACCACAATCCGCATGTTCAAGAGCAATGTCTTGGGTGTGCTGTTATATGCGGCGGATTCTCGGAATGTCACCAAACACATATGCCAAATACTGGAAATGTTTTTAAATAAATGTCTCAGGAAGATTCTCCGAATCTACTATCCAAACATAATCTTTGACACGGAACTCCACGAAGCGACAGTCATGCAGCCCATCTCTCTTGGGGTTAAACGCCGCCGATGGAGATGGATCGGACACGTCTGCAGAATGCCACTGACATCCATTCCAAGAGTGACCGTGTGAAAGACCCTGGTGGCAAGAGAGCGAGGAAAGACCCAAGGATACATGGAGGAGTTCAGTCGAGCGTGATATGAATACATTCGGGTGGAGCTGAGGCCACGTAACGAGGCTGGCACCTGAAAGACAACATATCGACGTTCTTTGGTGTATACCTCATGAAAACGTGTGAACCAACACGAAGAGGATCAAGTAAATAAGTTTAATCCAACAGTTACTTTTAACGTAATACAATATAATAAATGGCTTCCTACTCTTCCTGCACCGGTTACAGGACAGCGTTCCAGATTGGTGGCAAGTGAGCTTATATTTAAGAAGTATAAATCATAATGCGATTCGGATTGAGCCAAAGTCACATAGAGCGAACTATCAATGTATGTAATGGTTTGGTATATTATTGAGGTATATGTGTAATATAACTTACTCGATGCTGTTGTCATTTGGTCAGCTTTCGTCAGTCCTTGAACAAATACCACACAGTAACCAAGCAGAACTATACGTAATCCAAACACTGCTATATATAAGCAAACACAAAACGTAAAATATAAAATAATTTTTTCTCTATACTTATATCGCGCCGATATATACAAATACGGATAGAACGTCATCAGTTAAAGGGTCAACGTAGTTTCAATTTTGGTATCTCCCAATTGCTTGAAGAATCAAATTTATTGGCAATAACAACACATTTTCGCATTTCTTAATTCAAACAGAGAACGTAATAAATGATGTAACCGAATGTTAAATAAAATAGTGCCTCAATTCTTCTGATATGTTCCCGATTAACGCAATTGCACGTTAAGAACAAATAAAGCAATAGCATAATTTACGCGATTCATGATATGGCAACATTTGTGTCACATATCGGTTTTGATTTTCCAAATATCTTATCGTATATTTGGACTATTACGTAAATGCATATGTATTCGCACATTTAAATACCACAGCAACATGTTTACATATACCTGCTTCGCAGTTGTCTCCAACAAAACCACCGGCGCATTCACAAGTGAACCCGTTCACACGGTTAGAACAAGTCCCACCATTCAAACATGGGTTGCTGGCACACTCATCCACGTCTGCAAAGTAGTAAGCAATTATCACTTCGATAACAGTGTCCAAGCAGTTCTTGAAAATATATTCAAAAGTACAACATAATTCGGCAAAGTGCAAGTGCATTAAAATATTTTTTAATTAAGCAATTATACCTTGTTATATAATACACTGTTTCCGCTATACGTCTTGCGTTCTTCGCGCTGTTATATCCGAAAATAAAAAGACTATCATTTGTACTATCTCACTTACCACCGGACATAAGAGAGATAGAGAAAAGAGAGCCTTCATCGAAAATCTGGCGGACGAAGCAGAAACAGCGGCACAGACACAGAACATGGCTGCACTGAACAACATAACCAATACGCTAACAGACGTTTTTAAAAATAACGACATCCCAGTGAAAGATGTAAATGGAAATGCTGTCATCGGTGTAGCGGAACAGATCCAAAGATTGAAAACACACTTAGAGACCATCCTCAAAAAAGCAGCACCAAGCAATCAAGCAGACATTCCAGAAACGTAGAGGATCTGCTGATCAACATAGACCCACCATCTGCTGAAGAAGTGAGGAAAGCTATCAAGACCATGAATTCAGGGAAAGCACCGGGGGCAGACAATGTGAGTGAAGTGCTGCTGAAGGCTGGAGGAGATGTCACCGCTGGAGCCTTGACAGAGATCTTTGAACATATATGGCAGGCAGAAGAAATACCTGGTGACTGGAAAACGGGGCTCATGGTTAAACTACTTAAGAAACGAGACCTTAGCAGTTGTACCAACTGCACAGTGATCACTCTTTTCTCTTCCATAAGTAAAGTTTCAGTAGGGTAAACCTTTTCAAAATGTCAGCATCAGAGTTGAGCACAGAACAGGCAAGCTTTAGGATAAGAAGATCGTTTGGATTATTAAAAAAATTGCACTAACGCAGATCCTGGAACTATGCCAGGAATGGAACACACCATTTTACGCAACCTTGGTTCATTTTTATAAAGGCTTTCTACAATATTCACAGAAACTCTCTGTCGTATACTCCGGCATTTTGGAATCCATCCAAACATTGTGAGTATAATCCAACTGCTTAATGGCAACTTTAGGTCCAAGGTCATCTTCGGCCAATACCTGACAGAAGATTTTGAAATCAAAACCGCAGTGAAACAAGGATACATTTTATCCCCTTTTTTCTTATACCTTGGCTGGGATCCACTGGATCATGAAAGAAACAGCACTAGCAGAGACAAGTAGCATCAAGTTGACCTTCACAGATACACTAGGTGATCTAGACATTGCAGATGATATATATCTCTTGTCGCACCGCTACGGAGATATCCAAAGAAAAAGTGAGGAACTTGCCAGAAATGCTGGAAACATAGAGCTCAAGAAAGCCACCAACAAAACAAAGACACTTCAAAACACCACCCATACAGCAGACCCAATCACAATTGGAGGAAGAAATATTGAAGAGATGAGAGAGTTCACCTACATAGAGGGCCAAAGTGACAACAGATGGAAACTCGGAGTCTGAGATCATAGCATGGCAAGAGGGTCATTGTCGGCACTTAAGAACATCGGAAAGACCAATAAGAACAGCAATAGATCCACAAGCCGCATGTTCAAGAGCAATGTCTTGGGTGTGCTGTTATATGCGGCGGATTCTCGGAATGTCACCAAACACATATGCCAAATACTGGAAATGTTTTTAAATAAATGTCTCAGGAAGATTCTCCGAATCTACTATCCAAACATAATCTTTGACACGGAACTCCACGAAGCGACAGTCATGCAGCTCATCTCTCTTGGGGTTAAACGCCGCCGATGGAGATGGATCGGACACGTCTGCAGAATGCCACTGACATCCATTCCAAGAGTGACCGTGTGAAAGACCCTGGTGGCAAGAGAGCGAGGAAAGACCCAAGGAGACATGGAGGAGTTCAGTCGAGCGTGATATGAATACATTCGGGTGGAGCTGAGGCCACGTAACGAGGCTGGCACCTGAAAGACAACATATCGACGTTCTTTGGTGTATACCTCATGAAAACGTGTGAACCAACACGAAGAGGATCAAGTAAATAAGTTTCATCCAACAGTTACTTTTAACGTAATACAATATAATAAATGGCTTCCTACTCTTCCTGCACCGGTTACAGGACAGCGTTCCAGATTGGTGGCAAGTGAGCTTATATTTAAGAAGTATCAATCATAATGCGATTCGGATTGAGCCAAAGTCACATAGAGCGAACTATCAATGTATGTAATGGTTTGGTATATTATTGAGGTATATGTGTAATATAACTTACTCGATGCTGTTGTCATTTGGTCAGCTTTCGTCAGTCCTTGAACAAATACCACACAGTAACCAAGCAGAACTATACGTAATCCAAACACTGCTATATATAAGCAAACACAAAACGTAAAATATAAAATAATTTTTTCTCTATACTTATATCGCGCCGATATATACAAATACGGATAGAACGTCATCAGTTAAAGGGTCAACGTAGTTTCAATTTTGGTATCTCCCAATTGCTTGAAGAATCAAATTTATTGGCAATAACAACACATTTTCGCATTTCTTAATTCAAACAGAGAACGTAATAAATGATGTAACCGAATGTTAAATAAAATAGTGCCTCAATTCTTCTGATATGTTCCCGATTAACGCAATTGCACGTTAAGAACAAATAAAGCAATAGCATAATTTACGCGATTCATGATATGGCAACATTTGTGTCACATATCGGTTTTGATTTTCCAAATATCTTATCGTATATTTGGACTATTACGTAAATGCATATGTATTCGCACATTTAAATACCACAGCAACATGTTTACATATACCTGCTTCGCAGTTGTCTCCAACAAAACCACCGGCGCATTCACAAGTGAACCCGTTCACACGGTTAGAACAAGTCCCACCATTCAAACATGGGTTGCTGGCACACTCATCCACGTCTGCAAAGTAGTAAGCAATTATCACTTCGATAACAGTGTCCAAGCAGTTCTTGAAAATATATTCAAAAGTACAACATAATTCGGCAAAGTGCAAGTGCATTAAAATATTTTTTAATTAAGCAATTATACCTTGTTATATAATACACTGTTTCCGCTATACGTCTTGCGTTCTTCGCGCTGTTATATCCGAAAATAAAAAGACTATCATTTGTACTATCTCACTTACCACCGGACATAAGAGAGATAGAGAAAAGAGAGCCTTCATCGAAAATCTGGCGGACGAAGCAGAAACAGCGGCACAGACACAGAACATGGCTGCACTGAACAACATAACCAATACGCTAACAGACGTTTTTAAAAATAACGACATCCCAGTGAAAGATGTAAATGGAAATGCTGTCATCGGTGTAGCGGAACAGATCCAAAGATTGAAAACACACTTAGAGACCATCCTCAAAAAAGCAGCACCAAGCAATCAAGCAGACATTCCAGAAACGTAGAGGATCTGCTGATCAACATAGACCCACCATCTGCTGAAGAAGTGAGGAAAGCTATCAAGACCATGAATTCAGGGAAAGCACCGGGGGCAGACAATGTGAGTGAAGTGCTGCTGAAGGCTGGAGGAGATGTCACCGCTGGAGCCTTGACAGAGATCTTTGAACATATATGGCAGGCAGAAGAAATACCTGGTGACTGGAAAACGGGGCTCATGGTTAAACTACTTAAGAAACGAGACCTTAGCAGTTGTACCAACTGCACAGTGATCACTCTTTTCTCTTCCATAAGTAAAGTTTCAGTAGGGTAAACCTTTTCAAAATGTCAGCATCAGAGTTGAGCACAGAACAGGCAAGCTTTAGGATAAGAAGATCGTTTGGATTATTAAAAAAATTGCACTAACGCAGATCCTGGAACTATGCCAGGAATGGAACACACCATTCTACGCAACTTTGGTTCATTTTTATAAAGGCTTTCTACAATATTCACAGAAACTCTCTGTCGTATACTCCGGCATTTTGGAATCCATCCAAACATTGTGAGTATAATCCAACTGCTTAATGGCAACTTTAGGTCCAAGGTCATCTTCGGCCAATACCTGACAGAAGATTTTGAAATCAAAACCGCAGTGAAACAAGGATACATTTTATCCCCTTTTTTCTTATACCTTGGCTGGGATCCACTGGATCATGAAAGAAACAGCACTAGCAGAGACAAGTAGCATCAAGTTGACCTTCACAGATACACTAGGTGATCTAGACATTGCAGATGATATATATCTCTTGTCGCACCGCTACGGAGATATCCAAAGAAAAAGTGAGGAACTTGCCAGAAATGCTGGAAACATAGAGCTCAAGAAAGCCACCAACAAAACAAAGACACTTCAAAACACCACCCATACAGCAGACCCAATCACAATTGGAGGAAGAAATATTGAAGAGATGAGAGAGTTCACCTACATAGAGGGCCAAAGTGACAACAGATGGAAACTCGGAGTCTGAGATCATAGCATGGCAAGAGGGTCATTGTCGGCACTTAAGAACATCGGAAAGACCAATAAGAACAGCAATAGATCCACAAGCCGCATGTTCAAGAGCAATGTCTTGGGTGTGCTGTTATATGCGGCGGATTCTCGGAATGTCACCAAACACATATGCCAAATACTGGAAATGTTTTTAAATAAATGTCTCAGGAAGATTCTCCGAATCTACTATCCAAACATAATCTTTGACACGGAACTCCACGAAGCGACAGTCATGCAGCCCATCTCTCTTGAGGTTAAACGCCGCCGATGGAGATGGATCGGATACGTCTGCAGAATGCCACTGACATCCATTCCAAGAGTGACCGTGTGAAAGACCCTGGTGGCAAGAGAGCGAGGAAAGACCCAAGGAGACATGGAGGAGTTCAGTCGAGCGTGATATGAATACATTCGGGTGGAGCTGAGGCCACGTAACGAGGCTGGCACCTGAAAGACAACATATCGACGTTCTTTGGTGTATACCTCATGAAAACGTGTGAACCAACACGAAGAGGATCAAGTAAATAAGTTTCATCCAACAGTTACTTTTAACGTAATACAATATAATAAATGGCTTCCTACTCTTCCTGCACCGGTTACAGGACAGCGTTCCAGATTGGTGGCAAGTGAGCTTATATTTAAGAAGTATCAATCATAATGCGATTCGGATTGAGCCAAAGTCACATAGAGCGAACTATCAATGTATGTAATGGTTTGGTATATTATTGAGGTATATGTGTAATATAACTTACTCGATGCTGTTGTCATTTGGTCAGCTTTCGTCAGTCCTTGAACAAATACCACACAGTAACCAAGCAGAACTATACGTAATCCAAACACTGCTATATATAAGCAAACACAAAACGTAAAATATAAAATAATTTTTTCTCTATAAGTATATCGCGCCGATATATACAAATACGGATAGAACGTCATCAGTTAACGGGTCAACGTAGTTTCAATTTTGGTATATCCCAATTGCTTGAAGAATCAAATTTATTGACAATAACAACACATTTTCGCATTTCTTAATTGAAACAGAGAACGTAATAACTTATGTAACCGAATGTTAAATAAAATAGTGCCTCAATTCTTCTGATATGTTCCCGATTAACGCAATTGCACGTTAAGAACAAATAAAGCAATAGCTTAATTTACGCGATTCATGATATGGTAAAATTTGTGTCACATATCGGTTTTGATTTTCCAAATATCTTATCGTATATTTGGACTTTTACCTAAATGCATATGTATTCGCACATTTAAATACCACAGCAACATGTTTACATATACCTGCTTCGCAGTTGTCTCCAACAAAACCACCGGCGCATTCACAAGTGAACCCGTTCACACGGTTAGAACAAGTCCCACCATTCAAGCATGGGTTGCTGGCACACTCATCCACGTCTGCAAAGTAGTAAGCAATTATCACTTCGATAACAGTGTCCAAGCAGTTCTTGAAAATATATTCAAAAGTACAACATAAGTCGGCAAAGTGCAAGTGCATTAAAATATATTTTAATGAAGCAATTATACCTTGTTATATAATACACTGTTTCCGCTATACGTCTTGCGTTCTTCGCGCTGTTATATTCGAAAATAAAAAGACTATCATTTGTACTATATCACTTACCACCGGACATAAGAGAGATAGAGAAAAGAGAGCCTTTATCGAAAATCTGGCGGACGAAGCAGAAACACCGGCACAGACACAGAACATGGCTGCACTGAACAACATAACCAATACGCTAACAGACGTTTTTAAAAATAACGACATCCCAGTGAAAGATGTAAATGGAAATGCTGTCATCGGTGTAGCGGAACAGATCCAAAGATTGAAAACACACTTAGAGACCATCCTCAAAAAAGCAGCACCAAGCAATCAAGCAGACATTCCAGAAACGTAGAGGATCTGCTGATCAACATAGACCCACCATCTGCTGAAGAAGTGAAGAAAGCTATCAAGACCATGAATTCAGGGAAAGCACCGGGGGCAGACAATGTGAGTGAAGTGCTGCTGAAGGCTGGAGGAGATGTCACCGCTGGAGCCTTGACAGAGATCTTTGAACATATATGGCAGGCAGAAGAAATACCTGGTGACTGGAAAACGGGGCTCATGGTTAAACTACTTAAGAAACGAGACCTTAGCCGTTGTACCAAGTGCACAGTGATCACTCTTTTCTCCTCCATAAGTAAAGTTTCAGTAGGGTAAACCTTTTCAGAATGTCAGCATCAGAGTTGAGCACAGAACAGGCAAGCTTTAGGATAAGAAGATCGTTTGGATTTAAAAAAAAATTGCACTAACGCAGATCCTGGAACTATGCCAGGAATGGAACACACCATTCTACGCAACCTTGGTCCATTTTTATAAAGGCTTTCTACAGTATTCACAGAAACTCTCTGTCGTATACTCCGGCATTTTGGAATCCATCCAAAGATTGTGAGTATCATCCAACTGCTTAATGGCAACTTTAGGTCCAAGGTCATATTCGGCCAATACCTGACAGAAGATTTTGAAATCAAAACCGCAGTGAAACAAGGATACATTTTATCCCCTTTTTTCTTATACCTTGGCTGGGATTCACTGGATCATGAAAGAAACAGCTCTAGCAGAGACAAGTAGCATCAAGTTGACCTTCACATATACACTAGGTGATCTAGACATTGCAGATGATATATATCTCTTGTCGCACCGCTACGGAGATATCCAAAGAAAAAGTGAGGAACTTGCCAGAAATGCTGGAAACATAGAGCTCAAGAAAGCCACCAACAAAACAAAGACACTTCAAAACACCACCCATAGAGCAGACCCAATCACAATTGGAGGAAGAAATATTGAAGAGATGAGAGAGTTCACCTGCATAGAGGGCCAAAGTGACAACAGATGGAAACTCGGAGTCTGAGAGCATAGCATGGCAAGAGGGTCATTGGCGGCACTTGAGAACATCGGAAAGACCAATAAGAACAGCAATAGAACCACATTCCGCATGTTCAAGAGCAATGTCCTGTGTGTGCTGTTATATGCGGCGGATTCACGGAATGTCACCAAAGATATATGCCAAATACTGGAAATGTTTTTAAATAAATGTCTGAAAAAGATTCTCCGAATCTACTATCCAAACATAATCTTTGACACGGAACTCCACGAAGCGACAGTCATGCAGCCCATCTCTCTTGAGTTTAAACGCCGCCGATGGAGATGGATCGGACACGTCTGCAGAATTCCACTGACATCCATTCCAAGAGTGACCGTGTGAAAGACCCTGGTGGCAAGAGAGCGAGGAAAGACCCAAGGAGACATGGAGGAGTTCAGTCGAACGTGATATGAATACATTCGGGTGGAGCTGGGGCAACGTAACGAGGCTGGCACCTGAAAGACAACATATCGACGTTCTTTGGTGTATACCTCATGAAAACGTGTGAACCAACACGAAGAGGATCAAGTAAGTAAATTTCATCCAACTTTTACTTTTAACGTAATACAATATAATAAATGGCTTCCTACTCTTCCTGCACCGGTTACAGGACAGCGTTCCAGATTGGTGGTAAGTGAGCTTATATTTATTATGTATCAATCATAATGCGAATCGGATTGAGCCAAAGTCACATAGAACGAACTATCAATGTATGTAATGGTTTGGTATATTATTGAGGTATATGTGTAATATAACTTACTCGATGCTGTTGTCATTTGGTCAGCTTTCGTCAGTCCTTGAACAAATACCACACAGTAACCAAGCAGAACTATACGTAATCCAAACACTGCTATATATATAAGCAAACACAAAACGTAAAATATAAAATAATGTGTTCTCTATACGTATATCGCGCCGTTATATACAAATACGGATAGAACGTCATTAGTTAACAGGTCAACGTAGTTTCAATTTTGGTATCTCCCAATTGCTTGAAGAATCAAATTTATTGGCAATAACAACACATTTTCGCATTTCTTAATTCTAACAGAGAACGTACTAAATGATGTAACCGAATGTTAAATAAAATAGTGCCTCAATTCTTCTGATATGTTCCCGATTAACGCAATTGCACGTTAAGAACAAATAAAGCAATAGCTTAATTTACGCGATTCATGATATGGCTAAATTGGTGTCACATATCGGTTTTGATTTTCCAAATATCTTATCGTATATCTGGACTTTTACCTAAATGCATATGTATTCGCACATTTAAATACCACAGCAACATGTTTACATATACCTGCTTCGCAGTTGTCTCCAACAAAACCACCGGCGCATTCACAAGTGAACCCGTTCACACGGTTAAAACAAGTCCCACCATTCAAACATGGGTTGCTGGCACACTCATCCACGTCTACAAAGTAGTCTGCAATGATCACTTCGACAGTGTCCAAGCAGTTCTTGAAAATATATTCAAAAGTACAACATAATTCGGCAAAGTGCAAGTGCATTAAAATATATTTTAATGAAGCAATTATACCTTGTTATATAATACACCGTTTCCGCTATACGTCTTGCGTTCTTCGCGCTGTTATATCCGAAAATAAAAAGACTATCATTTGTACTATCTCACTTACCACCGGACATAAGAGAGATAGAGAAAAGAGAGCCTTCATCGAAAATCTGGCGGACGATCAGAAACAGCGGCACAGACACAGAACATGGCTGCACTGTACAACATAACCAATACGCTAACAGGCGTTTTTAAAAATAACGACATCCCAGTGAAAGATGTAAATGGAAATGCTGTCATCGGTGTAGCGGAACAGATCCAAAGATTGAAAACACACTTAGAGACCATCCTCAAAAAAGCAGCACCAAGCAATCAAGCAGACATTCCAGAAACGTAGAGGATCTGCTGATCAACATAGACCCACCATCTGCTGAAGAAGTGAGGAAAGATATCAAGACCATGAATTCAGGGAAAGCACCGGGGGCAGACAATGTGAGTGAAGTGCTGCTGAAGGCTGGAGGAGATGTCACCGCTGGAGCCTTGACAGAGATCTTTGAACATATATGGGAGGCAGAAGAAATACCTGGTGACTGGAAAACGGGGCTCATGGTTAAACTACCTAAGAAACGAGACCTTAGCAGTTGTACCAACTGCACAGTGATCACTCTTTTCTCCTCCATAAGTAAAGTTTCAGTAGGGTAAACCTTTTCAGAATGTCAGCATCAGAGTTGAGCACAGAACAGGCAAGCTTTAGGATAAGAAGATCGTTTGGATAAAAAACAAATTGCACTAACGCAGATCCTGGAACTATGCCTGGAATGGAACACACCATTCTACGCAACCTTGGTCCATTTTTATAAAGGCTTTCTACAGTATTCACAGAAACTCTCTGTCGTATACTCCGGCATTTTGGAATCCATCCAAAGATTGTGAGTATAATCCAAATGCTTAATGGCAACTTTAAGTCCAAGGTCATCTTCGGCCAATACCTGACAGAAGATTTTGAAATCAAAACCGCAGTGAAACAAGGATACATTTTATCCCCTTTTTTCTTATACCTTGGCTGGGATCCACTGGATCATGAAAGAAACAGCACTAGCAGAGACAAGTAGCATCAAGTTGACCTTCACAGATACATTAGGTGATCTAGACATTGCAGATGATATATATCTCTTGTCGCACCGCTACGGAGATATCCAAAGAAAAAGTGAGGAACTTGCCAGAAATGCTGGAAACATAGAGCTCAAGAAAGCCACCAACAAAACAAAGACACTTCAAAACACCACCCATACAGCAGACCCAATCACAATTGGAGGAAGAAATACTGAAGAGATGAGAGAGTTCACCTACATAGAGGGCCAAAGTGACAACAGATGGAAACTCGGAGACTGAGATCATAGCATGGCAAGAGGGTCATTGGCGGCACTTGAGAACATCGGATAGACCAATAAGAACAGCAATAGAACCACAATCCGCATGTTCAAGAGCAATGTCCTGTGTGTGCTGTTATATGCGGCGGATTCACGGAATGTCACCAAAGATATATGCCAAATACTGGAAATGTTTTTAAATAAATGTCTGAAAAAGATTCTCCGAATCTACTATCCAAACATAATCTTTGACACGGAACTCCACGAAGCGACAGTCATGCAGCCCATCTCTCTTGAGTTTAAACGCCGCCGATGGAGATGGATCGGACACGTCTGCAGAATGCCACTGACATCCATTCCAAGAGTGACCGTGTGAAACACCCTGGTGGCAAGAGAGCGAGGAAAGACCCAAGGAGACATGGAGGAGTTCAGTCGAACGTGATATGAATACATTTGGGTGGAGCTGGGGCCACGTAACGAGGCTGGCACCTGACATACAACATATCGACGTTCTTTCGTGTAGACCTTATGAAAACGTGTGAACCAACACGAAGAGGATCAAGTAAGTAAATTTCATCCAACTTTTACTTTTAACGTAATACAATATAATAAATGGCTTCCTACTCTTCCTGCACCGGTTACAGGACAGCGTTCCAGATTGGTGGCAAGTGAGCTTATATTTATTAAGTATCAATCATAATGCGAATCGGAGTGAGCCAAAGTCACGTAGAGCGAACTATCAATATATGTAATGGTTTGGTATATTATTGAGGTGTATGTGTAATATAACTTACTCGATGCTGTTGTCATTTGGTCAGCTTTCGTCAGTCCTTGAACAAATACCACACAGTAACCAAGCAGAACTATACGTAATCCAAACACTGCTATATATAAGCAAACACAAAGCGTAAAATATAAAATAATTTGTTCTCTATACGTATATCGCGCCGATATATACAAATACGGATAGAACGTCATCAGTTAACGGGTCAACGTAGTTTCAATTTTGGTATCTCCCAATTGTTTGAAGAATCAAATTTATTGGCAATAACAACACATTTTCGCATTTATTAATTGAAACAGAGAAAGTAATAAATGATGTAACGGAATGTTAAATAAAATAGTGCCTCAATTCTTCTGATATGTTCCCGATTAACGCAATTGCACGTTAAGAACAAATAAAGCAATAGCTTAGTTTACGCGATTCATGATATGGCTAAATTTGTGTCACATATCGGTTTTGATTTTCCAAATATCTTATCGTATATCTGGACTTTTACCTAAATGCATATGTATTCGCACATTTAAATACCACAGCAACATGTTTACATATACCTGCTTCGCAGTTGTCTCCAACAAAACCACCGGCGCATTCACAGGTGAACCCGTTCACACGGTTAGAACAAGTCCCACCATTCAGACATGGGTTGCTGGCACATTCATCCACGTCTACAAATTAGTAAGCAATTATAATAATAATAATAATAATAATATAATAATAATTATTATTATTATTATCACTTCGATAACAGTGTCCAAGCAGTTCTTGAAAATATATTCAAAAGAACAACATAATTCGGCAAAGTGCAAGTGCATTAAAATATATTTTAATGAAGCAATTATACCTTGTTATATAATACACTGTTTCCGCTATACGTCTTGCGCTCTTCGCGCTGTTATATCCGAAAATAAAAAGACTATCATTTGTACTATTTCATTTACCACCGGACATAAGAGAGATATAGATCAGAGAGCCTACATCGAAAATCTGGCGAACGAAGAGGAAACAGCGGCACAGACACAGAACATGGCTGCACTGTACAAGATAACCAAGACGCTCACCGGCGTTTTTAAAAATAACGACATCGCAGTGAAATATGTAAATGGAAATGCTGTCATCGGTGTAGCGGAACAGATCCAAAGATTGAAACCACACTTCGAGACCATCCTCAAAAAAGCAGCACAAAGCAATCAAGCAGACATTCCAGAAACGTAGAGGATCTGCAGATCAACATAGACCCACCATCTTTTGAAGAAGTGAGGAAAGCTGTCAAGATCATGAATTCAGGGAAAGCACCGGGGCAGATAGTGTGAGTGAAGAGCTGCTGAAGGCTGGAGGAGAGGTCACCGCTGGAGCCTTGACAGAGATCTTTGAACATATATGGGAGGCAGAAGAAATACCTGGTGACTGGAAGACGGGTCTCATGGTTAAACTACCTAAGAAACGAGACCTTAGCAGTTGTACCAACTGCACAGTGTTCACTCTTTTCTCCTCCATTAGTAAAGTTTCAGTAGGGTAAACCTTTTCAGAATGTCAGCATCAGAGTTGAGCACATAACAGGCAAGCTTTCGGATTAGAAGATCGTGTGGATATAAAAGAAATTGCACTAAGGCAGATCCTGGAACTGTGCCTGGAATGGAACACACCATTCTATGCAACCTTGGTCCATTTTTATAAAGGCTTTCTACAGTATTCACAGAAACTCTCTGTCGTATACTCCGGCATTTTGGAATCCATCCAAACAATGTGAGTATAATCCAACTGCTTAATGGCAACTTTAGGTCCAAGGTCATCTTCGGCCAATACCTGACCGAAGATTTTGAAATCAAAACCGCAGTGAAACAAGGATACATTTTATCCCCTTTTTTCTTATACCTTGGCTGGGATCCACTGGATCATGAACGAAACAGCACTAGCAGAGACAAGTGGCATCAAGTGGACCTTCACAGATACACTAGGTGATTTAGACATTGCAGATGACATATATCTCTTATCGCACCGCTACGGAGATATCCAAAGAAAAAGTGAGGAACTTGCCAGAAATGCTGGAAAAATAGAGCTAAAGAAAGCCACCAACAAAACAAAGACACTTCAAAACACCACCCAAACAGCAGACCCAATCACAATTGGAGGAAGAAATATTGAAGAGGTGACAGAGTTCACCTACATAGAGGGCCAAAGTGACAACAGATGGAAACTCGGAGTCTGAGATCATAGCATGGCAAGAGGCTCATTGGCGGCACTTAAGAACATCGGAAAGACCAATAAGAACAGCAATAGAACTACAATCCGCATGTTCAAGAGCAATGTCTTGGGTGTGCTTTTATATGCGGCGGATTCTCGGAATGTCACCAAACACATATGCCAAATACTGGAAATGTTTTTAAATAAATGTCTTAGGAAGATTCTCCGAATCTACTATCCAAACATAATCTTTGACACGGAACTCCACGAAGCGACAGTCATGCAGCCCATCTCTCTTGGGGTTAAACGCCGCAGATGGAGATGGATCGGACATGTCTGCAGAATGCTACTGACATCCATTCCTAGAGTGGCCGTGCGATATACCCTGGTGGCAAGAGAGCGAGGGGAGACCCAAAGAGACATGCATGAGTTCAGTGGAGCGTCATATGAATACATTCGGGTGCAGCTGGGGCCACGTAACGAAGCTGGCACCAGACAGACAACATATTGACGTTCTTTGGTGTAGACCTTATGAAAACGTGTGAACCAACACGAAGAGGATCAAGTAAGTAAATTTCATCCAACACGCCTGCGTGCTCTTATATTCCGTTTTACATATTTCTTAAATATCATTCACTTCCGTAATAAATGTATGTATATTCATTCTTAACAGCATTTGACCAAAATCAATTATTCTACTAGTCTGATATATCGCCAAAACAACGCTATTGTATAAACAGATTTGATTAATCTACATGGGTAATATATACTAAAATATGACTAAATTTTATAATAAAATCACGCATGATTGTCAGAATATCTCCAATTCTACAATCCCTTTTATTCATATTTTTAACTACAATCGTGTGAGTTAGTTGGGATATAATTTGAAGTTTTTAAACTTGATCATCACGTGGCACAACAACATAATTATGTTGCTACCGTTGTACCCCTCAACACAGTCACAATTGTACCCATTCACACCATCCGTACAATTCCCGTCATTTTTACATGGGCTGCTTGCACACTCGTCGAGGTCTATAGCATAATCAGCAAATATCATTAGAATTACAGATTCTGTGTACTATTACATTTAACAACGGATATCATAGTTTCTGGACCAATTGCCAAGACATTGTGTTCTTGCACATTGCTTAGTAATAAAATCACATTCCTACACGTACGACTTAATAGACTTTATATAATTAATTTCCATTTACATAATAATTATATAGTTCTCCTCTATTGAATATGTTATTTAAAATACTCCTTTTTTCAAAACATAATACTACCTTTAATGGGTGCAAAATTCGATTATAGTATTAGTGCTATTTAGACGATTTATCCACAAAATTATTAATTTAGCTAACCAAAATGTTACACTCAACACAATAGTCTCTTTAGATTATTAATTTCTTATATACCACGCACTTCCATAAATAATATATGTATATTCTTCCTTACCATATGTTTTGAAATTGTGTGTTCAATTGTGTATTTTACCATAAATGTGTAGGTTATTTATTGACGTCTACAGCATCATAAGCAAGTATCATTGAAATGACAGTTGTGGTGTACTATTACACTTAACACCGAACATCACAATTTCTGGAACAATTAGCAAAACATTGTCTTCTTGCACATTGCTTTGTAATGAAATCACATCCCAACGATTATTTTAAAAAAACTTCGTGTAATTCGTTTCCATTTACATATAATAAGTATGTTTTTATTATGATTGAATACGTAATCTAATATATTCCTATTTTAAAAAACCACAACGAAATATCACCATTTAATGGTTGCATTATTTCATTATCATATTATTTAAACCAACTACCTACATAATCTTTAATTGAGCAAAACGAAACGTTGCATTCAACTCATCTGTATTCTCTTTTGCTGATATATTCCGTAAGTTACATGTACTTGCATAAGTAATGTATGTCTCTTCTTTCTTAATAGCATTTGCTTGAAATTGTGTGTTCTAATGTGTATGTTTCCCAGGTACCAAAAGGTTATTTATAGTTAAGGAAATAGTGCCCAAGTATTTTGTTTAGACTGGCGAATGTAATCCAAACACGATCACCTCATATGCTGTCAATCAACGCTATTGAACGTAAATATTTGATGTAATATAATTCTAAACGACGACTCAATTATAATCTGAAAAAGTGCAAAATATGTTGACAACGGTAACCACTTTAATGTCTAATTTTAACTGCTATCATGTGACGTTGTAGTACTATCACTTGAAGTGTCTAAACAAAAACCCGGTGTGGCCGAAAAACATATATTCGTAGACGTACTTGTTTCGCAGTTGCTACCGTTGTACCCATCAACACAGTCACAAATGTACCCGTTCACACCATCTGTACAATTCCCACCATTATGACATTGGCTGCTCGTACACCCGTCGACGTCTGTAGCATAATAAACAAATACCATTGGAATTACAGATTATGTGTACTAATACACTTAACAACGGACATCATAATTTATGGAACAATTAACAAAACATTGTCTTCTCGCAAATTGATTTGTAATGGAATCACATTCTTACACGTACGACTAAACAGACTTCATGTAATTAATTTTCATCTACATATAATAAATATATAGTTATCATGTATTCAATATATAATTTAATATATTCCTGTTTTCAAATTTGTATACATAATACTACCATTTATGGTCGCATAATTTTATAATCATATTAGTGCTACTTAAATTATTTATCCACAAAATTATTAACTCAGCAAACCAAAATGTTACACTCAACACAATAGTCTCTTTTGATGACAACGTTCTTAAATATCACGTACATCCATAATGAATATATGTATATTCTTCCTTACCAACATTTATTTGAAATTGTGTGGTCAAATGTGTATTTTACCAAAAACGCAAAGGTTATTTATTGTTATGGCATTATTGGACAAGAATGGTGATTAGGGGATTCTATTGTAATTTAAACACAACCAATAGAAAATTGTTTGTTTAATTCGTCTGATATGTCGCCAATCAGCGCAATAGTACATACAGATTTCATTACTCCATATGTGTGATATCTAAATGATGACTCAGTTATAAACTGTAACCGTGCATGATCGTCAGAATATTTCTATAACTGCTATCTTTTTAATACCACCATTTTATCTGCTATACGTGATGTAGTTGGAATGTAATTTGAAGTATCTAAGCTATAAGATGATGTTGCCGAACAACATATATTCGTACACGTACCTGTTTCGCAGTTGCTTCCGTTGAAACCATCAACACAATCACAAATATACCCGTTCACTCCGTCCGTACAATTCCCGTCATTATGACATGGGTTGCTCGCACACTCGTCCATGTCTATAGCATAATAACCAAGAATCATTAAAATTACCGTTTTTTTGTACAACAATTATTAATGTTTTTATTTAAATCTTCTGTCCACATAATAATCAATGGAGTACCACAAAACGTTACATGTACGTTTTATGTATTTCATAAATATTATGTACTTTCTTAATTAATGTGCATATCGTCATTCTTCACAGCATTCGATCATAAAACAATACTACTAATGTCGCCTGATATGTCGCCAAAACAACACTGTTGTATATACAGATTTGCTGTATCCACATGAGTAGTATATTCTAAACGGTAGCTCAATATTTAATGAAATCGCGCATGATCGTCAGAATATCTCAAACATTACAGTCAATCTAATGTCTCTTTTAAGCACTTTGCTTGATGATGTAGACACCTCGCCACAACTATTAATTAAGTCTTCATGCAATTCGTTTCCACTTACATAATATAATTATGATAAATGCACAGTTTGTATCAAATACGTTATCCAATATATTCCTGGTTTCAAAACATTTAACTAAGTATCACCTTTTGATTATTTGTAATTTCCGGTTGTCGTCCTACTATTATTTAAATAATTTACCACAAAGTCATCAACTGATTAAAACAAAACGTTTCTTTCAACAACACCGCCACGGCCGGTCCCAGGCACGGATGTGAAAGGAAGGGGTTGTGCGTAAGGTTAGCACCCTCACCACCTCGAAAAAGCACGCTACAGAAACCAATGCCTAAAAACAAAACGTCAATGATGCGAGGAGTAAAGCTACCCAGGAACACAGCTGCATGCTCTTATGGTCCGTTTTATATATTTTATCAATATCATGTACTTACATAATTAATGAACGTATCGTCATTCCTAACAGCATTGGACCATAAAATAATTATTAAACTCGCCTGAAATGTTGCCAAAACAAAGCTTTTGTATATACAGATTTGCTGAATGTATATGTGTTGTACATGTTAATCGATAACTAATTTTTTTAATGAAATCGCGCATGATCGTCAGAATATTTCAAAAAACTACAGTCACTTTAATGTATCTTTTAACTGCTATTGTGTTAATTAGTTGGGATATCATTGGAATTTAACCTTTGTAACCACAATCAATCAGAATTGCCTTTTTCTTCCATATTTTGTATTACGTTGTCATATATTTACGGATAAGAATTCAAACACCAAAGAAAATTCAATTAATTTCAGTTGTTGCACGGAATATAAACAATAAAACAAACCCATATATATGGCTGGATTAAATAGAGTGAACGCGCGTGATAGGGCGTACCCTGTAAGCGACACGCGAGAACCTCGCCCGAACTCAGCCATAAATGGACAATCAGGGCAAGGGCTACCGTCTGAAGGACGAAGGCGGCTAAAGAAGTTAGTCCAAACAGGAAGGAGAATGAGGAAGATTAAACTCGCAACACTGAATGTTGGGAGCGTGACAGAAAGAAGCGGAGAAGTAGTATAATTGATGTTAATGAAGAACCTACAAATATTGTGCGTACAGCAGACAAAATGGAAGGGGAGCAAAGCAAAGGAGATCGGTGCCGGTTACAAACTGTGCTACCATGGAGAAGATGGGACGAAGAATTGTACTACGTGAAGATCTGAAAGACAGTACTAGCAGTGGAGCGACCGTGCGATAGAGTGATGAGAGTGAAACTAAAGATCGAAGGAGAAGTGTGGAATGTTATCAGTTGCTATGCACCATAAACTGGATGCATAGAAGAGGATAAGGAGAAATTCTGGGAGCACATAGATGGTAAGATGCAAGCTGTACCAAGTTGCGAGAGAATGGTGGTAGCAGGAGACCTAAATGGACATGTGGGAAGGGATCGGACAGGATATAATGACGTACACGGAGGACTCGGAATAGGATTTTTTTTGGGAATTTGGAATAGGGGTCGCAAACGAGGAAGGCATAAAGATACTAGACTTTGCAACAGCATACCAACTGAGGATACTGAATATAATCTACAAGAAGAGAAGGAACCAACTTGTAACATATAACAACGGAGGACGAGAAACCCCAATTTTACTACATCATGGTGAGGAAAGAGCATGCTAAGGAATCAAAGAACTGTAAAGTACTACCCTCAGAGGCCAACACCACACAACACAGTGTACTAGTTTCTGAACTGGAGGTGAGGAAAACAAGACAGAGGAGAACAGTGGGAAGGAAACAGATCAGATGGTGGAAGTTAAAAAAGGAAGAAGTGAGAGAGAATTTCAGGAGGAATATAATGGAGAGACTATCAGATGAAGTAACAATGGAGAACGTGGAAGAATGGTGGGAAGAAACTGCGGAGCCGATCAGGAAGTGTGGAGAGGAGGACGTATGTGGGAAGTCAAAGGGGAAGAAGAAGTCCGGAGTAGAAAGCTGGTGGTGGAATGTTGACACTGGGAATGCAGTTAAGGAAAAGAAAAACAGACTGAAGAAATGGAAACGAACAAGAGCAGAGATAGACAGGGCAGAGTACAAGAGAACGAAAGCGACGACTAAGAAGATGGTGGCAAGAGTGAGAGAAGAAGCAGTAGAGAGATTATATGACAACCTAGAAACTAGCGATGGTCAGAAGGACATATATTGAATAGCAGCACCTAGGGACCGTGAAGGAAAGGACAAAGGCCAGATACATACAGTCAAAAGTGCAACGGGAGAAATATTGATGAAAGACGATGACATCAAAGAGAGATGGAGCGAATACTTTAATTGGCTGATGAACGAGGAAAACCCGAGAGTAGAAACCGAGGAGAGGGATGTGAATCAAGGAATGGTAAGGAATATCAGTGACGAAGAAACAGAGAAAGCACTCAGAGGGATGAGAAGTGGGAAGACTGTAGGAGCAGATGAAATACAAACTGAAGCGTGGAAATGTATGGGCAACTTTGGTGTAACGTTACTATGCAGACTATCCAACTGTGTCATGACTTCAGAACATATGCCATCGGCTTGGCGACAGAGCACACTGGTCCCAATCTTCAAGTGGAAAGGTGACATTCAGGTGTGTAAGAACTACCGAGGGAACAAACTCCTGACGCACACCTTTAAGAGAAGAAGAAGAAGAAGAAGAAGAAGAATTTTATTTTATTTGACCCAGACATTTCAAATAATACATACAATACATCCATGTCAAAAAAATTAAATTTTACAAATATATAACCTTTTGGTAAACATGGTATAGTGTATGATAAATAACGAAAAGTAGGGTCAGGAGACTCCTCTAAGACTATGGTAGTCGCTATCGAGGAGCCACCTTTTCCAATAAAACTTTAACTGAATCAATACATCACCTAATAAAATTCTTCCAGAAAAAGAAGAAGAAAAAAACAAATAACAAAAAAACATAATATGTATGCATGTGTGTAGTGTGAGCAAGCTTACATGATTGTTGTGTTTGTCGTTTAGGCACCGTTTTGTATTGTATCAAGTTGACAGGTGGTTGTCAGTTCTTAATTTTGCATACATATGTAGCAGTTTTGCCTGGTGCATGTTACTTGATAGTTTTGTAAAAAATAAAGTTTAACATACTTGGCAAATCCTTGTGAACTGTGTGTACTAAGCTTTTCTTTGACAATATCAGGAATGTTATTTAGTAAAAGTGGCAAATTATGCCTAATACATTTCTTAGCAAATTCATGTTTAATTTTATAAGTGTATATTTTATTCCTGACTCTTGTATCATGATTATGTACCTCATAGTTAAACATTATCCTCCAGTTTTGTAAATAAACTGGTAAGTCATTGTGTAAATATTTATAGTAAAATTTTAATTGTTGTAATTTAAGGATGTCATCTACTTTTAACAAGTTGAGTTTTTTGTGAAGTGGTTCTGTGTGGGAAGTATAATTACTTAAGGTAATAATTCTCATGGCTTTTTTTTGAAGTTTTATTATTCTATTTGATTGAAAGCCCCACGCCATGATGCAATAATTAATGTGTGGCACTATTAAAGAATTATATAATATTATTTTAATATGAAGAGGTAACACATGTTTCAATTTATTTAATACGCCAATTTTTTTAGAACAAGCATTTGCAATTTTTTCAGTGTGCTTTTTCCAGTTTAAATTTGTATCTATAATTAAACCAAAAAAATTAAATTCTTTGACTTGTTCAATATTTACATTGTCTATCTTCAGAGTAAGTGTCTGTATATTTTTCTTTGCCTTTTGAAATGTCATGTATTTCGATTTTGCTATGTTTAGCGATAATTTATTTATTTTGAGCCATTCATTTATTTTTAAAAGTTCTTCATTTATTAAAGATTCTAAATTTTCGTCATGTATGTTATCGCTGAAAGTGTTTAGTGTACTTGATAGAGTTGTATCATCAGCATAAATTATGAAATTAAACATTTTACTGGCTTTTGCAAAATCATTGATATATATGATGAATAACAGGGGTCCTAAGATTGAACCTTGTGGTACACCTGTTGTTATTGATAACATTTTTGATTTTGTATTGTCAATTTCCGTATATTGTTTACGATTTGTTAGGTAACTGCTGAATAAGTTCAGATTTGTTCCATATATATCATAATATTTCAATTTGTCAATTAAAATTAAATGGTCAAGATTTACCATAAGATATGGGAGAGAGTCATAGTCAAGAGACTGAGAGAATGCACAGACATACACGAAAGTCAGTTTGGGTTTATGCCAGGCAGGGGTACCACAGACACGCGTTTCATTCTCAAAAAAACAATACACAAACACAGGGAGGGACAGAAGGACATCAGAGTGGTATTTGTAGACCTGGAGAAAGCATATGATCGGGTACCAAGGAAGGAGTTATGGAGATGTACGAGAGAAAGGAATGTACCAGAAAAGTACATCAGACTGATATAGGATATGTACCGGGGGTATGAGACAAAAGTGCACGGTGTGGCTGGTGAAAGCAGCAACTTTGGCGTAGAGGTTGGGTGCACCAAGGATCTGCATTGAGTCCATACCTCTTCCTCATATTGATGGACGTCTTGACGGAGAAGGTGAGAAAAGATGCACCAGAATCAATGATGTTCGCAGATGACATTGTACTGTGTGGAGGGAAGGAGGTAGACATGACAGAGTACCTGGAGACGTGGAGGAAGGCACTGGAAGAGAGAGGAATGAGGGTTAGCCGACCGAAAACCCAATTCATGGACTTCAGGTTCGAACGGAATGATGAGGTAGACAGACCAACTGTATAGATACTGGGAGATGAGCTGGAAAAGTGATATACTTCAAATATCTAGGGTCAGTCGTGGAAGAGAAAGGAGGCATGGAAATGGAGATCAAACAAAGAGTGAGTGCAGGTTGGAGAAATTGGAAGAAATGCAGTGGAATGTTGTTCGACAGGAGGATGCCAGTGAAGTTGAAGGGGAAGATCTATAAAACAGTAGTCAGGTCAGTACGGGAGAGAGACCTGGGCAGCAACGAAAGGACAAGAAACAAGGATAGAGACGAATGAGATGAGGATGCTGAGGTGGATGTGTGGAGTAACAAAGAAAGATAAGATCCGAAACGAATATATTAGAGGAGCAACGAGAGTGACACAAGCATCCAAAAAGATAAGAGAAACGACTGAAATGGTATAGGCATGTGATGAGAAGGGAAGAGGAGCACATAGTGAGAAGAGGGCTAAATGCAGAGATACCAGGAAGAAGAAGGAGAGGACGACCGAAGACTAGATGGAAAGACACATGCAGAAGAGACATGGAAATCGTGGGTCTCAGTGATGGACAGGGCGACATGGAGAAAGAAAATTACCAGCCATACCGACGACCCAGACGACGGGAAAAGTCAGAGAAGAAGAAGAAAAAGAATGAGCAAGAAGGAGGTTGGTGTGGAAGAAAGTGTCAAGTAGAAGCTGATGAGGTGTCGTCTAAAGTGGGCTAGACAAGTGGAACCAATGTGAGAAGAACAGATAGGTAAGAAAACAGGTGCCTGGAAGGTGAAAGGTAAAAGGAGAAGAGGACGGCTAAGATTGAGATGGGAGGCTGGTATATAGAGAGATTTGTAGGGATTGAGATAGGAGTGGAAATGAGTGAGAAGGACGTAGGGGAGTAGAAACGTTTTGAGGAGTGAGTAGTGCAAGAACAATATGGGAAACAAAAAGGAAAACAGCACTCGAGGACCAGTATCGAACCCAGTGGACATTCCGGGTAAATAAGAGGATAACAAAAACAACCTAAGAATTGTAACAATGAGCACAATTATTCTCATGGCTACAAAATAAACACGTATTCAACCAGTTCTTTTTTCGACTTGTTTGCGAAGATGTATCGCATCAATGTGATTACATAATTTTTTGAGTAGTTAAAGTATATCGTGTTATAAATGTGGAGTGTAACTTTAAGAACCTTTCCTCGTGGGGCAAATAATAACACGTAGACATACTTGATTCGCAGTTGTCACCGCTGTAACCGTCAACACAGGTACAAATGTATCCGTTCACACCATCCGTACAATTCCCGTCATTCTGACATGGGCTGCTGGCACACTCGTTCACGTCTACAACATTGTTAAGATCAGCATTCTGTCTACAGCCTCCAGGCTATAATTATTATATGACTAAATCGCAGTTAAAATTTCGCTATGATAGTACAGTGAATGGAATATGAATAGCTAGGACTGTTAAAGGTGCCCTGTATAGATTGCGCTATTCCACGGCAGAAGTATTTGTCGGCGGACGCTTGGCGTCTGCGGCTATTTATAGAACAGTCTCGTGCAGGCGAAATGTTTGCCGTCGTTAGTTCTCGGGAACACAAGACAAGCGTGCGCTGAATCTAGTGATTGTGTTGTTGATAAGGATTTATATATGACATATACTGTTGCAAACTAACAACACTAAATAACTAAATCATGTGTGTGGAGGGGTGTGGTGTGTGTGTGTGTGTGTGTGTGTGTGTGCGTGTGCGTGTGCGTGTGCGTGTGCGTGTGCGTGTGCGTGTGCGTGTGCGTGTGCGTGTGCGTGTGCGTGGCGTGTGTGTGTGTACGTAAGACACCATTAATTGCACGCAAACACAGGGCGTGTATACTCTTTACTATGCAATATGAATCACGGGTGAGCAACCAGGCTTTTGTAGGACGTATCAGCCTTTCAAGTAGGCCTACGGGTGTATGCAACCAAATGACGGGCTCTCGTAAAAGAGTGCACTGGATTGAAACGGAGAGTAGAGATATTTAGTGACCATTGTCGAAGATCAATTTTGGAGGGTGACACTGTTGCATTGAATTGCACAGTTGTAAAATATGTCAGATGAATGCATCACTTAGGCTATTATTCGCACGTGCGTATTGCATTTCACATTAATTCATAATAACTTAATTCAATGTCAGCAAATGTGTCTTCGATATAGATGCTTTTTCTCTGCAGATATATTAAAGGGCTTAGTAAAATACGCAATCCCAAACACTTATTCTAGTCAATCCGCATGACATAATTGAATCTAGATGTCTGTAGTAAAATATTTATATACATTGCATAATTATGTAATAGGTATAGACTTTGTTTCCATAATTATACAATTATATCCTCTAATATAATCACGTACCGACGCAAGTCTGTGTTTTGTTGACGTAAGCATATCCCACATTGCAGTGATTTTCGTCGCATTTTCCTGGACCATTTATTTCACACAGTGCACAGTTCGAGTCACAGACCACTGCAAGAAATAAGGCGTATTTTATCATTTATATTATACAAATGTTGTTGTTTAATAGTGGCCTCTATATTAATAAACTCATCGTTGGATCTGCAATAAGCTTATGAATTGGTTATTCCAAAGGTACGCATTAAAAATATGTGTAATTTGTGCATGAACAATTGACATCATAACTGAAATAAAACAAAACTAATGGTCGCGACTTCTCTTCGACTCATTGTGACCCGTTTATGTTTATGCACGATCGATTATACTTCTTCAATGTGTTTATTAAATGGACGTGGCTGAATACAAATTATGTGATCATTCAAATAATATATATTATTACCTCAACTAATATTTAGTTAAGCCTAAATATTAATAATAAATGGTAAATTGATATAATACTAACTTAGACCTGTCTCTGACGATGTGTTGCCAAAGCGAGGCCACGCGTTCGGGTCGTTCACTGAAAAGTAAGACACATGATCTATGGTGGTGTATACATGACGTGTACATACTGATTTACACACACACATACGCGCGCGCACACACACATAAATATATATATATATGCATATATATATAAACACGTTAGTGTGTGTGTGTGTGTGTGTGTGTGTGTGTGTGTGTGTGTGTGTGTGTGTGTGTGTGTGTGTGTGTGTGTGTGTGTGTGTGCGCGCGTATGTGTGTGTGTGCGTGCGCGCGCGCGCGCGTGTGTGTGTGTGTGTGTGTGTGCGTGCGTGTGTGTGTGTGTGTGTGTGTGTGTGTGTGTGTGTGTGTGTGTGTGTGTGTGTGTGTGTGTGTGTGTGTGTGTGTGTGTGTGTGTGTGTGTGTGTGTGTGTGTGTGTGTGTGTGTGTGTGTGTGTGTGTGTGTGTGTGTGTGTGTGTGTGTGTGTGTGTGTGTGTGTGTGTGTGTGTGTGTGTGTGTGTGTGTGTGTGTGTGTAGTTCTCTTTCACAACTCACAAGGCTGTCAACAGGAATCTCTACCAAACAACACAAACGAGCACATGATTCGATCTACTTCCGCTAGTTCATTTATTCAATCAATCAATCAGCCAGTATGTTTATTTTTCCAACACAGAATAGTACAGTTTATTATAACTAAAACAGCATATAAAGGTAGGGAAAAAACGCCTAAAAAGAACTGAGTTGTCTTGACTGGAATGGAATCGCTTGACACTTTGTCACAGCTGACTGCGTACAGCTAAGTATTAAAGACAGTCACCATTCGCATGTGTTTTTAATTGATGCTATTTTAAAGCAACATCTAATAGGGCTAACAAAAAAGTTGTTACGAACGCACGAAACTGCAAGGAGTATCCCCTACACCCATAAAACAAACACTTTCAGACAAACTCAAAGATTGGCATGAAATTGACCACTAGGGGTTTCGGTTGAAGAGTATTAAACACGGTAGGCCATATAGATGCTCGTACACAAGATGGTGTATATTGGTGATTCATAGAACGTCAACGTTATAGCTAAACATGCTACTGGTTATTTGCATAAACATAATACTGTATACTTCTCGTATTTTCTTGGACGAAGTATTGATATTCAGAAATGTTAACGTAATAAATAAAAAATAATATAATATGTAATCAGCCGTTATGTCAAATTAACGTATCTATGCTGTGAATTTGAATACCTGATCAAAGAATGTAAACATTACTATTTCGGGCAAGAATCAATTTCGCGAGAAACAAGTACTTAAATGTCTTGTTCATTGTCGATACAATGAAGCGAGCTACGCAAACATGACTATATTTGAATTATTCTTTTTCTTCTACGTTTATACCTTCGGATATGACATGGCAGAGAACAACTGGTAACGGTATGTCTTATATATACACAAATCCGTTTATACACGGCGTTTGTTTGGCATAGTATTAAATGTAATTGTAGTTGTTATGACAACGACGACGATATTGTGGCGGAACCTACCTATCGCTGGCAGGACGACAAGTCCACCGACTAGACCAAACGCGAGAGCAGCGGCCAACAGCATCCACAAGCAGCAGCACGGCTGCACCCACCACGCGCCACACCGCCGTCGTCGCTTCTCGGGGTTCTCGGTCTCTTCCGAGTACTGAGACTCGCTGTCCGGCGGCGTGCTCGTATAAGGAGACTTCATCCAGAACAAAGGCCGATAGACCCGGGGCCAGAACAAGTAGTAGTACATGGTCGGATACTCCGCGTGGCTGAAACAAAAGGGAATACATGGGAGACGTGGCAAAACACAAAGTAGTATAGCAGAAAATAGATTTGTTAAAGCCAATCATCGAGCCTACATTTAGCCTTCAACCCACCGACTTTGTCGGTCACATGTTTTGAGAGAGCAAGAAAATTCGATAATATCAACACAGAATTGCTTACATGTGTGTTATCGCACTGCGCTTTATCGTGAACACGTTCTAATTTTGAAAATCACCTGAACTAATTATTGAACAGTAACAAAATAAGTCAATTGTTTGTTTATTGGTTTTAGCAAAATTACATACGAACAGTTGCATTGGCGAACCTATCGTAATGGATAAAAAGTAGGTTTGTTTTGTCTCAAAAATAATTTGAAATGAGACGAGCGTAAAATTGATTTGAGTAGACAGACTTAAATATCAGAAGCAATAAAAACAAATGCAGATGAATCACTCACGAATGGTCAGGGCGACGGAACGATATGTGTCGTCCACAGCGGAACCTCTCGCCAAATGAAGCCGCGGGATGTTGTCGCTGAACCTATCTCAATTCCTGAGTCCTTTCTATAGTTTTTTCTAGACTAACCGCGACGGACCGACCTGCAAATTATGCCTTGGTGTAGCTGTTTCAAAGCGAATGCTGATCAAACGATTGCGTAGACGCCGACGCCCAAAATCACTGTCGCTATTCAAGGAGAGGATTCACACATCGTTCTGATAATGGTCTCGCTTCGCCTAGTATTTACATTAGTGTCTGGGAGGGCTGTATGTTCTGCTGTCAGCGTCGATTGTGCGGCTTATAAGAAAAACGCCCACATGTTAACCACGTCTGGTGATGACTAAGATACGAAAACCACTTCAATTAAAACCTGAAGGCAATACACCAGGATGATCTAAGAAAAAAATGAACTTTTATAAATAACAACTATAGTGTGTTAAGATGCCTCTGCTGTTAGACACTATGATGCACACAAAATATAAATTACAACATAGTAAATGTTGGCGTCTTAGGAGCGATTATAAAGTCTTTTGGTACTTGTGTTCTTTGTCCTACTTTTAATTTATCAACATACGCTAGTATACACGGGAAATGTGTACCTGTTTAACTAGGGTGTAGATGAACCAAAAGGACACATGCTACACCGTTCCACATAATTAGCTAGTAAACAAATTCATTTAGTTAGAATAAAAACACTGTATCCTGAGATGCATTCAGAATTAAATAATATCAAAAATAGATAAGCGAGCGAAAAATGAACAACTGTCAAACACGTTCCAAAAATGCCTTTTTAACGATTGCTAGTACAATTACGGTTTGTGGGATCCCAACAATATTGATGTTGTTTGAAAGTTTAAGCGTTCTACTATTCAAACATATAAATGGTTTCCTGATAATCATTCCTAAATTAACCGAAAATGGACCTACAACGGGGCCCGTTCCGGTGTCTTAGACACTGCGAACAATGTTGTTTCGTCGACACATTTCACCAATCTACCGATTGAGGCACCACTATCTGATTTCATGGTATAAGCTCCACCCACTTTCAAACGGCTGCTAAAATGACATACGTGAAGTAGGCGTGATGTCACAATCACGTATATAAACCAACCAACGCAACGAATTTAGACCCGTTGGGTGGCGTACTTTATTGTGACGTCACGCCGACGTAGAGATATATCTGTTTCGCTGCGATCAAAGCACATCAGTTTCGCCGCGGTTTAAAAGTGGGTGGAGCTTATAAAATGAAATCAAGAAATGGCGAAGTGCGCATGTCTGAACCTATGCAAATGAGGAAAACAGCGCCGCAATCGGAAGATTAGTGTACTGAGTAGCCGCCGCCAACTTCGTTCGGAACCGTACAGAACACCGAAAACGGCATGATTGTAGATCCATTTATCGGTGTTCTTTGAACGGTTACCGGGAAATCTAGATGTCGGTAGAATAACAAAAAGTGCATCCTTTCAAATGATACCAAGATCGTCGGGACAGGACGAGCCGTGAAGGTGCTAGCGACCGTACAATTTCATGTTTGAGACGTGTTCTGGGTTGTTCATTTTTCGCTCGCTTATCTATTTTTGATAATATGCATAATGTTTAGTTTGATCGTGTGTCAATGCGTTTATATTACGATGCGTGAAACAGGAAGACATATGTCGGCTGGTTACTCTAATATACACTACCGTCTCTTTTATTGTTGTGTCAGTTATGCCGTTTTCTCTGCAAAGCGATGCGATTTGTCAACATAACTCTTTCACCAGGCACCTTGCAGACCGATGCACTTTTCGAGCATTTACCGAACGTATTTTAAGTTAAAGCAGCGACCATATCTGTTTTGTCGCCGTAGCGCAGAGGCGACCAGAATGCTGAGCTGTTTATTTCCCCCCAACACTCATTATGCTACTTACGTCATGGCGTACTGGCTTTACGGTTGTTATCGGTTAATAAAGGTAAAAGGTAAGTTCTGATAGAGCGCAGTATCCAGTCCTTGGGTCTGCTCAAAGCGCTTTATACTTTATTCCCTGGCAGACCTGTTCAATCGAACACCATCACGACTTCTCTGGGAAGAATTCAGCCACGCGGCAATTAATGCACGAAGACTATTCGTACACAAATGTCCACCAATGTTTACAACAGGTACTCATTCGTACATCTAGGTGAACTGGACCAACGTGAAGTGATTATCTTCGACGTCATCATCTTTTCAACTGAACTATCATCATCGTCATCATCAACGTCTTCTTCTTCGACTTCTTCTTCCTAATCAGCTCATCATTATAAGCATCTTCACCTTTATCTTCATTATCATCGTCAACATATTCTTCTTTACAACCTTTACCATCATCATTCTTCTTCATCTGCATCGTCTTCTTCTTCATCTACGTCATCGTCTTTGTTTTAATTTTTATCTTCGTCATCATCTTCATAATAATTTCTTCTCTATCATATTTTTTTTCTTCTTCATCATTATTACAATCTTCATCGGCAATATGTCATAGTTTTCTTCTTCAAATTCATCATCATCGTCATCATCATTGTCAACTTCATCGTCATCATCCTCATCGTTTTCATTATGATGATCATCATCGTAATCTTCGTCTTCATCATCATCATCGTTTACTTCATCGTAATCTTCACTTTTATCGTCATCATCGTCAACTTCCACTTCATCTTCTTCACCAACAACATCACTGCAGCTTTCCTGTTCATCTTCTTCATCGTCATCTTCATCACCATCGTCAACCATGACCATAATCGTCTTCATTCTCATCTTTGTTGTCATCATCATTTTATTTTCCATCGCCATCTTCATCATCGTCTTCTTCGTCGTCGACATCTTCATCTTCGTCAAGTTATTTCATTGTTATTATCACCATAACATTCGTCTTAATTTGTGTAATCTTTCTTGTTATTATCATCATCATTATCACCACCTTCAGCATCAACATCGTCATTATCATTATCAACACCTTCACCATCAACATAGTCATCATCATTATCACCACCTTTTCCTTCAACATCGTCATCATCATTATCACCACCTTCACCATCAACATCGTCATCATCATTATCACCACCTTCACCTTCAACATCGTCATCATCATTATCACCACCTTCACCATCAACATCGTCATCATCATTATCAACACCTTCACCATCAACATAGTCATCATCATTATCACCACCTTCACCTTCAACATCGTCATCATCATTATCACCACCTTCACCTTCAACATCGTCATCATCATTATCACCACCTTCACCTTCAACATCGTCATCATCATTATCACCACCTTCAGCATCAACATCGTCATCATCATTATCAACACCTTCACCATCAACATAGTCATCATCATTATCACCACCTTCACCTTCAACATTGTCATCATCATTATCACCACCTTCACCATCAACATAGTCATCATCATTATCACCACCTTCACCTTCAACATCGTCATCATCATTATCACCACCTTCACCTTCAACATCGTTATCATCATTATCACCACCTTCACCTTCAACATCGTCATCATCATTATCACCACCTTCACCATCAACATCGTCATCATCATTATCACCACCTTCACCTTCAACATCGTCATCATCATTATCACCACCTTCACCTTCAACATCGTCATCATCATTATCACCACATTCACCTTCAACATCGTCATCATCATTATCACCACCTTCACCTTCAACATCGTCATCATCATTATCACTACCTTCGCCTTCAACATCGTCATCATCATTATCACCACCTTCACCATCAACATCATCATCATCATTATCACCACCCTCACCTTCAACATCGTCATCATCATTATCACCACCTTCACCTTCAACATCGTCATCATCATTATCACCACCTTCACCTTCAACATCGTTATCATCATTATCACCACCTTCACCTTCAACATCGTCATCATCATTATCACCACCTTCACCATCAACATCGTCATCATCATTATCACCACCTTCACCTTCAACATCGTCATCATCATTATCACCACCTTCACCTTCAACATCGTCATCATCATTATCACCACATTCACCTTCAACATCGTCATCATCATTATCACCACCTTCACCTTCGACATCGTCATCAGCATTATCACTACCTTCGCCTTCAACATCGTCATCATCATTATCACCACCTTCACCATCAACATCGTCATCATCATTATCACCACCTTCACCTTCAACATCGTCATCATCATTATCACCACCTTCACCTTCAACATCGTTATCATCATTATCACCACCGTCACCATCAACATCGTCATCATCATCATGTTCGTATTCGTTTTCATCTTGATTTTCATAATAGTTTTCAACTTCCTCATTGTAATTATCATCATTGTCATCCTTGTCATCATCATAGTCTTAGTTTTCATCTTCATCATCGTCGACGTCATACTCGTGTTCTTCATCATCATTATGATCTCTTTCGCATCTTCTTCATCATAATATTCACCGTCATCCTCCTATTCATAGTCCTCCGACATTATGTGATAGATATTTACTGTCGTTACAAAATGGGCCTCATGTTATTACAAAATGGGTCGTGATTACAAAATTGGCCTGATTTTATTACAAAATGGGTCGTTATTACAAAACGTGTCACTTATCACAAAATGTGTCATAACAATCATTTCTGACTTTTTTTAATTTGTCGCTCATTTGGAATTGACAATGTTTCTTTGCAAGAGAATCTCAGAGACTGCAGAATTATACAAACTTGGAAGCTGGATATTTCACATTTCACTAGGAAAGACGAGTCCACGCTTTAATTAGCATTAAAAGTATCGATGTTTAGCATTGCTTGAGACAGCTAGAGAGTGTTAATATATGATGCAGCACTTGATTGAGGGAATCCGAATTCCCAACGACAGATCACACCAAGATCAACTTCATTATCGACTGAAGGTTGTTTTTCGACTTGCAATATCTGTTCTCTCTCCAGGCAGCGATAGACATAGTGTGTAGAAGAATAGGCAGCGTCACCATGTTCCATAGAATTTGTTTTGCATGGCTTTTAAATAATAATAATAATAATAAACTTTATTTATACACCATCAAATCCGGGACTAATGACCCCCGTTCACGGGTGTTTACAAATTGCCAATCATATAAGAAGCATAAAAACACTTTTAAGAGAACAAATAAGAAAATAAATTAAATTAGCAAACAATATCCTAGTATATAGTGTATGCATATATATATATAAGCCTAAGTATAGTAAAATTACGGGTAAATGCAATGATAAAATAAACGATTAGCAAAAGTGCTGAACAGCTGAACCTACTGGAAAAAAGATATATATAATAAAAATATATATATAAATAAATACAAAATAAATAGAGTGATATATTTGTTGTTCAGCTGTGGTTCAGGGTAGTACAAAACATATTATTACGAAAAGGTATGTTATGTATTGCTTAATTAACATATTTGGCCCGCTGAGAGGTAACAGTACTACATTTGGACTACACCTTAACATTTTGCCCATCCCGTTCCACACACAAAGAGCACGTATTACACGCCAGTCAACGTTGACATATGTGTGTTGGTTCAAACTGCATTACCTTTTCAACGACTGCCACCACCGTCGATCACCTATCCTACAAAATGGTGACACCCGCTACTGTTATCTGCTACTTGCTTAAATGCATTTTTTAACCTTTGTCTAAGTTCTTATTTCACCTGGCCATAAATTACCCGATCTGCTCTGCTGGTTCCTCTACAGTCTACGCCATGTCTGTTACAGTTTCAACTAACATTCCCATAAATTACTGAGGGGCAAAGCTCACCCCTAGTGCAAATTTCCGCAGATGCAACTATTACTGGAGCAGTTTACCAATCAAACGATGCAACAAGGTGCCATACCAATTTGGCTACGTTCGTTGTTATGAGAAACGGCTCGTCAAGAAAGTTGCCTCGATTTATGGTTTGTTTACCCCTATATATGATTGCGACGTATTCATCAGCTTTAAACAGCATCATGACATGTGTGATTTAACTAAGCAAACATGTGAAAAAGCTACTTCCTGATATGGAAGTAATTTATTTATTCAACTAATAATGCGGAATATGTTACTTTTGAAATTTCATTTAATTATACAATGTGGGGGCAAAGAGCAACTACGACGTAATATAACGTGTTCTCCTGTTGTAAATCTAAGTGGACGTGTTTGTTTTCATGATTATTTGTGGAATGAAACGCCGCTTACATCAATTGACTAATAAACCATATATTTTTTATATTTGTTTTAACATATCTGTTTGTACATTACCTACACTTACATCAATTGATTAACTAATTAATTATACTGAAACTTTTGAACAAGGGACTGCTATGGTGGGAACGCAGTTTTAAGTAGATGCGTTTATGATTTATATATGAAAGGTAGCTATTGTTTCAAATGATGTCTAAATAAACCTTGCCCGTTTTAAGGGAAGTCGTAGTAACAAAACATTGCCGTGAGACTAACCCAATGCGTTGGTTTATGTGTAGACAGGGCAGATATGTAGGGTAACCAGGGTTATGCCGGCCCGCCTAAGAAAAAAAAATTGTTTATTTTTTTAACCATGACTTGCTATTGCATATTTATGCTGTAGTAATTGTATTAAGATAAATATATATTACGTATGTATGCAAGTACATTGGTACTAGTCGCTGGCTTAACGTCATGGAATGAATATGTTAGCATCAATTTTACCGACGAGAAATTATTAGATCGCACGTTATGCAAAACTTTCAAGTGGAATTGTGTACTTATTTTGAAAGTGTTCTGTTGTGCGGTCGCAGACAGTGTTCACTGGGTGGCAGCATCACATTCAACTGTGCAGCGTTAATTTATGTTCACCGGTTTGAGAGATACAGATAATAATAGTGATGATAATAACTATATTTAGACACTAAAATCCAAAGTAGAACTCTGTTCAGTAGTGTTGACAATAGTCGTTAGAAATTATAAGAAATAAATATAATAATAGTATAAGTAAAACACCTAAATACGTATAGCTAAGGCTTTGTTATACAAAACTGAACTAGATATATAATTGTTATATATATATATATATATATATATATATATATATATAACAATTATATAGTAAATTGCGAGATAAATATATTATAAATATATATTAGTTAATTAATAAATAATAAATAACTACAATAATACATTATTAGTTTCAATTAAAATTTCAAATAATACAATAAATATGGGGTATGACGACTAAAGTATAAAATTATAACGACTAAACATTAAAAGCGAATTTAAAGTAGTGTGTTTTAAGACGAGCTTTAAATGTGTCCATGCACTGTATCAGTCGTAGATCTCCCGGCAACGCATTCCAGAGGGTCGGTATTGCGCACGAGAACGAGCGACGGCCGTACCGTCAATAGTCCACGGTCAGTTGACCGAAGTGCGCGGCGCGCCACGTATGGTGTAATCAATGACGCGAGGTAGGCCGGCGTCTTGTCGTGAAGGGCGGTGAATACAAGCACGAGTAACTTATACTGCAAGCGCCACTTCACCGGCAGAAAGTGCAGGCTATTCAGTGCTGCCGTGATGCTCTGTCGATCGCCCCTCCCGCCGCCTAATACGTAATACGACTCTAACCGCAGAGTATTGTATCATCTCAAGGCGGTGGAGTAACCGGTCGGATATTCGTACAGAGGGGGCTGTATTGCCCCAAGGGCAGTTTTCCCCATGTTACCCTACTAGTGGATTATTTATATTTGATTCTATAAGTATCCGGACACCAGTGTAATTGTCTAAGTAGGGATTGTGATGATAAAAACAAGGTATCCTGAGTACATACGATGTACCCTTTGCCCCACCCTCCCCTGTGTTACAAGACACTATTAAAGGAAATAAAAATAAGGCATTAGCTAAAATCCTTTTTCCATGTGTACACAAAGTTTAACATTGCATGTAACATTTGACAACATTAAACAAATACAGAAAAATACATTTGTAGCATAAATTCGATTTTAAGCCCGTCAGTGAAGCGATTCCCGCGGAAATTTCAATTTTAATGAGCTAGGCGATCACATGGTATCGTGACGTCACTTATGACACACACTCGCATCAGGCCGACCCTTTCCATGCATTCAGAGCATGTTTACAAGGATAGCTTTTGGGTCGAAACGAGCGTCAGAATGAGTTATTGTGCAATATTCCGACGTAATACAAACACTAGTCATCACGAGAACGCATAACACCTGTTCTGTACCGTCTGCACTGGTTGCCTATACGCAAGCTGTTACTGCTGGTATATCGTGCAGTGCACCATCTCGGCCCTGCGTACATTTCATCGCTCGTGACATCCTACACGCCGACCAGATCACTTAGATCGGCCGAACAAAGTCTGCTGACTGTTCCGAGATATCACCTTGAACATTATGGCCGTCGTTCCTTCTCGGTGACTGGCCCGATCCTGTGGAATGCCCTGCCTCATGCAGTCAGGCATGCAAACTGCGTTGCCACTTTCAAATCACTATTAAAGACACACTTATTTCGACAGGCCTTCAAAGAACTTTGCAGTCCGCATCAGTGTCATTTGTGCAATATTGACATTCAGTTATGTACTTAGGTTGCAGTTATTTATTTTTTTTTTTTTTTTTTTTTTTTTAATTAGCATATTATATATATTTACTTAATTTAATTTAAGCACATTATTTATTTTAGGTATTTAAACGGCTAATTCATTCAATTCATGTATAATATATACACTTGTAAATATATATATTTATTTTTATTCAGGTTTATTTAACTGACATTTTATGTAATTTTTATATGCTACTTTTAAATCATATTCGTTTACCTTTCTATTTAATATTTCTATTTAATATGTTTTAGGTCATTTAATGTATTTTATTTATACTCTACGATTGTCAGCGCCTTTGAGCAGATTTGTCATCCGGACACACGGCGCTCTATAAATGCTATAATAAATAATACAATAATAGAGGAACAAGCAGTTATCTTACGGTTCCACGTGAATCGAATTTTATTCAAAACAACGAATGCGAATGGGCCTACAAGTCGACTAGGTTTCGCCGAGCTTGGGCTCGTTTTCAGAATAATTATATCGAATGCAACCAACGGGAGATAATCTACACCAATAAACATACATAGCAAACAGATATTGTATCCAGCTACAGAAAGTAACGTGTATAATCTCACAATATTCTCAAACTAATATAATATAATCAGACATCATTTAATCTTTGCATTATTCATGCATATAGTTTTAATAAATGTTTAGTCTTATTTATCTCAGAATCACATTTTAGTATCTAATCAAATTATTTAATGTAAATTAGGCTTTATTTATTTTTTATTTTTTTCCCAGCAGGTTCAGCTCTTCAGCACTTTTGCTAATCGTTTATTTTATCATTGCATTTACCCGTAATTTTACTATACTTAGGTTTATATATATATATATATATATATATACAGTATATACTAGGATATTGTTTGCTAATTTTATTTATTTTCTTATTTATTCTCTTAAATGTGTTTTTATGCTTCTTAGATGATTGTCAATTTGTAAACACCCGTGAACGGGGGTCATTAGTCCCGGATTTGATGGTGTATAAATAAAGTTTATTATTATTAACATCACTAGAATATCGATATACAAAGCAGGAGTTGTACAATTTATCATAACAACTTAAATCAGTCAGTGCATTTCTGTCGGTCCTGCTAGCTCAGTTGGTAGACGCGTTGGTTTCTTGCCATTTATTTTACAATCGGGCGACGCCGGTTCAATCCTGACAGCATGCAAACCATTGATTTTCTTTACACTTTTTTGTTTGTGTTTTCACGAAGTAATATACCAAATCATTTAGTATACTATGATGCACTGTTTGTAAATATTTTTATTTTTTTTGTTAGTAATTATTTATTTGCCACAAAAATGAAAATATGGTCATTATATATAACGATGTTTCTCAATTTTATTTATCCAGACAGATCACAATCGTTGTTTTGAATAAAATTCGATTAATGTGGAACCGTAAGATAACTGCTTGTTCCTCTGTGATGACTAGTGTTTGTATAACTCGTTCTGACGCTCGTTTCGACCCAAAAGCTATACTTGTAAACATGCTCTGAATGCATGGAAAGAGTCGGCCTGATGCGAGTTTGAGTCATAAATGACGTCGCATCCCGAAAAGCGCGCCAAAAATGTGCATATTCGAAAATGTCCGGATGCACAGCATAAAATGTGGAATTTCTAATTCATTAAATTTTTATTTTGTTGGCTTGGCGGACGTGGAAATAGATAGCAGGATGTAATATAACATGAATTCAAGCAATAGGTGTTTTTATTCCCTTTAAGTCTTGCCTACGCATCGTGTGTGGCATTAGCTTGCGGTCGCAGCTAATTAACTTGTCAAAATGGTGGCATTGCGGTGGCGTTCCCTAACTATTAATTATGTGTATACGTGTCCACAATGTGTACAAACCAAAGAAGCGCAATCTGGTAGTCAGTGTGTTAAGGCTCAGCGGCACACACAACACGAATCTCCAAGGCCAGTTATTTAGGTGTAGTGATGTCAACTAATCGTCCACTACACCAGGCATAAACCTTCATATCGCGACTATAGATACTTAGTAAAGGAGAGCTATTTTAAGTGATGTCAACAAGATATTTTCCACACCATGCATAAACCCTCATATCCCTCCCTCTATTACATCGCCACTCGTTTGGCTTTTCAGTAGACCCCCTATGACAGCTATACATGTAAATATGCTACATCAAAACCGGTGGGCGTACAATTGTCATTGGTTGTGCTCTTTGTACTAACGAATCATAAAAATAGTTTGAATTGCCTCTTCGTTAACTCCTACTTTGGTAATGCGAACATCCATCAAAATAGTCATAATGTGATTCCGGTACAGCTCGAATACACCGCCTTGTGTAAACATGTCGATGGACAGTTTAGTCAAGGCGCCTCCTTGCTATTTAGTGGTGTTTACATAAGTTCGCAGAGTTAAAAACGTGTAGCATTGCGTATGTGTGGGTGATTGATTGGTCGCGGTCAAAACAAATCAATACGGTGGCACCACCTATCGGTTGGAAAATGTATTAATGCACATCGATGCTTATGTTTTCATCTTGTGTCGCCAAGTTAGGTCCGACTTTTAGCGACTCTCTAGCACAGCCGCCTCCAAACTCGCCTGTCTGATGTTGCCTGGCCGAGTTGTTCTAGAGTCGGGGTGGTGTTTTTTTTATTTCGTCTAGCCACCTGGTTCTGGGTCGAACTCTTTTCATTTTCCCTCAGTCATTCCCAGCATGATGATTTTCCAAGTGTGATGTTCGCATGACATGGCCTAAGTTCAATAAATAATTAGGTGTTTTGGATCACTCAAAATCACAAGTCCTACACGACGTATTGGTGGGATGGACAGGGGTTTGAGGCAATACGCCTACGTTCGTTAAACTTTGTTAACTTATGATTTAACAAGATTTAACAAGATTGCCACCCGAGAATCAACTCTAGATGGCAGATGTACAAGGAAACCCTTTGGGTTATCGAGAGTCAATCCCTTTTATCTACCTGTATTCCACCCTTCTGAGGTATGTGTCGATTTTATTTTTTAAATATTCACGCTACTAGCACCCACACAATCAGCAGATAATATGTTCCATTCATATAGTCCTTTGTGAAAATGAGAATGGAACTGCATGTCCTCTAGTCCTTCTATCTTCTTAACTGAGAAAAAAATATTTTTATCAATATTTTTCATAACCATTCAATATTTTAAACACTTTTATTCGATCTCCTCTCAATCTCCTGGCCTCTAGTTTTGTTAAACCACATTTTTTAGGCGTATTTCATAACTCAGGTCCCTCAGTTTTAATATCATTTTAGTCGCTCTCCTCTGTACTCTTTCTAGCATATTTATGTATTTCTTGCGATATGGCCTCCACGCTTGTATACAATATTCTAAATGAAGCCTAACTATTGTTTTGTACAGCGGTAGTATTAGTTCTGTTTCCTGATGCACTATATTTCGCCTAATTAATCCAACGATTTGATTTCCCTTTGAAGCTGCAATTCCGCACTGCTCTGAAACTTTCATATCAGCACTAATAGTTAACCCTAAGTCCTTTTCCTTTACAGTAGTACTTAGTACAGTACTCCCCATTGTATATTCTACATCTTCGTCCTGTGTGGAGGCATTTACATATCCCAAAATTGAACAATATTTGCCACTTTTCAAACCATTTGATCAACCTGTCAAGATCATCTTGTAAATGCTGTCAATCTCCATCACTTTTAATCCTTGTAAACACTTTTGTATCATCCGCAAATGTCAATACTTTGCTTGTTATATCAATGTCCAAATCTTTGATATATATTAAGAATAATATAGGTCCCAGTACTGATCCCTGTGGTACCCCACTCAAAACTGATTTCCAGTTTGAAGCCTCTCCATCAACTACTACCCGTTGTCTTCTGTCAATCAGCCATTTTTCTATCCAATTAATTATACCATTTCCTATGCCGTGGGCCTTTAGTTTAAGCAGTAATCTTTGATGTGGGACTTTGTCTAAAGCTTTTTGAAAATCTAAGTAGATGATATCTACTGGTGATCCATCGTCTATCTAATTAGTGATATCTTCCAAAAAAACATAATATATTTGTTAAGAATAACCTCGCTTTTAGAAACCCATGTTGAGATGGATTTATCAAGTTATGTTTAACAAGAAAATCCACCATGTGATCTTTAATTAGTCTTTCTTACAATTTACAAATCACCAACGTTAAACTCACTGGTCTATAGTTATCTGACTTGTTTCGCGAACCTTTTTTAAATAACGGTATAATGTTTGCTTCTTTCCATTCTAAAAGAACCACTCCCTCTTCTAATGACAAATTGAAAACTGTTGCAAGCGGTATGCTAATTTGTTCAACAATTTCCAATAGTAGTTTGGGCGGAATCCCATCCACTCCAGGTGATTTATTATCCTTCAAAGTCCTTATTTTCTTAGCTACCATTTCCGGGAATACAATTAACTATCCTAAATAGTCTGGTTCTGCCCCTTTGAACTTAACCTCTGGTACTGGCAGTGAACTAATATCTTCCCTGGTAAACACCGAACTAAAATATTCATTCAGGTCTTCTGCCATTAAGAATCCCTCTGATATTACATTTCCAGCACAATCTTTTAGAGGAACGACCTTATCCTGAACTTTCTGTGTGCTTCGAACATACGCATACAAACTCGTTCTGTCATGTTTTATATTACAAGCTAATTTGTGTTCATAGCTTCTCTTTGAATTTATAATTTCAGTTGTAGCTTGGTTAAGTACTTCTTTATAAATGTTGTAGTCTTCACCATTTCCCGTACGTCTATATGACTTCCACATCATTTGTTTGTACTTAATTTTCTAATGGCTTCTTTCGATAAGTGTTTCTTTTTGGACCGTTTCTCTTGTTTTTTTCAAGGGAACAAATTTATCAACGATACACTCAGTGTCAATCTTTAGGATATTCCTGCATTCGGATGATGGTGCTACCACTAATGGCGCCATGAATAGGATCCGACTAGTTGAAGTTTTTGCCGGTGTCGCCCACATTCTGCAGTAATGGCACAGCTTGGGTTTTCAAGCAGGCTACCGAGTCGTTCTATTCAGCAGTGGCATCGGGGTCACAATCTGTCTAGTACGTTTTGCCCTGTTTGTTGTGCGGCCGTCTGCGTATAAATAAAACCGTATTGTACAGTGTTGACTGCACCTACTTACATGTGTTATTACCGCCCATTACTCGTATATATACTTTAATATATTACAGATACTGATGCATATTTTGTTACGTAAGATGTACCGGCTGAGTCATGTATGCTACCATGGCCTCAGGACCGTTTCACTAAGATAATGAACTCCTAAGAAAACTTCATTAAACAGAATCCTTGATAAGTTTAATGAGCTTTGTCAAATTGCAAAAGACCGTCGCCGTATCACCAACGACACAATAATAATAATAATAAATAACTTCTAACGCGCCAATATCCTCAGACAGTCCGATCTCAGCGGCGCACCAAAACCAAAGGATTAAGCATTCTAGGCGAAAGTCGTCAAAAAATGGATGGATGTGCTAGGAAGCTAGGGAGGATAGGCGATATTGAAAAGATAGGTATTTAGGTGACGACGAAATGTAACAATATTTTCTGCTGATTTAGCATTAACGGGAAGAGAATTCCATATAATTGGCGCGGCAACTGAAATAGCTCGAGTTCCATCCTTTGTCTTAACTCTAGGAACGGATAGCAACTTCGAACTAGACGACCGAAGATTTCTGACTTTGTCTGGCTGGTGTGAGCATTGAGTGTAAATAACTAGGTTGTTTGGATGAAAGAGCTTGGTAAGTGATTGTACAGATCTTAAATATAATGCGATATCGCACGGGGAGCCAATGCAGTGATTTTAGAAGTGGCACTGAGCGGGAGAATCGAGAAGATTGTGTGACTACCCTTGCTAAACAATGTTGGACACGTTGTAGTTTTGCAATATCCTTGAATATAATATTATGAAAGAGGGAATTGCAATAATCTAATATGCTGCTAACAAAAGCTGTTGCGATAGTCTTAGCGACATTATTTATGTGACACTCCAGCGAACGTGTCCCGATGATGCATACTGGTGTTGAAAGTTTTTTAGTATACAAGATCACGATCATTGTAAGAGCGAAATCGATTATAAAGAACAAAATCGGGCTTATGAACTGGTAAGAATACTAGTGAAACAGTGCCAAAGAGACAAAGGGTGATTGGCAGCAGTAGGCTGTGTGACCTCTCCACCAGTGAACTTTCTGCATCAAATTACATCGAGCGTACATTTCTAGTTCTCGTGACCGAATCTGGTGACGTTCATTAAGAAACATTTCATACGGACATATTACGCTTGGGGAAAGCGCTTAACGCGTTTTACACAGGCAAATATTGGAGTGTGGTAATAGTAACTACAATAAACAAAACGATCATTTTAAGCAGAACATTACGTTTATTATCAGTGATTGTAATTCAAGAACAAGGCAACCTTTGAATATGTTCAGTCACATACTGAGTTATCCAGAGACGCTACATCGTACTGACTTCCCGTGTTAGTTCAGCAGTATATAATACATACGTCTACAATACATACATGTACAATACGTATTTTGGACGTTGTGAGGAATACGTTGCCGTATTTCGTTTAAACATGGGTGTGGTTCAATTGGAAAAGACGTGATATATATATATATATATATATATATATGTGTGTGTGTGTGTGTGTGTGCGTGCGTGCGTGCGTGCGTGCGTGCGTGCGTGCGTGCGTGCGTGCGTGCGTGCGTGCGTGCGTGCGTGCGTGCGTGCGTGCGTGCGTGCGTGCGTGCGTGTGTGTATCCCATCTCAGTGTTGGGCGATATAACAGAGAGAGAGACAGGGGGAGGGAGGGAGGGAGGGAGGGAGGGAGGGAGGGAGGGAGGGAGGGAGGGAGGGAGGGAGGGAGGGAGGGAGGGAGGGAGGGAGGGAGGGAGGGAGGGAGGGAGGGAGGGAGGGAGGGAGGGAGGGAGGGAGGGAGGGAGGGAGGGAGGGAGGGAGGGAGGGAGGGAGTTAATCTTCGTTCATTCATTCATTTATTACATCGTGCTGCCAATGTATTAGGAAGATACCACCAATTTAAATAGGTATCGAAGTATAAAACCAAAACAGTGTCTCACGTTTCTTCACACACACAAAATGGTTAATCAGTATAAATATTGCAATGTATATTTAAGTTAATGTGTAATGCAGTAAGTTAATCCTTCCTGATATTTTAAATTCCTAAGTCCTTCGTTCGTGACACGTAGCATTGCCAATTATATGGATAACACCACTGGATTTTCCACTAGCTAGTTTCTAAAACAGTTGTCAATATTGTGTTTAGGATGGGTTTCAGAGGTCCAGTTTATAACATGTAACGATGTACTAAACTGCAACGTCGGGCACAGTTGTACATTATGTTGCCCAATGTAACAGGTAGCAACGAAGGGATGCTGTTGGGTTATAGTTTAATAGGTCTTCATGCAAATCTATAAAATGTCGAGATCTTCAAAATGATTACATTTTTACAATGTTGATGTAATCAAAATGTTGACGTTTTCAAATGTTGAAATTGGATATTTAAAGAAAGAAGGTGAAAAATTACATCTAGTTAATACTTGTTGTTTTCCCGCCAGGACATGGGTCGTTTTCCCGACATTTTGAAAATATTGCTGAGATCCTTAAAAAAACTCATGATAAAGTCTACTGTCAGCTTTAACGAGGAGACAATAACTAAACATCCTGTCTGCTGTCTGCACTGACCTGGTGTCTGCTGTGTAGTGGACTTCTACATGATGATACAATTGGTACATGAAAAGATTGTCCGCATATAACAGATGGCCGTTGTTCGGAGGATCAGTAATATAAGATTGGGAGTATATTGTTGCGCTAGCACAGCGGTTAGATAATTGGACTCTCTCTCTCTCTCTCTCTCCCTCTCTCCCCCCCCCTCTCTCTCTCTCTCTCTCTCTCTCTCCAATCCTTTTGCTGTCGTTTCGAATCTTGGACAAGTTCGTTCACGCCACATTCCGTCAGTTCACTTAGCTGTGTGAACAAGTTCCTGGCTATAGGAGTGGTGGATATTTGTGTATGAATAATCTTCACGCAGTAATTGCGGCATGGCTGAATGCTTCCCCGAGTCGTGGAGATGGTGTGTGTGTGCGTGCGTGTGTGTGTGTGCATGTGTGTGTGTGTGTGCGTGTGTGTGTGAGTGTGTTGTGTGTGCGTGTCTGTATGTGTGAGTATGAGTTGTGTGTGCATGCGTGCGTGCGTGCGTGCGTGCGTGCGTGCGTGCGTGCGTGTGTGTGTATCCCATCTCAGTTTTGGGCGATATAACAGAGAGAGAGACAGGGGGTATGTGCGTGAGTGGTGTTGTGTGTATGTATGCTTGCGTGCATACTCTGCACTACAATTACAAATGAACACATTTTCTAATTCTATATGCTGAGCAACTTCGTTACGTAGATGGTTTCATCAAGTTTAAGACCAACCCCATATTCCCAAACTATCCATCAATGTGAATAACCCACACAAAAGCAAAACACAGGTACTAAAAACGTAACTTTATTGAGCAATTCACATAATGTCAAGATAACAACAAGTTGTAAGCAAATCGCAAGAAACAATAAAACAGTATTAAAGTCTCACAAACAACGTGACGTAAATGTTTCTTATAAAACGCATTTAAACTGTTGAACAGTTATTTACATTAACAACGCCGATGACACAGAAGGGTTTGCGTGAAAACATGGACAAGGCATGTTCTTGACAGGGTTTGTAGAGTATTATAATCAGTGGGATACAAACCGTAATGGTGGCAATGAGAGCACATTGCATCCTCTATCTTCTTTGTAAAATGCCCACGCCACGCAATCTTATAAAGGATTACAACATACACGTATATATTCGGATGAAACCGATTAAAGTAAGTGGGGCTGTGCAATTCTTGTTCTGCCTAATAATTTGCTTCAAGATAACGCGTGACATAGAAATGCACTACTTTCAACAAAAGGTAAAAACTAGTCATTAAAAGTAATATATTTGCGTCAATTATTTTCACTTTCAGAAGTAATAAAACATGTCATTAAAAGTGTAATATATTTGCGTCAATTATTTTCACTTTCAGAAGTAATAAAACATGTCCAGTCTTTGGCGCAGCAGCCCTCGTGGAAACAACGTTATCCGTGTCTACAATAGAAGAACGTTCACACAGTAACGTTATTATTATCTGAATCTGTGCATAGTAGTTCCTTTAAATAAGCATTCGCCAGTGCTCTATAAAGGCTAATTTGTATCACGTGACCTGCCACAGCAAAATGGGTATTAATTCGCAAAATTGTGAAATTGAGTTTTGTACCATTTTGGATTCCACAGATACCTCATATTATCTGTAGTTTTTAGAATTATTGTTAACATTTAAGCAAACTTTAAAAAGCAACGTTTTGAGAAACGATGTCATTTTGACTAGTATTTTCTATTGTTTGTTTTAATATATGGGTTCGTACATTCATGTATTTTATTAGTTTTTATTGTTTTCCGTGGAAAAAACTGGACATTGACAGATGAGATAATAAGTGTTGCATTTCTGCCAAAATCACAAAACTGGTGGAACTATATTGGCCTTGTATGCAGAATAGACGTGTGCGACTTGATACCCGGTTCGCTGTGGAGGGTCAAGATATATTTCTTGAACAGTTGACTATCACAATAAGGAACAAGGTGGGACGTAATCAAACTATCCGACGTGGTCAAAGTCTTAGTATAACTGAGCGCAAGCCAGAATGGAGATTTTAAAGTTATTCCTTTTAAGTGGATGTTCTTTACATCAGGAATCCTTATAGCGAATGTTCAATGTACTAACAATGTTATTGTAAAAATGAAACGGACATAAAAGCAGGAGAGACAATTTCTATCAGAATTTGTCTTCACCGGCAGCAATTCTTAACCTGTCTTGGATGCAACCCAAATTCCTGTCGCGCGATTGGCTTGTCTGTTATGATATTTTGCACTTTTCACCGTCTTCCCCTCGCCTTTCCCCTCTCATACCCACGTCACCTTATTTAGCATTACCTGCAAGGATGAACACAAACAGACCCACCTTCGTTAATGACTCAGTTTTGTTAGAAATTCGTCGAGATGTTTCTGATCCAGCGCTTCTTGAAATTCGAAATAGTCCTTAAACAAATAACAACAAGAATGGTTACACTGGGCACCTAAAATCAGCAATTAACAACTATATTTGTTGAACTATTTATTATCCCTGCCATTAGCAGCCATACCAATCGCAGTAGTCAAGTTGGCTGCGCAGCAATTAACACTGTTTAGTTAGTCGAAACGAAAGAAATTAACTTTAAAATGTCGACAATTAACATTAGTTTGAAGAAAGATTACGATTGCTTTGCTCATAACGTCTTCCCGTGTCTTCAAATAATCGTAAGAATAAAGTCCGCTTTTTTGATTATGTAATACAAATATGAAAGAACCATTTACAAAATATACAAATGCATCCTAGAAGACGTATCGGCAGTTTACTGTGGTAGCCTATGTGTTGCTCTACCACTGAATGACACGATTTAAAAACTGGAATTTTCTACGGCCAATGCAAGCATGCAAAGATTCAGTAGGCGTACTCCTAGGTAGATTTCGCCACGGAATATCCTCGGCGGTACAGCGTTCTCGTCCATTGACATGTGCCGCATCCGTCGCTTCGCCATCCTGTCGTGAGCAATGTCGACAACCTTGTACGGAATCTGCTTGCTCTCCAGCGCATCGATCACACGTCGCTGTCGCACCTTCAGCTGTAACGACCAAGCAGGAAATTGACCTGTCCGTCACGTGACATGTTGCCTAGCAAAATGTATGTCAAGCAGTTACAAAATTGATGCTGAATACGTGAAGCATTCGGATACTCCGTCGTATGTTTTTGAAACGTTAACACAAAACGTATAACAAAGCATAAGACAAAGTTTGTTAAAGCGATAACTGCATGCGGGAATGTTTGTGTCATGCCATACCGGCCTAGTAATGCAATGCACACATAGGCTTGTAAGTATACACGATCAGAATAGGAAACGGATTTATACGTATTTATACAGAATATCAAGGGAAAGGTATTTAAGCCAAACAATCACGCAATGTCTTCAAATGGTAAACACGTTTTTAAGGCAGCGTCAGATTTGTGGGCATCTAACTATACCTGAGCTAGAGTATAATTACATGTGTCCTGGTAGGATATAGGATTAGCCCCAAGACATTTAGGAAAAAGGTGCGCATGTCGGTGGAGGAAATTGTTTGGTGGGGACTGGAGATATGAATTAGTCCTCCCACCAGTTAGGGAAGGTGTGCATTTAGGATGCAATTGGATATTTTTGGTGTGTGCGCGCGCGCGCGTGCGTGCGTGCGTGCATGCACGCGCGCGCATGCATGCGTGTATTTGATAAGTGTATTGAACTGTCGAATCGATTAAAATATATAAAACCAATAATAATTATTTCAAGACTCAGTATAGGATTCATTAGTATTGCAACGCATTGCCTATACATGTATATCTCAAAGTAGTGCATGTTTTAGTACGTGCTGTATTCTAGGCCTAATTTGCCAAGCATTCCGCAATGCGAAAGCATCATTCATTACGCTCTATTGTTCTAATGTAATAACTTAATGCAGACGCCCGCATGAAAGGTCTCCTCTATTCCCATGACTATGCTTTGCCAGCCAGACAGTCACTGTGGGGCGCCACATGTTGTCAAAACAACCGGAAACAACTTTAGGCTGAACGAACCTGCTACAACAAATCTCTTGTGGTTCCGAGGTAACGTAGTTGAGTCGGAGTCCCATACATTTCGTTCATGTGAAATATGCACTGGTATAATTGTATTAATAGCAGTTTGGTTTGTATATATTGGCTACAAAGCGGTAGCGCGGTAGATTATAAAACCAGTAAAGTGGTAGTTCTAACGCCAAAGCTGTAGCGTTGACAACTATGAAATAGGTATCCCGTTAAATGTAAACACTCCCTCATTAAAGGTATTGTATTATCAATATATGTTTAATGTATTTTTATATTATTATTTTAAGATTTGTATTATGCTTTATGTGTGCATTTAAAATTGAAATCGAAATTATGGATAGGAACATGCATTTTCCTTGTTTAATATTATCATATCGGACTGAGTGATGGTTCAATCTGATCTTGATTTCATTCGGTGATGTCACTGATGATTAATATGAAAACAGCGCGCGCTGTGCTCATTGGTGCGGCCTATATGCTGTATACACGCCCACCTGACACCGCGCGCGGAGGCAGCAATCTTGCATATCAGATATCACCGCCGCCAAAATAGGAAAACACCGGCCGCCGCGGTAAAACACGAATCATCCCTCCGTCCGCTGCGAAAACTACGCAATACCGTACCTTCGATGACAAGGTCCTACACACGTGACTGCGTGCATGGCGTCGTTTGTTGGACTATATATATATATATGTTGTACAATTTACCCAATCTGTCTATCTGCATGTTACCCACCTCTGTGTCGAGCGATACGGACGAAATGTAAACGTAGATCGTATTGAGGCCAAGCGTCGTTAATATATCAACCGTCTTGCTATCGTCGTCTTTCTTCTCCTCTGCTTTGACACCACCATCTTTACCAGATGTCGCGTGTGTCGATGTTGTCGCCCCGTCATCTGGGGCTTCCGCTGCTGTGTTATCGGTATCTGCCATTTTGCGCCGCGCTGAGCTATGCAATGCTTCGTATTCGCGATGCACACTATGTTCCGCAAGGTGCCCTGGGAGATCAGCCCGCTTGCAGGCTATGCGCTAGACGATGATCCACGGCCCTGGCTGGGAGGAGTGACTCGAGGCACGGAAGCAATCAGTTGATGGCAATCGCTCATACTGCGTGGGCAGAGTGTGGGTACACGATGCAGAAACCTTCATGGCTACTTCAGTTTGAGAAAAAAAACGAAAATGTCAACACGTTATATTCACAGTAGGTTACAATATGCATTTTAAAGGCACTGATCTAATTAAAATGTCTTTAAAATAATACCGACTCACGCGGCGACGAGAGAAAATCAGTTTGTCTCTTGGAAGTGTGGTTGAACTTGTATTGGACATGAACTACGCCAACGTTGCAAAGTAATGCATGTTGACGATACATATTATTGCAGCAATAACAAACAAAGATTATTACCGTTATGGCGATATAAAAACATTAAATTCCGCGACTGCTATTTCAGCCTGAAATTCCAACACGCATCGTCGTGCGCCTTATTAAAAAGCTGTGACGTTCAGCAGCATTTACTCCCCTAATGTCACCAACATCACATCTGACGTCACCAACATCTGACTCACCAACATCTGACGTCATCAACATCTGACGTCATCAACATCTGACGTCACCAACATCGGACGAGCTGATTGTTTTGTGACACGCAAATGACCATCTTTGCGCGGGCTTAGTGACATGATTTTACAAACAACACACATCAAATTTGGCACATTACCTGACAGTGGCATTAAGTTTACGTTCACGCACATAGCTAAACGTAATTTAAAAAAAAATTGTCTCTTTGTGTGTTCTTTTTGGCCATTGTTAATTATCTGTTAGGACTGGCCTGCATAAATCCAGTAAACACCGCGTTGTGAACTCCCAATGACATGGGAGAGGACGAAGATGACGAAACATTCCGGCGGCCACTACAAACGTTCGATCAATACGAGATCCTCACTTTGTGATTTATTAATTTCAAAGAAAATAGACATCCTTGCTGTAACTGAGACCTGGCTGAGACCACATAATACACCTGCATGTATTGCTGACGTTTACCTTTCTGGTTACGCCTTTCACCATCGACCACGTTTAGTCGGCCATGGAGGTGGTGTTGGCTTTCTGTTCTTGGGCATTTGCTTTTTACTCTTTATACCACGCCACTAAGCTATGTTATGCAAAGACATAACTTGGATCATCATATTTATGCAGATGATACTCAGATCTACATTTCGTTGGCTACCCCGGATACAAATCGCTCCCCTGACCAACTTGCCTTCAATATATCTTCAACTAGATGATTGACAGCAAGTTTAAATTAAATGAAAATAAAACTGAATTTATCATTATTTGTACTCCAATGCAGCTTAGTACATTTGATGTTTTTTCCCTACGCGTATTTTAAATCAGTATATCACGCCAGCAACCTCGGTGCGGAATATAGGAGTGATCTTTGATAGTAATTTCAATTTCCGACAATACATATTCCAAACGTGTCGCTGCTGTTTTGATCATATTCGTGATCTTCGCCGGTATATGTCATTTTCTGTTGCAACAGCGCTTGTTAGCAGCAGACTTGACTATTGCAATTCCCACCTTTATAATATTGCTAGCAAGGATATCACAAAACTTCAGCGTGTCCAAAATTGTCTAGCAAGAGACAAGATCTCGTGTTTCTCGCTCTGTACCACTTTTGAAGTCTTTGCATTGGCTTCCTGTGCGATATCGTATAATATTTAAGATCTGTACCATTACATACCAGGCACTGTCCAGTAAGCAACCATCTTATTTGCATTCACTGCTTACTCCTGTAAGAAAACCTATCCAGCCTCGATCATCTAGTTCTGACCTACTTTTTGTTCCTGGAGCCAACACTAACATTGAAACTAGGGCTTTTTCTGCTGCTGCACCAACTCTTGTGTTAGATCAGTTGTTAGATCAGTTGAAAATATTACAAAATTCCGTCGTCATTTAAAAACTTATCTTTACAACCTTGCATCCACCGTAGCTCCCCAGCGCCTTGACCCATTTGCTGACAACTGGAGTACTGCTTATGGATTTAGAAATATTTTTGTTTTTATGCGCCTCTGAGCTTGCGTGTTTCCCAGGATTTTGGCGCAATAGAAGTTATCTTATTATTATTATTAAAATTAATGTATCGAAACACCCCCGCTTGCATTTAACAATAATACGTTGCACGTCACGTTATAACTGATAACGTAACGTCTTCGTTACCAAAAATATACTTGTGTGAAATATATTGTGGACTATAGTATAATCCCTGCCAACTACCCGTGTGTGTGTGTGCGTATCCGTGTATGTATGCGTGTGCGTGTGCGTGCGTGCGTGCGTGTGTACGTTGCTTGTGTGTGTGCGTGTGTGTGTGCGTGCATAATCAGTTCCATTGGCGCTTAGAGGAAGCATGTACCAAATTTGTTTTGTTTGGGGGGGCAATTGTAATTGGCACCTGGGCACTGTTGAAAAGAAAGTAGCTGGGAATAGTCTGCAATGGGCAGGACACGGTGACATGGTTTTAAGACAACAAGGAAGGTCGGTAGCATTAATATAGAAACACATGCTCACATGAAGTTACCAACATTCTCACGTGAATGTACCAGTTTGGAGTACTTGAATTTGAGAACTTGAATTTATTCTGGGTAGATAATTAATAAAATAATAGTTTGTCTAATAGTTTTACCGATGTAAAAAAACAAAAGTTGCATGCCGTAGTGGATATAAAAAGGTGTTTTTTTTCGCAACATGTAATTTGTATTTTAAATGAGACGAGCAAACGAATCGAATTCAGGAGGCACATTTCAAACCAGAAAGTGACGACCCGTTCGAATGCAGATATGCTGCCACCTTGCGAGTGCAGTAAGCATCATTTTGATATCGTTAGCTCGAAAACATCTGGTAGATGGCGGAACTGCAGAATATTTGCTGCACTGTTTCTACATTTTACTAGCTCTAAAATTAAATGTCCTATGATATATGGACACAAACTATTTTCTAATATTTAAATATAAATATGTTATTATGCATGCACATGTTGCACTTGTGTTCAATTGCAGTTATTAATTAATTTTATTGGCATAATTTACTGCGGTCCTATGTGGCTTCATTGGATTCCAGATTGGAGAAAAATAAAAGCTGTCTCTCTCTAGTTTTTACAAACATATAAGGCGACTGAACAAAACTCATTGTCCATGCGTTATCCTCCATGCATGTTGTGTGTCTCTAACTAACATACCCCAGTCCACTTGTTGAAAATGAATGTTGCTACAGAAAACAGCTCATCCGTGGAAAGGTAAATATGAGCTACGACTGCTGACTGTCACTGTCAGTGTCAACCACAAGTTTCACAACGGCAACGCCAACTACGATTCTGCGTCTACTCTAGACACTACTACTACACATAGTTGCCGAGTGACAGGTCATGGTCCTAGTCACCATGTCAAATAAGGGTATTTGTGTAGAATCCGGACTCACCTCAATTTTGCCGTTATAACTATATTTGCCTACATTTTATATTTCATTGCGTTACTTAATTCAATCATTCGACATCATCCCAGATCCAGGTATTTCTGTTTTACAAATATTGTGTCTTAGACACATTTTGAGATCCAAATAGCGCTCCGATTTGTGTCCATTGCAAGCGCAGTAGCCATGCATTACTGCGCTGTGCACTTGAAATGAGCGATAAACAGAGTTTGTTTATGCCGACCGCACCGTGTTTTCGGCCTCAAAAGTGCGCTAAGATGCACTATTTATCAAACATAAATATGCGTGGGATGATGTTGAATGATTGAATTAACGCAATGAAGTATCAAATGTAGGCAAAGATACAGTTATAACGGCAAAATTGAGGTGGGTCCGGATTCTACACCCAAATAAGTTTAGACATGGTCCAACGCCCAGGCAGTACAGGCATATATCTTACTATAATATATAGTTAACGGGTCATGGTTCGACCCACACCACAAAAAGGCATAATTCATCGCTTAGAATCTCGCAAGATCTAACCGCTGATCTGTCTGTATAACTAACATCGTAACGAAAATTGAGCGTGACTTCCCAAGGCGGTATTTACGTAACGTTCATCAACATTTCTTTTTCATTTGTTATAACCGCTAGCATGGTAAACGCTGTTACCAAACTTTTCACGTGGCGCTGTTTTCGTACGGAAACTAGGTATTTGACAAGTTGGTTTTAATAAAATACTTAACAATTTCCATATAAAAAAAGCCACCGGTTATAACCAATGAAAAACATGTTGCCATAACTGCCTTGATTCACGCTTAATTCTCATAAGTCGTAGAGATGTCGCCGAATCTAGCAGCTAAATCTTGTGAGATTCGAGAGTACGCATCTTGAAATGTGGTGGATAATGACCTGGTGACTATATTTGTATATTATATTCAGACCGGAAATTTCATGCCATGCATCTTGTCACTGAAATCTTGTGCTCTAATGTTCTTTGTCTATTTAACATAATCTCTGGTTCTGTACTTACTCACGTGACAGGTTCTGGCCAAAGAGCTATTTACACAGTGCTCACAGATAGCATATATACATGGCATATAAATAATAATAAATATAATGGCATTAAACACCAGGATGTACAATTTGTATTCTTGATAGTTTCATTATAAACAACACATTGATCAGTTGATTTTGGTTTGCGTGCCTGGTTGTGAACCAAATCCAAGACTAACAAAAACAGCCAGTGCCAACATCAAATAGTTATTCCAGGAAACACAATTACCCATCTGCAGGCTCTTTGTTTATCTTTTATTGTATTAACCAATCATATTACTCCCTTTATTAGTTGGGTGTTGGGTCAAAATTCAAATTTTGACAGTGTTCCTGATTCATTCCGTGTTCAGCAACCCTTTGGTCATGAGGATATGACAGATATTTGACATCCCTTACAAGTTATTGATTCAAATACAGTTTACTATTTTCCCACACATTCATGATGTGACAACAGTTACATAAATGTGTATGGGGAAGCTGACACTGACACGGCTGTGGAAACTGACCTATTGGCTTTCATAGGCAATATATGCCACACTTGTGAAATAGGGTATAATATTTTACAAGCTCAATATTAACATATATAATAAGGACACCAAATTTGTGTATATTAAAGATAAATAATACTTAACTGATTAGTCAGTAACTATGGGAAATGTATCGGCAAATCTAAGACACATTCTACTTATATCTGTTATATACATTATAGAAATATATATAATAAACTGAAACCAATTGCCAAAACAACATACTATACGAATGAGTTAAAAACATTTAAGAACGACTCTAAAAAAACAACAAAATTACTTAGAACCATGATTGGGAAAAACAATGATAAATCAGGAATTTCGTCACACTTTAAATATAATAACGATATAATTAAGGACCCTCATCAAATTTCGAATACATTCTGTAATGTTTTTATTAATGTTGGTTCAAACCACGCAAATGCAATCCCTCAACCTAAAGAGCAATTTACTAAATATCTTCAGAAATGTCCTAAACAAAATCCAGGAAGTCTCTTCATGAGTCCGACTGATATAAATGAAATCGGGCAAATTATAATGTCTCTCCAACCTAAGACCAGTTCTGGATATGAAAATTTTTGTCCCCGTCATGAAATTATTTGGTGAGCAAATAGTCTTGCCAATAACTATTTTAATAAATAAATCAATAGGAGAGGGAATAGTGCATGATGAAATAAAAATAGCAAAAATTATACCTGTTTATAAGTCTAAAGCTACTGATGACTTTTCTAATTATAGACCAATATCTTTGTTACCTTCAATTTCTAAAATACTGGGAAAAGTTGTGCATAGAAGAACTTTTGATTTTATACAGAAAAACAATATATTGAACAATAACCAATATGGTTTTCGTGAGAAACATTCAACAACCAATGCTATTACCGTTTTTACTATTGACGTTATTAATGCACTAGAGAAAAGGACTCGGTCCTTGCTGTTTTTCTGGATCTAAGTAAAGCATTCGACCACCAAATCCTATTACACAAACTTGAATATTACGGTATAAGGGGTACTCCACTCAAATGGTTTAAGAGTTACCTTTCAAACAGGAAACAGTATGTTAAGTACAGTTCTAGTGACTCACTTCAGCAGGATGTCACACACGGTGTCCCACAGGGGTCTATCCTCGGTCCGCTTTTGTTTATATTATATATTAATGACCTTCCATTATGTGTAAATATGTGCAAAATATTTCATGCCAATAAACTATCTTTAAACATTTCTAAGACAAAATGCATGTTATTTTCTAGATCTCGTCCTGCTCAGAACGAAGAATTTATTATTAGCGATAGCTAATAACATAATTCAGCAAACAAAATGTATAACATTTCTAGGCCTTCATATAGGCGACAGACTTGATTGGCATGAACATATAAATGCATGCAAAAACAAGCTAACTAGTGCTTTATACATAATAAAGTTAACCACTACCTTCCAGTAGCTGCACTTAAAACAATTTATTACACTTTAGTTTACCCCTACTTGACATACGGAATCATTTTGTGGGGATCCACATACAAAACACATATCGAAAAAGTATTCATTATGCAAAAAAAATAGTTCGTACCATTCTTAAAACAAACTATTGGGAACATTCACATCCCCTCTTTACATGTTTAAATCTAATAAAATTGCATGATATTTATGAAATTGAAGTTGGAAAATTTATGTATAATTATGTCCACGGTAGTCTGCCACATTCATTATCGGATATTTTTACATTTACCTATGACATTCACTTTTACAAAACAAGACAAACCTGTAATATACGTCCTATTATCCGTTCTACTCAAAGATCTTCGAACAGTTTGCTATGTAAAGGTCCGATGATCTGGAATACAATTCCAACTGTTATACAAAATAAACCCAATTTAAATAGTTTTATATTATCAATAAAGGCAAATGTTGTAATGGGGTATAGTGTTCTAGTTTAATTTCATTCCACCCCGGAACATCTGACATATGTGATTGATATAATGTTATTCTACTTAGGTGTTATACCATTGCTGAAGTTTGGCATAACCACATGTTTTTTGTGTGCAAAACTACTTATGTGAACATTTATCATCTAATATTAATGTTATTAAATTTACATATATGTTATATTGATTATAGCAACATAACCAACACACTACATGTGAAATAATAGTTTACGTTATCATATTATATTGGAATAATTAAAACAAACTGGTTACAGCCTTAATTGGCTCCGCTGTCAACCTGGAATTGTATATCATTTTGTCAATTGTTTTACGGATTGTTTATATTTGTATGTATGATTTATACAATTCCAAATAAACCCTACTACTGGTACTACTACTACCCTGCCGGTTACAAATATATTATTATCATATATGGTTTTACGGCAGTTTTGCTGTAGAAATAACAATGAAAACTCCACCAATATTGGCTTGTGTCATGTTCGGGCTGGCCAACATAAGTGTCGTAAAACACAGGATCTAATAAGGCAACGTGAATGATTGAACATTTTGAGATAGATAAGTCGAGGTAAGAATGATATATAAAGCTATAATAATATTTAAAGACCCAGTGAGTACAAAATTACAACATTTTCATATGTATAGCCGCCATGTTTTCAGCACTGATGGCGGGAAGAAATGGCTGGATGCACACTATGACCCGCTAGCATCCCTCTACACTTTCACCCAGTGCATCGCTCTCTCAGACATCAGCGCTGATGCTGATCACAAGCTCATCATTGCTGACCTGGGAACAGGCAGCTACGAAATGAAGCTGAAAGTTTACAAAGGTGTGTATCAGGCTGAATGTCTGCGTCAGGCTAAATGTATGTTGTATTTTAATGCAAATACATTTTCCCAATGTTTCAATTTATGCAATTTTTCATGTTTACATTAATTAATTTCTAATGTTTTGTTTTTCCATTAAAATTGTGTAGTTTTATTAGTTGTGGATAAGGATCAAATGGATATGTAAACAATGTGATGCTGATTAATTAATAATATAAAACCATTTCAGGTTAAGAATCTAACAGTAATGATTATTCAAATAATTGTGTCTGCATTTAAAATTGTATTTGATTGCACATTTATAAAAAGCAAATGCATTGAAAATGTCAAGGTTGCATATTCAAATGCATTTTTTAACAGGAGGGCATTTACCATTAAACCCCCATGATCGTGATCATACTTATAAAGTGAAAAGTACCATAACTCTCACTACCCACAAATGTAGCCATTTAAAATCAATTCACTCTCAAAACCAATTTAATGATTCATATTCTGACACTTCACAATCCTAATTATGAACTTGATCTCCACCAAGCTTCGCCTTAGCAACAGTTTATACAGAAAATTACACCACTCAGACAGCATACATCTGCTAGGTCAGTCTTTCCTACATATTGCTCTTAAAATTTATATATGTTGACCTTTTTGTCATAAGAACAAATGTTTAGGCCATTTATTCAACAGAAAACTTAAAATATTCAACAGAAAATACGACAGAATATCCAACCATTTTGCTTTGACCATTTTACTAAGCTAGTTAGAATGGCTGCTAGGCAGAAGTCGCACATTTGGATTTGATGGTTAGTTTCAAGCCAAACTATTAACAACAAATTAATGTTCCATGTACCTCATTTCATGTGACTGTGTGATTCCTAATCATGAGTAAAACTGTTTATTGGCAGGCACCAGTCTGATGTCGGAGAATGCCATTGTTGATCTTCCCACTGGTGTCGTTACTTTCTACATGGACTTGAATGAACCAAGAACACCAGGTAACTGACAGGGTCCCTGTAGGCACATTGATCAGCCAGTCAGTGACACGTTCAGTTCATTAAAACATGTTCTCAATAACAAACTGCCAACTTGTACATAATGTCTGGCATATATTTTATGCAATCCTTTTTGTAGGTTCGTGCGGCATATTGCTCTTGAGTAATTGGAGTATTAGTTGGTGTATGAATGACTTGCTATTTTAATTATTCATATACAATATATATATATATTGTATATGACAAAAAGAGGTAAGTTGTTCAGGTTGAGACCTGCCACACCTCCTCATTTGTATATGCAAGAGAACCTCACATATAGTCAAACCTCGTTTGATTGTCATTCTAGGTCAGTCAAATTATTTCTGTGACAGTTCAGTGTAGGAAATTAGTTTTGCTAATACGGTCATCTCACTACTCAGTTAACTTTGAGCCACTCCCATGGAAAAAGTAGCAAGGTCCTCCATTACGTTATCAACACCTGAGACATGTTTTCATTGTAGCTGTGGCCGTAGCCTCGGGGCCGTACATATTTGTTTACAAGAACCTGCGTCCATACTTCAAGTTCACCCTGCCCAGTCTCGCAGTTGACTCACAGGAAGAGTTGCTCTGGGAACAACTACGGGAGGTAGGTGCAACATTCAGATACACTCCTCGGAAAACCAGTCTTTTAACCTAGCAAAATTCCCATCCTCCTGATGACAGTATATAAACACAGATCTATGCAAAACATGTTACAACGTAAATTTGAGCCATTTTTTCACAGTAGTCAGTTTATGTGGCTTGGAACAATTGCAAATACCACACACAATGTTGCAGAGAGTTGGCAGAGATTTACATAATTCTTTGTTATAATTCGTCGCCATTTATATTGTTACCATTCATGCTGCACAATGAGGCATTATAACAGCTTTTCTGGATTTAAAACTGTAATGCAGCTTTTAAATTGAAGGGAATACAACAAACCAATAAAGGACCAAAGACAATTTGCACCATTTCGAGCAAAAACAGGGTAAGGCCAAAAATTGCTGGGTGCTTATTGGTCAAGCATCAGGGATGTGTCCCAATATGTTAGTCATTGAAAACTATGAGTTTTCACCAGAATGTACTACTTTGAGAACACATTCTGAGTAGACTGTGCAGGCACATTGTTGATATTAGTTGCAAATGGTTAATTTATATTACCTCTTAGGTGTGTAAGACCAGAAAATGTCTTTTGTTTCCCTATAACTATTTGTGTAATGTGTTCTATAAAACACATTTAGCCTGATTAGTACAAAAACACTATCTGTGGTTCATGTTAAATGTGATTAAAACAAAACTTGATTTCCCCAGATGGAATTTGAATGTGTTGTTCAGTAAAGTTGTAAATTGTCATGCCCCAGTATTTATGCTGTATGGGGAATGTTTTATGTAATTCCTGTAACTGAATAACTTTGTTTGCTTTTGACAGAGCCACGTGAGCAAAGATGCATTAATTGAGGGAATCGAAAACCTGAGGTGAGTCATAGAAAATGTTATTTCTATTCCGGATTGCCCGACCTGTTTAGTTATGATTAGCATAAAGGAACTGTAATAACACATAATCAAACTTAATTAAGTATATTTAGTTAGAACATTCTTAGTTTTAGCTGAAGTTTTATATTATCCACCAGAGGCACCATAGGCTATTTTTCGAGTAACCTATTATTAACTGTTTGGTCAAGCTCGAGTGACGTCCCTCGTTAATTTATGTCTATTTATTCCGCCTCATGCACGGTTGTCAGTTGTTTATTTTAATTTGTTATTCGGCATGTTGATATAGTACTATCTGGTGGTTCGGCACACCAGAAAGTGGGAGGCGAATAATTTGATTTCTCGGCAAGATTCGGCATTATTTCTCACCGTGGCGATAATATGTTGTGTTGTTGACGTACCAACATACTTCAGAGGCGCCACCATACGGACAATTGAACCATCTCAACATTTGTTTGTAAACATTCTCCATGGCCATGCCGTCATTGTCGATCCGGCACAACAACAATGACTCAACGACTCCCTCCCATTTCACTAACGGCACGTTCAACGTCCGTGGACTCTCGTCAGCAACAAAATGAGGCCAGCTAAGCGAAGATCTCAGCCGACTACACATCGATATTTGCTGTCTGCAGGAGACGAAATCCCCCGGCGGATTTGATGAACGGTCAGGCAACTATCGGCTCCTTGGCTTGCAGTCACAGTCACGATGGTCTCGCCTTTGCTGTCGCAATGCATTTGGAAGAAAGAATCGTGCGCTATTGGTCAGTGTGTGACAGAATAGCTGTAATTCAACTGCGCTTGACCAACAACTCATTGCTAACAATCTTAAACGTATACGGCCCGACGTCGCAGTGTGTTAACACCAACAATGCCGAGCAAGACGAGTTCTTCGCCGAACTCGCAAGTCTGACGTCGCAGTACTCGTCGAATGCCCTATTTTACATCGCTGGTGATTTCAACAGCAAGCTTGGTTACAAGAAGTTCGACGAGGAATTCATGGGAAAACACTCGGGTGGCAGACGGAACATCAACGGCATAGCCCTCGCCGACTTTCTCGAGGTACACGGCCTGTTTGTCTGCAACACGCCGCGCGTCACAAAACAACATGGCAAGGACAGCGCCGCGATGTGACGACAGGTCACACTGTACCCATATACAATGTGATCGATTTTGTCATCTGCCGACACACACACACAAAAGGCTCTTGACAGTCTCTCAATCATACGCCGGCACTTTACTCGATAGCGACCACCGTCTGCTCATCGCAAAGCTCGACCTCAGGCAAATGTTCAACGTTTGGGGTCGAATCGAGAAGTTGCGCTCGGCGAAACACGTTTGCTACAACACCGAGTTGTTAGCCAGCGATCCCTTCCGCACACGGTTTCGTGACGTCGTGTCGGAAGCACTATCGGAAGTCAATACGAACACAGCTAGTTCAAGATGGAACACGGTAGAACATGTTCTGAAGTCGGCGACGGAACTGACCATCGGTCGGACCGCCCCGGCAGCCAGACGAGGTGTCCCACACTGTGTTGAAATGGTGGCAATGTCAGAGGAACAACGCAAGTTGAAACTATGGCTGCAGAACACCCCAAACGCTATTCGCCGGTGCGAACTGAAGCGCTATGCGCCGAAAAGCTCGCAATAATGCCTCAGCGAGATTAGACAGGCTAGCATCAGAAGTTGAACGTCTCCACGATGGCGCAAAAATGTTTCGTGCCGTTCATGAGATGACGAGGAAACCTGCCGTCAAGCTAACGATCCACGACGACGCTTGACGCGTTATCTGTAACACAGCTGAACTGAACGCTCAGGTCACCGAACACTTTAGTCGCCAGTTCAGCGACGAAGCTATAGAAGAACTGCCTGCCGGAAGACCATCGCGACTGGCAGACCCAATCACAACAGAAGAAGTCAAGCGAGCGATCGGAAAATTGAACAGCGGCTGAGTCAGCGAGCAAGACGGCATACCGGCCGAATTTTTCAAATGCACGGCTGGCCTGTTAGCAGACACGATTGCCAGCATTTTCAATGATGCACTGGAAAAACATGAACCGCTCGACCTAGGCAAAGGTGTGCTCGTATTAATACAGAAGCCGGGCAAACCAATAGGTCCACTAACGAATGTGCGTCCGATATTCTTACTATCAGTACTCCGAAAGACACTGTCTCTCATCGTACTATTGAGGATATCGCCGAAAGTTGACAAATACCTGTCGCCATCGCAATCGGGATTCCGACGCGGACGCAGCACGGCCGACGTAGTCTTCGGGTATCGTTGGCTCTGTGCTAAAGCGCAGCATCAGCACGTATCAATCGAATTCCTCGGCATCGATCTGAGTCGCGCCTTCGACACCATATATCGCGACAAGCTGCTTGATACACTACAAACATTCCTCGGCGAGTCGGAACTGCGGATGATTCGCTTCCTACTCGCCGCCACGTCGCTCGAGCTGCATCTCTCAACAGGCGATTGTCATTCATCCGCCACATCCATCGGGACGCCGCAAGGCGACAGCCTCAGCCCGGTGTTATTCATTGTGTACCTCAAAGCGGCACTCCGTGACCTTCGTTCGCGCTTCCCGACACGTCCACCAGCCGATGCCACCCTACCGCTGGACGTCGAGTACGTTGACGACACGGACTTCGTCAGCTCTTCTCGTTCGTTCCTTGACGAGATCGAGCGCATCACGCCAACTTGCTTTGCGGAGTGGTCGCTGACGATCAACGCGTCGAAAACAGAACGAACAAGTATCAGCCGACACGCTGACCGCATTCAGGAAGAATGGCGTATGACACGCAAGCTTGGATCACTCCTCGCTTGCCGAAAACAGCTGGCCAACGTCGCCTTCCACAAGCTGTGGACACTGGTTTAGGCGATCACAGATCTCTCTACAGCTGCGGCTACGGCTATACGCATCCTTCATTGTGCCCGTGCTGACATACAACATGGGTACATGGGGACTCACGAAATCAGAACTAGATCATCTGGATGCGTACCACCGTCGTCATCTATGCCAGATCATCGGCATATGTTGGCCACATCGCATTTCCAACGAGGCACTGTACCACCGTTGCCGATGCCGTCCCATCAGCGAAGCTGTCATAACTGCAAGATGGAGTCTATTCGTGCACGTGCTCCGGATGCCACCCGATACACCCGCTCAGCGAGCGATCGATAACTATTTCGCCGTGGACACAGGTGTCACAACATATATGGGTTGACCGCGAACGACACTGCCGACAGCGTTGAGCGCGGACCTGCGATGCATAGGCCGTACGCTATGTTGGCGTGCCGATGTCGACGCTCTGCGTGCACTCGACCGTGAACAGTGGCGACAATTGGGGCTAGCCATTTCAAAATAAGAAAGCATCATATGAATCCATAGAATTGACCATTTTAAATTATTTATTTAAATTTTTATTACTTTTTAGTGCAATTTCTACTGACTTTTTAACGATTATTTTATATATATTTTTATCATATGGACATTTTTATTATACATGTATCTATTCATTTAAATATTTTAATTTATTTATATATCTATTTATTCCACTTCTACAAAGGAACTGTGATGGTACATTTCGTGCGGAATGGCACAAGCGAAACAGACGCGAACTACATCACGTCTGCCACGCGAAAGTGCACATAATTAAATTAAATAACCTATTATTACTCGGTCACGCCAGTAAAATAACATGATGATTTAGTTTTACAACAATTTACAAAACGCATTGTTTTGTCGTGGAAAATCAAGACACCTATGCTACTCCAAACAGACTTTTTTGATTGTTAAGCAGATACCCAAACGCCTAACAGACAGTGCCATATTGTCAGCGTCAACAATGAAGTCCATTGGCATTGCTTCCGCACTGCTCCATTTGTCTATAAAATCTGCGCAGCCAGTAAGAATTTGAATTTCAAGTGCCACATAAAGGAAGAGGATAACTGGGGTCTTACATCTTTTATAACATTTTCTATATGCCAGTCGCCAAGTAAACATCCAGATATCAAGTTCATGGCTTCGCATTGTCGGCGTCGCCTTTGGTGGCGGGCACCCAGCCGACTGTATAAATCATTTGGGACTGTCCCAGGGTGACCTTAATGGTGAGATGACCAGATTACTGAGGTGACCGTAAATCAATGTTTAACTGTATATAATAATCCATTTGCTTCAAACTGTGTTGTGTGTAAGTATGGTGTGTTTCTTTATGGTTAGCCAGAAGATAAACTACAATACCGTACAACAGGACTTACTGCTAGAATAATAAATATTGTGTTAAAATGTATATTGTCTGCCCAATTGCATTTAACAGTTCGAAGCACAATTTTTTTGTAATTTAGATATTTCGCCCACGAAAGGTTCATATTGCAATTTTAATCAATATAGATAGTAAAAATCTCACATTCCACACCACATACTGTTTGCGTAAGGGGGTGTGGACATTGCAAATGTATGACACCATCCCTAGGTACACTACCTTTCTGTATGTGTTGAAGTTTGTTTGTGTTGTGTTTAGGAATGAGGGAGCAGTTCTGACTGTGAGATCCCTGAAACTGCTCCAGTTATCTTCACATGACCAGGATACATTCATCAGCAAACACAAGAACACAGCACTGAAGAGACAGGTACTTGTTACTTTCACAAACACAAGAACACAGCACTGAAGAGACAGGTACTTGTTACTTTCACAAACACAAGAACACAGCACTCAAGAGACAGGTACTTGTTACTTTCACAAACACAAGAACACAGCACTCAAGAGACAGGTACTTGTTGCTTTCACAAATACAAAAACACAGCATTCAAGAGACAGGTACTTGTTACTTTCACAAACACAAGAACACAGCATTCAAGAGACAGGTACTTGTTACTTTCACAAACACAAGAACACAGCACTCAAGAGAGAGGTACTTGTTACTTTCACAAATACAAGAACACAGCACTCAAGAGACAGGTACTTGTTACTTTCACAAACACAAGAACACAGCACTCAAGAGACAGGTACTTGTTACTTTCACAAATACAAGAACACAGCACTCAAGAGACAGGTACTTGTTACTTTCACAAATACAAGAACACAGCACTCAAGAGACAGGTACTTGTTACTTTCACAAACACAAGAACACAGCACTCAAGAGACAGGTACTTGTTACTTTCACAAATACAAGAACACAGCACTCAAGAGACAGGTACTTGTTACTTTCACAAATACAAGAACACAGCACTCAAGAGACAGGTACTTGTTACTTTCACAAATACAAGAACACAGCACTCAAGAGACAGGTACTTGTTACTTTCACAAACACAAGAACACAGCACTCAAGAGACAGGTACTTGTTACTTTCACAAATACAAGAACACAGCACTCAAGAGACAGGTACTTGTTACTTTCACAAATACAAGAACACAGCACTCAAGAGACAGGTACTTGTTACTTTCACAAATACAAGAACACAGCACTCAAGAGACAGGTACTTGTTACTTTCACAAACACAAGAACACAGCACTCAAGAGACAGGTACTTGTTACTTTCACAAATACAAGAACACAGCACTCAAGAGACAGGTACTTGTTACTTTCACAAATACAAGAACACAGCACTCAAGAGACAGGTACTTGTTACTTTCACAAATACAAGAACACAGCACTCAAGAGACAGGTACTTGTTACTTTCACAAACACAAGAACACAGCACTCAAGAGACAGGTACTTGTTACTTTCACAAATACAAGAACACAGCACTCAAGAGGCAGGTACTTGTTACTTTCACAAATACAAGAACACAGCACTCAAGAGGCAGGTACTTGTTACTTTCACAAATACAAGAACACAGCACTCAAGAGACAGGTACTTGTTACTTTCACAAACACAAGAACACAGCACTCAAGAGACAGGTACTTGTTACTTTCACAAATACAAGAACACAGCACTCAAGAGACAGGTACTTGTTACTTTCACAAATACAAGAACACAGCACTCAAGAGACAGGTACTTGGTACTTTCACAAATACAAGAACACAGCACTCAAGAGACAGGTACTTGTTACTTTCACAAACACAAGAACACAGCACTCAAGAGACAGGTACTTGTTACTTTCACAAACACAAGAACACAGCACTCAAGAGACAGGTACTTGTTACTTTCACAAACACAAGAACACAGCACTCAAGAGACAGGTACTTGTTACTTTCACAAACACAAGAACACAGCACTCAAGAGACAGGTACTTGTTACTTTCACAAATACAAGAACACAGCACTCAAGAGACAGGTACTTGTTACTTTCACAAATACAAGAACACAGCACTCAAGAGACAGGTACTTGTTACTTTCACAAATACAAGAACACAGCACTCAAGAGACAGGTACTTGTTACTTTCACAAATACAAGAACACAGCACTCAAGAGACAGGTACTTGTTACTTTCACAAATACAAGAACACAGCACTCAAGAGACAGGTACTTGTTACTTTCACAAACACAAGAACACAGCACTCAAGAGACAGGTACTTGTTACTTTCACAAACACAAGAACACAGCACTCAAGAGACAGGTACTTGTTACTTTCACAAACACAAGAACACAGCACTCAAGAGACAGGTACTTGTTACGTTTACAAATACAAGAACACAGCACTCCAATTATTCCAATACCTATGCATGTTTACAGTCAATAATGTTTATTTTATAACAATTTCATACCTCTAAATCAGTTGTTTCATAGATAAAGTGTGGCTTTTTCAAATAAATGTTGATGTTATTCAATCTTCAACAGTTGCTTACAGAAAGTCATGTTTTTGGTAAAATAAACTTCCACCACTCTGGAAGTAAAAAGTATATGCTAATTTAGCTTGCATTGCTATGTTCTCCTGCATATTCTTCAAAATCTTTCTAAAAATACTTTTGTTTTGTGCTGTATCTTAAAAGTAGTGTATAAAAATGTGTCAACAATTACTGTATTTAAATTTTTTTATTCAAAATAATATATAAATATTTGTTTTAAATTGAATGTGTTTAGCAAAATATGTTACTTTCCATTATTTTATTTTCTGATACTTCTTTCATTTATTTTCTTTGCAATTACCAATGTAGGTATGCTTGTGTCCAATAGACCATTGTTGTTGTGGGTGTGTTGATGTGAGTTTGTCCTGACAGACGATGATCACGTGTCTGTGTTGATGTTTGTTCTGTCAGATGGATCATGGTCTGTGTTGATGTGAGTTTGTCCTGACAGGCGGTGATCGCGTGTCTGTGTTGATGTGAGTTTGTCCTGACAGACGGTGATCACTTGTCTGTGTCGATGTTTGTCCTGATTGATGGTGAACATGTATCTGTGTTGATGTGTGTCCTGACAGACAGTGATCACATGCCTGTGTTGATGTTTGCCCTGACAGGCGGTGATCACATGACTGTGTTGATATTTGTCTTGACAGACGGATCACAGTCTGTGTTGATGTTTGTCCTGACAAATGGTGATCACATGTCTGTGTTTATGTTTGACCTGACAGACAATGATCACATGTCTGTGTTGATGTGAGTTTGTCCTGACAGATTGTGATCACATGTCTGTGTTGATACTTGTCCTGACAGACAGTGATCATGTGTCTATGTTGATGTGAGTTTGTCCTGACAGATGGTGATCACATGTTTGTGTTGGTGTTTGTCCTGACAGACGGAGATCATGTGTCTATGTTGATGTGTGTTTGTCCTGACAGACGGTGATCACGTGTGTGTTGAAGTTTGTCCTGACAGACAGTGATCAATGTTGATGTGAGTTTGTCATGACAGACGGTGACCTCATGTCTGTGTTGATGTTTGTCCTGACAGACGGTGATCATGTGTCTATGTTGACGTGAGTTTGTCCTGACAGACGGTGATCACGTGTCTGGACACGCTGAAAAAGTCTATGGCGGAGGAGGACGCAGTCAGCTGTCTCGTCCTCGGCACGGAGGACAAGTCAGTGTACATCCTCGACACTGAGGCCTTCATCGTCCTCACCACGGTACACTTCTTCCCTCTTGATCCCTGGCAGGGAGAAACACATCACTCAGGGATGGTCATAGAGTGTAAGACATAACCCCTTATGCACGTAAGCCTCCACATAACCCATCTGGATAAAATCTTCCATGGACATTACCCCTTACAGAAAAACCTCTCTTGGAGATCCTTTACGTACATAACACGTCAAGACAATACCCCTCATGGATAAAACCCCTCAGGACTTAACCTCTCACAGACATAACCCCTCGTGGCATAACCACTCCTCAACAAAACTCCTCATCAATTGATATAGCCCCAAAATGTGAGTTTCTGAAATTATTGTTTGCAAATCAATTAATCATAAATTTTAAATATATATAATATGTTCACAAAAAACATGTTGTAATAATTCTCACAGAGAATGATAATAGTTAAATTATCTGCCAACTGTGTAAATACTTCCACTATGAATATGTTTAGAAACAGAACTTACCAATATCTCCCCAAAGAAGTGAAAACCCTTATGTTGTAATAGATGCAGACAAATGTTGCAAATTATCTTTTATCAACTGGTCCCAGTCAAAATCAATTTAATGAAAAGCAAACCTACATAGTGCCTGCTAGGACACACTGGCTCGTTTATACAACTTTTACTGGTAGTTTTTTGTGAAATCATCAGACAAACTATTATCTTATTTAATTCCTGCCCACGAATCAGTTCAAGTGATTTTCAAAATAGGAATCTTCTCGTGAATGCATGAAATGATTATTCATGAGTTTCTGTGTTCCTGTTTTTGACTTCCCTTGCTCTCTCAAAAACCAGTTGTATTTCTCATTCACAATTGTTTTGTGTTTTGGCAGGGGTTTACAGGATGCAAGATCCTGCGTCCTGTATGCATAGAAACTGTACCCAGATGCTTGCAAAATAATCGTTGCATCCCATGGGAAGCATGCATGTCAATGACATATAACAAAAATATATATTGAATATGAATGCGTTTAACTTAGTAGTTTATTACCAAATCAATTCGTTTGGTATTTCTTTGGAGTCCTTCCAAATAATCATTCCTGTAGGCGAATGTTTCCCGATTCCAACTAGATTCCGACGGGTGCCTAATCCTCCGTGTGGCGCTGCCCTGCGCATAGTTTTGAGAAGCGCCTCTATGGACTGATTCGCAAACCAGAATACCGTCCCAATCCATGCGGATGTTCATTCAAGTTTTAGCGCAGTCGCCTTTCATTTAAGACTTCCTAATTTATTAGAGCAATAGCAATGAAAAACAAAGCGACTTACGAACATTCTTTTGTATAACTAACCGCTTGTTATCACCAAACAAATGACGGATCGTACGGCGACAATAGAGAGTGCAAGCACTCCGATCCCGACTCCCATCCCGGGGCCGATTGCGTCAGTCGCTCATCCAACAATCGTAAAGATTTTGTACCTCAGAGTGTCTATGCCATTATTCCACAATGTTTCAGGTATACAGTACATTGTTATAATATTGATTTGAGGGAATTGTTGAGGCCCAAATAGCACTCCGGTTTGCGTCAACATGCGATTTAACCGTACAGTAGCCCGCGACCGCACACACTGATTTAATCGAAGCAAGTGCTATTCAGGACATTATATTCCTGAAACGATGTGAATTGATGAAATAAACACATTGAGGTATAATAATTATTTAGGCACAACTGTCATAATGCAGAAATTGGGGTGTGCCCGGATTTTGCACAACGTCACAATTAACTGTCCACAAATTAATGTGCAGTTCCATCTGCTGCCTATTGGCTATTCCAATGATACCATTCAATGCCACAGTCAGGTTTCCCGCTACCGAAACAAATTCACGAGCCTTCCAAAGTGACTCGAGGCTTCCTCGATATCTTCAGCTTTGCCTTAGGAGATTTCCCAATTTGCTATCTACACATAAGCCAAGGCATCTAGAAGACTAGCACGCCATCTCATAACTTCCAAAACTACATCGATTATTAAGGGAAACAACAAATAAAACAGTATATTGTAACAAGGCACGTAATTTTGTTAAGTTCTTGTTAGTATAAAACCAATAATAATAATAACCAGGTTTACATGGGTTGTATAAGTTGTGATATTTAGAAAATATTACATGTACTTACAGTAAGAAAGCTTTAAAAGTAGAGAATTCCTGTTGCAGATGACACTGCCGGCAGTTCCATTCCTCATCACTGCCTCGGGAATGTACGACATTGAGTTCAGGATCATACTGGCCTGTAGAAATGGAGGCGTCTATACAATGAAGAGGTATGTGGAATCTTTATGGGTAATATTTGGCTGCCATGAGACCCACCTGCGAGGTCTATGCATGTATACCTATATACACTAAGTTCTGTAACTTTTGAGACATACATTAGTAGTCAATGTTGGCTATGAGATTTGAAACCAGGTAGGAAATCCACATCACAGTATTTTCTTCAGTTGTATTTGTGATGCGATTGAATATTTGCTATTTCAGATTGCCCTGGACTAGTATTTTAGTTAAAATTATTCAATAACTGAAACATAATAAATAAAAGATAATGTTTATATTGTATTTGTTTCATGCAAACAGGTTGTGGATTTAGATGGTCTCTCAGAGTATGTAATAACCCATGTTAATTTGATGTCTTGTTACTTTGTGAATAAGTTGTGAAACTCAACATGAATAGTATGGAATATATGAAAAATTGTATGTGGGGTGTGTATTTTGTGTTCACAAAGGCAGTACTATAGGGAGGCTGTGTTTTGTGTTCACAGAGACAGTACTAGAGGGAGGATGTGTTTTGTGTTCACAGAGGCAGTATGACAGGGAGACTGTTTTTTGTGTTCACAGAGGCAATACTACAAGGAGGCTGTGTTTTGTGTTCACAAAGGCAGTACTACAAGGAGGCTGTGTTTTTTTGTGTTCACAGAGACAGTACTATAGGGAGGTTGTGTTTTGTGTTCACAGAGATAGTACTACAAGGAGGCTGTGTTTTTTTGTGTTCACAGAGATTGTACTAGAGGGAGGCTGTGTTTTGTGTCCACATAGGCAGTACTACAGGGAGGCTGTGTTTTGTGTCCACAGAGGCAGTACTACAGGGAGACTGTGTTTTGTGTCCACATAGGCAGTACTACAGGGAGACTGTGTTTTGTGTCCACATAGGCAGTACTACAGGGAGACTGTGTTTTGTTTCACAGAGGCAGTACTACAGGGAGACTGTGTTTTGTTTCACAGAGGCAGTACTACAGGGCGACTGTGTTTTGTTTCACAGAGGCAGTACTACAGGGAGACTGTGTTTTGTTTCACAGAGGCAGTACTACAGGGCGACTGTGTTTTGTGTCCACAGAGGCAGTACTACAGGGAGACTGTGTTTTGTTTCACAGAGGCAGTACTACAGGGAGACTGTGTTTTGTGTTCACAGAGGCAGTACTACAGGGAGACTGTGTTTTGTGTTCACAGAGGCAGTACTACAGGGAGACTGTGTTTTGTTTCACAGAGGCAGTACTACAGGGCGACTGTGTTTTGTTTCACAGAGGCAGTACTACAGGGAGACTGTGTTTTGTTTCACAGAGGCAGTACTACAGGGCGACTGTGTTTTGTGTCCACAGAGGCAGTACTACAGGGAGACTGTGTTTTGTTTCACAGAGGCAGTACTACAGGGAGACTGTGTTTTGTGTTCACAGAGGCAGTACTACAGGGAGACTGTGTTTTGTGTTCACAGAGGCAGTACTACAGGGAGACTGTGTTTTGTTTCACAGAGGCAGTACTACAGGGAGACTGTGTTTTGTGTCCACATAGGCAGTACTACAGGGAGACTGTGTTTTGTTTCACAGAGGCAGTACTACAGGGAGACTGTGTTTTGTTTCACAGAGGCAGTACTACAGGGCGACTGTGTTTTGTTTCACAGAGGCAGTACTACAGGGAGACTGTGTTTTGTTTCACAGAGGCAGTACTACAGGGCGACTGTGTTTTGTGTCCACAGAGGCAGTACTACAGGGAGACTGTGTTTTGTTTCACAGAGGCAGTACTACAGGGAGACTGTGTTTTGTGTTCACAGAGGCAGTACTACAGGGAGACTGTGTTTTGTGTTCACAGAGGCAGTACTACAGGGAGACTGTGTTTTGTTTCACAGAGGCAGTACTACAGGGCGACTGTGTTTTGTGTCCACAGAGGCAGTACTACAGGGAGACTGTGTTTTGTTTCACAGAGGCAGTACTACAGGGAGACTGTGTTTTGTGTTCACAGAGGCAGTACTACAGGGAGACTGTGTTTTGTGTTCACAGAGGCAGTACTACAGGGAGACTGTGTTTTGTTTCACAGAGGCAGTACTACAGGGAGACTGTGTTTTGTGTTCACAGAGGCAGTACTACAGGGAGACTGTGTTTTGTTTCACAGAGGCAGTACTACAGGGCGACTGTGTTTTGTGTCCACAGAGGCAGTACTACAGGGAGACTGTGTTTTGTTTCACAGAGGCAGTACTACAGGGAGACTGTGTTTTGTGTTCACAGAGGCAGTACTACAGGGAGACTGTGTTTTGTGTTCACAGAGGCAGTACTACAGGGAGACTGTGTTTTGTTTCACAGAGGCAGTACTACAGGGAGACTGTGTTTTGTGTTCACAGAGGCAGTACTACAGGGAGACTGTGTTTTGTGTTCACAGAGGCAGTACTACAGGGAGACTGTGTTTTGTTTCACAGAGGCAGTACTACAGGGCGACTGTGTTTTGTGTCCACAGAGGCAGTACTACAGGGAGACTGTGTTTTGTTTCACAGAGGCAGTACTACAGGGAGACTGTGTTTTGTGTTCACAGAGGCAGTACTACAGGGAGACTGTGTTTTGTTTCACAGAGGCAGTACTACAGGGAGACTGTGTTTTGTTTCACAAAGGCAGTACTACAGGGAGACTGTGTTTTGTTTCACAGAGGCAGTACTACAGGGAGACTGTGTTTTGTGTTCACAGAGGCAGTACTACAGGGAGACTGTGTTTTGTTTCACAGAGGCAGTACTACAGGGAGACTGTGTTTTGTGTTCACAGAGGCAGTACTACAGGGAGACTGTGTTTTGTTTCACAGAGGCAGTACTACAGGGAGACTGTGTTTTGTTTCACAAAGGCAGTACTACAGGGAGACTGTGTTTTGTTTCACAGAGGCAGTACTACAGGGAGACTGTGTTTTGTGTTCACAGAGGCAGTACTACAGGGAGACTGTGTTTTGTTTCACAGAGGCAGTACTACAGGGAGAGTGTGTTTTGTTTCACAGAGGCAGTACTACAGGGAGACTGTGTTTTGTGTTCACAGAGGCAGTACTACAGGGAGACTGTGTTTTGTGTTCACAGAGGCAGTACTACAGGGAGACTGTGTTTTGTTTCACAGAGGCAGTACTACAGGGAGACTGTGTTTTGTGTTCACAGAGGCAGTACTACAGGGAGACTGTGTTTTGTTTCACAGAGGCAGTACTACAGGGCGACTGTGTTTTGTGTCCACAGAGGCAGTACTACAGGGAGACTGTGTTTTGTTTCACAGAGGCAGTACTACAGGGAGACTGTGTTTTGTGTTCACAGAGGCAGTACTACAGGGAGACTGTGTTTTGTGTTCACAGAGGCAGTACTACAGGGAGACTGTGTTTTGTTTCACAGAGGCAGTACTACAGGGAGACTGTGTTTTGTGTTCACAGAGGCAGTACTACAGGGAGACTGTGTTTTGTGTTCACAGAGGCAGTACTACAGGGAGACTGTGTTTTGTTTCACAGAGGCAGTACTACAGGGCGACTGTGTTTTGTGTCCACAGAGGCAGTACTACAGGGAGACTGTGTTTTGTTTCACAGAGGCAGTACTACAGGGAGACTGTGTTTTGTGTTCACAGAGGCAGTACTACAGGGAGACTGTGTTTTGTTTCACAGAGGCAGTACTACAGGGAGACTGTGTTTTGTTTCACAAAGGCAGTACTACAGGGAGACTGTGTTTTGTTTCACAGAGGCAGTACTACAGGGAGACTGTGTTTTGTGTTCACAGAGGCAGTACTACAGGGAGACTGTGTTTTGTTTCACAGAGGCAGTACTACAGGGAGACTGTGTTTTGTGTTCACAGAGGCAGTACTACAGGGAGACTGTGTTTTGTTTCACAGAGGCAGTACTACAGGGAGACTGTGTTTTGTTTCACAAAGGCAGTACTACAGGGAGACTGTGTTTTGTTTCACAGAGGCAGTACTACAGGGAGACTGTGTTTTGTGTTCACAGAGGCAGTACTACAGGGAGACTGTGTTTTGTTTCACAGAGGCAGTACTACAGGGAGAGTGTGTTTTGTTTCACAGAGGCAGTACTACAGGGAGACTGTGTTTTGTGTTCACAGAGGCAGTACTACAGGGAGACTGTGTTTTGTTTCACAGAGGCAGTACTACAGGGAGACTGTGTTTTGTTTCACAGAGGCAGTACTACAGGGAGAGTGTGTTTTGTTTCACAGAGGCAGTACTACAGGGAGACTGTGTTTTGAGTTGAACTCTCAGCCAGTTGGTCTCCAACGTATTGGGAAGACAATAGTTGTTGCGTGTATGGACAACACACTGCTCTGTTATACAACCAAGGTATGGGACACATCATTGTGGCTTGGATGTCTTTTATATTATTATTACTATTACTAGCAAAAATACCCATTCTCCGGATGGCAGTATCTACACACAGTTGGCAGTATGTACACACAGATGGCAGTATCTACACACAGTTGGCAGTATGTACACACAGGTGGCAGTATGTACACACAGGTGGCAGTATGTACACACAGATGGCAGTACATACGCACAGATGGAAGTACGTACACACAGATGGCAGTATGTACACACAGATGGCAGTATGTACACACAGGTGGCAGTATGTACACACAGATGGCAGTATGTACACATAGATGGTAGTATGTACACACAGATGGCAGTATGTACACACAGATGGCAGTATGTACACACAGATGGCAGTATTTACACACAGATGGCAGTATGTACACACAGATGGCAGTATGTACACACAGATGGCAGTATGTACACACAGATGGCAGTACATACACACAGATGGCAGTATTTACACACAGATGGCAGTACATACACACAGATGGCAGTACATACACACAGATGGCAGTACATACACACAGATGGCAGTACATACACACAGATGGCAGTATTTACACACAGATGGCAGTATGTACACACAGGTGGCAGTATGTACACATAGATGGCAGTATGTACACACAGATGGCAGTATGTACACATAGATGGCAGTATGTACACACAGGTGGCAGTATGTACACATAGATGGCAGTATGTACACACAGATGGCAGTATGTACACACAGATGGCAGTATGTACACACAGATGGCAGTATTTACACACAGATGGCAGTATGTACACACAGATGGCAGTATGTACACACAGATGGCAGTATGTACACACAGATGGCAGTACATACACACAGATGGCAGTATTTACACACAGATGGCAGTACATACACACAGATGGCAGTACATACACACAGATGGCAGTACATACACACAGATGGCAGTACATACACACAGATGGCAGTATTTACACACAGATGGCAGTATGTACACACAGGTGGCAGTATGTACACATAGATGGCAGTATGTACACACAGATGGCAGTATGTACACATAGATGGCAGTATGTACACACAGGTGGCAGTATGTACACATAGATGGCAGTATGTACACACAGATGGCAGTATGTACACACAGATGCACTGAACGGTTTCCAAAAGTATTTGTCCATCAGATTTGTTATGACATAAGTTTACACAGTTTTCACAGCTCAATGTTTTTTTAATTCCCCAGCTGATCAGCGGACTGTGCAGAAGACATGTGTAGCATTGTGAACAAATAATTAATGTCTATCTAGCATAAGGTAGAAACCTTAAAGCTGACAGAAACTCTTAACTATTTGGAAGTTTTGAAAAAATGAAGGCTTTAGTTTTTGTGAAGGCCACACAAACCCCTGACAGTTTGGTTCCTGAGATGCAAATTGTATAGGAAAAAATGTTAACACACACACACACACACACACACACACACACACACACACACACACACACACACACACACACACATATGTGCGCGCACACACACACACACGTGCATACACACACACATGTAAATAAACGCACACACACCCACGTACACGAGTACACAAACGTGCACACACACAGCCACTACCTGGATCATAGTTAGAATCTGTGGAAGCACCAGGGCAGAGCTATGGGATGTCTAGACTGAACCGTCTCATTCAACAGGGCAAAAAGCTGTGGAAGGTGAAGCTGCCGGGCAGTGTGATGACGATGGAGATGATGGACCTCCATCAGCACGGCATCAAGGCCGTCATGGTTGCCCTTAGCAACAGCGAGGTGCACATCTACAACGACAAGTACCTGTGTGATGTCATCAAGGTGCCGGATGTCGTCAGTGGCATGAAGTTTGGACGGTTCGGCCGCGAGGAGTCCACCCTCATAATGACCACATGCAGTAAGTGTGGCATGCGTGCATGTGTGTGCAGGAATAAAGTGATTTTAAACAGAATGAACAACAGTTTTCAATTGTTAAAGGTCAGTTAAACTGGTTTTTTACAACTGGTCCTATTTATAGTAGTGATATTAACTTAGATAATTATTTATATCATATATCTGCAGTTGTTTTACCCTAAATAGGGTGAAGTGTAAATAATTAAAAAGACCAGTTCGCATGTTTCCAAGCTTTCAGCCCAAGTCCAGCCAGTTCTTGCTGGCTCTTGTAGTTAGTTACATGCAATTGTTCACAACGTACTGCAAGTCTGTTATGATTGTACCAATTTACATAAATATACATAAAATGTATCAGCATGAGAGCCACTGTATGTCTTAGTGAATACTAGATAGGTTACTTTTTTTTACAAATTAGTCTGAAACACAAGGAGCAAAAAACTGATTTGATGAAGTACTTTTTTAATAAAATTTGAGCATTGAAACATTAAATGTTATGAAACAGTTTCATATCTTAAAATTTTTGTAAAATTTTACCAACCACATTTTTTATTAATATATTACTAGTGTAACAAGATCCAAATATACTGTTTTGGTGTGATATCTAGGTAGTTTGATGGAAAATTGTAGTAATTCAATTGTGACATTGTGTTGTAACAGACGGTGGGCTCATCATAAAGATCCTCAAGCGGACCGCGATGCTCGAGAAGAGAGACATTGCCGCAGGGCCCCCTGCATCACAGAACATCAAACTGAGCATCCCAAAGAAGACAAAGTTGTTTGTTGATCAAACTCTGCGAGAAAGAGAGAATGCTGTCAGTAAGTTGGAGCGTGGAGGCCATATCGCAGGAAGGACATAGATATGCTAGAAAGAGTGCAGAGGAGAGCAACTAAAATGATACAAAATCTGAGGGATCTTAGTTATGAAATACGCCTAAAAAAATGCGGTTTAACAACACTAGAGACCAGGAGATTGAGAGGAGATCAGATAGAAGTGTTTAAAATATTGAAGGGTTATGAAAATATTGATAGAAATATGTTTTTCTCAGTTAAGAAAGATAGAAGGACTAGAGGACATGATCTTGCATTAGCAAAGGAGCAGAGTAGATTGGATATAAGAAAGTTTTCATTTTCACAAAGGACTGTGAATGAATGGAACAGATTACCTGCTGATTGTGTGGGTGCTAGTAGCGTGAATATGTTTAAAAATAAAATCGACACATACCTCAGACGGGCGGGATACACATAGATAAAAAGGTCGGACTCTCGAAAAGCCAAGGGCTTCCTTGTCCACCTGCTACCTAGAGTTAATTCTCTGGGTGGCAATCTTGTTAAATCTTGTTAAATCTTGTTAAGTTGACATTCTCTGTTGTTGATTTTTACATTCTTTGTAAAAAACCTGAATCTATTTTTAGGGAGATGTGGTGTATAAATAAATTATGATGTTATCGAAAAGATTCAAATCTGTTGCTGGTGCTTCATATAAAGATGCATTATCATCCTTTTGTTAGGTGTAGTATAAATAGCTGTCAGTGGTGTGATTATACTAATGAATATATTGTGTGCATTTAACTGCAATTTTGCTTCCAAGGAAAGTTGTTATTATTTAACTGAACAGTGCTAGCAAGCTTGGGAATAAATTGTAAAGCATTTTGATTTAATCCCAGGGGTAATATAATAATAAGCATTTATAGAGCGTTGTATGAGGTGCTTGCTAGTCTTGAATACTACTGCAACAGTCATGATACTATTGCAGCAGTATTGTGATAGTACTACAGCTATCACAGTAGTAAAACTATCCCCAACAATGAACCCTAGTAGCAGTAGATGGATGGACTGCTATATAGTTGTTGTGTTTGCAGCAGTACATTGATGGACTTTTATATGGTTGTGTTTGCAGCAGTAGATGGATGGACTGCTATATGGTTGTTGTGTTTGCAGCAGTAGATGGATGGACTGCTATATGGTTGTTGTGTTTGCAGCTGTACATGGATTGACTGCTACATAGTTGTTGTGTTTGCAGCTGTACATGGATGGACTGCTATATGGTTGTTGTGTTTGCAGCTGTACATGGATGGACTGCTACATAGTTGTTGTGTTTGCAGCTGTACATGGATGGACTGCTATATGATTGTTGTGTTTGCAGCTGTACATGGATGGACTGCTATATGGTTGTTGTGTTTGCAGCTGTGCATGGATGGACTGCTATATGGTTGTTGTGTTTGTAGCAGTAAATGGATGGAATGCTATATGGTTGTTGTGTTTGTAGCAGTAGATGGATGGAATGCTATATGGTTGTTGTGTTTGCAGCTGTACATGGATGGACTGCTATATGGTTGTTGTGTTTGCAGCAGTACATTGATGGACTGCTATATGGTTATAGTGTTTGCTGCAGTACATTGATGGACTGCTATATGGTTGTTGCGTTTGCAGCTCTACATGGATGGACTGCTATATAGTTGTTGTGTTTGCAGCTGTACATGGATGGACTGCTATATGGTTGTTGTGTTTGCAGCTGTACATGGATGGACTGCTATATGATTGTTGTGTTTGCAGCAGTACATTGATGGACTGATATATAGTTGTTGTGTTTGCAGCTCTACATGGATGGACTGCTATATGGTTGTTGTGTTTGCAGCAGTACATGGATGGTCTGCTATATGGTTGTTGTGTTTGCAGCTGTACATGGATGGTCTGCTATATGGTTGTTGTGTTTGCAGCTGTACATTGATGGACTGCTATATGGTTGTTGTGTTTGCAGCAGTACATTGATGGACTGATATATAGTTGTTGTGTTTGCAGCTGTACATGGATGGACTGCTATATGGTTGTTGTGGTTGTTGCAGTACATGGATTGACTGCTACATAGTTGTGTTTGCAGCTGTACATGTATGGAATGCTATATGGTTGTTGTGTTTGTAGCAGTACATGGATGGAATGCTATATGGTTGTTGTGTTTGTAGCAGTACATGGATGGACTGCTATATGGTTGTTGTGTTTGCAGCTGTACATTGATGGACTGCTATATGGTTGTTGTGTTTGCAGCAGTACATTGATGGACTGCTATATGGTTGTTGTGTTTGCAGCTGTACATGGATGAACTGCTATATGGTTGTTGTGGTTGTTGCAGTACATGGATTGACTGCTACATAGTTGTTGTGTTTGCAGCTGTACATGTATGGAATGCTATATGGTTGTTGTGTTTGTAGCAGTACATGGATGGAATGCTGTATGGTTGTTGTGTTTGTAGCAGTACATGGATGGACTGCTATTTGGTTGTTGTGTTTGCAGCTGTACGTGGATGAACTGCTATATGGTTGTTGTGTTTGCAGCTGTACATTGATGGACTGCTATATGGTTGTTGTGTTTGTTGCAGTACATGGATTGACTGCTACATAGTTGTTGTGTTTGCAGCTGTACATGGATGGACTGCTATATGGGTGTTGTGTTTGCAGCTGTACATGGATGGACTGCTATATGGTTGTTTTGTTTGCAGCAGTACATGGATGGACTGCTATATGGTTGTTGTGTTTGCAGCTGTACATTGATGGACTGCTATATGGTTGTTGTGTTTGCAGCTGTACATTGATGGACTGCTATATGGTTGTTGTGTTTGCAGCTGTACATGGATGGACTGCTATATGGTTGTTGTGTTTGCAGCTGTACATGGATGGACTGCTATATGGTTGTTGTGTTTGCAGCTGTACATGGATGGACTGCTATATGTTTGCAGCGATGCACCGCCAGTTCCAGCATGACCTGTACCGCTTGAGACTGGAGACAGCGCGCCACTATGTGAGAGCTCTACAGAAGAGTATGAGTCCTATCACTTCAAATCCCGCCGAGCCTCTCAAGCTCTCCGCCCAGGTATGCCACGTTTGATGTCACTAATTACCTCCTCATCACACGGCTAATTGGAGTGCTTTTGATGATGGTTTTTCCCATGTCTTGAATCGCAAATACGGACTATTCATTTCAAGGTGTATTTTCTAATCACGTTGTTTCAGCGGTGTCTACCCACCATGTGGAGCCACTGTTCTGGGTGTAGTTTCCTCACTATGAACATGGTTAAAATAATCTTAATTTTGATGCTGACCATTTCAGTTTAGATTTGAATCACAGCTATTTATTATATGAATGTATGCACCAAATGTGTTTATTGCAACTATTATCAAAATTGTTGTGCATCCACATATATCAGACATGCATATTTCAGACATACAAAGATACTAATCATTTATGAAGTATTACACGTCTAATCAATTAATGTCAATAATCAATATTATCGGTTACACGAAACAGCTTAGGACAGAAGTTATAATGTTGTGTTTATCAATATGATGGAATGCCATAATGCATGGAATTCCCTCATACTTTTGTATTGGACAATTTCCCTCATGTTGCTTTTTGGTCTGTAGCAGCCTGATTGGATTCCATGACTGTGACAGTGTCTGTTGTTGAGATATGAACTGGGAACTGAAATAATAAATGTCATCAAATTATGCACATGCATATTTGGACAAAGTATGATATCATAATAAAACCTACATTGTACAATTATCATAAACTCACTGTAAAGACTTACAAAGCTAATTTACAAAAAGCCAAGTGAGTGTGCGCCTCCTATCAAATGTAACAGAAATATAGATATTCATATGTGATTCCAGCTGAATAATTCAACACTTAGCAAATTAGCATATACAACACAATACCACCCAACCAATGGTAGTTACAATCATTCACACATAAACCTTCATTATTTTGTATTGCAATACCATGCATCATTTACACTGATTGTCAAACACACAAAAATCCCAATCTGGTGGCTCAAATTTTGTGGCCAAAATGAGGACCAAATTTGGCACAGCAGAACTGATGTTGCACATTGATCTTATGCAGAGGTGATTAATTTTCTTCTTCATCGATCTTTGAAGCTGGCCAATTAGTACAATAATTATTATGAAGGCCTACTTCAGTGACTGACCATGTTGCGCTATTCATACAAACGTGATCATATGGTCTCTCGCTTGCACTCGGCCATGCATCCATTAGTGTAATTAATATTTGTTGGATCATGCTGATGTAACGGTAGTGATGTAGTGTGTGCTTCCTACAGATGCCATTGACAGAGTGCACAGAGTGCGCACATTGAATCTGTCAACAAGGTACAGTAGAGACAGGTTGAATCTGTCAACAATGTACAGTGGGAACAACATTAATAGTTTGAATCTGTCAACAAGATGCAGTGGGGACAATGATGACAGGTTGAATCTGTCAACAAGATACAGTGGGAACAATGTTGACAGGTTGAATCTGTCAACAAGATGCAGTGGGGACAATGATGACAGTTTGAATCTATCAACAATGTGTAGTGTGAACACTGTTGACAGGTTGAATCTGTCAATAAAGTACAGTGGGAACACTGTTGACAGGTTGAATTTGCCAACAAGACACAGTGGAAACACTGTTGACAGGTTGAATCTGTCATCAATGTGTAGTGTGAACAATGTTGACAGGTTCAACCGTCAGCAAGGTGCAGTGAGAACACTGTTGACAGGTTGAATATGTCAACAAGTTGCTGTAGGAACAATGTTGACATGTTGAATCTGTCAACAAGGTGTACATCTGTAGTGTGAACACTGTTGACCTTTTGAATCTGTCGGCAAGGTACATTGTGAACAATGTTGAATCTGTCAACAAGGTGCAGTGGGAACAATGTTGACAAGTTGAGTATGTCAACAAAATGCAGTGGGAACTTCTTGACAATTAAAATGTAATATTGGTGTAAAAAATGGATATTGAACAGTTGTAATACAGTAATTGCCTCAAGAGACCTCAATGAGTGAGGAGCCCAGCTAGCCAACCAATTACTCAAACGTTTCTCCTTGAACACTCAAACAAGGATTGTGTTTATGGCATGCACTGGCATAATTACTACCGGTAGTCATATTTTGCTGGCAGAGTGGTCAAAGCCACTGACCAGAGATGTTGGACAACTGTTTATTTAGAGAGTTGATTAGCAACAGCCAAAGACCTGGGCTTGGTAAAGCCTTTGAACAGTGAGTGTCCTACAATCTGGTTACACATTGGTTTGATCCCTAATGCTGGCTCCAGCCAGTAATCTCTGCTGGAGGTCACCTAATTAGTATTTATCAGAAGACTTAGCATAGCCTATGTTAGAGCCCGTTTTATCAGAGGCTTTGGCAATGTGATTAATGCTCAACTAATATCTTAAAGGAATATAGCTGTGTCATTTTAGGGTCATCTCATGAAATTTCAAGCCTATCTACTATCCGTCATGACATGCTAGCTCTTTTTTTGCAAATATGTTATTTGTTTTTGATGAAAATTGTCAGATAAATGAAATTCTTTTTCGACTGAGCACGATAGAAATTGGACAAAAAGAGAAAAAGTGGCTTTAGTTAGATTATTAATGATATGTTCCATTCCACACATGAAGGTGTATGCCCCTGTCCTTGTCTGCTTGATTTACTTAATGCCAATGTGTTCTAGTTCTAGTATGTTCTACTTGCCTACTTGATCTAGTCCCAATATTAGACTTGGCAGGAAAATCTTGGGACTGGATCATTGAGATTTAGCAGTGCAGGAAAAATCGGAAAAGCAGTGGAAATATTAATCAGATAAGTATAATTTTGTATCAGTATTATTCATAAACTACATGTAGACATATTAAGAAACGATTATAGCTAATAGTTAGTCAGAGAAAGTATTTTAGACTACCGTAGCTTTCGTGAGCAATATTAGAAGGTTTGTTGATCAATTGTAGTGTTGCACTCATTCTCTAGGGGTATGTCTAGCATATGTCTAGCGTAGGATAGTTGGGCACTAGGTGATAGGTCAGTCTAATTCAGAGTATTGTTTACATTATTGAATATATGAGAATAAGTGATTTGTAATAACTTAATTTCAATCTGACTCATGAACCAGTGCGAACTAGTTCAACATACACACTAAAAGCGAGGTGATGCTTAACAAATGTGTTGTCAAGATCAAAATATGTAAATTCCTTCACACAGGACATGGGAACGAATATGTAAAATATACAATGGGGGAACTGTACTAAGTACTACTGTAAAAGAAAAAGACTTAAGGCTGACAATTAGTGCTGACATGAAGGTTTCAGAGCAGTGTGGAATTGCAGCTTCAAAAGGAAATCAAATCCTTGGATTGATTAGGCGAAATATAGCATATAAAGAAAAAGAACTAATAATACCGCTGTACAAAACAATAGTTAGGCCTCATTTAGAATATTGTATTCAAGTGTGGAGGCCATATCGCAGGAAGGACATAGATATGCTAGAAAGAGTACAGAGGAGAGCGACTAAAATGATACCAAAACTTAGGGATCTTAGTTATGAAAAACGCCTAAAAGAATGTGGTTTAACAACACTAGAGACCAGGAGATTGAGAGGAGATCAGATAGAAGTGTTTAAAATATTGAATGGTTATGAAAATATTGATAGAAATATGTTTTTTTCAGTTAAGAAAGATAGAAAAACTAGAGGTCATGAAGTTACATTAGTAAAGGAGCAGTGTAGATTAGACGTAAGAAAGTTTTCATTTTTACAAAGGACTGAATGAATGGAACAGATTATCTGATGATTGTGTGGGTGCTAGTAGTGTGAATATGTTTAAAAATAAAATCGACACGTACCTCAGAAGGGCTAGGATATATATAGATAAAAGGGTTGGACTCTCGATAGCCAAAGGGCTTCCTTGTCCACCTGCCATCTAGAGTTAATTATCTGGATGGCAATCTTGTTTAATCTTTTTAAAAACAATGGACTTAGGGGGTTAACCATTAGTGCTGATATGAAGGTTTCAGAGCAGTGCAGAATTCCAGCTTCAAATCAAATCCTTGGATTGATTAGGCGAAATATAACATATAAGGAAAAAGAACTAATAATACTGCTGTACAAACAATAGTTAAGCCTCATTTAGAACATTGTATACAAGCTTGGAGGCCATACCGCAAGAAGGACAGAGATATGCTAGAAAGAGTACAGAGGAGAGCGACTAAAATGATACCAAAACTGAGGGATCTTAGTTACGAAATGCCTCAAAGAATATGGTGAAATTGAGAGATCCGATAGAAGTGCTTAAAATATTGAATGCTTATGAAACTATTGTTTGAAATATTTGTTCATAGTTAAGAAAGATAGAAGGACTAGAGGACATGAAGTTACAATAATAAAGGAGCAGTGTAGATTAGATATATATATATAGATATGTGAAAGTTCTCATGTTCACAAAGGACTAAATGAATGGAACAGATTATGTGCTGATTATGTGGGTATTAGTAGTGTGAATATGTTTGGACTCTCGATAAGCCAAAGGGCTTCCTTGTCCATCTGCCATCTAGAGTTAATTCTCTAGGTGGCAATCTTGTTAAATCTTGTTAAATATGTCCTGCTTGCACACTTGATCTAGTCCCAATGTGTATAATTTACCTTGCACACTAAGTTCACATTGAGTAAGTGCAACTTCTGTAAGCGTTTGTCCTAATTAATTAGCATGTGTTGCATATTGGTGGCAAAGATCCTGCCATAAGCATCTTGCTAATTCGAGAGTATTTTAATGGGAGCTACTGGCGCTGTCTGTACAACAAATCTATCCTCACTTCCATTCATAAATAGTTCAGTGCTGCAATCATATAAAGGAATTCTGATTAATCTATGTTAACATTTCATATGCCTGTTAAACCTAAGCGCAGTTAGCTTTCTATTAAATGTGTAAACATTTAAATGTGTTTGATTTCTCACATTGGACACCTTTTGAAGAACTTAAAATACATTTTAAAAATACAAATACTATGTGTGTCCACCTATAAAAACACTTCTCATATATGAGCTGTGTTGTTTGTTTTGTTGGGCTGGTTAGTGATGTCACTGGTAAAAAAGTAGTCATGTCCTGATAGCGTTTGAGATTCAACGTCACACACTTTCATTGATTACATATTTGCATCCATCAATATGTTACAAAAACAATGTTGATTTGCCTTGACTTTTTTGTTCCTTGTCCATCCTTGGGCTACCTAGGCAGTGATTGGAAAATTGGACAACAGCTTTGCAATCATGCAACATGAAAACTCACATGTCAGAGTTCATCTGGGTCTGAAATGGACATTCAAGTGAAATGAAGACTAAGACTAACTCTTGCTTTGTGACTTTTAAGAGACTTAAAAAGCAAACAGCTCCTATCATCCGTGTACGTAGCTTATGAAACACAGCCACCAGTTTTACCTACTCAGTTTATTTAACATTTTTATTGTATTTATAAATACCTACAAATGTCTTTTATATATCCATTTTATGTCATGATCTTACTTATTTAATAGTACTACTGGTATGTCAATTTGTTTTCATTACATAACTTATTTTTTAAATGTAATACATTGTCATCTATTTGAATTAATTTATTATTTACATAAGTTATCCATGTATGCAGAGGTAAATGAATATAAAAAAACACCTTTGAGTGGATTTATCCAAATTCACAGCACTATATAAATGTTTGATTTGTTATTTTTATTATCTAATTTTCACGATAGTTTTCTTCATCAAATCTTGACAGACTTACAAACCTCTCAATAAATACAGATGCTACCTGTTGACACCTGGAGAACTTGCAAAGTTGTGTAGTGTGACAGAAGACAAAACAACACAGTTGCGAGATACGTGGAAAGAGTGATGGCCATGTCACAGTTACATTTGTAATCCATTCACTCTTTTTTCCAGACGTTACATTTTTGCATGCAACACAATACTGGGATAAGAGGAAACTGAAATACCACGTTGATACAACTTATATTGTTTACGTATCACACATTTTTGGTAATGAAGACTATTCCCGTTTATACTGTCTACGTCCCATCATAATACTACAACCACATAATTTAACATTTTAATAACTAACACACATTAATAGCAGTAGCAAAATGCCAGTCTTCCAGCTGGTGCTACGTACGTACGGTTTCATACCTGATGCTTAACAGGTATCATAAATTTGAGCAGTTCTTTTGCAATGCCGCACATGTTTCTATGATTGTTGCTTACAAGTATGTTAAACGCCCCCAATTGATCAGTGGATGGTTTACGTAGCTTGCAACATTCGCATAAAATACACATAATGTTGCAAACTATTGATTAACATCAATTTCAAAAAAAGAAAAGGGTTACTTTTTTTTCATAGATGAATCCCTGAAAGGAAAAACATTAACATACGCACCTACATACACACATATATACACACACAGACACACACGCATACATGCACATGCACACACGCACACACGCACACACGCACACACGCACACACGCACACATGCATACACACACCCACACACACACACGTATGTACATATGTACGTATACTTACATTAACATACATATGTACATACATGCATACATCCATGCATTCGTATGTACATACATACGTGCGTGCATGCATGCATGCATGCATCCATCCATCTATGCATGCATGCATACATCCATCCATCCATACATACATACATACATACATACATACATACATACATACATTTCCTACAGACATAGAGTGGTCAAGTCAGGTGATGGGAGTCAACAGCACACCATGACCACTGTTAACATTATACTTGTAGAAGAGCCAGGCCAGGAGGAGATAGACTGGAGACCAGTGAACCACTGGCAGCTGTCACTATTAGACAGCTGCCAGAGCCACAGGCACTGCTAGGTACATCCACAAATAGACCTCCACCCAAAGGCCACTCTTCTGTCTCTGTTAACTGATGGTACACCTTCATTAACAGTAGCATGATTTACTGAACAGGATTACACTGTAATATTATCTACCAGTATAAAATAACAACACTGGCATAAATTGCCCTGTGTTTATTGCCCCTACTGGGCATATTGGCAATTACTGATGCTGGGTTACGGTTAAGATTAATAGTTTCCCTGTATTGCCATTGTAGCAATAAGGTGGATTATCCATCTGTTTTGCAAAGCAGGAATCAGACATATCCCACATACAATAGAACATCAACACATGGAAACAATTCAAATAATGTTAATATCTATATATTGAAATTGGAACATATTATTTATTCAACAATAAACAAACAAAGGCACAAAATGCAACACAAATTTAACAATAGTTAGTCTATGTCGGGTGACTCTCACTAAGGCTTTAAAAGCTGCTAGCATGAGATCCACCCACGGAAGTATAATATTTACTGCAATTAGACAATTAAAAATAAATAGATCATGTAAATGATTGATGAGTAGACTACTTTTATGTCATTCATTTCCGTTTCCTCCCACTGTGGTGCAGTAAAAATATATTGCGATTCGGTACAATATACACAAGGCCGCCATAATCCAGCACACATGTGATGGCCTACATGTGATTTACTAACAGCATTTCATTGGAAAACATTTCATTGGAGAACAGAATACCGTGCACAGTTTGTACTAAAATATAGTATTTGTTTTTAGTTGCAATTGCTTCATAACTAGATTGTTTTAGATATTAATATAGATTATACTAGATTATTAATACAAAAAATTAGATATTAATATAGGTATATATTTGATTAAAATTATTATTTATTAAATAGAATCTTTTTATATAACTACCGGTATATTCCTTCTGTATCTATTTAAGAAACACTTTTATACATTACGGGAGACAAGACACGACACAGACACTGAAAGGTTAGTATAAACAGAGGCATGTTAGACCTTCATAGCCAGGTTTTGGGAATGCACATGGAAATCGGCCCGTTAATAAATAAAGGATAAAATTAAGAAATCCTAGTAGTTTTGAATCTATTTATGCAAATATGAGCGTGTAAGGTACAGGAGGTGCGGAATAGTACTGTAGTGACTGCCTAGAGTGATGGCCATGGTGTGTGGTATTTTGTGAAAATTAAGATTTACAATAAAAAGGAACGTTACTACCTGGTAGTCACAAATTTATAATAAAAATCAGAAATTTTGGTGTGAAAATGTCGTCGACTTTCAATAAGTTTAGTGATTTCATTAGAGGTTCAGTATGGGAATTATATTTGCTATGGGTTATAATTCTGATCACCTTTTTCTGCAATTTTGAAATTCTGTTTGGATTAAAGCCCTGTAATAAAATACTATAATTGAAATGTGGCGCAATTAACAAATTGTATATTATCTTTAGAGCACATGTGGGTAAGAAATGCTTAAATCTACTTAATATACCACAAGTTTTTGATATTTTTATGACAATTTTATCAATGTGAGCTGCCCAATCTAATGTTTCATGGGTAGTTGTGCCTAAGAAGTTAAATTCTTGAACACGATCAATGTATTGGTCATCTATTGTTAATGTTAATTCAATACCTGCATTATTTCGTTGTGGAAAATGAAACATGTATTTCGTCTTGCAAGCATTAAGAGACAGTATGTTTACTGACAACCATTCAATTATTTGTTTCAATTCCTTATTTCTGTTGAAGCTTTGTAATGTTATCGATCACATCTGAAGTAGATTGGAAGGAACAGAGTGGTCCTAATTAGGGTAGTGTCATTGGCATATACTATCTCAATGGTCCAAATATGGAACCCTAAGGACACCTGTAGAGATTTATCAGATATTACATCATCGAGTTGTACAAATTGGAGCCTATTTGCGAGATAACTGATTAGCCAGTTTAACAGTATCTTATTTATGCCATAGTGTTCAAGTTTGTTTAAATAATATAAAGTGGTCCAGTGTATCAAATGCTTTTGACAGGTCTAAAAAAATTGATATGGGAATATTACCCTTGTCTAAGCTTTGTAAATCTCTGTGGAATGTGCTTTTCTAAAACCGTACTGGCTTTTAAATAATATTCCATTTGTAGTTAAATACACATATAATTGGTTGTACACAATTCTTTCAAAGACTTTGGAGACTGGCAGTAGCAATTAGATTGGTCTGTAATTATCTAGCAGCGTTTTATTATTTTTCATATACAGAGGAATAAGCAATTTTTTAATTATGTGGGAAAATTCCTGTGTTAAGCAATTGATTAATTAAGAGAGACAAAGGCTTGGCAATAAGCAAACTGATTTGTTTTAGTAAATTTATTGAGATTGAGTAATGTCCTGCACTATTGTTAGCGTCAAATTCCTTTTCAACTGACAGCATATATCTTTTTCTGTAACATGTTTGAATATAAAACTGAACGGAGATTTGTTCTTTTTAAGTAGCTGGTAAACGTCTTGTGTCATCTGTTAGAGGATGTCTTTTCTGCCAGTTTATTGCCGATATTTACAAAGAATTTATTAAATTTATGTGTGATTTCCTTTTTGTCCGAGGTATGTACTCTGTTTATATTTAAAGATTTAGGAAATTCAAATTGCTTATGGCTTCTATTTAAGAGTTGTTTAATGGTATCCCACGTTTTCTTATGTTAGTTTTATATTGATCAAACAAGTTTGTGTAGTGAATGCATTTCGCTTCTCTGATAGCTCTATTTAAGATATTTTTATAGATGCAAAGATTTATCAGTGATGCATTGTAAGGTAAGTCATTTTGCGCCGTCTGTTTTAATTTGCGATACAGTATGTCTTTATATTTCATTGAATTGATTATTCCAATGGTTATCCGGTTTGATTTTTTGTGTTTACTTACTGTATCTAACTGTTTTTGCTGGAAAATGATAGTCATACAGTCGGGAGAGTATACCTTCAAGTAAGTTATAATTTGTCTTTTGATCTGACCGCTTATTTAGATTTAACTGATCCATGATACACGATGGCCTTTCAGATTAATATTGTTTTGTTGCCTTTTCATTGTTTGTTCTGATTGTCACCCATTTGGGAGCACTTTGTTTAGATAGCAATTTATCGAAAATTCTAAAATATGGTAAATGATCGGATATGTTGCTCATAATTATACCTGCTGTGGAAGCTATAGTGGCATTTGAAATCTTGCAGAATATCTGTTCAATAAGTGTGCAGCTATTTCGAGAAAAACGAGTCGGCAAGGTAATTTTTTTGATAAAACCCATTTGTGCAGAATAAATCAAAATTGTACCTGATTTACTTTAGTCCGCGATCACAGTCGACTGGCCCGTGACTCTGTCGTCAATGTTTGACAGTTTTTTTCAAAGCTAACCTGATGTGTAATAATGCTATCAAGCTTGCCAGAGCCATGCGAACAAATGCTGCAAAGTCGTCTTCTTTGTGTGGAGACTATTGTCAGCCCAGTTGCTTGTTCATCCGTAACCGAATTAGTCACTGACTGTGCCTTTTTGCGTGTTTTTTTGTGTCGCCTACTGACATGGCCAACAAACGATTATGTATTCACAGGCAGGTGTGATGGGTGCGGGACGAAGGTAGTTGCCAACAGCAATAATGGACTTGACTCAAATTGATACTTTAAAAACCTCACTTTTGACACATGCTACTAATTCTGCTGAATGCCTACATCTGTCCGTGCTTTATACCTTCAATGCAACGCCTTATCACATTGACTGCTCGAAGAATCGGTATTAAATGCAACTTTGTAGGAGCTTAAGACAATATATTTGTGTGATAACCAGATTACTGAGCATTCTACTGGATCTTCTGCATTTCACATGTACTGATGAAGTTTGATACGCAGATGAAAGCCTGTACAAGGTAATTATCGTCTTGGATAAGTCAAAAAGAAATTATTTGAATGTATGATAATAATTTTCCAAACATTCATCACATTGTTATCTTCGATCAGGATCTAGGATCTCGAAAGGATCTAAAGGGACAAACTGAGCCCAGTAATTTCCATGCTAAAATGTAATGGCACAACAAGTTATCCACAGAAAAATATGAACAAATTGCCAACGGCCGGCCCTATGGCCCCTCGCCTACATATGGCACTGTCTTTGGTGGTTTTGCATGATATGAAATGCCTTGAAAGATAGTTCGGCCGGCCCTATGGCCCCTCGCCTACATACGGCACTGTCTTTGGTGGTTTTGTGTGATATGAGATGCCTTGAGAGATAGTTCGTCCGGCCCTATGGCCCCTCGCCTACATACGGCACTGTCTTTGGTGGTTTTGTGTGATATGAGATGCCTTGAGAGATAGTTCCACTAACCCCCTGAAGGCTGATGTTCCGTTGATGCAACTCGGACCAACTCACCTGTAACGGAAATACCTGTGGCAGTAGTTTTTTGCAGTTTCCTATTGCGACATCTTCCACCCAAGAATAACTTACCAGAGTCAGTCCTATGTTGATTGTGCAATTCTCCAAAGATAACCTTTTTATCTGTTGGATGTTCAACTGTTTTAACTTGGAATTGTAAAACCACTCATTTGTGCATAATAATGCAACAGATGGATTATCTGACGTGTAAATACATTTGTGGTCAAATATATATCTAGAACATAAATTGACTGATTGTGTGCATGCATGTGTGCGCATGTGCATGCACGTGTGCGTGCTTGTGTGTGTACATCAGTGTGTATGTGTAGTATTTGTGAGTGTATGCGTGAATACACGTATTTTATCATCTGCCTGTGTGTGTGTGCATGCATGTATGTGTGCGAGCATGCATACTTGTGTGCATACATGCGTACATATATGCATGCATGTACCAGTTATGAAAATGCAATTGTGAAAGTCAGACTACAGAGAATTCTCACAATTTGAACTATGTCCACGTTGGCACGTACAACAGTGCAGGGCAGAAAGAAATGTTAAAGTTGTTTCCAAATTAAGAGGTTGTTCCATACTTTGTGACACCTTTTACCAAGAAGCAACTGTATTGCAAAGAATGGCTGGCACAAGAATTAGATGGAAAGTTGTGACAATATATAGGCTGTAATTAAGTGCACAGGAACTAATCAGCAGTCGTACAAAGAATGCAATACATCAGACATCCACCATGACTGAACCTTTAATTTACGGCTACACGGTGTACATTTCATCGTGATCAAACCATTTCCATCTTAAACAAACATCAATGGTAGTAATCTATCCAATATTAGATGTAACAGCCATCCTATTTATGGAACTGCTGGGATAGCGGGGATGGAAATATTTGCAATAACACGTCAGATGTGAAAGCAATAAATGGAACATATGAAGGGGTTTGTCTGCGAGAACTGAGGGATTATCGTAAGAACATACATGAAACATTTACATAGACATATGAGAACTGATTCATGGACACTGTCGCGTGATGGCTGCATGAAGCTGCTAGAATACAGATAGCACTCACACGGATCAATAGCTGCTTGCCCTGCATGTCATATGGGGAGCTGTTTCACACATGAGTAAATGTATACATGCCTGTAGACTGAAAGGGTGCAGACTCACCTCCCTCCACCTCTTGCTTAGGTAGAAGTGTTTGACTTGAGGAAAAGAGTTCTGCTTGAATAGACTATAAGTTGGGTGTAATTTTTGAGATTTTTGGGAACCTTAAGGAGGTGCAGTTGATGGTATCAAGGGGATGTAGTTGAAGACTTCAAGCAGGTGCAGTTGAAGTTTTTTGGGAGCCTCGGGGGGCACAGTTTGAGGTTTCAAGGGTGTGTAGTTGGAGGTCTCAAATGGGTGCACTTGGACGTCTCAAGGGGATGTAGTAGGAGTTTTTTGGGAGCCTCCAGTCACAGTTAGAAAATTTCAACAATCATCAAGTATGACAAAGAGACATTGATAGGAAACAAAGGGATGAAAATGGAGATGGTGTCGATACGGATGTCGATACCATGCTATGTAAGAACATTTGTTATATTAGCATTCCAAATAGGGAACGGGTTTTAACTTAATTTTGAAAGAATTAATGGAAAACTACAACATGGTTTCCAAGAACACTGCTAAAACAATCCAACTACCGATGATGTTGTCAAAGTTGCTGATGCACTCAAAGGGTACCATAAGGTGTGTGGATGGTGATTGATGGCTGCTTAGCCAGTCTCTTGATGTGTAATCAGGTCTACACCCTGAGGCCATATACAGGGTGTTGACATCCATCATTACAAGGATATTCACTTAGTGACACAAGACCACACCTGGGGCAGATCCAGCTGCAGTCTGTGGAAGGTTCATCTCTTCCATTCACTCTTTCTTATGATTAGCTCATCACTCTATATTAGCCACAGGTATGTGGCTAGAATATTGTCAAGCTTCGTTTTCAGAGTTCTACTTCTCTACAGTTAGTTAATCCACTGCAGGCTACGCATTTACCCCCAACTGTGGGATATTTTACTTCCAACGGCACAGACACCAGATAGAAGGGACCATGCAGTGGCTTATAGGCTCTTCCAAAAGACAAAGGCAAAGTGAAGTGAACAAGCTTGCCCAAGTTTCAACATGGTGGTCGGTACCAGGATTTGAACCCCAATTCCGTCACTCGACAGTCCGGCACTCTAATCACTCGACTGCCATGCCCCATTCCAGTATACCCCTCTGTCGTTTGATATGTACTACATTCCACAATAATATTTTATGTGGCAAGAGGTTCTTGGAATTAATATTTCTTTGTTTAACATGTGAACATACTGTATACCGCAGCATACATGTCAACCCAACTAATTCAATTCTGGCAGTGGGCTACTTATTTGAGGTACTTTAATTTTAGTGCATACCAGTCATTTATCTCAATTACTTCCTTAACTAAATATCTGGGGAAAAACTTATATATTACACAAAGTATTAGGTTCCAAATTCCATTCACTATTCTGCCCTTGCCTGCAGCATGAAATGCAACAAATAAAATAGATTTTGGGGCTACATAGTGAAAAAGACTCGCCTGCATGTAGAAAAGGAAAAAGCCACTATATCCTACTCTCTTGCTGTGTCACTACATGTTGTTGGCTGCTTTTGTTTTACAAATGTTGGAATGGATATAGTGGTTACACTGCACATGTGTACATTTTCATACACATGCATGTACACACAAACACATACATGCATGTACATACAAACACTCACACACACATGCACACACGCACGCACGCACGCACGCACGCACAGACACACACGATCACAACCACACACGATCACAATCACACAAACACACGCACGCATGCATGCACGCACGCACATTGAAACATTAGTACAAAATCAACAGAACCTCTGCCTTGGATTAACCATTTACAATTACATTTTTTTTTTAAGAAATGCATAAATTGCAGTGAACAACTTGACCTTCCCCTTTGAACTTCGACCATCAGTAGGCATCAGGTTTTATATATTTACATTAATACTATGTTTTATAACAATTAAAATGTTAAACATAAACTTATTTTAGTGCATTAGTATTATTAGAATTAATGTCTACTTTTGGTACAATGACACTTGCCTGTCACTTCACTCAGCTCGTTATCCTTACTTGCCTGTCACTTCACTCAGCTCGTTATCCTTACTCTAAATATCCATGTACATAAATGTGTCCACACAATGTGATGAATTGGACAAGGAAAAAAACTTTAGTAGCTAACGTAGATGATGTTGATGAAAACAGATTAGTTGTACACATGTGCAATTGCATGTTAGCAATTAAGTGTATTCACAGTGCAAACATATTGGTTTCATTGATTGCTTTGGTATATAATTGTGTATTAAGATATGATCTTGGTCTCTGAGGGATACCAATATCAAAATCTTGATTCCCACGGCTTGTAAGTTCTGCATGCACTACCCTGGATGACCCAGAATGGTGTTATTTCCTGTGAGACAACATGATAGCACATAAACTCAAACACATACGCTGTGGGAACTAAGATGTAATTTCAGTAACGTGTACCATATCAATTATTGCTGTTCCTTTGTGTGTTCCCAAAACAGTAGTTGAATGTAGTATTTGTTCTTGCACTGTTACTTTGTATTAAAAATACATTACGCATTAGAGATGGGTCGATTTTGTTTTTATGTAGGTTTAATAGGACCTGTTACATAATAATGCATTTTGTAATGTGCATTTTGCCCTCCGCCACCAAGATTTTCTGAGTACAAAAATACCCTAGACAGATGTGAGATGGTCCTTAAACTGGAAATTAAAGGGTTAACATTGTCAAAATAAATACAAAATTATCTCAGAACATCTAAAAAACAAAAGCCTACAGGGCGCAGTTGGAAGTCCCAAGGGAGTGCAGCTGGAGCTCTTGTAGGGGTGCTGTTAGGTGCAGTTGTATTTGTTTGGTGTTCCTTGGGTTTGCAGGTAGGTCCCAGGGAAGTCCAGCTGTGTAGCCTTTCCCATTTTTTAAGATAAATTATATAATACTGTTATTTGCTCATCGTCACAGAGAGCAGAATTGTTCATCAGAGTATAAGTTTTTGAGTTATTCTGAAGGCACCTTAACATATTGAGCACAATGACTGGGCGTTACTTGCAGGTGCAGGGCATTGGTCCTACCTTCAAACTGACCATCAACCTCCAGAACACCTCGCTGACCATGCCATCCATGAACCTCTTCATCAGCTTCCAGTACGACGACTCGCTCTACGCATTCCACAAGACACTCATGCATGTACGTACACATCTACTACATGCATGTACGTACACATCTACTACATGCATGTACGTACACATCTACTACATGCATGTACGTACACATCTACTACATGCATGTACGTACACATCTACTACATGCAGTTTACACTACAGTGACGCAGTGGGTGGGTGGGTGGGTTGGTGGGTGTGGATTGGTGAGTGGGTTGGTGAGTGGGTTGGTGAGTGGGTTGGTGGGTGGGTGGGTTGGTGGGTGAGTGTGGCTTGGTAAGTGTGTGGGTGGGTGAGTGTGGGTTGGTGGGTGAGTGTGGATTGGTGAGTGGGTTGGTGGGTGGGTTGATGGGTGGGTGGATGAGTGAGGGAGGGGGATGGGTGTGGATGGGTGAGGGAGAGAGAGCACACGGAAGCAAGAGAGATTGTTTGTCTGCCTGGTAGCTGAATGCACGTGCACTGTTGATGTAACAAGTCAGCACATAAATGATACAAGGGTGCAATTGAATACATTTAGTCGAGCTACAAGTATGTAATTTCCTGATGACATGGTCAGTAGCAAGATGTTGCTGCAGGTGTCTCTCAGGTGTTATGTTTTTAATAAGATCCCTGTAGGTCCCCATGCTAGTGCTTGGACTGAGTGGTGATGGTGTGGTAACAATAAATGATGTTTTTAATAAGATGTTGTTGTAGGTCCCTGTGCTAGTGCTTGGACTGAGTGGTGATGGTGTGGTAACAATAAATGATGTTTTTAATAAGATGTTGTTGTAGGTCCCTGTGCTAGTGCTTGGACTGAGTGGTGATGGTGTGGTAACAGTAAATGATGTTTTTAATAAGATGTTGTTGTAGGTCCCTGTGCTAGTGCTTGGACTGAGTGGTGATGGTGTGGTAACAGTAAATTATGTTTTTAATAAGATGTTGTTGTAGGTCCCTGTGCTAGTGCTTGGACTGAGTGGTGATGGTGTGGTAACAGTAAATGATGTTTTTAATAAGATGTTGTTGTAGGTCCCTGTGCTAGTGCCTGTACTGAGTGGTGATGATGTGGTAACAGTAAATGATGTTTTTAATAAGATGTTGTTGTAGGGCCCCATGCTAGTGCTTGGACTGAGTGGTAATGATGTTGTAACAGTAAATTATGTTTTTAATAAGATGTTGTTGTAGGTCCCTGTGCTAGTGCCTAGGCTGAGTGGTGATGATGTGGTAACAGTAAATGATGTTTTAATAAGATGTTGTTGTAGGTCCCTGTGCTAGTGCCTGGACCGAGTGGTGATGATGTTGTAACAGTAAATTATGTTTTTAATAAGATGTTGTTGTAGGTCACTGTGCTAGTGCCTGGACTGAGTGGTGGTGATCTAGTAACAGTAAATGATGTTTTTAATAAGATGTTGTTGTAGGTCCCCATGCTAGTGCCTGGACTGAATGGTGATGATGTGGTAACAGTAAATGATGTTTTTAATAAGATGTTGTTGTAGGTCACTGTGCTAGTGCCTGGACTGAGTGGTGATGGTGTGGTAACAGTAAATAGTTTTTAATAAGATGTTGTTGTAGGTCCCTATGCTGGTGCCTGGACTGAGTGGTGATGGTGTGGTAACAGTAAATTGTTTTTAATAAGATGTTGTTGTAGGTCCCTATGCTGGTGCCTGGACTGAGTGGTGATGGTGTGGTAACAGTAAATTGTTTTTAATAAGATGTTGTTGTAGGTCCCTATGCTGGTGCCTGGACTTAGTGGTGATGGTGTGGTAACAGTAAATTGTTTTTAATAAGATGTTGTTGTAGGTCCCTATGCTGGTGCCTGGACTGAGTGGTGATGATGTGGTAAAAGTAAATTGTTTTTAATAAGATGTTGTAGGTCCCTATGCTGGTGCCTGGACTGAGTGGTGATGATGTGGTAACAGTAAATTGTTTTTAATAAGATGTTGTTGTAAGTCCCTATGCTGGTGCCTGGACTGAGTGGTGATGGTGTGGTAACAGTAAATTGTTTTTAATAAGATGTTGTTGTAGGTCCCTATGCTGGTGCCTGGACTGAGTTATGCATTTGAGACATTCATTGAATGTTTGAGTGACAAGGGAATTGCAGATCTCATCAAGGCAAGTGCTCTGTGTTACAACTGTGTTGAAGCCCGTTAGTGTTCTGTAACAAGACTATTATCAATTACAGTCTGTGCCAGAACTGCAAATAGATAATAATACAGAAGAGTACCACCTTTGAAAAACCGTTAATTTTTTTAAACCAGACATTTTGTTTTAAGTTAAATGAAACCCGGTTTTTGCTTAGAAAATATTGTGCCGAGATAGGCTTAAAAAATGAAGTGATAATCCTTTCAAATAGTGTAACAAAACATCTGATGTAATATAAGATACAACAGCTGGAAAACCCAGTGCACCCGCTACTAGTTAGCAGTAGATACGACCCTGCCGAGAGCAATGATCAGTTCACATGCATCTATTGTTGTCCACCGAGAATTTTCTTCATTGTGTTGTCGACAAAGCCAACTGTCCAATTATAGAAGCATAAATTATGGAGAACCGTAAATAACGATTAAACCAGTAAGGATTCAGTGACTCCCACCACGCCATTGAAGATGAGAAACCTAAAATCTGCAGGATTGTCTTTCCATTTGTCTCCCAAAAAGCTGTCACCAGATGTGACCTGTTTGTTGCATTTAGAATAATGGATCTGGATGTTGCAATGGCACGGCGTCTCACGTGTGGATCGATAGTTATTTCCTTGTAAATTTCTGCCGTCGTTTGCTCTGAAAATAGCTTCATTTATCTGTCTGTCTCTGCAGGTGTTTGTGCTGAAGAGGAATGCATCAACACCGATCATTACTGCCTTCATCAACATGCCAGTGAGCGAGACATTGTTGGTTGGTTGAACCAATGATCCTTACTGCCTTCATCAACATGCCAGTGAGCGAGACATTGTTGGTTGGTTGAACCAGTGATCCATAAATCCATCATCAACATGCCAGTGAGCGACAGTGTTGGTTTGTAGAACCAATAATCAACAAGACACTGTTGGTTTATTGAATAATCCACTGAACTTTCGATCCATTAGCAATATGCCAGTCGGCATATACATAATGTATTGTGTGTACATATGTGTGTAAAGTATTTATTAAGAATTATTTTATTAGCTGTATTTGTATTAGTTTTGAAAATTACTTCAGAAAATAAAACACCACTCACAGTGACTACTTATTTTATAATTATATATGTAGGTTTGAACATGGAGAACATATATTTCACATTTATTTAAAATCACAATTTGGTCCAGCTTCAGAATGAAGATTTTTGGGGCTTTGTAGTCAAAATGTTGAAACTTTCTGTACTTCATTTTTTATTATAAAACTGTCCATGAAACAAAGTTATAAAAAAACAACAGTATCTCAAAAATAACACGTTTATTGAGTTTCCTAACAAAATTGTCATTATTTTAAATCACATTAGCAGCATAATACAGTCTCCACACAATACGATGTTGGCAGAACCGATGTGGATTCACACTCGGACGAATGTTTGTGCGTAAACAAGATGAGATTGGCAGGACTCAGGCACTGTATATTGAGCAGAGATTATCAACTTTGTTCGTGAGAAAGAAATACTTCTAGTAAGCTCTGCTAATGTGTAAATACAACAGAATTGCATGCATTCTAATACTAATTTGATAGGCCCTGTAAATCCTGTAAAATAAGCGACATCGGATTGAACATATCTATGTAATTGATTATTCTATAAACCACAATTCCCTGCCAAAAATTTTATTCATCAAATAATTAATCTTGGCAATTAATCAGCCCGATTACTGATTACCTTGATAATCCTGTCGTAAAGCTACAATTCATACTTTACAACAAAAACTATTTCAGAGAATCTAATTACCGCAGCGTGATATAAAACTGAAAGCTGTTATCACGGCATGTAAATAAACGTGACATGTCATATCTTTATGTCGGCAGTAACCATTTAGAAAACCAACAATTGCTGTACTGTACACAACAGGATTTTGGGGCTCTAACCTATAAACCTGGATTTCCCATTGACTAATAATTCGTATATATGATCATATATGACCTGCATTAATACATGTATAGACATATACTATTTATACAATGGTGTCAAAAACTACTGCGATTACTACACGTTGCCAATGGTGATGTCTAGAGGAAACAAAACAGTATGCCATTAACATGATAAGCACTAATTCTCAAGCTGTAGCCATGTGGTCCATTATCATTGCAAAATTACGTACTTGATTGACGCAATAGGTGTAGCCTCCCTAATACTCAACAATCAACCTATGAATGGCTCCAGACAAAGTGAGATATCCTTTTTCTTAATTTTAATTATATTTCGCCCATTTGAAAATTTCACCAGGATTGGCACTGGTCGCACTTTGTCCCGAAACCCATATATATATATATATTCAGGGCAAAATCCAATATGATATATACATTATGCGTATATATTTATAGGGTTTATATGATTTTATCTGGATTGGCAGAGGTCGCATTTTGCCATGAAACCCTCCATATACCAATACATTTATAGATACACAAATATGTGTATATCCTTACTTAAACAAATCCAGAAAACTATACTGGATCAGTGAAACTGAAACTCTGGTGCAGAAATGTAGAACCAAGATGCATGTGACCACTGCTGACCAATCAGAAGCCTCTTCAGATGAGTAGATCGCTGCTGCAGATGTGACAACGTACAGACATAGGAGACAGACAAGTTTGCCGAGATCAGAGGCTGGACGTACGAACCGACCCAATCCACACTGGTGACACAAAAGCACTGCCAAATGACTCGTCCATTCGTTCATTGCACGGAGCTTCTCCCTCTACCCACTGATGGGGATTACGAGCACGGGTATTATCGTGCTGTTGTGGACGAGGTAGTTACTGACACTGCCAAGGATGGCGCGTTTCACAGTGCCAAGACCCCGGGTACCGACACAGATCAAATCAGCCTTCTCGTCCACGGCGACTTTGAGGATGCCCTCGCCCGCATTCTTCATCGACTGTCCTGCAGCCTTGAAGTTGATCTGTCAACAGACATCACAGGTTGCTGTAAGATGCACAATTTAAGCACAGCGTGTCTGTTCCATCTTTAAAATTATGTTCTTAAGACTAAACTAATTACTGCCTGCAAAAATCTTGTTCAATAAACCCGAAACAGCGTTCATAATTTGTTAATGTTGCACCTGTGAAATGTTCAAATTGTAAACAAAGCGTTCTGTTTATAAATGCTATTGAAGTTAGATGGTTCTCACACTCCTGACCATAAATTGGGACAGTGGCCAACCAATTCAGCGAATTTTCTGCTAATTATGTGATGCCCATGCCAAGAGTAGGTCTTTACGAACTGTGCAAGAGTGAGCACATGCGAGCACAGTTAACAACTTCACCAGTATATTTCAATAACATCTCCCGGTAGTTCAAATGCATCCATTTTACTTGCTTAGGGCCAGAACTGATATCAAACAAAAGTACTTTCAACTGGCCTCAGCCCCCCAAACAAAAGTTTGTAAACATTGATATGATGACAACCGTATCGGTCCAATGAGTAAAACATCAATGTCCAACACCAGACAAAACTGCCCCTCCAAACGAAAGTAATTTTGTTTGATATCGGACATCGATGTTCTGACATGATCCCTTGGTTACAATTTTGACATGCTCATCTCACGATATGACACAAGTGCACAAACCTTCTGTTGGATGCAGATGGTCTGATAGTCCTCCTCTAGTTTGCGGATCTCCTCATTCATTTGGTCAAGTTTCTCCTTCCAGTCAGCCACAGGAGGGGTTAGTCCACCTGGAACACAACAAATACGTCAACTTGCCGCTCGCCTCCACAAATACAACCTTCAGTTCCCAACGATTACATAAAGCGGGTGTAAATCACAGGATTCAGATTTAGGTTAGGTAATGTGATTCTTTTCAGCACACATTCTATAGCAGTTGTATGTGGCGTTGGTCATGTGGCACTTTGTCACAATACAAGGGCTGGTAAGAGGCCATTATGTCACAAAACTTGCTCAATGGTTCATGACCAAATTGGCTTAATCTTATAAATATAATGGTGCTCCCACTAAAACTTAAAAAGTCAAATCTTGCCAAATTAAAAAGTCTGAATTTATATCTACATAAAACAATGCTAGACTTACGTTGTGCAAAATAAATGTTAACTAGGTTTGCACCAAGTATTCATATTTTCATTTATTTTCACATGAAAATTTGCACTACTGAATTTAAATTACCCTTTTTTTATCAAGTTTGCAATATATTGAAGTTGAATTTGACTTTCTGGAATAGTTTACTAAGCTGGTTATCTGACAATACTAATGATCTGCAACTAGTTTGCTAATAACATTATTGTTTTTACAAGACATGTTTAACATTAACAAGATTGCCATCTGAAGCACACACCATATCCTGATCAAATGGGCATGGATGTCAGTGGCAGAAATGGAGGCTAACTTCTACAAATGAAATCTCATGATTGTGTGATATGAACGTACTCTTGAAGGTGAATGAAGGTAGACTGGGTAGTTCTGGACAGTGAGTTAACACCAACGTGTCGCCCTCTCGATAGATATTTTTCAACACCCCTGCAAAGAGAAGACTGTTGTTTTCAAATCACATCACACCTCTAGACAGAGTCACTATTAAAATGCATGTCTGTTCATTTCCAATAAAAATGTCATATTTTTCAATCTTGTTAATTTTGAAGTTTACTGGAAAATGTTAGTGTGCTTAGTTTGTTATATGATGTTACATGTAGCATCAACAAGCAGGCCAGATAGGTTTAAATATGAAACTCTCAAATGTACTGAACAAGAAAGTTTTATTTAGACCCCAATTACAATATATGGCATATATATTCATATTTACAAATGCAGTGTAATTTCAAATTAGGTGGGGTCTGTGACTCCTATTAAGACACTAACAGTCGCTCTCATAGGAGCCACAATAATAATTTGTTTCAACTAAATTTTACCGAAGAAAGTGCAATCTCCATGCATCAGACTCCTAGTTCAATAATTAACTCCAGAAAATGAACATTGGGCACTTACATTGAAAGGCAGTCTTGGAGATCTGACTAAGGTCAATACCAACTACGATAGTTCGGCCTTTCTTCTCTGGTGAAATTACCGATGCCATCTCTCACTTGCTGCAGATTTTCTGTGAAAAAAACAAGAACAGAATATACTAAATTATCTTTTATCAGAAATATGTCAGATACCTCAATTAACATATATAAAATGCAATTATTAAACAACTACTCCGAGAAAGCAACCGATTAAATTTGTGAGGACAAAGTTATATAACTGACACCCAGTTATCCCTCGCCTTCCCTCCTGTTAACCCGGGGATTCCCAGAACTGTTTCCTTCCCTTCAGTAAACCTGTTACCTGATATCGTGCCTCCTCTCTTCTTCTGTTACACTCTCACCGTTTCCTTCCCTTTAGTAAACCTGTTACCTGATATCGTGCCTCCTCTCTTCTTCTGTTACAATCTCACTGTTTCCTTCCCTTCAGTAAACCTGATATCGTGCCTCCTCTCTTCTTCTGTTACACTCTCACCGTTTCCTTCCCTTCAGTAAACCTGTTACCTGATATCGTGCCTCCTCTCTTCTTCTGTTACACTCTCACCGTTTCCTTCCCTTTAGTAAACCTGTTACCTGATATTGTGCCTCCTCTCTTCTTCTGTTACACTCTCACTGTTTCCTTCCCTTCAGTAAACCTGTTACCTGATATCGTGCCTCCTCTCGTCTTCTGTTACACTCTCACCATTTCATTCCCTTTAGTAAACCTGTTACCTGATATCATGCCTCCTCTCTTCTTCTGTTACACTCTCACCGTTTCATTCCCTTTAGTAAACCTGTTACCTGATATCGTGCCTCCTCTCTTCTTCTGTTACACTCTCACCATTTCATTCCCTTCAGTAAACCTGTTACCTGATATCATGTCTCCTCTCTTCTTCTGTTACACTCTCACCGTTTCATTCCCTTTAGTAAACCTGTTACCTGATATCATGCCTCCTCTCTTCTTCTGTTACACTCTCACTGTTTCCTTCCCTTCAGTAAACCTGTTACCTGATATCATGTCTCCTGTCTTCTTCTGTTACACTCTCACCGTTTCATTCCCTTTAGTAAACCTGTCACCTGATATCGTGCCTCCTCTCTTCTTCTGTTACACTCTCACTGTTTCCTTCCCTTCAGTAAACCTGTTACCTGATATCATGTCTCCTCTCTTCTTCTGTTACACTCTCACCGTTTCATTCCCTTCAGTAAACCTGTTACCTGATATCGTGCCTCCTCTCTTCTTCTGTTACACTCTCACCGTTTCATTCCCTTCAGTAAACCTGTTACCTGATATCATGTCTCCTCTCTTCTTCTGTTACACTCTCACCGTTTCATTCCCTTTAGTAAACCTGTCACCTGATATCGTGCCTCCTCTCTTCTTCTGTTACACTCTCACTGTTTCCTTCCCTTCAGTAAACCTGTTACCTGATATCGTGCCTCCTCTCTTCTTCTGTTACACTCTCACCGTTTCATTCCCTTCAGTAAACCTGTTACCTGATATCGTGCCTCCTCTCTTCTTCTGTTACACTCTCACCATTTCATTCCCTTCAGTAAACCTGTTACCTGATATCATGTCTCCTCTCTTCTTCTGTTACACTCTCACCGTTTCATTCCATTTAGTAAACCTGTTACCTGATATCGTGCCTCCTCTCTTCTTCTGTTACACTCTCACCGTTTCATTCCCTTCAGTAAACCTGTTACCTGATATCATGTCTCCTCTCTTCTTCTGTTACACTCTCACCGTTTCATTCCCTTCAGTAAACCTGTTACCTGATATCGTGCCTCCTCTCTTCTTCTGTTACACTCTCACCGTTTCATTCCCTTCAGTAAACCTGTTACCTGATATCGTGCCTCCTCTCTTCTTCTGTTACACTCTCACCGTTTCATTCCCTTCAGTAAACCTGTTACCTGATATCATGTCTCCTCTCTTCTTCTGTTACACTCTCACCGTTTCATTCCCTTCAGTAAACCTGTTACCTGATATCGTGTCTCCTCTCTTCTTCTGTTACACTCTCACCGTTTCATTCCCTTCAGTAAACCTGTTACCTGATATCATGCCTCCTCTCTTCTTCTGTTACACTCTCACTGTTTCCTTCCTTTGTTTTATTGACAAGTATGTCCCTTATCAGCAGGTCAGTAGCCTAATTTATTTACGACCTTGTTTATACACAAGTGCAGTACAGGCAGACATGACTATTTCTGAAGTGCTCACATAACATGCAGTCTTGTATGCCAGTCTTGTAAATGGGCCAGTCATGTACATTAATCATATAACATACATAGCATGCTGCACCGAGCACACAGGTGTACAGATCACTGGCCTAGCAAAAAAACCGGACCCACCTCAATGTTGCCATCATAACTTGAGTTTTGCCTACTTTGATACCTCAGAGCGTTATTTCCATCATTCAACATCATCCCAGGCATATTTATGTTATGAAAATATTGTGTCTTGGCACACTTTTGAACCCCAAATAGCAACTTCGTTTGCACTAGTCTGCACTGCTGCGGTCATGACAATAACAATGAGGTTTTTTTTCCTACGACCCCTTGCAGACTATGAGAGAATTTTTCTCTCTACAGTACATTTTAATAGAACATATCGTATTCTTAAGAACATCTCGACTTATATCGTATAAATCGTAATTATTTACAGTATATAAAACATAAACAACACACAATGCATAAAACATTCAGTGATTTTACTGTATTAAGTATTTTCAATAATGTTATAATTAGCATTGCAAATAGTGTAAAATAAAATAAACCACGTATTATAGTATTTATACATGTAGGCCTATAGCACAATTTGAACTCATTTACGTGTAATTATATGACTAGTAAATTAACTATAAGCTACAATGTTTCGTCTACGCAATTCACAATTTTGACAAGAAATGTGTTAGTTAAAGAAACTTTGTCTTGATTACATTAATAAGTCTGGAAAGATATGTCAACTGTTTCACATTATGATTATGTCATACCGCATCGCGCTCATAAAATGAGCGATATAGCGGCATGTGATGTGTTGATGCAAACCGGGGCGCCATTTACGCCCAATAAGTGCGCTAAGTCTAAGACGCAATATTCTTAAACCTATCGAGGTATCAAAGATAGACAAAACTCAAGTTATAACGGCGAAATGGAGGAGGGTCCTGACTCTACACAACAGTGACAACTGCCCATCTGCATCTTCAGAGTCAGTGCTCAGTTCTACACTGTCACTGTCAGCGGTGTCAGTGTGTATTGATCACTCGATATGTCTGTATTGTAGTGACAATGTCAATGTATGTATATATCGACAATCAATGTCGCAGTTACTCCACGCGTTCACTGGACTATAGTAGTCATAAATAGAGGTGCAATAGCCTGAGTAGAGGCAAACCTGATTCTACTTTGCGTTCTATTACTAGACTCGAGCTTGACTGTCACACTTCACACTCACAATCACGGCTCCAGAGACAGCACTGCCACTGGTTGCGTCTTACGACAACGCGAAACCGCCATCAAATCAACGAACGCCAAACGACACCACTCACTCACTTAATTACCTTAAGACGCGGACCACTCCTTCAAATTCAAGACACTTGTTCCGTGTTGGTTTACCACTAGCGGTAGTTTTCGTATTCTGCCTAACTGACACATACGCGACACCTTAAAAAGGGCTAAACTCGCTGAATCACTGCCAAGTTTCTTTCAAACGCACGTGCATAACGTTGACGCAGATAGAGGTCACAACACCCGCCCACTTGTCATGGCTGGAGGATTTGTCGGACGAGTCCAAGTTGGTGGGAGGAGGACAGGTTGACGACGGCGTCGAGCATTTGCTACATCTGGAAACTTCGCCAGATAGAATTTACGTGTTAATTATTACATTATGTTGAGGACTTAAATGTTTGTTTTTAACCAGATCAATTACTTTTATGTAATGCATTCATCAAAGATAATTTAAAACCGTACTTGGTGCACAGTGGCAAATAAAAACGTTTGCGACGTCAACACGTTTTTTTTTTAACAATGTAGGGCTTACTGTCAACTATAAACACATGTGAAACAGTGTTGGTGTTGTTATATTTACGTATTAACAACTAAGTTGATTACTCATCTTGAATTCCACCACCCACACATAGTTTTTACATGTAAACAAATACCAAAAACAACCCAACACGGAAACAAATGCATTATTTATGCAGTGCAGAAGACTAACAAATGTTACTCACATAATAATGAACACGCCAAAATGTCCACATCTGACCCTTGCCTTTTATAAGCCATTTACCATAATAATAGTAATATAAATAAATAATAATATAAAGCTATGAAGGTACAAACACTTAGCAGTATCAGTTTTTGGTTTTGTGAACTACTTAGCCAATAAGGCTATGATCTTCCTTTGTCACCAAAATGAACTATGCCTCATACTGAGCTGATAACACATTTCTAGGAAGAAGCCCTTGGTAACTTATTTAACTTATTTAACTTATTTAACGTATTTAGCTTATTTAACTTATTTAACCAGTATAACTTTTATTACTATTTTTATATTGCATGTACATTTGTTTTATTTCTTTTAAGATGCTACTACACTCCAAATGAATTTCCTCCCAAGGGACAATAAAGTATTGTGATTGATTGACTGACTGATTGTTGCATTTAGTGCAATCCTGTGCACATCCATTATAGACAACTGCTACAATTGTCTGGCTATTCACATTTTTAAAATAGGTAAAACAGCAGGAAGTTAATTGGAAAATTGGACAAGAGAATTGTTTGAAAGGAATTTGACATCTTCACACATTTACACATTTACACATTTCCATAATACACTGTACCACTACTGGTAATAACAATGAGAATTTACCATTTTGAAGGATATACATCAACGAATCATCACCAATTATCTAACTGAATGTCATAAATTTCATATAGTTTTATCACAATCAACTACTAGTACATAAATAAACCGTGGGCCGGTTTGATGAAGCGTACTTAAAGTTACACAATTACTTAGTGTCACGTGTTTGCGTAAACTCCTATGTTCGCTTATATTAAAAAATCACGTCATTTACTAAGACAATCATCTTAGCATTAAGAATGTTCTTAGCCGCTTCATGAAACCGACCCCTGGTCTTCTATGATCATGTCTTGTGATCGTCATTGAATTATTATTAACAGAATTAACATATTGCCACTAATGCAATGCAACCTTGTAGCTCACCAAAAACCAGACTCCCTAATTTTACATATCAAATTTCAGATAGGAATACAGCAATGGATTCATAAAGCGGAATAAAAGCTAATTTCACACCTTTCCATGATGATAATACTTATACAGGGTGTATTATGTAAACAACCACAGGGTACTTTACAGGCAGATGACACATCAAAGTGGTAGAAAGCTGATAATGACCTGAATAAACATAATGGAGATCCATAATAAACACACTGGACATCCAGAGTACACAGTCAGTAGCAGCTGTTGGTGGCCTTATGTCACAGTAGGGGGAGTCTCCATCTGGAGTGGCCTCCATCACTGCACAAGGGTTTCTCTTAATTGCTCTGTGTGGAATATAACAATGTTATAGGTCATGGGAAGGTTAAGTTGTCAACACAATACTTAAATATTGTTTGAAACTGCATCTACTAATATATACCTTCTGTTATGTTTTCTACGAGTCAACAAGAAGAAAATGGAAAGATATCAACGATGTCATTACTCGATTAATATACAGAGATCTGTGCTGGGAGATTAAGTCAGATTATGTAGTGAAGATAATCGGGTGTTGCATAAACAGAGATAAGGCATAGGAAGCAGCAGATGATACAGACAGGATTATGGGAGCTAATGGAAAGAGATTAGAGAATACATCAGACAGCAAGGAAGCACCACAGTGACAGTCAGAGATAGACTCATTAAGGGGTTGTGTATTAATGGGTGCTTGTGAGAGGAAGACCTATAAACAGCCTGCCTCATTAGTTCAGTGTGGATGAATACACCAAGGTGGACCTGTGACATACTGGGGGGTAGGGTACTTCACTTGTGTTTACTTCATCACTCACGAACATCAACATCTATTTTAATTCACGGAACATGACGACTGCGTACCCAAAGTCTCGAACTGCGTACAACAATTACAGCACACCTTGTTGATAAAGCATTAGAGGTTAACATCGTCATACAGGTACACACATATCATGATTCATAAGCACAGTCTGAAATTGTTTACGAATAAATTACTTGCACTGCTCTGTGCTCATTCAAACCAGAATACTCCAGTTTTTGTGGGTTTTTTTTTAAGTTATGACTTCCTGCATGCTGCTGCGGTAATGAAATCACCAGGAACTTGGAGTTAAATTGTAAACAAGATGCAGGTCAGAAAAGAATGACGCCACTGTCTGTTTGGCAAGGATTACATCTAGTATTGTCTGGCATGCAGTAGCGTAGTCATATTGGTTGGTTATAATAATTCTTAATCAAGACATTCTGGGTCCCATTCCTCTTGTTATTGTTTTGTAGCCTGGGCATGCTCGGTCACAGTATGTCACTCTAGTTCACTCAGCTGTATGACTGAGTACCTGGCTATACACAGTGCACCCATCAGTGTTTAAGTAAGCCAAATATACTTTGTTGAAAATTACTAAATGGGGTGGCTGCTACGAGAGCGACCAACAATGGTCTTAGTGGCAGTCTCCCTGTCCCCTGGTTTTGTTTATCTACAGCAAACTGATAGTTCATGGTCAGGATGTTGTTAATTGATTATATCACACATTGATTGTTTCTACTTTTATGTTATATATTCTACTTAATAACACATGTTTGTACCACTTGCTATTTTAACACATATTCAGTATTTCATAACTGAGCTGTAGATAATTCTGGTTTTTGAAAATTGTACCATTTTGTTTTTATATGTGGGTCAAATAAATACTTCTGATTCCAATTCTGATTCAGTGGTAGATATTTGTGTAGGAAGTCTTTGCAAAGAAATCACAGAATAGCTGAATGCTTCCCAGAGTAATCAAGATGGTGTTTGATTGAACAGGTCTGTCAGGGGTTAAAGTGTAAAATGCATTGAGCAGTCCTATTCCTAAGGATTGGATCACTATGGTTATTTCTGCTTGTCAACCATTATAAAATATCACTGGATTCTTTGAGTTTAAACTGTGATTTTTAATGTGGAGGTGAGTTTTGTATAACGTAGTTAATATAACAGTGATTTGTACCCTGGTGTTTTGGAAGTTGTTCGAATGATGCGAAAGGGGGCGCTTGCATGGTGGACCGATAAAACATGTACTTCTTCAGCCAGCCGACTGACAACAGGACAAGATGGCGGGAGCATTAGTCAAGCCACCACACTTTAGAAGTGACCACGACTGGCAACCTAGCACACTAGTGAGAAAGATGGATGAGGAGATTCCAGATCTACCTCCAAGCCACAGGGTCAACCGAGGAGCCAGGAGAACAAAAAGTAGGGCTACTACTTCATCATATTGGTGAAAACAGAATCAATAAGTTCACAAATTTCAAATTTCGTTGGACAAAACCATCCAAATACTCTCGTTGAAGGAAGCTACATATCGCTAGCTGATAGAGTCGAAAACCATTGATTATGTTTCGCGTAAACAAGGATACGTGACAAAACACACAATGCAGTTTGTTGACCAGCGAGATAAACACACTCGTAAAGTAAACAACACATGCGGTTACTGCCATACACATCACGTCTATGGGAAAAAGAAGTGCTGAGCTGCCAAAAAAATCTCAGTTATGCCAGAAAATCAGACATTTTCAAGTCGTTTGTCAGAGTGTGCGATGCTTTAATGAGGTCACAGGTCATGATGATGTAACACCGACAACTGCACCAACGTTCGTCGGAGGAATTGATGAGCTTAGTGTCGATGCACATCCTGATCCAGGGTGGCATATACAGCTGTACGCAGGAGAGGAGAAACTTCAATGGTGTATTGATACTGGTGCCCAGGTATCGATAATTTTATCAACCATCCTTCGGTGAACTATTAGAGACTGACAGAGTTCTCATCGGAGCTGGAGACACACAACTTGAGACTGTGGGACTTGTCAATATGTTACTTGTTCATGATACAACGCAAATCACAGAGCAAGTGTACATTGTCAAGGGTGCGTCAAAGCTACTACTGGGATTACTGCGGCCCATTCAGACAATGGGCCGCAGTTCGATTCAGAGGAATTCAGACTTTTCAAAATCCTGGCGAAATATCCTCTGTCAAACGGTGAAGTTGAACGAGCAGTCCAAACAATGAAAACTATCGTGAATACATGTGATGATGAGTATCTCGCTCTCCTAACATACAGGAACACTCCCCTTCACAATGGATATTCTCCAGTACAACTGAACATGGGGCGGAAGTTGAAAACCAGAGTGCCAATTCACCCGGACGAGTTGACTCTGTAACTACCGGACTTCAATGTTGTTCGCAAAAGGGAGAGTCGTGGAAGGCGAAACCTTATAACCGGGAGACCGAGTGTGAGTCCTTGACCCTCACTCCAGCCAGATGGCAGGCTTGAGGTAGATGACCATGAACTGTGATCGGACATTACAAGGAACAGTCGGTGCCATTACAAGAACCTTCCGTGTCCAGGAAGACTGGCAGAGCAACCAGGAAACTGACAAGGTATAGAAGGGTGGTAAGTTGCACAAAGACTCTTAGAAATGTTAAATGAACATTTTTTTTTAATTGGAACATTTTATGTTACAATGTGATGTGCACATCTGTCTAAATGCAAAAAGAACTCTTTCATTGAAATTAACCATATCCTTAGGGAAAAGGGGAGATGTTATAAAAAATCGTTAATATAATAGTGATCTGTACCCTGGTGTTTTGGAAGCTGTTTGAATGATGCGAAAGGGGGCGCTGGTCTGATGGACCGATAAAACATGTACTTAATGTGTTACTTGCTTGTCTAAAACGTCATCTGCAGACATAGAACTGTGAGAGGGTGGGTGCACAAGTACAAAACATCAAAGGTGTGTAATTCAGGTCTCAAGACCTGTTATATAATGCCATTGATACTTCAAATGATGCATTTTCCCATTCACAAAATGTGTTGAGGACTTCACTCAAGTTACACTTGTAACACCATAAAACTCAAACAACAAACTGTTGAAATGTCATTAATTATTTACTCAATAACTGTGTTATGTTATGTAAATGGGTGTTTGTGCATGCAGATACGTATGCGTAAAACCTCGTGTGTATACCTGTATGATTGACATGTGTGCGATTTGGGTCATTTCTGTGTGCATTCATGCATATATAAGCTGCCAGCCAAGTGAATTGGGACGTGACGCGTACTGATTATGAGTAGTAACACAAATACAAATACAGCTGTATAGACTGCTGTTGATAGGAGTAACTACGCATGACGTAGCAACTCCTGATAGTGTCAATGAATGCTTTATTACTTGTGTCCCACACAAGTCAGTGTCCTTAATTTTACCTGGAACCGTGTCCTTAATCTTACCTGCAACCTCATTCTGAATATTTATCTAAGTTAAACAGGTGTCAGAAATACTGCCAGCAGCACAGTAATTACCATATCTCTAGTTTTCTCTACATATACCATAACAAATGGCCAATGATATGTAAAATTAGCTACCAACATATTTTGTGATGTGTTAGATTGAATTGTTAATGTTTATTCATACAATCCATACTCTCTTAATGTGTGTTAATTGTTATAACCCATGTTATCCAGATACTCACGACATGCTATAACATATCTAGATATACATAAGCATACAAGTTTTGTTACTTATATAATCATTATAATATGGTTGTGAGAGTAAAACATGATTAATTTTTATTGTATAGGTTTTTGTCAGTTCTGGGTTGCCCGACATTTGTTTTCATCTCATAAAAGGGTTAGAAATCACACAAGATAGTCACTCGTCAACAGTGGGTCTTGTCAGAACCTATTAGTGACCAGGGTTGCACTCTAGCCGGTCAAAACCGCTTCGCTTTTAAAACCAGGTCAAAACCGGTCAGAACCTATTAATACTATTGAAAAGTCTAACACTAACCCAACATACACCAAACTTCGCCATATTTAACTCATATACTAAGTTTACCTAGTGATAGAATGTAAATATCTACTTGATTAAAACAAGCATAGCTGGAGATTATGAAACATTAATGCTGAATTGTCGTGCAATTACTCTGAAGCAGTCCTTGTTCTTGCACAACTGTAACTGAATTGATACACATGCTTAATAAATAAAAGCATGTGTAGAACACTTATTAATTATTGTAAAGTATTCACTAGTTACAAAGTTCTTTATATGCACAAATATTCTACGCCAAACTCAAATACATTGTCTGGTGTCAATTTTTGCAGTGTCATGCTAGTGAAAATGATTGGATTTTGGATATGAATATATATAAAAGTTTTTGTTGTGCTAATATAACACACAATTCGGGAACGGATGTAAATGTATGCTTAATAGTGAAAACGACAAATGTAACACGTTGTGTGCACGCCACCTGGCGATTGTATTAGCGTTAGCCTGTTGGCATGGTGAAAGTGTTGATGTGATTTAAATTTTAAATTGTTATGCAATATTCTACGATTTTAACAACGAGTACACTTACGTCAAGTAAAATATCAACTACATCGCACTAATATTTCACTGAGAATATTGCCCAAAAAACTCGTTATTTAAAAATTATATATATATATATAGTAAGGGTAAATGTTCCAAGTATATGTAATCATCAATCATGAGAACATAGATAGGCTATCTTTTGAAAACATAAATTCAATTGGCTATTCTAAAGAATAAAACAGGACCAACAACAGAGCATGGACCATGTAATACGTTTTAGTTTTATGCTTGTTGAAAATTACGGTCTACTTTTTGCATAAGCTTGATTTGAATACAATGAGCAATAGCACCTCAAGATATCTTGTTTCTTATTCATACTGAACATATATTTTGACACTTGCATTGTTTTTATAGTGGTTAACAATTAATTACAGAAATATTGCACACAAGTATCACTAAATTACATTTTGACCGGGTTTTGACAACTTTTCATGGAAAATGAGCCCGGTTTTAACCAGGTTTTAACCGGGCAGTTAAAACCGTGCGGTTAAAACCGGGCAGTTAAAACCGGGCGGTTAAAACCGTTCAACCCTGTGAGTGACTAATAGTAATACTGTGAATGAAACTCAAGGAGACATACAAGTCTGTCTTTTATGGGTAAAGAAATGGCCTATTTCTGTCTACAAAGTTACAAGGTCTTAGGTCAGGCCAACTGTAACCTGATAGTTGGCTTACAGGGTATTTGAACCTGTGCCACACCAGTGCACAAAGCCACCTAGCCAGCAAGTCAGGCAGTCTGCATTGTCAGGTCTATTTCAATCTGCTGTGAGCATCTAACAGTCATCTATTTAACCTAGATACTCCGATAACTGTATAATGAAAACTGTGTAATTTTGCACCAGTGGCAAAGCTCGTCTAGACATTAAATGTATGTATACGTCAAATGTTGCATCATCTTCGTTTGACTGTTTGTTCCACAATTAGATAATAATGCTCTGTCCATTGTGTCCTCTTCCACAATCTCTGCCACGTCCATGTCTCTCCTCACCACATCCTTAAAATGAAATGTTCATTCTCTGTCTTCCTCTCCTAGTGTGTTTTCCCTCCTCCAGCAGCCAGCCTTCCTGCCCTCTAAATCCGACTGTCTTCCTCCCTCTGTACCACATGTCCAAACAACTGCCGTGTCATCTCCCTCGGTTCATCTGCTATACACAACCCACCCAATACTGTATAGAACAAATATAGAATATATGCTATAGACAATTCTACACCATTTTTTTGCACTTGAGATTGTATCGAATTTTATAGAATATTCTACAGAATTCTATAGAAAATAAGGTAGGTATAAATGTTTCTATACAATACTATAGATTACTCTACAGAATGCTATAGTGGCTATAGATAGATTTTCTATAGAATTCTATAGAATATTACATAACTATAGAATTTTTATAGAAAACGGAAATGGCCATAGATATTTTATAGAATCTCTGTAGAAAATCTATAGAATGTTATAGAATTTTCTGCTAAGGACATCTTCTTACATCTAGACTGTTGTCTCTACAAACTGGCCACAATCCTCATCTCTCTCTGAGAAATTCTTGTTTACATATAAATACGTAATTACTTTCAGTTACATCGGTTGCATTCTTAGTCGATATCAGCATAGTCAGCTTTAATGTCGAACACGTAGCGCAATCAAAAGAATCACACCGAGATATTAAATAATCATGAACTGTTCGGGCTTCGCGTCCACTGAGAATCAACTGGTATTGACATATACTGTGGACTGGAGGAATATCGACCCTGGCCAGTAATTGTGCTGTAATGCCTCAGCCAGCAGGAGCCAAGAAAGGCCAAGCAGACAACAGTCAATACAGCACTGGGCCAGTAATCCACTTACTGCTAATTTACATTTAAACGCCCAGACAGACCTTGATAAATAGAACAGGCATATTATGGTGGCGTAGGGATGAATTCAAAGATGGAAGGACTGTGAAGAGTCCCTTGAACTGTTCCCTAGATTGATTTGTTCTATCTAAGACCCTCCCAATAGCATTATGACTGAATTATTTTGACCCGTGAACATTTCCTCGTCCTATCATCCGTGCTGTAACCATCAAACTTATCTGTTGCCCTTCTCTCACACGCGGGATGTCGCTGGTCACGATACTGATCCTCAATTTTTTTCCTTCTTCCTATCCCCCTAAACTTTAATTTTCTCCCCCGCCCACTCCCTCCAAATTTCTCTTGATGGTCCTCCCATCCCAGTCATGGTACCCCTCCTATGCTTCTGTTCTCCACTGCGAGTGCCATCTGCTTTCTCCATTATTCATTACATGACGTCCGTATTTAGCCATTGATCAAATTCATGAATTAGCCGTTATATTTTTAATGGTGCCTGGAGAATCAAAAATCCATTTTGTGTAGTGTCAAACAATTGATTTTTGAGAACATCACTTGTACATGCATGCACACACATGCACGCACGCCCACACACACACTCCAGTGATATACCCAGGCCTATATGGATTCATTTCACCTCAGGGTATGCCCCTTGGTGCCTCAATATCCTATTGAGGCACCAATAATATAACACTGTGCGTAAATGGCAATTTACCCCATCTTACAGCTAGCATGGCTATGTCCATCAGCACGAATATTCAGAATAATAATGTTTATCTTCTTGTGAAGGTTATCCTTTTTAAATAGCTCCACTCACAGAGCTACATGCATGACTAAACATGATAATGACTTAGTCATGAGGTCACCTTGGAGAGCTGCAGCCATTAGCAGACTTGTGCTCCCTCATTGATCAGCAGGATCGAACTGAGCAATTGCATTTGCAAAATATTGGAAAGACTTGATATGACGCCGATAGTGGAAACTATATATTATACAGTTTAAAATAGAAAACAACTGGTTGTTTTGTGTGCACAATCTGATATGAAAAATGTCCCAATTTTCAACAACAAACCACAAAGGAATCTTAAATAATAAGTGTACAACGAAATCAAAATTGGCATCTAGGCTCCTGGGTTCTATCACTGTGTTTTTAATGATTGTCTACTATGTCATTCTGGGCCCTAATCCTGAGTGGTATTTAAAAGGACAATGTCCTAGGGCCTATGTCATTGTGGGCCCTAATCCTGAGTGGTATTTACCAGGACAATGTCCTAGGGCCTGTGTCATTGTGGGCCCTAGTCCTGAGTGGTATTTAAAAGGACAATGTCCTAGGGCCTGTGTCAGTGTGGGCCCTAATCCTGAGTGGTATTTAAAAAGACAATGTCCTAGAGCCAGTGTCATTGTGGGCCCTAGTCCTGTGCGGTATTCACCAGGACAGTGTCCTAGTGCCTGTTTTATAGTGGGTCCTAAACCTTAGTGGTATTCACCAGGACATTATCCCACGACCTGTGTTATTATGGGCCCTAATCCTAAGTGGTAATATCTAGGAGCCTAAATATGTTTTAACATTCCTACAGACCAGCCACATGCCCTACACAATGTCTACTGCTGCTCTACAGCTGGGTGGTACAAGGCAATGTCAGAGACAGCGCAGTGACATTGATGAGGTGACATATTGGTCACACCGGAGCAAACTGCCATCTAACGCAGGCAAGTGGAAAGTGATGCGAATTGGTAAAAGGATCACGAAGTACAAACAGATCAGACACATCCCAGTCAGCTATCAACCTAGACCCTGGAAAACAATCTAATAGTGCTTAGGTAGAGATTGTTTACACCCAGCAATAACGTTACTTGAACGTGTAGAAATTTAAGTTGACAAAACCAAAACCATCCAGAGGTTTAGAGATGGATAAAATATATATTTATTTAGTTATCTAGAAAAAAGAAACACTTTTCAAAAGAATTAAGTTCCAAAGTTTCTCTTGGTTATTATCCTGTTGTAACCATGCTTGTAATAGTTTGCACATTCAGACAGTTCATACATTTTTTTGAATACACAAGTTCATGAGATGTATTATTTATTAACACATTCCACAAACACATCATGCATCTGATGTCATAATTCATATATTTTGGCAAAATGTACTTTATTTGACTGGTTGACGTCATTGGATGACAGCAGATATCTCTTGCGAAAACTACAAATGTTTTGTGGGGAGTCAAACTGCAGTTGATGTTGATAGATCATCTGAACCACTGACGGTATGAGTACGATCCCAGATTCCCAATCACCATTCTGTAATTAACAGGATAAGGTTGAGCAAATGACATTAAATGGTATGACTTACTGCATTATCATCACTGCAGGTCAGGTATACATTTCTGCAAGGCTTCTGAAGTCAACGACAAGCTGGCAGCTTCAATGACAGACAAGAAATCACATCATGACACACGATCCTACAATACTGTGTGCGTAAAACACCACATCGATCCTACACACGAAACACACCATGGATTATTCAGCAGATGGAAATAACACTCATTATCCCAACGATCCTATGTTTCCATGGGAAAGTTTTAACAAAGTGTCACAGTGCTCCGGTTCCAAAGTCCCTTTGTCTGCTAGTTGGACGACCAATGTTTATAAGGTTACACTATAAAGACGACAAGTGTTTGGGGATTTCCCACACTGGTCTGTAAGTCAGCTGGTTAGACTGTAGTTTGGAATAAGATGGATGTTCTGGAATATGTCTGGGTGACAGTGGTTGTCAGTTCAAATCAACATGTTCCTTCCTGTGCATTCTATTCCAGGCAACACTGCTTGCAAGATCTTGATTTGAATATAAATTTATCTTACCTATTTGCATTTGTACACAAAAAATATCACAAATATGGCTAATAATTCACTGAAAACAGAGCATTTAAATTCCCCAAACTGTTTACTTCACTACTGCCTGCGTGACACTAGTGCCCTTTATTAATCTAACAAGCCGAGTAATTAATTTTATAAGCAGACAATAAGCTAGAGCTCAGCCAATTGAAAGGCCACAAGTACCGTAAGTGTAACACAAATCTACGCAAATTGTATTACTTTGTCCATGTTTGGTGCAATTATTACACCTCTGTATATCATGCCAGAAACTGGGGTTCAATTCCCAACAAGGAGCTGTTTTGTGGCTGGTGGTGTGGCTATGACAGCTGTGTACATATGCAAATGTGTGCATGAATTCATGTTTAATTTATCTTGCTTTTCAATATCATTTACTTTTTTGCTGTTGGGACAAACAAAATGATCCGTATCCTACCCACTAGTCCAATGGTGCCTTGCACCAGCACAAACCAATGACTGCACCACAATGCCAGCACAGTGCACACTTAGAAACGATTACACCAGTATTTTAGTATCTAGTTGCAAATGGTTCTGATAACAGGCATTTTATTACACAGGATGCTGTGCCTGGTTATTGAGGACATCTAGGGGAGACAGCTGAAGGTGACTGGTGCTGGTGTCACAGATCAATGACAGCCATGTCACCTTTGTTTAAGTTACACACTACTGTTTTTATGGAATCTTTTTACACCATCAGCAGCCTGTCAGTGTCTTGGGTGCAGTGACCTCTTAGCTCTGGAATGTGTTTGTTTGCGGAATGTGTAACTCAAGTACTCTTCTCCATTCCCACACATATATTTTGACATACCAATCTGAGTAGAAATCACGCAATATGTAATTATATGTGTAATTATGTAACATGTTTTCATGTATAGCAATGACTGGGACAGGGTTGTATTACGTAAATCATGTTAGAATTTAAACATACCTTAAAAATCTTGTTGGGGTTTTATGGAATAACACCTTGTTGTAACATGTTGGCAAGTGGTGGAAACTTGAAAATTAATAAACTATAAAAGTATTGTGATGTGAAAAACAGAAAAACAAAGCTAAAGTGCAGAACTGGTTAATGTGTCTGACTCTGTCATAAATAGTATGGCAATGAGCCTCCCAACAGTGTCAAAAAAAATATAGGCCAACAGCTAAGATAAATGTCATAAAACTAGAATACATAAACCACTAACCTTGACCAAATCATTCGTTTGCTATCAATATGGCTGCCGTTCATCCAACCACATCAACATATGCAATGACTACTGATAGAAACAATCCAATCTATCACTTCTTACACATAGAATCGATGTTGTAAACAAACTAATTTAATAGAAGTACGCAATCTCCTTAATGGGTGCTTCCTCTGATATTCCCATTTGAAATTGCCTTATCTCTAAAACATAATTATGTTTTAAATGTCATCTATTCAAAGTTCATCAGATATTCTTTATCTGTTACAAACAGTTGTTGTACAAGGATGTTTGGTTTTACTTTTAGCTGTGGTATTATGATGTATCTAGATCTTCAATGTACGTACTACATTTCTAAAACCTGACCAGGACATTTCAGTTAATGCCAAACTGATCTCAGCTTCATCGTTATGTTATGTTTCAGATGACCTTACGACCTTCACATTAAGACCACCTTCCATGGAACGATTTTGGCATACCAGGAGTGGAGCACCAGTTTATTTGAATGTATCCTATCTGATTGCCCCTCACTGTGTAAGTAACCATGACTAAAACCACATAACAGGAGTAATGAGGCATGATTGCATGGCATTAAGATTACAGCCTCCCCACTGTGGCCACCCATCTCCCAGGTCAAGAGGTCAACACAACTACTCCCCCTACATGTTAATAATATTACTATTAACATTGGTATCTGTATGATAACATCCATGCCCAATCCTATGTTGGTCAGATAGAGAGAGTACAGCTTTCAACCACTTGTTCGACACAACAGGTTTCTATGTACTGTTTGGCAACATCATCCTCAATTTACCCACTTTATCAGCTTCCTGGGAGCACTTGCTATCAGAGAGATGTGTCAAGAACATCTGTTCACACAAGTTAATGGATTGTGCTGCAGCTAAGTACCTCATGATCAGCCCTGATGGCATTCTGGCTGCATGAATGCCTGCCCTGGTCATATAACTTAGGTACCACTGGAAGAACATGGTGGCATCTGTGTCAGAGTGTGTATTATATGCTGTATCATAACCATGTACAATATATGACATGTCATAGTTCCTGATCAGCAGTGCTCATCTGCAGACTTACATGTATACAAATCCGATGTTTTTGGACTATTTAAAACAATTGAATGTGCATATAATATATTTTAGCTCTCTTGACTAACTGTGATGACATGTAAATTGTTTCACTTTCATTATTTTCAACATTTGGTGTGTTAATAAACACTGACAACTTCACATATGACCAGTAAATACGTCACCAAAATTGAGAACATGAGTTTCATTCACTATTTTCATCTCATTTTGAAGAATACATGTTTCTGTAAATCCCAAGCTACAGTATTCTATTGACACCCAATTGAAAAATATCCTTCAAACTCAGATATTAATGAAGAATCTTAACACTGAAACATTTGTGAGACCTTGTGTAAAACCTGACAATTGTTTATGGTAAAATAGTAAACATCTAAATGTTCCGAATGTCCCACAGACACATGCGGAATCATCCCGATAAGAAGCAAGGACTTTTAAGATGTTTCCCATTCAACACTGATGAATTTATCTTTCCACTGAGATGTGATTTGATCAGTGTCCCCAAGAATGGTTGGTGATGTATTGGATAATTGCTCTATTAGACTAAGTCCAACTTTGGACCACAAATTGAAGACAAAGACATTAACCTCACCAGGACTGTGCTAGACAGTCCGTGATAGTGACACGTAAGTTGTGAGTTTCCCACAGCATAAAAACAGACATTTATTACTAAGAGTCAGATAGCCAACTTTCCCACAGAAAAACTTGCATGGGATTGTGATTAAGCGCAATTTATGTAAAAGCATAAATCTGTTCAATGCAAAATTTTAGTTCTAATACAGATTTAATTGCCCTAATAACCTACAATCAAACCTAAAACTTGTGTATATTATTCATGATGTATATTTTATTGACCATACCTTGTAAAGATACAAACATATTTTCTTGCGTCTCAGCTCAGATTTAGCTCTGTTTCATGTAATCCATCTTCTGAAGTCTTGTTTTCTGCAGGTAGTTCTACTGATTTATTGTCACAACAACAAAGACTGATTGAGTCGGTTGAAATATTTGCAAAAAACACAAGAGTTTCTTGTGTCACTGTTGCCAAGCAATTACCATGTGAAACAGACCCAACTGCAAGCACCTGTGCTTGTCTATAGACGTATACCTCTCTTCACATACTTGTGTTACACTTTCAAATCAGTCCAAACAGAGGTTATTCGAGTACACACACATGCTAGATGATGCTCTAGATATCAGAATACATATCACTTTGGGGATCTTTGACTGTTCTACTTCATTTCATTTTATGTACATATATCATTATCAAAGCTGATATGCAATTGCATGGGGAACTAATAAAGAATTCCAATTAGTAACATGTATTAATCATCAATTCCGTTTTAAAAACTTCTTGATTTTGGTAAGAATACTGAACTACGTGACCCCACTTATAAGGTCAAAACCAAATTGTACGTACATGTAACTATGCAACATGTACGTACATGGAAACATATATATGCACTAAATAATTACATTTATAAATTATAGATTCAGAATTTACACTAGATATAAAGGTATGAGCTGCATATAGAAGACAATCACTGAATCAGCCAGACAACAGCTGCCTCTACAACAAGTGCTTCATCCATTCCCGCTATTCAGCTGGCTTAATGCAGGATTCTCACTTCTCAGTAATCCTTTTGATTTCATTGTCGAGATGCCACCTAGAGCTTAATTGATTATTAAATTAATTCATAGTGATCAAATTTATCAAACAAAATGTTCAGTATTTTATAGTTTTTTCAGTAAAAACAGTGTTTAACTGTAATTCTTGATGGTTCTGGCCATTTCTTGTCCTAAATCCAAAATGTTGAGTGTTTTACATCAGAAGCCACGACAGTGTATTCAGCACATATGGCTGCCAAGTGCCACTATCCATTAAATGTCCCTGCAGTAGATCTAGTGTTATTTTGTACACAAAACTGGTTATCTATAAATCAGTCACTGAGCGTTGGCCCACTGCTGATGAATAGATCTTTCAGGTTCAGTGCATCACCGTGGGAATGGCATGCGCATTGTACCTGTCTAATTGTCTGGAAATGTTGCCATTCTTCTATTATTATATGAAACAGCATGTGATCGATCCTGCATAGCATTTGTCTTATTTTTTTATTTAGACAGTAAGTTTATTATATTTTAGATCTTTATCACTTTAATTATGTGGTCATGGATCTATGGTCTAAGCGTAAGGCTAAGCCTATGACCAATATGGCCCAGTATGGAACAATGTCAGTTAGGCTAATACTATCTAGGGGTAGGCTATGCCTAGCAGTATGCCATACTCCCCATACTGGCCACATAACTGTTTATACTTATAGTCTGATAGACTAGTTTGTGACAATGATTGACAAGTAGTATACTTGTATTCTACAGTATAATACATGTCTTCAAATAACACCACTAAGCGGTTCATCACATTCTGACATTGTATTGTGATTGACACATCTACTCAACAAACTGCATTATATTACATTATTACGGTGACAACCGCTATTTTTTTTAACCAATGGGGCATATTATTATCCTATGCCCAGTATTACAATACACGCATCACAGCAGTTTTCTTTTTTAGAAAGGACTTCGTTTAAAAAAAACAGGAACATGTCCTTTGCTTTATCATTCGAAGATTCACTGAGTCTGAGACAAACATCAGCGATGAAAGTGCAACAATCATACATTACTCTAAAAAGACTGTCGTTAAGTAATTTAAACGGTAGAAATCAACTAAGCCGTTTCGCTGATTAGACAGGCTGTCAGTGTTACTGCCGAGGCTCTGGTGCCAGTGGAGGCGGTGCCCTAGAGGCTAGATCAGTGCTACCCACGTCATCCGACCATTGCTAATTTAACGACACCGTTAATCATCCTAAATGACCTAATGTTACTAACCGATCACTTGCGAAATTAGCAAGGATTTAAACGCAACAATCGACAGTGATGTATACAATTTCTATGCACTTACTTGGAAATTCCTCCGCTTTTGTGCCTTTGACAGATTTCGATACACTCACTCCACGGATTACTAGTTTGCGTGACACCGGCGCTTGGTGGTTTGGTACGATGGACGCCTCATGAATATTTATTAGAGGGCTCTGCTCATTTTTAGAATAGGGTGGATGGGTTAATGACACGCAGCTCGGCGTAGTAAGTCGACGCACTTCTAGTTCTACAACAAATTTTAGAGCAGACGAGGGAGTGAGTAATATAGCAGTACCGTAGCTATCATCGAGGCAGAGGATCAATTCTGGATAAATTAGTATTTATTTTCATAACTTAAGAGGAGGCACGCTGCATATATATATATATATATATATATATATATATATATATATATATATATATATATATATATATATATAAATGCAGCAGCAGATGGCAGCTCAATGGTGCCAACGGGTGTATAATACGCGTACATCTATTTAGGTAGATGCGTAGAGTATATATATGTGTGTAGATGACGTTACTATTATTGATGTATTCTACCAGACAAACGATGCAACATGATGCCAAATCATTTTGGCCACGTTCGATTTTCGCAGAAAGAGCGCGACAAAAAAGAATTTGGGGAGTACCCTAGCTATTTGCCTCCACTGTTTTATTTGCTTTTACGGCCCAGTATAATACATGTCTTCAAACATTAATAACACCACCAAACGGTTAATCACATTGTACTGTGATTGACACATCTACTCAACAAACTGCATTATCTGACATTGTTACGGTGGCAACCGTTATTTTTTAAACCGATGCCCGTTATTACAATATAAGCATCACAGCAGTTTTCTTTTTAGAAAACAGGAATATGTCCTTAATCATTCGAAGATTCACTAAGACAGACATTGGCGATGAAAGTGCAACAATCATACATTATTCTTAAAAGATTGTTGTAATAAACCCACATATGCCTGGCTTTTCAGGTGTTTATAATATATTTATTTAACAAGATTTAACAAGACTGCCACCCAGAGAATTAACTGTAGATGGCAGGTAGACAAGGCTTGGCTTATCGAGAGTCCAACCTTTTTTTATCTACGTGTATCTCGCCTTTCTGAGGTATACATGTGTCGATTTTATTTTTGAAAACATATTCACACTATTAGCACCCACACAATCAGCAGATAATCTGTTCCATTCATTTACAGGGGCGTACCAAAGATTGACATGTTGGGGGTTTCCAAACGGGTAAGACCAATGGCGCGGGAACGAAACGATTTTTCGCCGCATCTCCGCCGCATATCTTCGCATCTTCCTTCACCTTGTGGCTGTCTCGGTTGGCTCAACTATGACATCGGAAGACAGGGGGTGGGGATGGGGTGCTGTTGAAAATTTTCGCCGCTGCACCGCTGTAAATTCACTCCAGCTTCTCCGCTGTCTCGGCTGTGAACTCATGACATCCGAACACGGGGGGGGGGGGGGGGGACAGTGCTGTTCAAAACAAAGTTATAACCCTAACCCTGTTCCCGCGCCTTTGGTATTACCTTACCTTAGGTCTTAGGATATCTTAATTCAGACTGTTCTGATGGCAGGATCCTCTTGGTTCCTCATTGATGAGATCTTCTTCTTCGGGATCTAATATTACGCATTTTTGGTTTCCGGTTCCAGTGTTTAATGTTAATGGGGCTTCATAGTCGTATAGTATCTCTTGTGTTGACCACAATTTGTCAAGGCGGTTTTTAAATTAAGTTATTGATTTAGCTTGTATTACCGAATCAGGTAAACTGTTCCACGGTTCAGTCACGGTATTATCGTCATCCTTCCGTGCATTCATGTACATTGCCATAATTTCGATCATACAGCAGTGCAGAAATTTGAAAGGGTTTCCGGGCAACCAAAAAACCCCTGGGTACGCCCCTGCTGTACATTACCGTATGGATCATGCAATAGTGAGGACTTTGGGGGGGTTCCCTGCAACCAAAAAAAAAACTGGTTACGCCATTGATTTACAGTCCTTTGTGAAAATAGGAACTTTCTTGTATCTAATCTACACTGCTCCTTTACTAATGTAACTTCATGTCCTCTAGTCATTTTATCTTTCTTAAATGAAGACAAATTAATATTTTCATAACCATTCAATGTTATAAACACTTCTATCTGATCTCCTCTCAATCTCCTGGTCTATAGTGCTGTTAGACCACATTCTTTTAGACGTACTTCGTAATTAAGATCCCTCAGTTTTCATATCATTTTAGTCGCTCTTCTCTGCACTCTTTCTAGCATATCTATGTCCTTCTTGCGGTATGGCCTCCACGTTTGTATACAATATTCTAAATGAGTCCTAACTATTGTTTTGTACAGCGGTATTATTAGTTCTTTTTCCTTATATGCTATATTTCGTCTAATTAATCTAAGGATTTGATTTCCCTTTGAAGCTGCAATTCCGCACTGCTCTGAAACCTTCATATCAGCACTTCATAGCCCTTATTTTTTAGCTACTATTTCCGGGTTACAATTACTGTCCAAATAGCCTGATTCCGCCCCGCCCCCTGAACATAGCCTCTGGTATTGGCAATGAACTAATATCTGGTAAACATCGAACTAAAATACTCATTTGGGTCTTCTGCCATTAAGAATCCCTCTGATATTATAATTTAGAAGAGAAACGTAAAAGAAAGCAGTCATTTATTTTAGTTTATAATAAATGTAGTATTTCCTTTGTTCCATAGAGATGTAATATCAGTATGAATAATATTTTTCGAACTTTTATTATTACGTTTGCCAATAACGGTCTGTGTAATTTGTTCAAAAGTGAGTAGGCCCAGTTGTCCAAAGTGGATCAATGACGTCAGGCAGTCGCGGGTCTTTTGCGTATAAATTCTCGGAAACCAGGCTGAGAGGCGCACCAATACAAAACGATTAGTCAGTCTACATTCTAAAAAATTCTAAAAAATAAAACAATCTATAAAATTATATACAATTCCATTTAATATCTATACACAATATGCTATAGGAAATATAACAGGATTTTTTGCGTAAATCATTAGAATATTCTATAGAATTCTATAGAATTTCTATAGTTACAGCAATTTCTAAAGTATGCTTTAGAATATTGTACAGATTTACGCAAAAATCCTATATCATACTTCTTATTATTACATATTTTCTATAGATTGATTTGATAAGAGACTTGTTATGTCAATTGAATAAAGTGTTAAATGCACCCATTCGTACTGCTCCATGGTAGGGATCGATGGTAAACTTACGGTCGCTGTGTCTAATCTACGTAGGCTTATATTTCTCAAGTACCAGTTTCACAAGAAGATGTAGAATCGATGCATCCGGTAGTGCCTGCTGCCCATTCATACACAACTCATCTGCAAGCTCAATAGACATCCTCCCGGGTTCATTTCCTCTGTCGATCAGTTCATTTTATCACATATTCATCCCTGTCATTATATTTCCGCTTTCCAATGCCGCATTCGTGGCCGCTGCCCGATTATCATTCTACTTAGCGTCAAACAGCACATTCACTTGCCTCATTGTCGCGTAATTGGTTCATTTTCATATATTCTACACTTAACTCCTTTAACATATTCCATATTTAAACCATATGTATGGGTCATTAACAGCCTCTTCATCATAACATCCAGACCATTATAGCACTTTCTACATCAGGTTATCTACGCTATAGCACCAGGATTATTATTATTATTCCAGGGCTATGTCATGTAGGGGAGACCGGGGTAAGTTGTTTGTTTGTTTTGTTTCTGTTTATTTCTGTTTGTTTCTATTTCTGGCACAACATTCTGAAGGATGGCTTCGGCCAGTGATGTTTGTCTTGCTTTTGGGCATTTCCCTTCATGATTTATTTTAAAAAAACAATACACTGGTTGACTGCTCAAGAAAGGAATGTCAAACCGTTTTCATATGACATTTACAATGTCACCCCTTGTGTTGAAACACCGGGTTGTTTAAATCATTGGTCGGTACACTGATATAAATGAATATAACAACATAGATCTATGTTATCTCAACGAACTCATCACATATCTTCCACTTCCGTGCTGTTGACGATCACTCCGCCGTCTCGCTGTCAGTCAACACTTCGGAAAACGGCAGAGGGGTCCGGCTGCTGTTCTAGATTTTTTGCGGCGACGTTCATAATTTGTGAAGCTCACCAACAACTTCGATTCGCATCCCCCTTCAGGCCCATCGGAACCATCACACCTAAGTATGGGGGTGTTGTTGAAGATTTTTACTGGAGCTTCAGCACCACTCCGCAGTCGCGCCCGTCGCGCCCGTCGCGCCCGTCGCGTCCGTCGCGTCCGTCGCGCTTTTGGTCAGGCTCATAAAAACTTTCTGTTTGGATTAATTGAAAGATCGATGGAACTGATTTGTCGTTCTAGGTTACTTACTTTCCTTTGTACTGCCGGATCTCGAGTGTAAGAAGGCAGAGCAAGATCATCTGCATAGATTAGATAGTCAAGTGAAGAGCAGAGGTTCCATCTGATGCCAGTCCGCTGTTGGTAGATCATGTTTTTTGTAGTCCAAGCGATGGCTAGGGTGAAAAGAAATGAAGACATGGCACACCTTTCTCGGACCGGATTTCACAGTGATTTTTTTTTTTGAGTTTCCGACACTGCAGGATAAATTCCTGTAGAAGATCTGGATGCGTTTCACCAGCTTTTCTGGAATTCCATAATGCCTCAGGATTTTCCAAAGGCTCTCCTGTCGAATGCTTTTTCAAAACCTACAAAACTGATATATATTTTTCTCTGCCATTCGTTGCATTGTTCTAGAATGTTCCGCAAAGTGAAGATGTATTCGGTTGTTCCTCTCCCTTTTTGAAGTCTGCTTGTTCTGGACGGAGAAGCTTGTCTACTGTTGTTTTCATTCGTGTCATGATGATCTTTGAGAACATTTTGCTTGTTATGGAGAGTAGAGTAATTTTTCTTCTTTTCCCATACGTTGATGAAGAGAGGTGTAGTATCTCGGCTGCCGTTTCTAGGTCTGTCTTGAAAACTTAATGCATTTGTTCCTGGAGCCTTGTTGTTGTCCAGTGTGGTTATTGCTGCTTTAATCTCAGCCTTCGTTGGTGGGGTCACTTCTAATACCAGGTCTCTTTCTGCAGGCTGTGTGTCTGATGGGTGTTGTGGGTCTGTTCTGTTAAGTATTTCATTGAAGTGGTATATCCATCTTCTTTCTTGTTCCTCTTCATTAGTCAGCAGCCGTCCGTCTTTTTCCATGACTGAGGGGTTGACCGTGTTGTTGGTGTTTCCACAAATCTGTTTAATTATCCTGTACACCGTGCTCATTTTGTTTGTAAGTTCTTCTAAATGCTTTCTTTTGTCACTTATATTCGTGTGATTGTGTCAACAAGACCGACTTCACCTATTCGTGTGATTGTGTCAACAAGACCGACATCCTCTGCCAAGTCGTCTAGTGTCAATCTGACACAGGTCTCAACGGTAAAATGGGATCGGCCAGTAATATTAAATACAAACGTGAGATCCCTTGTACCCAAAATAACTAATTTTTTGCAAATACTAAAACTGAACTCAGCTGATGTTGCAACAGTAACAAAAACATGGTGTAGGGACCACATACCAGATGAGTCCATTCGAATACCCGGATACTTCACCATCAGGAAAGACTGTGTTGACACACGCGGTGGAGGGGTCATGTGCCTAATTAGACTTGGCATCCCCTTTAAAGAATGGACATAATTACGGACACATGGTATGGAGACGTTGTCGGTCTCGCTTCACCCTCACAAGTTACCGCGACAATTTACACATATTAACGTTGAGGTGATATACCACCCATCTAATGCAGACAACAACATTATGTCGAACCACATATGCCGATGCCTGTATTACATACTGCAACGCCACCCACGGACTGGCATCATCATATCTGGTGATTTCAATCATCTACCCGAACGACACCTGAAAGCCCACTATCGTCTGAAGCAGACAGCAACTGTTCACACACAACATGGATCAACTCTACCGACAGCCACACACAGTTTGCCCTGTCGGAAATGCTGACCATGACGTGGTCAGTTGTGAGCCATACGTTGATTAAAAATTTGACGCTGGATATCGACAAGTAGCGACTACGAAAGTAATGGGACAAAATGAGCTGGGTCCTTAAAGATTTCTCCACGTTGCTTGCCGGTCCAGTTGCTGCAGTTTACAACAGCTCACTTTGGGAGGGGCATGTTCCACTTATTTGGCGTTCTGTGTGCGTCTGTTCCCTACTGAAAAAGCAACCACCAGATCAAATTGAAACGAATCTGAAACCAATATCTTTAACTGCTGTAACCTGTGAGGTAATGGAAGAGTTCATAGTGAAATGGGTCTGGGACGTTGTGCATGAAAAAGTTGACCCAAACCAATATGGCTCCGTTAAGAAGTGGTCCACTACTCACGCTCTCATTGACCTTTTGTACCAGTGTTATACATACACAGATGCGTCCAAGCAATTTGCTGGGATACTACTCCTTGACTTCTCAACGGCATTCGATCTGATCAATCACAACATTCTATTTAAAAACTTACAAGTCTTGGTCTCCCTCGTGTATTTATGACATGGATTACTAGTGTTCTCACCGAAAGGACACAACAAGTGAAAATGTGCAACACAGTATCCAACTGGAACTACATCCATGGAGGCGTCCCACAAGGCAAACAGCTGGACCCCGTACTTTTCGTCCCATGATAAACGACCTACAAACAGCGTACGTAGATGACATGTGCATCGTTTACACTGGACCCGACACCAGGCGCCAAACCTCCAAGAAGCAGCTGACGCTGCATTCAGATGGACAACCCAAAATGACATGAAAATCAATCAAAGTAAGACCAAAGAGATGATTATTGACTTTTCAAAACCAACTTGACATGTGATGTACATGTTGGGGAAATAACATGAAAAGTAGGCAAGAGACTGTTTCTGTTGCTTTAACTCAAACGGTCAGATATTCCCGTTGAAATCCTTCTAACTGTACACAAGACGGTGGTCCGACCTACATTAGAATATGCTTGCCCTGCATTGTCGACCTCACTCACTCTGGGACTGCAAAGTGAGTTGGAGCAAGTGCAAAGACCTGGTATGAACTTTACATGCCCGGACACGCCCTATATGAAGACTTGCGTTTGCTCAGCTGGTTACTCTGAATGAGAGACGTACACAATTATGTGAACTTTTCTTTACAAAAATCGAACAACCGCAGCACAAACTCCTGCCAACACCAAGGGGAACAACGCATAACACACGATGTGGTATGAGATACCCGCTACCCAAAGTGAAAACAAACAGAACTAAGAACTTCTATATTATTAATCAAAAGCTGTAGATAACACTAAACGTTATGAATGAATGTCTTATGTGAATACCTGTGTACGTGCATGTGTTCGTTTTACTTGATTAACTATTTAATCATACATGTCATAACGACTATTTTATAAAATGTTATTGTATTTTATTTAATCTATTTTGATTACAAATAAATAAACTCTATTTAAATACTTCTAACTGACTTATTAACAAGTTTTTTCACCTCGCTGTATTGTATTCATAATCTTTCTTTCAGTCTTTCATATTTGTTTGTCCAATTACGATTTTCAGTTGCTTTCTCTCTTGTATGCGCTCCCGTGTGTCCGCACTAATCCACCCTCTGTGTTGTCGGGTTTTAATGTCCACTGTCTCTTTGCTGGTGTTTATTTGTATGCTTTCTTGATGATTTCCCACTTCTCTTGTACTTGATCATGCATCTGCTTCTTCTTCCAACACGTCAACTCTGTTTTGTAACTTAACAGTGAAAGCTCTAGCTTGTGTTGTATCCTTTAGCAGGCGTACATTAAATCGTTCTTGGCCTTTCTGTTTACAGAAGCCTGTTTTTCTTAGCTTCAGCTTTACTGTTGCCTGAAGTAGATGATGACCACTGCCGACATCGGCGCCTCTTCTAACACATACATCAAGTAATGATCGCGGCCATTTGCTGTTGATCATAATGTGGTCGATTTGGTTTTGGTCCCGTGCATTTGGGGTAATCCAAGTAAGTTTGTGGATGTCTCTGTGTGTGAGAACAAGGTTCCTCCTACCACCATACTCTTCAAGCCACAAAAGTCACATAGCATCTCACCATTCTCACTCATGGCACAACATCCTTGGCTGCCCATGATTCGTTCTCTTCCGACATTGTCAGATCCAATCTTGGCATTGAGGTAGCCCATGATGATCAAAACGTCGTGAGCAGGCACTCTCTCCTTCTCGGTTTTCAGCATGCTATAGAAGGCCTCTATCTCATCTGGTTCTGCATCATTGGTTGGCGAGTAACACTGGATGATCGTAAGTTTGCTGTGCTTGCCAAAGAACCTGGCTCTCAATAGTCTAGCATTTACTGGTTTCCATTCTATCAATATATTTCCAATTCCTTTCTTGAGTATTAGCGCCACTCCTGCAATATGGCGGTTGTCGTCTCTGCCAAGGAACAAGATTGTCTCTCCTGTCGGGGTGATATGTCTCCCAAACCGTGTCCATCTGCCCTCACTGATTCCAAGGATGTGTAGCTTGTATGATTCCATCTTATTTATAATTTGTGCTGTTTTTGCAGTATCGAACGTTGTCATGAAATTCCAGGTTCAAATCTGGAGTTTGTTTGTTGCATCCATAAACATGTCTTCGCGCGATTAGCTTCCTTGCGGCTTTCACTAGCATCGGTCATACCGACTTAGTGCCTCAAATCTCCTTGGTGGCTGGGATCAGTTGATTTTCTTTTACAAGTTTCTGTAACAAGCTGTTTTTACGAGGTAGGGTTGGTAACCCTACACTCAACCCCCAACCTGGAGGGCCAGGAGATCGATTTTAGTATAACCTCTACTCCTTAACCAATCCGGTATAGGTGACCCTATCAGGAGTACAATTAAGACTCCCACCAGCGTAGCTCGCACGGTCACGGAGGCACGCAAGCTACCTCACCACGACAAGGTAACGATCTCACAGGGGAGCTAAAATAAATAATAATAATAATATATTTTATTTGGTATAGCGCCACATCCAGTATTGTTCGTGGCGTTTCACAACATATTAAAATACATAAAAATGGTAGAATTGCAATAAATATGTATATGTATCTTATTTTAAAATAAATATTAGTGGAAAAGAATAAAATAAATAAATACATACATATTGAATAATGTAGAATTTATAAATAAAGAAGTAAATAAATAGCAGTTATTCATCAAAATTAAATAATATTAATAATAATCAATCTATCACAATAACTATATAAAATAATACTAATAAATAAATATATATCTGTATGATTAATGATAATAAATAATTTAGTAAAACATTTGATATAGAATAGTTTACGTGAGGAATAATGAATAATCATTATACGAATACGATAACTAATTAAAATTGGTTTTAGTAGAGGGCAGTGTTCATGTAGAGTGGCACTAATATGAAACACAAAAGAAATGTGTCTTCAGACGACATTTGAAGCTGGCGAGACTGTCACAGGTTTTAACAACACTCGGTAAAGTGTTCCATAAGGACGCAGCAGCTACAGCGAACGAGCCGTCCCATGCCTTGACACGAGCGCGCTTCACTTCCAACATGTTACTGCTCGCAGAGCGCAGAGCTCTTGCCGGTTGATATGGGTGCACGAGTTCACACAGGTACACGGGCGCGTCATTGTGCATGGCTTTGTACGTGAGTACCAGTATCTTGTAATCCACTCTGCGCGCAACAGGCAGACAAAGAAGTTCGCGTAACAGGGGCGTGGCGCTGTCACTACGTGGACGACGCAGGATCAGTCTGGCAGCCGAGTTGTGTATTCGTTGCAGACGCGCGATGTTAACTGCAGACGTGCCGTACAAGAATACGTTGCAGTAGACAATCCGCGATGTGATGATGGCATTGACTACGCGTTCCTTTGTTGGTTTGGGTAAAAAAACGGCTAATCCGATTGATGTGGCGGAGGTAGAATGAGCATGCGCTGACAGTTTGCGACACTTGCTTTTTCATATATAGGTGCCTGTCAATGAAAACACCGAGACTTTGAACACATCTTGAAGCTGTAATTATAGAACCACCAACGCGAATCACAGTGCCATCAACGATTGCATCCGCAGACTTGGGTACAATCGGAAGATACTGTGTCTTGCCGTCGTTCATGCACATAGAATTCCATGCCATCCAGTTCTTTATTTCACCCAAACAGTCCTCCATTTGCTGAACCGCAGCCGTTAAAGCGGAACGATTCAGGTCGAAATGTGAGTAGATATGTAAGTCGTCAGAATAGTGGTGGAAGAAGAGTCCATGGGCTCGAATAATGTCACCGATAGGTTGGACATATAATGAAAAGAGCGGTGGTCCAAGGACGGAGCTTTGCGGGACACCTGTCGTTAGAGTAGTAATACTCGACGATTGGTCACCGATTACAATTCGCTGCGTCCGGTCTTGCAGGTACGATGTCATCCAGTCCAGTGCTTTTCCAACAAAGCCATAGCGCAAACGTAGACGCTTAATCAAGATGTCATGGTTGATAGTATCGAAGGCGGCACTAAAATCAACGAGAACCAAGATTGTCCATGGCTGTTTTGATGGCACTTGAAACGTACAGTAGCGCGGTTTCGGTCGAATGTTTTTTTCGATACGCCGACTGAAAGTACTCAACCATTTGCTGATCAGAAACATGCGTCATTATCCTAAGCGCGACTACTTTCTCAATTACTTTGGATAATCGTGTAAGGTTACTCACAGGTCGATAACTGCTCAGAATGTCTTTGTCAAGTGATGGTTTCTTCAAAAGCGGACGGACAATTGCATGCTTAAGCGACTTTGGCATGACTGCCTCGTCCAGTGAAGCATTTGTAATCCGTGTGATGACAGACACAGTACTTGTCATATTGTCTCTTAGCTGAATTGCAGGCAGAGGATCCAACGCGCACGTTTTGCCAGTAGTACGTACCACAAATCGCAGTGATCTCTGTGTTCGTTGTTGGATCAAACGCATGGATACTGTCAGTGAAACAACGTCTTTCATCTGTTGGCCTATCGATGATGTTGAAACACTGCAGACCTCACAGGAGCTTGTCAATCTTTTCACTAAAGAAACGTGAACATTGTTCGCATCTTTGGGCTGTCAAGTGGAATCCAGGGTATTCCTGCATGCGGTGGCCATCAAGCGATCTCAGTAATCGAAACATGGTTTTGTTGTTTGCCTTCTCCTGGCGGTTTTGATAATAATCCGTTTTGAGTGCTGATATCAAAGCAGTGCATTCTTCACGAGCGGTGACATATTGAACACCTCTTCCATAAATATTGGGGGTAATCCTATTTTCATCCCATCCCCACCAAAAAGCCCCCGGTTCCGACGTCTATGATGTAAGTGAGTGTTCTCACCAGCAGTCCTTGTCACACGGCCTGTTAGTGTTGCTAGGGTTGGACAAGCAGCCCCCTTTGGGTAAGAAGCCCCCTTCTACATCTACGTTCTAGGTGTTTGGTGTCTCTTTTTGATGGGTGAATGCAATGCTGGGACTGGTTTGTGCAAAATTATGTTTGTATTTATAATGTTTTATGAAACATAAGGATTACGTTTAACCTCGGGCAACTGTTGTTATATTTATAATAGTTTCATTCATTTCAACACAACGGGAAGATAATAATTAGTATTAGCGTGGGAATTGGCATTTTGCCTAGATCATGCATACTGGTAGCAAGGAGCTCCGGAATATATAATCGTGCGTGGGTCATTCTTCACGTCTTTCAATAGTGCTATGCATCTGCCAACTTTTTTTAATTCCGGGAGAATCGTCAGCAGTGTAGCAAGCTTCTCGTGTCGCGCTGTCTCGTCGAGCTGTCTCGGATCTTGAATCGTAATAGCGGGGGTGCTGTTAGAGATTTCTCGCCGGGACTTTAGCGGTTCAGCACGTCTCAGCACGCACGTCTCCCATGGTATCGCGCTGTCTCGGATGGTGACATCGGAAGACGCGGGGGTGGCGTTAGAAATGTTAAGTGAAAGTCCTACAGATTTGCCTGTATTCCAGGAGATCTGGTGATACACCTAACATCAAGGAGACTCCCGAAAATTCCGGCAGGGTTAACATGTATAGTGCTATAATGCAACGGCTGACAGTTGGATGATTACACCGATACAGTCGCAACACCGAATACTAAAAAACGCGCTCGGCTAACCGACTATCGACTAACTTTAGAAACACCATGTTATCCGCCAGGTGGCGCAGGTGTAGCGGAGAAACGTCGGCAAAATGGTGATGTCAACCATGTTGCATTTTTATCGAATATAAGCGTTTAGTAAATGATAACACCGGTAAGATTTAGTAGCGTGTCTTCTTTAAAGCTCGGTGATAAGGAATGGCCCAAGTTAACCATTATTATCGAAGCGTGTGCATCATAAAATACATTGTTATGTTAGTTGACACGCCCCACAAATGAAAGGGGCAGCAATTTGAGTAAACTGGCAGCCATTTGTTTACCCATTTGTTTACCTTGCCGGTTGGATTATTATTGTAGTAAGCTGCTCGTATTTTGTTCACTCTTCATTCACACTTCTTCGTTCTGATTAATAAATGATACTAAATAAGAACTTCACAATGTCAGTCTTTTGTGTGTCAATTGCCATGTCATAAGTCGACATAAGTCATGACATGCAAATCAAAATGTGTCCACTATCGACTGACTAAAGTTAACTAAGTCTTGACAAGTTTATAGTCAGCAGGTCATTCATTATACATCTATCTTCATGATGTGTTCCCACGAAATCTTGCTTGATCTTGCCGCTAGATACGGCACTGTTTCACAGTTATTTTGATTGGCAACAGTACATTGATAGTGATACGTGTAACTGACTTTGTCTTTGTTAATGTTATTTAAAATGTAGGATTATCGGCCATTTTTCATTTGGGGGTTCGTACGATCGTTACCAGTAAGTAAGTACATGGGCGTCTGCATAACTTATATTGCATTTCAATGTCACCTCACAGGTTTTTGCTGTTGGAACAAATAGAAGTAGCCATACCCTATATGTGTAACAGTGTATGTTCAGTGGTAATAACATTGTGACTAAATTTTGTGTTGTAGCCTGTTTGACTTGATTGGCTCCAACACAAGCTAGCACCATGTATTCAGAGTGGGCATCTGTGCAGCAAGAGATCCAGACAGACACGGCCAATGTTAGTGTGCTACACAACTTCCCCGATGTTGTCGGTAAGGAGGTCGCTAATTCTGTCGTCAAGAGTCTTGCCCAGAACCTGAGCCTGAGCGCTGCCAACAATGAGGAACCAAGCAACCTCAGCACCCCCAGTGCCGTCAAGTGGACTATGCAGGTATTTTACTTCACTGACTTGAGGGATATATTGTGCCTGCATTATTGACTCTAATTGAGATAATAACTAGTAAATGTAATGTATGTAATGCCTTTTAATGTAAACATTTTTGTAACTCTGGTGCAACTGTATATGTAATATCCAGTGGCTAACCTGGGTGTTTGTGTTCAAGCATCCTTGGGACCCTCAACATTTTATGAAGGGGTTCCAATCATGTATCAATGCTCCCACGTATTATGTTTTTTTAATTTGTAGGTATTATTCTCAAAATAACACACATTGTATTTAACCCATAATAACCCAGTCATTATCATTACTCAAGTACTAATGAGAACATGACAAATTAATGTGCCTCGTATAACATTACAAAATACAGCTTTTTGTGCTTCATTCCATGATAATTTATGTAATTTTAGAAGTTAGTGCAGCCTTTGTCACTTATGAGAGGGTGTGCTAGATGCCATGGCTTGCATCTGGAATACTCCTAAATGTGGTGCTGTTGTGGGAAACCTGACCATGACAAAAGGCCTACCACTGGAAGAGGCCGCAGGTGGATTTGCACATTTTTTTGTGGACACTTGTGACATTGTGTAGGATCCAGGCCCACCTCGATTACGCAATTATAATTGCACTTGTGCCTAAATGTCTTACCTTAAAGTGTTTATTACATCATTCCACATTGTTTCATGCATATCATACAATTATTGCGTTTTGGTCACCTTAGAAGCTGAGGCCCAAATAATGCTTTGTCTTGAGTCGGTGAGTGTGTGCTTCTGCGGCAGTTTGTTACCATGGACTGCACTTGAAATGAGTGATATAAAGCCTGCATCACATTAGCCGATTTTTCGAACCAGTTTTGGGTTGTGACCCAGGTGTTTAAGATATATAATCTTATTGTTTAGTTTTTATTGTGTTATTTTATGTAATATATGTATTATAATATATCCTGATGTAATGCCTTTGTATTGTATTTTTATTATATGTAAACACCCCTGATTCAATTTATAAATATATAATGTGTCTAAAATATAGATTTGATTACAGGTGCTATGCTACGGCCTAAACCTGCCCCTGTCGGAGCTGGAGACCATCAAGGACTGTGTGAATGTCTATTGCGAGTGGTTCTCTGCCCTCACTGCCCCCCATCTGTGTGTACCCCGCCCTGTCATTGATGACCCTAACCCCTACGTGCGAGACATGCTGCATCATCTCTACAACTTGTTTGTGCCTCGCCCACCAGAGCCTGCTAATGCAGCCGCTCCAGCAACGACCAGCAAAGTACCCCCGGCCAATCAACAGTCAGCAAATATAGGTCGGTTATACGTCTTACTGCTATAACTGTATACTTCGATAACAGTTTGTAAATAGCGTTTTTTACTTTTCCGTATATGAAGCTTTTACTTTGTACAAAACTATGAGTGCGACAATTGTATTAAGGCACTGTTTTTTAAAGTAAAATTTTCCTCCAAGTAAAACATTTTAGTTTGACTTTACATGTTGTTTTAAAGTAAAGATGTCCTCTATTGTCTCCTGTCATAATAAACACTTTGATGTTATTGAATTATTTGTAGTGGGTATGATTACACTGGCATACTCAAACTGCTATAGTGCAGTATCTAGTACTCAGAGTGCTTTACACTTTACTTCCTGGCAGACCTATTCAATCAAACGCCATCTTGACTTCTCTGGGAAGCAATCGGCCATGCTGCAATTAATGCGTGAAGACTATTCGCACACAAATATCCACCGTTGTCTATAGCCAGGTACTCATACAATTGGGAGAACTGGAGCAACATAGTATAGATGAACTAGCCCAAGGTTTGGCACGGCAGCACAGGATTCGAACACGGCTTCTCTCGATCGAGAGTCTGATGCTCTGTCCACTGCACAAGTAAAATAATTCTTGTTTTCATGTCGTTTTAATATGATATCTGCAATTTCTAAGTAACCCACTACTAGTGCCTCGTTAAGACCACGACCTTGTTGTAGGCCTGGATCTAGTCAACCGTCAGACCATCCTGTGTCACCGCGTGCTGCGCATGATACAGTCAACAGTGACCGAGTCGAGTGTGATGACACCGGACACGTGGGACAGTCTGCTCAAGTTCTTACTGGCTATCAATGACACACTGCTTGCCCCACCAATAATCAAAGGTATGTTCTTGTAGCAACAACTATATTACAGTCCCTCCTGCTTCAACACAATGAAATTCTACGTTATAAATATTTCCAACTATTGGTAGACAGGGTGATGTAATAAAAAGTACATTGTTATGTTGACAGTATACACTCCTAACAACAGTGTACGTAGATCATTTTTCAAATTTTTGCCAGGTTAGGCAGGCCGCTGTTTTAAGCATACCAAAACCGATCTATTAAAGTTGTGATCCCTGATTGTATGGATATAACATTTTAGTTTAAAATTCGAACTATTACTATAGGTAGTATAACCAGAAATATAATGATGCATATGATTATTTGCACTAATAAAAATTATTTTGGTGATTTTGAGAGCGCTGTTCTCAGATGATGTATATCCTATCTCATGTAATAAATATGTCGTACACGACGCAATATGCACAACTGCTCTGCATGTGCTACAGGAATAAATACATATATAAACTGTAAAACTGTGTGTATATACCCCCAGAAAGGTGGGATACATAACAGATCAAATAAGTTGTACTCCTGATAAGCCAAAGGCTTCCTTATCCACCATCTAGGAGTAATTCTCTTGGTGGCTATCTTGTCCTATTACATGTATATAACCACGTACTTTATTCTCATCCACCAGATGGCCTGGGGGACCAGTTGTGTGAACGCATACTGAGCGTGCTCTTTGAGATCTGGGCACTCGCGTGTTCGCGGTTCTTCCCTTCTCCGCCCATGTGGAAGACATTTCGCGAGATGTGTTGCAGCTGGCGCCACCAGCCTCCTCTTGTGGCCCAGTGGCACCGCTTTAACCTCGCGTTCACTGCTCGCATGCTGCGCCTCATGTACGGGCACGATTACCCAACTCTACAAGTCTGTGAGTGTTTCCGTTATACCGCTGTAACTGATGTATCAAGTACATCGCGGTTTACGTACGTCACAATCTTAATTTTGTGCATGACCTCTGTCAAGCTTTGCCTTTTCCACCAGAGTTGATAACGGTTATACACATGACTTACATTAGTAGTGCTGCATGACACCTCATCAGTCTGTCATTCCTGTGTACAGTTGTCACTTTAAACACTTTGCCATGTGTTTTTCTCATAAGGAAACAATGTTGTGGCCAGAATTTCAACAAAATGTACGACGAATGCACAAACGCACCAAATGTTCAGCATCCATTTTTGATGGCTTGATAGAGCTTTTGCTAGGCAACAGGTCACATGATGGATAGATAAATTTTATTTCAGATATCTGCATTTTGGTCTGGGTTGTTCCAGTTGAAAACATCAGTCTAGGGTGACAAGTGACAGCTTTATATTTTTGTTTGTTGTAATATATATATATATATATAAACCGACAATGGTTTATTTCTAGCTAACTATAAAGTTATGTGTAAAATTTATTGAGTATGTGATAGTAGTTATATTTTAAATTATAGCTCGTCTGCCATGGTAAAGCAGCAATTCCTTGCCAAACATTCATACATTTCTAGGAAAAACTATTCTCAAAAATGTAATATCACCAGACCTGCCTACCTTTCTGGATTGTCCGGAATCATTCCGGAAACACACCTCAAATTACGGTATTACGGCGAGGGATGAAAATATTACGGATTCTTTCTTTACTGCAATGATCATCAATCACTTCGGTGCTCCTCAAATTTAGCTTCCACTATATTCAAAAGGTGGCAGCATATATACGCAACTTATTGTGACATGGTTTTTCATTCGCTGTTTCTGGTCGTAATCTGACCAATATGAAACAGCGTACGTTAAATTCACATTTCCATGTTCAAACAAAAAGAAGTCACGCGGCACGAAATGATGGTGGTGATGGAAATGGCACCACCACCAGCCAAGACGAAACGTGTGCTGCAAAAGTTTATAACAGCATACTGACGGCACTCTAACCAGATATGTCTTGTGTGGACAGTGGACACAACTAGTAGCGGCACTTGTGTAGAATCTGGACCTACCTCGATTTCGTCGTTACGACTTTAGTTTTGCCTAACTTTGAAGTTTGATACCTCAGGCTCAGTGCGTTAGTTCTGTTATTCAACAATAGGTTACCCAACATTATCCCAGGCACATTTACTTTTAAGAATATTGCTTCTTAGAGCACTTTTAAGGCATAAGTAGCGCCCCGGTTTGCACCAACATACGCCTCTATATCGCCATTTTTACGAACGCGATGCGGTAACACGACTGCTAGCAAACTGGGTCGCTATTTGGGCTTCAAAAGTGCGCTAAGACACAATATTTTCGTAATATAAATATGTCTGGGATGATGTTGAATGAAGGAACTACACAAGTGCCCTAGTTGCAGCAGTGTAAAGTTCGACATGCATTCAACTTGCACCTGTTGATTCTGAACTTAGAATTTAGAGACTGCCATGCATTGTTCAATCTGATGATTGTGTGTTTCTCTCTAGTAAAGTTTACAATGTAAGTCTCTGAGTGGTATTTGTTATTTGCTGTTTATTACATAATCTGGCTGTAATGTGGAATTTTGCTTGAGTCGGCATGCTATTTTAAAAAGTTACATAAAATCAGAATTACAGTACTTAGTATTAAACACAAAATTATCGAGGTTCTTTCAGTTGCTTAAAGTTTGACTTGAAAACACAGTAAAACAGTTCTAGTCGTTGTAAATTAGCTATGCCAATAGTGTATAGATGCACTCACATTATATAGTTACGCTTCATTACGTTTGATTTCCACCAATGCTGGTTATGAAGTCTACCTTACCTTGTTAACTGGACGCTTCGAAACACCTCACAGTTTATTATAATCAATTATGTTTTGGGTATAACTATCATCATAGTCACAGTATTAAAGTATTACTGACAGTGGTGTTCTTTTCCTGACAATATCTGACACGGATCTGAACTATTACTGACAGCAGGCCTATATTCCTGAAAATCAGTGTAAATGGGAAGACGAATTACTGACAGGAGGTTTTTGGGGTGGGCAGGTTTGTATCACACAATTCTTATTTTGCAATATTTAAGAAATAGGACAGTTATAACATGGTTTTGCATGATTTTGTGTATGTGCTTGTCCAGTTCTGTGACCAACAGTTGTACATGTTTCTATACATTCACATACAAGAGTAAACATTGTCTTTGCATCTGTCGACATAAGTCCTACAGTATCAATATAAAATAGATAACTGTGGTGTCAGTATAAATATTAAACAATTGAATACATACCTATCTACATAAGTTCTATTACCAGGATATCGATATAAATACTCTCTACACAAATATCAATATAAATACACAACTATCAACACATTTCTTTCTGTCAACATATCAATGCATGTCCTAGCACTGGAAGACCATCAGCTGATCCCAGATACAATTGACGACGACTGCATCGTCCAGTGCTGGTTTCGCTTCTTACACATCATCGGCGACCCCAGTGACCTCAGTCAGCCAAAGGTCATCAGCAACACACCCAAGTTCCTCCACATGGCCCTGACCAGTGACTCAGTGATAGATCCACATCAACACCGCTGTCTGCAAGCTCTGCCTGAGATCTTTCACCAAGCCATGCGAGGACTGTCTGTCCTCGTGGATGCCTTCCTTGGTAAGTTATCAGGCTGTGCAAGGTCTCTCTGTCTTTTTTATGCCTTCCTTGGTAAGTTGTTATGCCATGCAAGGTCCCTCTCTCCTTGTTGATGCCTTCCTTTGTAAGATGTTAGGCCATGCAAGGTTTCTATGTCCTTGTTGATGCCTTCCTTGGTAAGTTGTTAGGTCATGTAAGGTCTCTCTGTCCTTGTTGATGCCTTCCTTGGTAAGTTGTTAGGCCACGTAAGGTCTCTCTGTCCTTGTTGATGCCTTCCTTGGTAAGTTGTTAGGCCACGTAAGGTCTCTCTGTCCTTGTTGATGCCTTCCTTGGTAAATTGTTAGGCCACATAAGGTCTCTCTGTCCTTGTTGATGCCTTCCTTGGTAAGTTGTTAGGCCACGTAAGGTCCCTCTGTCCTTGTTGATGCCTTCCCTGGTAAATTGTTAGGCCACATAAGGTCTCTCTGTCCTTGTTGATGCCTTCCTTGGTAAGTTGTTAGGCCACGTAAGGTCTCTCTGTCCTTGTTGATGCCTTCCTTGGTAAATTGTTAGGCCACGTAAGGTCCCTCTGTCCTTGTTGATGCCTTCCCTGGTAAATTGTTAGGCCACATAAGGTCTCTCTGTCCTTGTTGATGCCTTCCTTGGTAAGTTATTAGGCTATGCAAGGTCTCTCTGTCTTTTTGATGCCTTCCTTGGTAAGTTGTTATGCCATGCAAGGTCCCTCTGTCCTTGTTGATGCCTTCCTTGGTAAGTTGTTAGGCCACGTAAGGTCTCTCTGTCCTTGTTGATGCCTTCCTTTGTAAGATGTTAGGCCATTCAAGGTTTCTATGTCCTTGTTGATGCCTTCCTTGGTAAGTTGTTAGGCCACGTAAGGTCTCCCTGTCCTTGTTGATGCCTTCCTTGGTAAGTTGTTAGGCCACGTAAGGTCTCTCTGTCCTTGTTGATGCCTTCCTTGGTAAGATATTAGGCCATGCAAGGTGTCTATGTCCTTGTTGATGCCTTCCTTGGTAAGTTATTAGGCTACCGGTATGCAAGGTCTCTCTGTCTTTTTGATGCCTTCCTTGGTAAGTTGTTATGCGATGCAAGGTCCCTCTGTCCTTGATGATGCCTTCCTTTGTAAGATGTTAGGCCATGCAAGGTTTCTATGTCCTTGTTGATGCCTTCCTTGGTAAATTGTTAGGCCATGCAAGGTCTCTCTGTCCATGTTGATGCCTTCCTTGGTAAGTTGTTAGGCCATGCAAGGTCTCTCTGTCCTTGTTGATGCCTTCCTTGGTAAGATGTTAGGCCATGCAAGGTTTCTATGTCCTTGTTGATGCCTTCCTTGATAAGTTGTTAGGCCATGTAAGGTCTCTTTGTCCTTGTTGATGCCTTCCATGGTAAGTTGTTAGGCCACGTAAGGTCTCTCTGTCCTTGTTGATGCCTTCCTTGGTAAGATGTTAGGCCACGTAAGGTTTCTCTGTCCTTGTTGATGCCTTCCCCTGATCAAACAAATGGGATATGTGAGGTTAAGACCCCAGCTACACTCTCACCCTTTGTGGGACATGGTGGCGTTGTGTTTAGACCCCAGCCACACCCTCTCACCCTTTGTGGGACATGGTGGCGTAGTGTTAAGACCCCAGCCACACCCTCTCACTTCACTCAGCTGTATGAATAAGTACCTGGCTACAAATGTGTGGATATTTGTGTACGAATAGTCTTTGTGCAGTAATTATGGCATGGCTGAATGCTTTCATGGATGGATGTGTTTGATTGAATAGTTCTGTCACAAAGACTGTATGATGATGATGGCAGATTCTTCGCTTGCAAAGATCAGCACGGAGATCTTTGTTCCCGGGGATGGCGGCACGCCATCTGGTGGCTGTAAAGGCCTATCCTGAATTTGCAGGCTCCGGAGCAGGTTGGGCAAAAGTAGACTTGGCCTGAACGTGCCTGATATGCAGATTCTTTCCTCCGCCTACACTTCTCCTCATCTGCTTCTTTTCTGGAATGTTCAAAGTCCGGGGCAGCTCTCCTGGTAGTCTCTCTCCAGTTGTTTCTGTCTGTTGCTAGATGTTTCCAACCTTTGTGGTCAATACTTGCCAGGGTAGTAGACTGGCTACCACACTGTATAAGACCTTACCTTTTGGGTGATGACTGTTGAATACTTGATAGACAGTGTGATGTGACGTTGTAGGGATCTGTCAGCCTGGAGCGGAGGTGATCTATGCCATAGAGGTCGGCTCCGCCGGCGTCACTCCACCTGTGCAGCGCAGGTTCAAGGCCATGTCTCAGCCAACAGGCAAAGGTAGACACTGTCCTATTGTAACTGCCTCATTGTTGTCTCTGGACTCGCTGTATTTAGGATTTACAGAGAGTGTCAGATGTGGCTGAATGCTTCCCAGAGAAGTCGAGATGGTGTATGATTGAAACGGTCTGCCAGGGAGTGAAGTGTAATGTGCTATGAGCAGTCCTAAGGACTGGATGCTGCGCTATATGTAACATTCCTTGGAAAAGTGGGTATTAAGTTACAAAACTGTGATATTGAGTTTTGTACATTTTTGGATTCCACAAATAATGAGCTTTAAAATTGTACCTCTTTTATAGAAATATCTTCAGTAGTTTTTTATTTATTACAAAAATTGAAGCAATTAAAAGCAACATTTTGAGAAACAAGGTCATTTTAATTTGTATTGTCTGTCGTTTTTTAATCTACAGGCTCATAAATGTTTGTATTTTACTAGTTTTTGATTGTTTGTCGAGGAAAATAAACAGGTCATTGGAAGATGAGATAATAAGGTGTGCATTTCTGTCAAAATCACAACATTAGTGCAACGTGACACAGACAGCTATTTTTGGCTCATGTCCAAAATAGAACCTTGTGACTTAACAAACAGTTCGCTGTGGTGGGTGACACAAAAAAGAATTTACCTTTACTTTTACTTTTTCAATACATTTGCATAATTAGATCCCTGTATTTGTTCTGTAGCACTACGGTTTGGACATGGGAGGGAACACTAATTGTGTTGGTTGTAGGGGTGACCAAGATGGCCGCCGTGCCAACCTCTGTGCGACCTTCAAGTAGTGCAGACACCATCTCAGTGGGCAGCAGTCATAGTCAGCTCAGTCTGGATGACCGGCTGCCCTATGCCCCTGGTCGCCCTCACGTCAACAGTATACTGCACTTGTTTGGCCAATGGCTGGTAGAGGCAGCACTGGTCGGGGTCAGAGTTCATGGCAAGGTGGAGAAAGGTAACTGATCTGTTGGGGTTGGTTGAAATTGTGTCTGTTGGTCTAGTAACTTAGCACAGATTTCATAACAAAATTATCCTTTGCAGATATGTATGAGTTTTAGTAGAGTATCACAGAGAACTGGTATATAATGTTGAGCTTAGAGCAGAAGTGAAAGCTGACAACATATTACAATAACATCTCTTACAGTAATAGGTTAACATTAGTGATTTAGTTACTATTTTGCATATTGTTTTACATACACATGCACACACTCACACACCACACACCACACACCACACACCACACACCACACACCACACACCACACACCACACACCACACATGTACATGCACACACACATGCACACATTCACATACATGCACACACATACACACACCACACATGCACACACATGCACACACATGCACACACACATGCACACATTCACATGCACACACACCACACATGCACACACACACACACATTCACATACATGCACACATATACACACACATGCACACACACATGCACACACACACATGCACACACACATGCACACACACCCTCACGCACACTCACGCGCACACACACACACACACACACACACACATTATAAATTCATTACACATATTAGTTAATAATTAATGTATATTCTAATGAACTATTGTTTACACATCTATGTAGACCTTGATTGGATTGACGATCTAGTTTCCTGGAATGCAATAATTGACATAATTCAGTCTCCAAAAACTTTATATTCCTTCCATATATTTGGGTTGACTCGATTGGAATGAGTTAATTGGCTGAATGAGTCTACTGAAATGTTTGGAATGACTACAAGGAGTTTCTTGAGAGGTAATCATGTCAAATATCGCATTCCAATAAACCAGGTCAGGCCATTGAAGGTTTGAAAAGAGAGTACTGGAAGCACTGGCTTGAGGCTGCACTCACATGGCTTTTGTTCTACAAACTAACGCATAACAGCACTGGGTGTGAGAGTGGTGATGCCGTGCACGTGACAGTACAACTGTGTGATGCAGCAGTGATGTAATTGTAATGAAACTGCTACAGTGTTTCAGCAATGTTTCATGTAGCTCACCGTAGGGATGTCAGTCAAGATTGCTACGTAGACTATATTATGCACGTATTTTCAAACACTAGAATTCATAAACTTAGTTGGTTGCATTTTTATCAATTTGTGAGAAAAATTGTGTGACTGTTTGTTGAATTATGACACAAAGTCTCATCTCTGACTTGCGAGTTTCAATACATCAGTGTCTTGTCAGTGGAAATGTGTTCTAATCATTTTCTATATCATCATAATGCTTTTTAAAACTGTAACGTGAGGTGTATTAAACCAGTTAATTCATCACAGTATTTCTGATTTACTGAGTACTGTACATTTGTACTACCCTTGTGTCATGTCCTCTACACAATTGTTTTCAACGGTACTGCTTATTTGTATCGAGTGCTGCAATAGTTCACATCCTGTGCTGCAGCCGTCTCACTATTATAGCAGTACTTTCTTCAGCACTGCTTAGTTAACACGTAGTTAGGAGCACAACTTTCTGGTACTTCACATTGTTGCTTGTACCGTCACCTCCCACTCTTGCTTCCTACTGTAGACTCTGCTGCTGCTGCTGAGACAGTTTGCCGTGATTACTCAACCACTATTAACTAATAATGATTTGTAGTACTGCAAACTTTAATTAATATTAAGGGTGAATGTAGCACAACTCGCAATTAATAATGACAGCACCTGTATGCTGTTGTGTACCTCATTGACAAGGTAAGGACTGGAAACGCCTGCTCTCTGTTCTTGCTTCACTAATGTATGCGCCACCAGCACAGCGCAGTAGTCCACGCACACTAAACAATCTCGTAGCAAATTAATATGCAAAATATTTTATATACTAGATAGTTTTGTTCTGATAATCTGTTTTTTTGTGTTGTAACAGACTGTGATTATTTAAAGTAGAATCCTTTCACTGGATGAGAGGACAGTTGCTGTGCATCGTTGTTGTCAGTAACAGGTTTGAGGGGAAATGGCAGAGGTAAAATTAATGTTTCATGTTGACACTGTGTTCATGCAGTTTCACTTTGTTGGAGCCTTTAGACATCATATATCTACGAGTGGTTATGCTGTTGTGGGTAAACTATTATTTTATGAATAGTAAAACTGTGGAATAAGTAGTGTATAGTATTACTCCAATCAGTTGTCATTAGGTGCAGATATCATGTTTAACGCACATTTACATTCTTAGCGTAGATCTGTACAAACGTATTTCATTTGATAACCAAAACATTTCATTTGGTATTCAATAATATGATAACAAATTTGAAAATAAACACGATACAAATATATATAAAAAATCAACAATATAATAACAAATATTGTAATTTTGACATAATAAAACCACATAGTGTTTGCCTGTAAGACGAGTTTTTAAAGAATGATAGGGAAGGCCAATGTCTAGGACAATATCTAGACATGTTCCAGGAACATTGTTCCTACAGAATTAGACATTAAAATGAATCCTGCCATAGAAACTGCCATTTTCCCTCACCACCCTTCCACCCATGTTGTTTGGCACCGTGCCGTGTGCGTGGGACTGCTGTGATATCACTGGTGCACTGCATATACTGGTGTGTTGCTGCATGCGTGCCTGCAGTGCTGCCACCTGCTGTCTTGCAGTGCTCTCTCGGAGTCGCACCGCTTCTTTCCACTTGGAGCGTGATCCCCTGTGTCATCCTTCGCACCCAGATAGCGCATCGACAGGCACCATCAGCACTGACGGCAGCGACACATCACTGCTGTCGAGTAGCTATGACGCAGGCCGCGCCGAGGCTTGTGGCGCCCTCTGCAGGATTTTCTGTTCACATCGGACAGGGGAGGAAATACTGGCTCTGTACCTGTCAAGGTTCTACATCGTGTTACATCATGGACTGCAGGTGGATAAGGTGAGGGGAACATACATGCATGTCACACACATGCACACACATACATACACACATACACGCACACATGCATGCACACACCATGGACTGCAGGTGGATAAAGCAAGTGGAAACACCAAACATGTATACAGGCACACATCAGATGTCATCACATACACAGTCTGATACACTGAACACTAAGGCAAGTAGAACACATACACATGCATACAGACACGCATGCATGCACACGTACACTGTGGACTCCTTTCAGGTAAGGCAAGTAGCACACACACATGCACACACTCACACACATACATGCACACACAAACACACTCGCACACACACATCCACCAGGCATGCACACATACACCACGGTGTACTCGGTCAAAGTCGTTAGCTGCAGGTTTCTCCTCTACAGGAAGTCCCGCGTCCTACTTCTCTAAGCTCACTCCCCACACACTAGTATTCTTGTGCAGTAGCATCATTTCCGGGCTTTGTATTGGTTAACAACATTTGTACCTTACTATATTGATATTCATGTGTTTGCCAGGCCATGAGTGAGCAGGTTTTGGCCAGTGTCCTCTTCCATTCCTGTGACCTGCTACGACTCGATCTCGATGGCGTCCAGATCCTCGTGCCACAGCTACTGCGAGCTCTCGACCTCATCCTCAATGACACTCACTCCAGGATGCAGTGAGTTCACTCTCTTCACTTGGTGGTGTTGTATGACCATGTTCATTCCAGGATGCATTGAATTCATTGTTACTCTCTTCACTTGGTGTTGTTGTATGATGTGTTCACTCCAGGATGCAGTGAGTTCATTGTTACTCTCTTCACTTAGTGTTGTTGTATGATGTGTTCACTCCAGGATGCATTGAGTTCACTCTGTTCACTCAATGTTGTTGTATGACTGTGTTCACTCCAGGATGCATTGAGTTCACTCTGTTCACTCAGTGGTGTTGTATGACTGTGTTCACTCCAGGATGCATTGAGTTCACTCTGTTCACTCAGTGGTGTTGTATGACTATGTTCACTCCAGGATGCAGTGAATATATTGTCACTCTTCACTTGGCGTTGTTGTATGACTGTGTTCACTGTAGGGTGCATAAGTGGATTCCATATATAGCAATGGTTCACTGTTCATGGTGTCTTAGCAACACTGTTAAGACTATTTTGATAAGTTGCTGGTGACTTATTTTCCTATCTAATACATGTAGTATTTATTTTGTTTCAGCTATGAAGAGCAGATCTCAGCTGTGGAACTGAGGAAAGCTTCCATCCATCTCCTGCTCTCCATGCTCTGTCTGCCTCTACACTTCCAGACACTACCAATCAGGTGTACGTCATCCATCTGTAGATTCTGCCCCAGAGATTTTGCCAAAATCCTGCAGCCACGTTCTAAAACTATTGTTATTTGAGTTAGTCAATAAAGTATTGCTGTAGCTAATTTCATGATTAATATGACTAAACTAGTAGTTATTTTGCGTCAGTGATAATGGATCAATGACGACTATAGTTTTGTATCGGCGTTTATATTAACAAGTTTTTTCTCGCTATTTGGCAGCATTGTTTGCTGACTCTCTAGAAGAGGAGGTGACGTTTCTCTCATTGAAGTCACGCATTGTTGACCTGCTGCTCCAAGCTCTGTTGACGGAGAGTGACGCGCCCAACACTCAGATGTTGCTAGGTGGGTCGGTGCAGTCTTGTCCTACCTACAGCAGTAGTCAGAAGATGTTATGCTGCATTCCAGTCACCTCGTGTATACTGTGAACTTGACCTCATAACCCCTACTTGACTCGGTTGCATAAATTTACAAGTGGTAAACTCAAGGAGCTTGTGAACTTTCCAGTTTGCCAAGTCGTGTTTACGATATAAATGAGCCCATTGGAACGCAGCATAAGTTCAGCACGGATATAATGGATTTGATGCATTTCATTTCGGCTATTAGTGTTCTGATAATCTGTTGCAAGTACAAATACCTCCAGAAAATTGCACTTCATTACAGGCAAATTACTAAATATTCTCTACTGCATTAGAATAAATTTATATTGTCGCACGCAAATGCAATTACAGCATTGTTAGGTCCTGTTTGTTACCAGGTGGTCTCATGCTGTGCGTTGAGGACCTGGCCATACATGAAGCCACAGACCAAGCGGCCCAAGAGACCATTGACAACACTGACGACAATGAGGACCGCCCACCTCGTCGTCTCCACACAGACCATGCCCCAGGTACTCTGTCATCGGGGAACCATTTCACCAACATTCTTACGAGCTCGTCAGCCCAATTTTCCTCTTTAAAATTAATTGTTGCTCCATAACACAACAATGATCTTGTACACTGAAAAATGTGTACACCAGGACGCGTCACCGGAACATTTTCACCGGAGTGTCGCGGAAATAGTATCCTCAGTGATAGTGGGTTTTTTGCATTTTCAAAAGCTCCTGAAATTTACTTGTTTGTTGATGGTTTTTCTTATGAGTTCATCATCTTAGTAAACCAGTCTCCAAGTCAACCCATTCCCACACAAATTAAGCTGTCTAGCATCCACGATGACCTAAACACAAATTAAAAAGATTTAACAAGATTGCCATCCAGAAAATTAACTCTAGATGGCAGGTGGGCAAGGAAGCCTTTTGGCTTATCGACAGTCCAATACTTTTTATCTATGTGTATCCCGCCCTTTTAAGGTATGTGTTTATTTTATTTTTAAACATTCACACTACTAGCACCAACACAATCAGGAGATAATCTGTTCCACGCATTTACAGTCCTTTGTGAGAATGAGAACTTTCTTGTATCTAATCTACACTGCTCCTTTACTAATGTAACTTCATGTCCTCTGGTCCTTCTATCTTTCTTAACTGAGAACAAAATAGTTCTATCAACATTTTCATGGCGGCCAGTGCGACGTTCATGTCGCACTGGCCGCCATGAAAATTAAGCTGTCTAGCATCCACGATGACCTACATTTGTTATTTAGTTTTGGTTAAATCTTTGGACAAGCTTTCACTTAAACTCTGAAGATGAAATACAAAAGTGAGTTTATCTCAAAACCAACAAAATGGATGTATCTTGTTTTACCCTGAAACACGTCACTTGTTTCCATCACTGAAAAAGACGGCATCATAACATATGCCTAGACATGTCACACCACCGGCATATCTCTGTTCCGACAGACTCGGCGTATGAGGTATTCGGTCACGCCACGTCACTCGTCTGTAATCGTCTTATGGCGTCGTGGAAGATCGACATGAACGTCGCACTGGCCGCGATAGAAGTCCTCTCCGGCCTCGCGAAGGTCAAGGTGACTGCACCGAACATCCTGATGTGTAAGCGGACAGTCAACTGGATCTGTGAGTTCATCATGTACCAGTGCAGTCGTCCCGCCCCCGCTCACTCCAAGGACCTCCACTCAATGATCTGTGCCGCCTTCCAGTGCCTCATTCTTTGGCTCACCGAACATGACTACCTGATGCAGGACAAACAGTGTCTACAGGCCGTGCTCGAAGTCGTCGAACTCGGCATCTCGGGGACACGATCGCAGGTCAGTGGCACCATCTGTTGTAATGTTAATAATCTGCGGAATCCAGGTTGTGTTGTTTGGCATATCATTTATTCGGCTGGGTGTAGTGTGTCTTATTAAGGGGTTCCCAAACTGGGGGTCGGGGGGCAACTGGGGGGTCCTTGGGAAATATACACAAAAATTGTGTAAATACATATGATACAAAGTTTAATGGGACACACAGTAGATAAGATTATTTTTTAATTTACATAATTTGCCATTATCTTCAGCCTAAACTATAGAGTGGGTCTTACTGAGTAAAAATGTATTTATTTTTTCTGCCAGACCACAAGTTTCCGTGATAACACATAATGTCAGCCATTTTTAACATATATTTGCAAATTGAAAATATTTGCAAATTGAGAATCGGTGCCTTTTGTTAGTGAACAAAGATGTCATTGTAATTCTTTCAAAGCCATGTACAGCATATGTTACAAAACTGGCAGGAAACATTTTAAAAGAAGTAGTTTAGTAAGTGGATTTGAACTCCGGCCATCTTGATTGACTGTCCCTGTTCTACCGCCAAGCTACATCAACCAGAACGACAACATTTTTGTGAGCTGGGGAGTTTGGGAGCCCTTGTCTTATGATGCATATGTTTGGAATTCGTTTTTGTTATGGTCAGTAGTTTAAGTTGCAGAACCTCTGTGCTGGGTGACTCATCGTTACTGTTGTGGTGCTTTTAATTATAATAATGGCGCTTTCTTTTTAATTACTGGTTTTACAGTTGTGCTTGAAAAGTGTGTTGATACATTTTCGATTCATCGAAAATGTAGTGATTTCTATCAACATGTAAGACATGTAGATGTTTGTGACTTTTACAGAAAGTTTCTAGAACATTTCATGTTCAGGTTTATTGTTTAACAAATTGTGCTTTTTTGCGAATATTTAATTTAATTATGTTGTTAATGCATGACTTGATTTCTACCTGTGGTACGGGCTGTTCCAGTTAAACACATTAGGGAGACGCTTCAGTTAATGTTGCTATCACTTGCTAAATAATATGGTTACTCTCCAAATAATTTTTGTTTATCATATTTGTAATTATTTTTAGTTACCAATTTAGTTATTATATAATTAGTTATGGACTGATTTTGTACAATAATGACCATAGTGGTTTTTTAATTATACTGCCTAGTGATGGCATGGTTAGAATAAAATGAATTACAGGGGTTCTCAAAAGCAGTCAATACACAATTACTACGGGATTGGGTTGACAGATTTAAATCACAGTGTATACCTAGATTTAAAAAAATATTGGTTTCTTACAACGTACCAAAAATGTAATTTGAACTGACTCCTGTATCCCTGATGTGTTCATCTGGATCACCTCTAGAGTAATTCATACTCTCTGGAACGCTTCAAACTCCAGTTAACCTTCTTAATTAAGGACATCAACGTGTCCACGTTTGTTCCTGTCGTTGTTCTTGGCGCTGTGACCCGGTGACCTTGACCCTGTTTCCAGCCGACACAGAGTCAGTTTGTTGATGATCCGGCTGAGGTACACAAGTACCCAGCCGCATCGTCCAAACACAAGCAGGAGAAGGAGGCGCGTGCTTCATCGCACGGCGATGACTCGGTCGGGTCGTCGCACCAGGTAGTACTCACGGTTGCGTGGACCGTACCTCTCCTGTGGTGGAGGGGCAAATGCACTCAGACCTCCCCTATCACTGCGGACCACCCCACGTTATTCTCGTAAATCTGCGTTTCAAAATTTTAGACATAGGTCAGTGTGTGAAGTTATAAATCTGGCCCCTGAATGACACCTAGTAAGTTTGATTTGATATAAAGCAAATGTGATTCCTGAGACTAAAAGAGAAAGGAATGGTAGACACATTTTACCTCATGAGAAACTGAGTTTCATCTCCAAATATTTTTGTTGTGTCTCGCGGTTTTTGTGTCAACGACCTGAGTTTTCAAGACATGAAGCTGAAATATTCGGAGGTCAAATTTTGTTTCTCGTGAGGTAAATAATGTCTAACATTCCGTTTCGGTTTGGTCTAGTTTCTTATGAGAAGAACAATACCTCATAATACAAGCGAATAAACCGGAAATGTCCATTCAACGAAATGGAATGTTTTGATATTTTGGATTTAATCAGTCCCAATGAAATTACAGGATTGGCATAATGACATATTTAATAGTTGTATTTTAAGTCACTGGAGATATCTTTGCTCTGAGACTTCTGCTGCACATCTTTTCGCGAGGCCTCACGCTTGGGGAGTGTGTTGTCTGCACCGCGGTGGTGCGTGGCTGTTTCAGGGATGCATTCTGTCACTTTAGAACGCACAGGCCGTGTTTGCATGCTGTCGTTTCACAGCTCGAAGTGTTCACTCGAACGTGTTTGTTTGTTGTAAATGTTCATGGATGTTTGCATTGTGTAATTTGCCTTGCAGTATTATATGCAGAGTAGTCGGTTAAATGTCCTGAAGGTGCATCCAAGTATAACAGATCATTTGATTTGCAATCACAACAATATACTATGGAATTGAGTGTAGATAAAGAAGCACATAAATAATGATATACTATGGGTGATAGATGTTATCTTATTGGTGTATATAAATGTCTACAGACTACTGGTAAAAAGAAAACACTATAAAGACAAAAACATCTAAATCTAGCTTACTCCTGTAGAGTTACAAACCACCCATTTACATTAGCGTCTTCTGGTGTATTTATCACGTCTCAGTTCTGTCATATAGGAGAAAGACTCTCTATAAAGCAAAGCGGAGCATACACGGATGTAACTCTAAATAACTACCATTTGATTTCCTGAAACATCACCAATTGATATTTGAGAGGCCAGTGATACAAAGAGACAAAGGAGTGTAGACAGGGGCTAGTGGACTTCAGTACCTTGGAGAAGATGCATTTACAATGATCCAAAGTTAGCATGTTGATGTATAACATGTACAATGCACAGGTCTTTAAAGTAATTTATAAAAGGAAGTGGGTGTAATTTTAAAATATATTGTGATGTAAATAATAAAATTATCACTTTCAAATTATGCAATTACTGCCCGTGTTTATTAGTTCATCGAGAGTAGTTCAGATATATGGCTTACACAGATGGAGTGATGTTGTCTGGCCTAGTTAGTATCACTTTTGACATGCAGTAAGTTGCACAATGACTTCATGGTTAAGTATTATTCAAACATGTATGAAATACTAACCGCTTGGTTTTGGTTGCCTGAAGCCATTATTAATACAATTAATAACTAGTAACTCTGATGGTTGTAACAGTGTTTGTCATAACTGTCACGTTTTGATAGATCTTGCCTGATGTGAGTAAATAGACAGTTGCATATTGTGTTCATATAACATCCCTAATTTACAAAATATTATACCTTTCATTTTATAAGAACGATATTGTTTGTGAATCACGAGACACGAATAAATGTATAGATTCACTGTTCAAGCATCTTGCCATGTAACAATTCTTATTTCAAATCTACCATCTGCACTTTTATAGTTTATCTTGCTATGTAGTAAGCTAGTTTTTGTTGCATTTCAGGTTACTATCAATTGTAATGCTACTCTCCTTCACACCTTTCTTTGAGTTGATAGATTTTAAAGTACTGTGGTGCTGTAATTTAGATAAGGCTAAGTGTAAGAAATATATAATGTGTAAGACATCTAAAGGTGTATTCCAGAATTAAGAGAAAATATCCCTCTCACGCAAGGATAATTATACAGTCTGTAGAAGGCATCGTGTTTTTTTCATAGTTTGTCCGTAAGGTAAATGCTAGTTTCAATTGACAACTTGGTAAAGAATTGGGAACAACAGCTCAACACCACAAACTATGAATAATACTACAACTTTTATGACTTCCGATTATCTGTTAGCTAGGATTACTCTCATGTGTTGGTTACCATGGCAGCATGTCAGAACAAGAAGAGGTGTGTTTTAGAACCGAGCCAGTGAGGTGCCTAAGCTTAAGGGTGACAAGGAGCTGAAGCCGGTGTCAATGAGGGTGAAAGACGCAGCTGAACAACTACTCACAGCCATTATGGACAGTGTGGTAAGTGGCGTCAATGTCATTATGGACAGTGTGGTAAGTGGCGTCAATGTCATTATGGACAGCGTGGTAAGTGGCGTCAATGTCATTATGGGCAGCGTGGTAAGTGGCGTCAATGTCATTATGGGCAGCGTGGTAAGTGGCGTCAATGTCATTATGGGCAGCGTGGTAAGTGGCGTCAATAACATTATGGGCAGTGTGGTAAGTGGTGTCAATGTCATTATGGGCAGCGTGGTAAGTGGCGTCAATGTCATTATGGACAGCGTGGTAAGTGGCGTCAATGTCATTATGGACAGCGTGGTAAGTGGCGTCAATGTCATTATGGACAGCGTGGTAAGTGGCGTCAATGTCATTATGGACAGTGTGGTAAGTGGCGTCGATGTCTAGCCCACTATTTTATTGGTAAACATAGCCCACATAAAATAATTCACGGTTTCTCATCAGTGCATGCACATTTAAAAGAAGGCACCGCAAAAATGTTTTCTTACATTTGTTGTGACGTAAAGTTGATAAATTACCCACATTAATGTAAACCAATAGACCTCGGCACAGTCGGAGACTACACTACAGCTACATTGTGAATAATTGGATAAAAATAATGGATAAAAATCCTTAGCCAATGAGGAATTTTGAAAAAAAATTAAGATGTTTCTTTTTTACAAAAGGTCATAAATAAAGCCCTGAATGTTTGGCACCAGAGATGGAAACCATCTAGGAAGAACACGCATACACACCATGCACCAGTCTCACACATACACACCATGCACCAGTCTCACACATACACACCATGCACCAGTCTCACACATACACACCATGCACCAGTCTCACACATACACACACACATGGCGTACATGTTGGTGTGACTCCCCTCTGGTTGCAGGGCTCCTTCCCCCCACCCTGTGGCCCGGAGTCCCTCTGCTCCCTACTGGATGAGGAGGCTCTGCTGCGTCACTGTGGTGACACAGATGATGATGCGGACACTGGTGACACATCACCACATCAGTCACTGCGGTACTTTGTGCTGGACGGCATGATACTGGTGGGACTGTTGGAGCAGTCTCTCACCATTGGCCAAGGTATGTGCACAATCTCACTCATTCTGTTACTTTGTGCTGGACGGCATGATACTGGTGGGACTGTTGGAGCAGTCTCTCACCATTGGCCAAGGTATGTGCACAATCTCACTCATTCTGTTACTTTGTGCTGGACGGCATGATACTGGTGGGACTGTTGGAGCAGTCTCTCACCATTGGCCAAGGTATGTGCACAATCTCACTCGTTCTGTTACTTTGTGCTGGACGGCATGATACTGGTGGGACTGTTGGAGCAGTCTCTCACCATTGGCCAAGGTATGTGCACAATCTCACTCATTCTGTTACTTTGTGCTGGACGGCATGATACTGGTGGGACTGTTGGAGCAGTCTCTCACCATTGGCCAAGGTATGTGCACAATCTCACTCGTTCTGTTACTTTGTGCTGGACGGCATGATACTGGTGGGACTGTTGGAGCAGTCTCTCACCATTGGCCAAGGTATGTGCACAATCTCACTCATTCTGTTACTTTGTGCTGGACGGCATGATACTGGTGGGACTGTTGGAGCAGTCTCTCACCATTGGCCAAGGTATGTGCACAATCTCACTCATTCCGTTACTTTGTGCTTGACGGCATGATACTGGTGGGACTGTTGGAGCAGTCTCTCACCATTGGCCAAGGTATGTGCACAATCTCACTCATTCTGTTACTTTGTGCTTGACGGCATGATACTGGTGGGACTGTTGGAGCAGTCTCTCACCATTGGCCAAGGTATGTGCACAATCTCACTCATTCTGTTACTTTGTGCTGGACGGCATGATACTGGTGGGACTGTTGGAGCAGTCTCTCACCATTGGCCAAGGTATGTGCACAATCTCACTCATTCTGTTACTTTGTGCTTGACGGCATGATACTGGTGGGACTGTTGGAGCAGTCTCTCACCATTGGCCAAGGTATGTGCACAATCTCACTCGTTCTGTTACTTTGTGCTGGACGGCATGATACTGGTGGGACTGTTGGAGCAGTCTCTCACCATTGGCCAAGGTATGTGCACAATCTCACTCATTCTGTTACTCGAAAACAACATAAACAATTCATTCATTTAATTTTTTTAATTTAGTACTTTTTCTTTCAATATTATAAAACAGACTGTGGATCTCTGCCGTCTGTTGTTTTGTGTATACATGCTAGTGGGCCCAATAGGGTAGTTTGTAGACTTAAGAGTTTTTTATTTTACCAGGGTTTGCCCAGCGGGATGGGAATGTTGGGCGCAAACAGAATTGGTGCCCTTGGTTAGTTGCTTCCTGGATGGGTGTATGCAAGTTGGCTTAATTTTAACCACTTCAGGAACTGAGTTATTATGTTGCAATGTATAATACACATCTGAGAACTGTTTGGAGTTCACTTTGCCATACAAATGTTGAATTGTTGACACAGATCTTTGCATGCAAAGCCTTCATGCTGAACTAGGTGATAGCTGTAATATTATTTGATATGACCTCAAAATGGTATCGTGACTGAAGTCATACAACTATCATCTGTTGCACCAGACTCCTTGCCAACTGTGACAGCGCTGATACGTGGCCCGTTTGGTCGTTACGCCTGGAACATGCAGTTGCGCCATCTACCAAGAGAACGCAAAGTAAATATTACTTTTTTTATCATATACAAACTTGGACATGTTTTATGTAACCGGTCAACTGTGATCTCATTTCAACCAGTAAGCCTTGTTGGGTTTTCCCTGTGTTAGAGATTTAGAATCTGCATGTCTAAGAACATGATTTGTGACAGTATTACTAGGAAGAACTCAAATAACTGTTTCCATACTATCTGATGCTTTTTGGCAAATTTGTTTAGTTTTGTTAAAAGTTTACCAATTAATTATAGATGCAGCATACATATTTATAATTCATGTTTGTACAAAATGTGTTGGGGTGCGTGTAAGATGTGTTAGATCAGTTGAAAATATTACAAAATTCCGTCGTCATTTAAAAACTTATCTTTACAACCTTGCTTATCCACCGTAGCTCCCTAGCGCCTTGACCCATCTGTTGACAACTGGAATACTGCTTATGGATTTTGAGATTGACCGATCCTTTTGTTTTGATGCGCCTCTGAGCTTGGTTTCCAAGAATTTAGGTGCAATAGAAGTTATCTTATTATTATTATTATTTATATAAATGATCGTTGATTTGCACTACACATTATGTGTTGGAGTATACGCAAGATGTGTTGGAATTTTAGTAAGATGTTTTGGAGTGTATGCAAGATGTGTTGGAGTGTATGCAAGATGTGTTGGAGTGTATGCAAGATGTGTTGGAGACTTGGAGTGTATATAAGATGTGTTGGAGTGTATGCAAGATGTGTTGGAGTGTATGCAATATGTGTTGGAGTATATGTAAGATGTGTTGGAGTATATGTAAGATGTGTTGGAGTGTATGCAAGATGTGTTGGAGCTTATGTAAGATGTGTTGGAGTGTGTGTAAGATGTGTTAGAGTGTATGCAAGATGTGTATTCTGCCGTAGTGCGCCTCTAGTGCGGCACTAGTGCAGGCGAGACGGCCAGACCCTGTGGATGATGTGGGGGTGCACTACAACATCAAACACAGATACTTCCCGGAGACTGTCAACAGCATTCCTTCCTTCCGTGTGTAAGTGTACACAGGCGATGATACTTAGAAGAAGAAGAACAACATATCATTCTTACCTAAGTCTTAAGTTAAGCTAACAGGCGCTTTGTGTAAATTTTTATTAAAATATAATTTTGCATGAACGTGAAGTAGTTTTTAATTTGGATGGTAAACATGTCACTTTGTCTCATTTACAAAACACTGTAAATATTTTCTCAACAACAAGACTCAGAATTACATTTCTTTAAATTGTATCAGTGAATGAACTGTTGATGCACCACGAAGGCATTTGTTTTATTTAGCTGAAGATTGACCTGTCATGAAACAAGGTTATGCAACTATACCTTTCTGTCATGAAACAGGGTTATGCAACTTTACTTTTCTGTCATGAAACAGGGTTATGCAACTTTACCTTTCCATGATGCATTGGAACCTCACTATTAAGGTCACCCTCTGGACTGTGACCTAAATGGTGAGGGGACCATAGTGAGAAAAATTTCCGATACTTCACTGTTAGATAAATTATCTGGGCCTATCCAAGGGTGACCTTAATTGTGAGGTGGCTGTATTACCGAGGTGGCCGTAAAGCAAGGGTCGACTGTACATGTTAATGTCATAGTGTAGTATATTCACTGATTGTGTTTGCTGTGACAGAGACAAGAGTGTCCCCCCACTGGAGAAGACTCTACTTGACCACTCGGACGAGCTCACCAAGCTACAGTCCTTCATCACTGACCAGGTCCAGTTTGAGAAGCAAGTGTCCGAGCGCATGCTTGACCAACACGCCAATGCCCCGTTCCCAAACCCCGACACAGAGTGCCACCCTCCCAGGTGAGTTTCTTTTCATGAATGTTCACATGTTACCACTTCACCTGATTAATGTTACCAATCATCTAAACAACACTACACAACATTGCTTTCTTTCAAGGTTATAAAACAATGTATTTTCAAAACAATATTGTTTATTTTCAACCCACAGTTCGAAAGAATTCAGATTTTGAATGCCTAAAGATAGTTCTTCTGTTATGACAAGTGATATGCAACCATGTGAAGTTGGTGATGTTGAACACAGATTAATGTAATTAAAAATTTAACGTGTGTTCCGTGGTTAAATGGCATCATATTTGTGTACTATCATGTCAACTTTTGAGATTGTCTCTTACTTAAAAATAGTTGACCATTTAAGACACCTGTAGTGACCACCTGATGTGACCTTGTTGCAGTGTGTGCTTGGACTTCCAGACGGCGAGACTCTACCTGTCTCACTTCAGCTGGCTGTCTCTCGAGGCTCTCAAGGTAACTTTCATCCACCCATGGCAGGTCTTGGCACTGCACAGACAGTCACTCTCGTAGTAAAACTTTCCTGAATTTGTTTTGTGTTTATCGTCAGAACAATCAAGTGTAAGGCATTTTGTAAGTATAAAATAGTATTAAACAAACCTTCAAAAATTAATTGAATGTAGTGGGTGACGGCCACTTGGATTGTCACACAGAAATTGGAAATATATATTGAAATAAATTGATAGCATAGACATGTCCCTTTACTAGAGTTGCACAACAGTAACACATTGCCGTCCCTACTCATGCTCCATACAGACAGAGTTCAGACCAAAGAAGTGTATGTTTGTAGGATGTGCCCAATAGTAGTGTGTTGCCGTCCCTACTCATGCTCCATACAGACAGAGTTCAGACCAAAGAAGTGTATGTTTGTAGGAAGTGCCCAACAGTAGTGTGTTGCCGTCCCTACTCATGCTCCATACAGACAGAGTTCAGACCAAAGAAGTGTATGTTTGTAGGAAGTGCCCAACAGTAGTGTTTGCCGTCCCTACTCATGCTCCATACAGACAGAGTTCAGACTAAAGAAGTGTATGTTTGTAGGAGGTGCCCAACAGTAGTGTGTTGCTGTCCCTACTCATGCTCCATACAGACAGAGTTCAGACCAAAGAAGTGTATGTTTGTAGGAAGTGCCCAACAGTAGTGTGTTGCCGTCCCTACTCATGCTCCATACAGACAGAGTTCAGACCAAAGAAGTGTATGTTTGTAGGAGGTGCCCAACAGTAGTGTGTTGCCGTCCCTACTCATGCTCCATACAGACAAAGTTCAGACCAAAGAAGTGTATGTTTGTAGGAGGTGCCCAACAGTAGTGTGTTGCTGTTCCTACTCATGCTCCATACAGACAGAGTTCAGACCAAAGAAGTGTATGTTTGTAGGAGGTGCCCAACAGTAGTGTGTTGCCGTCCCTACTCATGCTCCATACAGACAGAGTTCAGACCAAAGAAGTGTATGTTTGTAGGAGGTGCCCAACAGTAGTGTGTTGCTGTTCCTACTCATGCTCCATACAGACAGAGTTCAGACCAAAGAAGTGTATGTTTGTAGGAGGTGCCCAATAGTAGTGTGTTGCCGTCCCTACTCATGTTCCATACAGACAGAGTTCAGACCAAAGAAGTGTATGTTTGTAGGAGGTGCCCAATAGTAGTGTGTTGCGTCCCTACTCATGCTCCATACAGACAGAGTTCAGATCAAAGAAGTGTATGTTTGTAGGAGGTGCCCAATAGTAGTGTGTTGCTGTCCCTACTCATGCTCCATACAGACAGAGTTCAGACCAAAGAAGTGTATGTTTGTAGGAGGTGCCCAATAGTAGTGTGTTGCCGTCCCTACTCATGCTCCATACAGACAGAGTTCAGACCAAAGAAGTGTATGTTTGTAGGAGGTGCCCAATAGTAGTGTGTTGCCGTCCCTACTCATGCTCCATACAGACAGAGTTCAGACCAAAGAAGTGTATGTTTGTAGGAGGTGCCCAATAGTAGTGTGTTGCCGTCCCTACTCATGTTCCATACAGACAGAGTTCAGACCAAAGAAGTGTATGTTTGTAGGAGGTGCCCAATAGTAGTGTGTTGCCGTCCCTACTCATGCTCCATACAGACAGAGTTCAGACCAAAGAAGTGTATGTTTGTAGGAGGTGCCCAATAGTAGTGTGTTGCCGTCCCTACTCATGCTCCATACAGACAGAGTTCAGACCAAAGAAGTGTATGTTTGTAGGAGGTGCCCAATAGTAGTGTGTTGCCGTCCCTACTCATGCTCCATACAGACAGAGTTCAGACCAAAGAAGTGTATGTTTGTAGGAGGTGCCCAATAGTAGTGTGTTGCCGTCCCTACTCATGTTCCATACAGACAGAGTTCAGACCAAAGAAGTGTATGTTTGTAGGAGGTGCCCAATAGTAGTGTGTTGCCGTCCCTACTCATGCTCCATACAGACAGAGTTCAGACCAAAGAAGTGTATGTTTGTAGGAGGTGCCCAATAGTAGTGTGTTGCTGTCCCTACTCATTCTCCATACAGACAGAGTTCAGACTAAAGTGTATGTTTGTAGGAGGTGCCCAATAGTAGTGTGTTGCCGTCCCTACTCATGCTCCATACAGACAGAGTTCAGACCAAAGAAGTGTATGTTTGTAGGAGGTGCCCAATAGTAGTGTGTTGCTGTCCCTACTCATGCTCCATACAGACAGAGTTCAGACCAAAGAAGTGTATGTTTGTAGGAGGTGCCCAATAGTAGTGTGTTGCCGTCCCTACTCATGCTCCATACAGACAGAGTTCAGACCAAAGAAGTGTATGTTTGTAGGAGGTGCCCAATAGTAGTGTGTTGCCGTCCCTACTCATGTTCCATACAGACAGAGTTCAGACCAAAGAAGTGTATGTTTGTAGGAGGTGCCCAATAGTAGTGTGTTGCCGTCCCTACTCATGCTCCATACAGACAGAGTTCAGACCAAAGAAGTGTATGTTTGTAGGAGGTGCCCAATAGTAGTGTGTTGCTGTCCCTACTCATGCTCCATACAGACAGAGTTCAGACTAAAGTGTATGTTTGTAGGAGGTGCCCAATAGTAGTGTCTTGCCGTCCCTACTCATGTTCCATACAGACAGAGTTCAGAGTATAGAAGTGTATGTTTGTAGGAGGTGCCCAACAGTAGTGTGTTGCCGTCCCTACTCATGCTCCATACAGACAGAGTTCAGACCAAAGAAGTGTATGTTTGTAGGAGGTGCCCAATAGTAGTGTGTTGCCGTCCCTACTCATGCTCCATACAGAGAGAGTTCAGACTAAAGAAGTGTATGTTTATAGGAGGTGCCCAACAGTAGTGTGTTGCCGTCCCTACTCATGCTACAGACAGACAGAGTTCAGACTAAAGAAGTGTATGTTTGTAGGAGGTGCCCAACAGTAGTGTGTTGCCGTCCCTACTCATGCTCCAGACAGACAGGTCAGAGTTCCTGACAGACCTGCAGCAACTTGACTCGGTGGCAAGTCGAACCAGCGAAACCGTTCATGTCTTCTACGTCAAGTCTGACCAGAAGTTGCCTCTCGAGATACTCAGCAATGTGGTCAGTTATAGTGACTCAGCTCAGTTCCCATGATAAAAGAACAATATTGATTGCTACAAATGCAACAAAACAATTCCTTAGTGTGAAACATGACATAAAGTAGAAAGAAAAACAGCCATTCTTACTCTTTTGGGAGCAATGTCGAGTTTGAGTTACATGGAACATTTAGCATACCTGTTCATTACAATTGATCAGAAGTGCGTAAGGAATAAAAACATGTTGCGAATTTACGTGAGCGAATATTGTCGCTGTGACTAGGTCGGTTCAAGGCCAGTTTATATCACACAACACTGTTTCAAAATACAATAAATTCTGTATCACGTGATGTACAGTTTGGGGCATGGTGGCGCAGTGTTTAGAGCAGCAGACTCGGTCAAGAGATTCTGTATTTCAATCCTCCTGTTGCCGTTTCAAACTGTTACCAAATTTGTTCGCTCCACGACTCCATGTTCCCTCTGTTCACTTATGTGTTGAATGAGTACCTGGATGCAGGCAGTGGGAAATTTTTATACAAATAGTTTTCACGCATTAATTGCTGCGTGGCTGAATGCTTCCCAGAGAAGATGAGATGGTGTTCAGTTGAACAGGTCTGTCAGGGAGTAAAGTGTAAAGCGCTCTGTGTGATCCTAATGACTGGATATTACGCAATAGAAGAAATCACCTTTACTTTCGTTATATCATCTCTTGTAAACCGAGCTTTGGACAACGTTTGCTGTACAGATGTACAGGAAGAACGTCCACCCAAAGTTCCTGGCATTTGTCAAGTCTCTCGGCTGGCCGGTGGATGTGAAGAAACATGCCGGGTGGACTGGACATGTGATGACCAGTGGCCGCATTCAGCCCACCCAGGGTGATGGTGAGTGACCAGTAGGTTTGGTTTATAGGTTTCAAATTAATGAGTCTTCTACTGATTTTGTCAAATGCAGCAGCATAAAAAAAAATTTTAACAAAATTTTGAATTATTTGTGAAGAATAAATACAAATGTTGGGACTCTCAATAAGTCACTTGCTATCTGGGTTTTTTGTTCTAAATGGCAGTCTTGTTCAATTCAGAATGTTGGTATGTTGTAGACGAGGTGTATCCAGGTGTTGTGCATTGTTGACAAGATTTGTTTTCACTCTACATTGCTCCAGTTCATTCAGATGTACGAGTACCTGGCTATAGACAGTGGTGGATGTGTTTATGGATAGTCTTCCAGCATTAAGTGCAGCGTGGCTAAATGCTTCGCAGAGAAGTCGAGATGGTGTTCGATTGAACAGGTCTGCCAGGGAGTAAAGTGTAAAGCACTTTGAGCTGTCCTGAGGACTGGATACTGCGCTATATAAGAACTTACTCTGTTGTAGACGAAGTATATCCAGCAGACACAGGGGGCAGTCTGTATGACGGTAGACAACAGGTGTTGTACTACGCGGACGTCACCAGTGAGATAGCGTTTGTTGTTCCATCACTTCACAACAACGAGACGACCAGTCGACGCGCCAGTGCCGAACCAACCGCAACCACGGGTGAGTCCAATTGCATGGTTCAGTGAACATTGTAACTGATGATGCGATCATATTCAGCTGTAGCTGTAATAGGAAATTATTTTGAGCAAGCCATATATATATATACGCTATTTGCTTTACCCAGTAACAAATATGTATCTTTCCCACTATTAATGTTGTGATTATTTTCTTGTGTATTAAGGTACAACTTTTCAACTATTGAATCAACTAACCATTGTTTAGTGATCCATATTTATTTACACAAGAGGGACTCTAGATTATGGTATTGTGTAGGCATACTACCTTCATGAGATGATGGGGTCAGACGTGATGGGGATGGAGGTGGAATTTTTCCAAATTTTTATATACAAATTATAAATGATCCCTGTACCCATTAATCTGTAGAATTCCCCATGTCAATCCACTGCATGAATGCAGGTGGCCAAGAGAAAGAGGACCGTCCCCCAGCAATGGGCAGACTGAGTGAGAACCAGCCTCTCAAACACAAGAGCATGTCCCTCGACTTCGAGAAGCCACCACCAGAACGCATGACACGAGAGGGCAGCACGAGTCAGGCGCGACGGTTTGGGCGTTTGTCGGCGACTGCGGGGTGGTCGGAGACAAAGATCCTGGTTGTTTGGCTGGAAAAATATGAGGACCATGAGACATTTCCCACAAGTGAGTAGTCTCTACTAGACACACAGACCTTCCCCACAAGTGAGTAGTCTCTACTAGACACACAGACCTTCCCCACAAGTGAGTAGTCTCTACTAGATTCACAGACCTTCCCCACAAGTGTGTAGTCTCTACTAGACTCACAGACCTTCCCCACAAGTGAGTAGTCTCTACTAGACTCACAGACCTTCCCCACAAGTGTGTAGTCTCTACTAGACACACATACCTTCCCCACAAGTGAGTAGTCTCTACTAGATTCACAGACCTTCCCCACAAGTGTGTAGTCTCTACTAGACACACAGACCTTCCCCACAAGTGAGTAGTCTCTACTAGATTCACAGACCTTCCCCACAAGTGTGTAGTCTCTACTAGACTCACAGACCTTCCCCACAAGTGAGTAGTCTCTACTAGACTCACAGACCTTCCCCACAAGTGAGTAGTCTCTACTAGACACACAGACCTTCCCCACAAGTGAGTAGTCTCTACTAGACTCACAGACCTTCCCCACAAGTGAGTAGTCTCTGCTAGACACACAGACCTTCCCCACAAGTGAGTAGTCTCTACTAGACACACAGACCTTCCCCACAAGTGAGTAGTCTCTACTAGACACACAGACCTTCCCCACAAGTGAGTAGTCTCTGCTAGACACACAGACCTTCCCCACAAGTGAGTAGTCTCTACTAGACTCACAGACCTTCCCCACAAGTGAGTAGTCTCTACTAGACACACAGACCTTCCCCACAAGTGAGTAGTCTCTACTAGACTCACAGACCTTCCCCACAAGTGAGTAGTCTCTGCTAGACACACAGACCTTCCCCACAAGTGAGTAGTCTCTACTAGACACACAGACCTTCCCCACAAGTGAGTAGTCTCTACTAGACACACAGACCTTCCCCACAAGTGAGTAGTCTCTACTAGACACACAGACCTTCCCCACAAGTGAGTAGTCTCTGCTAGACACACAGACCTTCCCCACAAGTGAGTAGTCTCTACTAGACTCACATACCTTCCCCACAAGTGTGTAGTCTCTACTAGACACACAGACCTTCCCCACAAGTGAGTAGTCTCTACTAGACTCACAGACCTTCCCCACAAGTGAGTAGTCTCTACTAGACACACAGACCTTCCCCACAAGTGAGTAGTCTCTACTAGATTCACAGACCTTCCCTACAAGTGAGTAGTCTCTACTAGACTCACAGACCTTCCCCACAAGTGAGTAGAGTCTCTACTAGACTCACAGACCTTCCCCACAAGTGAGTAGAGTCTCTACTAGATTCACAGATCTTCCCCACAAGTGAGTAGTCTCTACTAGACTCGCAGACCTTCCACACAAGTGAGTAGTCTCTACTAGATTCACAGATCTTCCCCACAAGTGAGTAGAGTCTCTACTAGACTCACAGACCTTCCCCACAAGTGAATAGTCTCTACTAGACTCACAGACCTTCCCCACAAGTGAGTAGTCTCTACTAGACTCACAGACCTTCCCCACAAGTGAGTAGTCTCTACTAGACTCACAGACCTTCCCCACAAGTGACTAGTCTCTACTAGACTCACAGACCTTCCCCACAAGTGACTAGTCTCTACTAGACTCAGACCTTCCCCACAAGTGAGTAGTCTCTACTAGAATCACAGACCTTCCCAACAAGTGAGTAGAGTCTCTACTAGACTCACAGACCTTCCCCACAAGTGAGTAGAGTCTCTACTAGACTCACAGACCTTCCCCACAAGTGAGTAGAGTCTCTACTAGACTCAGACCTTCCCCACAAGTGAGTAGTCTCTACTACACTCACAGGTCTTCCCCACAAGTGAGTAGTCTCTACTAGACTCGCAGGTCTTCCCCACAAGTGAGTAGTCTCTACTAGACTCGCAGGTCTTCCCCACAAGTGAGTAGTCTCTACTAGACTCACAGATCTTCCCCACAAGTGAGTAGTCTCTACTAGACTCAGACCTTCCCCACAAGTGAGTAGTCTCTACTAGACTCACAGGTCTTCTCCACAAGTGAGTAGTCTCTACTAGACTCACAGATCTTCCCCACAAGTGAGTAATCTCTACTAGAATCACAGACCTTCCCAACAAGTGAGTAGAGTCTCTACTAGACTCACAGACCTTCCCCACAAGTGAGTAGAGTCTCTACTAGACTCACAGACCTTCCCCACAAGTGAGTAGAGTCTCTACTAGACTCAGACCTTCCCCACAAGTGAGTAGTCTCTACTAGACTCACAGGTCTTCCCCACAAGTGAGTAGTCTCTACTAGACTCACAGATCTTCCCCACAAGTGAGTAGTCTCTACTAGACTCAGACCTTCCCCACAAGTGAGTAGTCTCTACTAGACTCAAACCTTCCCCACAAGTGAGTAGTCTCTACTAGACTCACAGGTCTTCCCCACAAGTGAGTAGTCTCTACTAGACTCGCAGGTCTTCCCCACAAGTGAGTAGTCTCTACTAGACTCGCAGGTCTTCCCCACAAGTGAGAAGTCTCTACTAGACTCACAGGTCTTCCCCACAAGTGAGTAGTCTCTACTAGACTCACAGGTCTTCCCCACAAGTGAGTAGTCTCTACTAGACTCACAGGTCTTCCCCACAAGTGAGTAGTCTCTACTAGACTCACAGGTCTTCCCCACAAGTGAGTAGTCTCTACTAGACTCACAGGTCTTCCCCACAAGTGAGTAGTCTCTACTAGACTCGCAGGTCTTCCTATTTGTTCTGTGTCAAATCTAATGTTCAGGAAATTTCAAACGTTTGTGCTTCAGAATTTACTTATGTTTTTCTTCAACACTTCAGCAAAAACTGCAAATTTTTGTATGATGTGAATTGAAACTAATGGTGTTTTCTAAAAAGTAAAAAAATTACTCATGCTTTCATTTTGAAAATATAGAAAAAGTTAAAATGTAAGCCTGAATTGTTCTGAAAATGCAGAAGACAGTCACAAAACTTCCAGATCATTGCCACTGTTTTGCCAGTATTCCTGACATGAGATGGTAGCAGTTTGGACATTACACTGTCACATAGGTTAAGCAGTACATGGCTGTATGGTTTCATTTTCATTACACATTGAAGTGAGATATATTGCTACAATGGCATCACCTGGCGAATGGAACAAAAGCAAATTAAAGCTATTAATAATAAAACAAAGGCAAATTTTGGGTCACAAAAATCGCAAGTCCCTCACCACATATCCGTGGGGGAGTTTGAACCAATACTGAATGTTTGTTTTGGACTTTGCGACATTTTGAGACCATCCTTTAACTATTTAATGTCGTCTGTACTCACAGGCGAGTTGCTGGGGTCGACGAGTACGGGACTGAGACCGAGTGGGGCTAACATGATGCGCCACATCCTACAGCCATCCATCTACATCATCTTCATCCACACCCTCCAGAATGGCCTCTACCGCATCCACACCCGCGGCCCCATGGGAAAGTACGTACACAGGCACACTTTGTAATATTTTTATTTTTTTCAACAGTCAGTGTACCTTCTATCTCACGACATTTTTCGACTGCAATCTTCATCAGACAGCTACCGTTTGATGGCGACATGGTAGTCATTCTGAGCAGACAAGTCACGCTGGTGTGTGTGTAAAAATAAAATAACTTCTTTTCTGCCCATATATCCTTGGAAAATCCAAGCTCACTCTGCCGTGGCCTGGCTGATTCTTGAGGAGATCGTTGTAGATCTAGCATTAGCCATCTGATGAATATTGCCGAGAGCCGTCGAAACATGACAAGATGTAAGGTAAACTGGCTGTGAAAAAAGTAAAAATATTATTAATTTTGAACCATCCAGTTTGATGAACCTCTACTCGTATACACTGCCAGGCTTCACACTCTTCTACACGATTAATCAAAACTAGAAATTCTATCGGCCATTCACTGTTGTTGTCAAGTTGATACTTGTTCTACTAATGTTCAAGTTTAAGTAAAATCATCCACCAGAATGTTCTGATCTGAACACTACCTATACACCACATCTTAAATGGGTTATTATTATTATTCTTTCACAACAATAAATGTAAATTTCAGAATGTAGGTTTACCTGTTACCACCAACAGTCTTATTTCTTGGAGATCTATGCCTGTACCCTGTAACAGAATTCTGCTTTAGATAAATATAAAAAATTGCGATGAGCGTTCTAGAAACGTGTTGCGGTATTTCAGGATGAGTCTTGCCATCCCCCTGGTGGATGGAATGGTAGTTAGTCACCGGGCGCTCGGCTCTATGGTCAGACAAACGGCCAGCAACACCTTCCGGCGGAAAAGACTCGATAATGAAGGGTATGTCTGTCTTCGGTAATATTTTTTTCAATCCGTAATGATGTCATGACAACAAATATGGGGAAATATCTAGTTAATTGTTTAGATACAAATCATGTACTGATGTACGAAACATAACAAATAATATAATACAAATGTTATTTACCTAAGTTTATCCACATACACATTTTTGTCAATTACATAACAACTTTGTTGTCTGTCTTTTTATTATTATTCCAAACTATGTCGTAAACCATCCATTGATTTATTCAGGGTGGTTTATGTGTAAGTTTAAACAATTGTAGAAAACATGCGTAATAACGCAAACAATCGTGTTATGTTCGCTACGAAACCTCAACCCTTTGATAAAAACTGTTGAGGATTCGTTGCAGGGTCACAGATGAACCCCTAAGAGTTACCCCCGAGAGTTTGCCGCCCCGGATGCAAGGTGTCTAGGAGTAACTTGTTACACACCAGGTATATACACAAGCTCGATTACATGTAGATATACCTATTATTTCTGACTTATAGGTACCAGCCTCCTCACGCCAGGAGGAAGATCAAGATCAAGGAGATTGTGGACAAGTATCGCAATAAGCTGATCGAGCCCGAGTTCTACACAGCTTTGTTTCAAGGCAGTGCCAAGAAAGCAATCAGCACAAATGTTTCACAGTGAGATTATCAGTGAATTGGATGGGTGTTTTTGGCCGATATATTTGTGAATGGCTGAATGCTTAGTGTTGAATCTGTTGTCGGTGAATGAAATGGTCAGTGAATTAACTAGTCCTGCTTGAGTTTTAACATGTTATAAAATAAAGTGTTTCAGACATGCTTAAAGGTAACTTTAGGTAGTGTTCATGGTGCATGTTGACCATTCCAACATTGGGGAACTGTGTAGTACTGGGTACTATAGTTAGTGTATTTTTCTAACATTGTTGCATCTCAAAACCTGTTTGTTGGAAGACAAAAAATGTGCTGTAAGATCATGGAGTTTTATGATTGACACATGTATAGTAAAATAAGAACCTAAAAATGTGTACAAAGGTGTGGTTTTGTGGCACAATTCTTGAGATGTACCAAGTAAATATATCCTATAGTAGGAAACTGTCCGTTAAGGTGCAATAATTTGTGAGTGATGTTTGATGCAATTTTATGCGTCGGCAACAAATACTTTTTGTTTGTATAGTTACTATTTAGTTCTTTAATTAATTTGAAAATGTTATGTATATTTAATGAATTAATTTAAAGTTGTATGACTGTTATCTTGAACGATTTTAATGAAAGATCACAATGCACAGTATGAATGAAATGATTACAAATGATGAACATAAATAACAATATCCAATTGTTGTAATCTCCACTAATCTAAGTAAGCAGTATCATATGCATCGTAATACCAGACTTTAGTGGTTTAATTTATATTTTATTTATAGTCTGTATCATTGTATCAAGACTTGATGCAGTGGTGATGCCATGATGTATCAAGACTTGATGCAGTGGTGATGCCATGATGTATCAAGACTTGATGCAGTGGTGATGCCATGATGTATCAAGCAATGAACACTTGATGCTTTTATTCAAGACCAGTAAAGCATCATCTGCTATATTATGGTGCCAAAGACAGTGCCAAAGACAGAACATTTTAGTGAGTGTTATCACTGACAAAGGTTATACTTCTCACTGCATGCATTTATTCAGATCATAAAAGTGAGACGTCCAGAAAATGGAGTTGTCCCAAGGACTGTAAGGACAGTGTACACATTATGGAGAAATGCCTTTACGTCCATGCTTGTAACCGACACATCCTCTGCTAGTGAAGTCCGAGATGACTGTCATCTGAGGGCTGTCTCTGTCGAGTAGAGCATGTACAGCAGCTTGCTGAGAGGAGCGCCAAGAGGTCTGAAAGGAACAACTTCACTCAGTATTCACCCACTGCTGGTGGCCTACTCTACTATCTGATGTCGTTCTGTTATGAACACACCACACACATGGTCATTTTCAGGCATAACACTTTATAATAAATAATAATCCTCACTGTTCGTAATTTATGGTCATAAAATCATGTTAATTATATTTGGGGGTATATAGTGACCAAAACTGAATATATTGTTTGTGTAGTGTAACGTTATTTATGTGCTTTACCACTGATTTGTATATATTGGGAAAGACTATACCTCTGATAGTCATCAATAAACTTGATGTCTACTAAACTGAGTTAACCATTCTGTCTAGAACATCTTGTGATAACACTAGAAGATACACCCAAATTGAACGTTGCTGTATGTTTCATATCTCTGACACAAGTACATTCGTATTTGTTTCATATCTCTGACACAAGTACATTCGTATTTGTTTCATATCTCTGACACAAGTACATTCGTATTTGTTTCATATCTCTGACACAAGTACATTCGTGTTTGTTTCATATCTCTGACACAAGTACATTCGTGTTTGTGTCATATCTCTGACACAAGTACATCTGATCACAACTCATGCATTTATTGGTGAGATGTAATTTATGTGGAATAGTTAAAACCGATTTCTGTCGCCCTCAGTTTCATGTTTGAATCTCGATTGAAAATGATCTCTGGGAAGGAAATGTTTCACTAAGGCAACGAACCCATGAGGAAGATGAAACAGAATCCGTTGTTAAATTTTAGTTATTTCAAAATGTAAAAAGCCGCCACGATATCATATCACTGAGGACACTATTTCTATGACACACCAACGAAAGTATTCAGGTAGCGCACCCTGGTGTTGACAGTTTTCATTACACAAAATCACTATCGAGAAGTATAATCGATTTGAATGAAAAAAATTGGGTTTACGAGGACTTAAGAATGTAGTGAAATGGTCTCCTGGAGTCGCGAGACTGGCATAGACAAACCTACTACATCAACAGTGTCAAACCCAGGCTTATAATCATAACCCAGCTGTTATGTGACCAAGGACTTTGTACCTGTGCAGCGGTCCACATCGTATGCCAGCCAGCAGCTCCTCCTTCTCTTTCCTGCTTCGGTCGTTGGTGTACGCCTGCAGCAAGCTGCAAGGTACAAGACAAGAAGATGTACACTCGATTCCTCGAGTGTAATACAGCCAGCTGCGTCACTCTCTGCTGGTAGATGTCTCTCGGCAATAACAAGGCAACATGATTTGTCATTCAACTAGACCGAGACCTAGGGAGAAGGGACGTCCAGTTTTAGTGGTTCATCCAATATATCAGGCCCGCAAGCTGGAGGGGGTGAATATTTCCCCCCGCCCCCGTTGAGACGAGAGTGCCGCTTAAGGGAAAACAGTTCCGTTCCGTTTTTTGGGGGAGCCTCAGTGGGGTGCAGTTGGAGGTCTGGAGGGAGCAGTTTTAGGTTTTTGTAATTACAGGTCGAAAAATGTATCCACCCAATCAACCAAGCTGTGGACCTACATATGCATATATCCAACTGCCTCACTTTGTCAGACAAGTTGTAGCCAACTGCTACAGTACTACGGCGTCGTGTTGTAATTGAACCACTTACTGATTAACTCACTGAGGTGACTATGGAAAGAGAGACCCTCCAACCAGGACCTACCGGGCTGGCGTGGTGTAGGTTTGTGTGATGGCCAGGGCTTTCTCTCCTGTCATCCCGTGCAGCTGTAGAAGCTGCTTGGCAAACATCTCAGTCACCGTCATCGCCTGCAATCACACTTCTCCTTAGATCATTGGCACAGTCCGTAAGTCTTGATCTGATGACCCAGCAACCAAGAACCAAACAAGACCAGTATCTTCATTTACTTAGGGATGTAAACGTAAGTCCCAAATATCTTGGGCGTTACGTGGGAGTGGTTTGGTTGTCACTATGTACTGTGGTGGAAATAAATTGCTACCGTGGTGCCACCTATTGAGTGAAACATGTTAGTGTTTAATAAGAACAGGCTAGTCCTGAATACATAGCATAGTGCATACCTTAGTCTTGACAGTAGAATCGTTGAAGTCTTGAAATGTGACAAACTGTCCATGTTTGTTAGAGGTACCACAAGGCAATGTCTTCCCCTAAAAAAACAAATGTTGGCATGCTGTATTGGCAATTACAGAATTAATAGTCAATTGATGTAGATGTCTTATAATCTTAATTCAAAAGTGTCCATGCAGAATACATATATATTTGTTAATTGAAGTTGTGGAGGTCTGTAACAATAATAATAACAACAGTTGAACTATGCCAAAATCTAATTAATTATTTGGTGCAGTCTCCCCTCAAATAATGGGACCTCCCGTCTCTGACGAGAGACCACGAGGAAGATCAACATCGCTTAACAGTGATTTGATGGCTCACGCTATTGTGTAACAATTAACCGTTTCTGGTACGTAATAAACAATGTTTGGTTCTGTTGCTATATCTCATTGAGTATAGGCTTTAACATGGCGCAGTCGCCAAAAGGCCACAAACTCAAAATAAGACGTTAAAAAGTCAGTTTGCCTGTAAACGGTAGCGATAAAATGGACAGAAAATCCTGTGCCGCAAGCAAACACGGTGCCGAGGAGCTTTCAAAAGCTCTGCAAGAGCGCGCGACAAATGTTGACGTTCACCAAAGTCCGCGCTGCGATGACACAATCGCACCAGACTGGCTTGCGACATTCCTGTCTAAACAAGAAGAACGGGACAACAAACGTGAACAGCGAGAACAGGAACGGGAGCGCGCACGCGATGAAAGACATGAACTATCGATGCGTCTATTCTGCGAGACCCTCGACAGATGCGCCCATAAATCACCATCGCGCGCACACAGCAACGGCGCCAATGATGAGTCTAGTGGTCCAGAGACTCAACACACAGACACTGTGACCAACGTCCAGCGTACTTCTACAGGCCAACACGCCAAAACTAGACCGCCGGAGCCAATGACAGCAGACATAACACTACGATAACTAGCACCATGGAGGCGATCATGGGAAGATTTCGTGGAGTTAGAACAGCTCGACCGTCTCCCAGGACGTCAACAGAGAGCCATGTTGCGCACTAGCCTCTCTATTGAAATGCGTGCTACATTGCAATTAGCCTTCGGTATAGACAATGATGACGATATAACCGTCACAGCGATCTTAGACCGAATTCAAGAACACATCCGAGCCAAACGAAATGTTACACTGGACAGGGTGGCACTAGAAGAACGCAAACAAGAAGAAGGCAAACCGTTCGACCACTTCTACATGGAATTGCGGGAAATTGCCAACAACGCAGACCTTTGCCAGCAGTGCTTAGACGATCGTCTTACTACGCGAATTATGTTGGGAATCCGTGACCCATAAACAAGACGAAAGTTATTAGCAATCACGCCTCCTCCTTCTCTACTGACAACAGTTGATATCTGCAGGAGTGAAGAATCAGCAAGGAATGATGAAGCTGCACTTGCAAACAATGACAAAGGCCATACGAAGAATTGGCAAGAAAACCTGGCAACATAGTAAAACCAGGAATAACGCCACTTCAAAACATAACCACAGATGCGGTTATTGTGGAAAATCGGCTCATAAAACGCGAGATGAATGTCCTGCACGACACAGTGTATGTTCAGTCTGTAAGAAAATGGGTCATTGGGCTACATGTTGCCATCAGAACAATCCACAGAATAAGAGTACACGTCGATCGACCGCAATGAGTCAGATTCGCGTACTGGATATTCTGGGAAAGAAAAAACACCATCGCGCCCTGCGCATTAAGGTACAACTTCATCATAATGCTGATGATAGCTTCATCACAACAGCACAGGCAACACCAGATACAGGGGCCGAAGCCACTGTTGCAGGGCTTGATATCCTAAAACAAATAGGATTAGACATCGGAAATACATGTCCCCCGCCCGAAGACACAATCATTGCTGCCAATGGTACATCATTCGAATGTATTGGCACAGTAGACCTCCACATCCATGCAGCAGACAGATATACGAAAGAGACGGTTCTTATCTGCAAAGAGCAAAAAGGACTTCTGCTGGCTTGGTATGTTTGCCAAGACTTAGGAATCATGCCGAACGATTATCCCAAACTAATTCGTGCCATAAGACGGCCACACGAAACAAAATCGCCAAAAAAGATTCCTCCAGTCATCCGACATGCGAACACGCAAGCGCAATGACTTACTTGAAGAATTCAAAGACGTGTTCGACACAGGTGACCAACTGAAGAAAATGTTGGGTGAACCAATGAAAATCCACTTGAACGAGAACGTTGAGACTTTTGCAATATCTGCCACTCGCCCAATTCCTTTCGCATGGCGGGATGAAGTCAAAACAAATCTCGACCAGATGTCAAGACAAGGCATTATCAAGCCATTGGGAGATGTTCCCACCAGATGGTGTCATCCGCTCGTGGTAGTGCCAAAACCACGGGGGGGTATACGTCTTTGTGTGGACCTCACACGTCTCAACAAATCCGTTCGTCGACCAATTCATCCTATGAAGACACCGGAAGAAGCAGTCTTCAACATCAAACCAGGGTCAAGATACTTCACGACGTTAGACGCAAAACAAGGGTACTGACAGATACCACTCTCGCCCGAATGCCAAGAACTGACGACTTTCTTGACCCCTTGGGGACGTTATCTCTTCTTGAGAAGCCCCATGGGACTGTCCTCAACCGGCGATGAATATTGCAGACGCGGCGACAGCGATCGCCAGCTTAAACAATGCTGAAAAGGTCATGGATGACGTCATTGTACACGATGAAAACTTTGAGCAACACATCGAAAGAGATCGCTCAGTGTTGCTCCGTTGTCGGGAGCACAGCATCACACTGAACCCCCCGACAAGTTCAAGTTTGCGGTAAATGAGGTGAATTACGTTGGCTTCAAAATCAACGCAGAAGGCGTCAGCACAGATCCGGAAAAGCTGAAAGCAATCGCCGAATTCCCTACACCAACCTGCTTGACAGAACTACGATCTTTTATGGGCCTTATTAACCAGCTTGGTGACTTCACAACAGCGGTCAGTACAACTGCTGATCCATTGCGTAAGCTACTGAAGAGCAAGAACGAGTTTCGATGGACTGAAACACACAACAAAGCCTTTCAAGCCACCAAGAAAGCGTTGGTAACTGCTCCTACACTGGCACACTTTGATCCATCAAAACCAACGGCGCTACACACAGATGCATCGCGACGCAAAGGTCTGGGCTATGCTCTTTTGCAGCAACGCGCAGACAAATGGCGACTGATTCAGTGCAGATCACGCTTTCTTACAGACACGGGAAGTCGCTATGCCATGGTGGAATTAGAGCTACTGGCAGCCACCTGGGCAATGAAGAAGTGTCGCATTCAACTACTCGGACTGTCACACTTTGAGTTGGTCGTCGATCACAAACCAGTGGTGACAATTCTCGATCGCCATCGTCTTGACGATATCGACAACACGCGTCTTCAACGTCTCAAAGAAAAGACATCACTCTTCTCGTTCACGACACGCTGGACAAAGGGCAAAGACCACTGCATCCCAGATGCTTTGTCACGTGCACCTGTGTCGGATCCATCAGAGGAGGAACAAGAAGCAGAAGAAGTAGAACACCATGTTCACGCGGTAACCATCAATGCATCCAGAATGGTACATGAAGACGACCAAGATGATCAGCTAGATCACCTTTGTGACCCGATACTAGATTGACTTAGAACAGTCGCTATGCAAGACGAAAAGTACAAAACTCTCATTGACAACATCCAGAATGGCTTCCCGTCTTCAAGAGACAAAGCAAATGCTAGTGTCATACCATTCTGGAACATCAGAAACGAGCTGTCAGTGGACGACGCGATAGTCCTGTATGGACCTCGTATTGTTGTGAAGTCTTAGCGCGTCTTCAAGACTCGCACCAAGGGACCGATAGAACGAAATGGAGGGCGAGACAAAACGTGAACTGGCCAGGCATTAGTAACGATATCGCTACTACATGGCAAGTTGCAATAAATGCCAAGAACTCCGACCTTCTCAGCAACGCGAACCACGGAGATCAGAACCTCTACCAAACAGAGTGTTTGAAGATGTGTCAGCAGACTTCTTCCACTACGCCGGACGAGATTATCTCATCTATGTAGATCGACTCTCAGGATGGCCTGTGGTCTTCCATTTCCCAAAGGCTAAGACTACATCCCGCCACACCATCTATGCATGTCGACGTGCATTCGTGGAGCTTGGAGTCCCAGTGCGATTTAGATCTGATGGTGGTCCTCAGTTCGCGTCTCGTGAGTTTAACCAGTTCTTAAAATGATGGGGCGTTCGTCTCGCACCATCCAAACCACATTACTACCAATCTAACGGACATGCAGAGGCTGCGGTGAAAACAATGAAAAAACTCATTGCAACAACAACCGTGAATGGAGATCTGGACGATGAGAATTTCCAGCAAGGACTTCTAGAATACCGCAATACTCCTCGTGCAGGTGGCCTCTCCCCTGCACAAATCCTATTTGGACACCCACTGCGATTGGCAGTACCCGCACATCGACAATCGTTTGCAAGCAAGTGGCAAAATGTGGCAGATAAGCAGGATTCTGGCTGCAGGCAAACATATGCACGGGGCAAAGAGCATTACAACAGGCAATCTCGTCCTCTACCACAGCTATGCATTGGTGCAAAAGTAAGATTGCAAAATCCCCTTACAAAAAAGTGGGATAAAGTAGGCGTGATCGTCGGAATTGGCCGACATCGCGACTATCATGTGAAACTGCCCAGTGGTCATGTCTACTGGCGCAACCGCCGATACATCAAACCAGACACGGTATACTCGGGAGAGAACGATATTCGTATCCACAATACTGCGGAAGGTAGCAACACTGGCCACGTTGAACGAGACATTCCGCCGTCCTACAACAACGAACTGCGACGTAGCAAACGTCAGAAGATGCCTCCCAGTAAACTGCGACTCTAAGTCCTCCAATGTTCGGACTTTACAAAAAGAGGAGGGAATTGGTGTAGTCTCCCCTCAAATAATGGGACCTCCCGTCTCTGACGAGAGACCACGAGGAAGATCAACATCGCTTAACAGTGATTTGATGGCTCACGCTATTGTGTAACAATTAACCGTTTCTGGTACGTAATAAACAATGTTTGGTTCTGTTGCTATATCTCATTGAGTATAAGCTTTAACATTATTGACCCAAATAATTATATTTGGTTGACAAGTAATAAAAATGTCTGTCAATCAAGAATAATTCTGCAGTATGCAATATTGTACAATTCTGCATTATTATGTAAACTTTGATAATTGAAAAAGGCACACTGTTCATAATTATATCAAATAACATATAAGTGCAACATATTTCTTGCAACAAACTGTTGATTCATGCGAAGACTTGTACTGAACGACCACATGCGGAGGTGCCAAGTAATATTGCACGAAAAGCTGTGGATCTTACGATGTGATGATGGCGGTAGATGAGGACCTGGCACCACGAGCCTCGCACTGCAGTTGCGGAATGGTGTGTGTGTGGAAAAGAAAACCACTCCTTGCGCGGATAATGTTTTTATTTTAGGATATATTTATTTATTTTGGTGCATTTTCTATGTGAAATATAGATTACGTGGATACAAAATTAGTATTTTTTAACCATGACACATCGGTATGGTGGTAGATTTCGCTACTAAAGCGGTAGTGCATAAGATTATCCCAAAAATTAAGAAAATGTACCAGTTGTACAGCCAACGCATTAGACTGGGCACCTCTGCAAAGGACACAAATGATGTTGACTGACGACTTACACCGTAGAAACTCTGAAGGTATCGAGTCATGAGGGTGAGGTATGCGGCTGACTCTCTTGTGCTCGCTGTGTGCTTGATGTGAAACCCGTCAATCACCTGTCAACATACATCACTCTTACAATTCACCCAACAAACTACTACAAAATTACGGCTAAAACCAGTCATTTCTGTGCACTAGTATGACACCAAAAGTCATGAAATTAATGCGTTTGATACAAGCACATTGTATTGTAATTATAATGCGGACTCCTATGCTCACATTGTAAACAATACATAGATGACTTGCCTGTACCGTTGTATAAAAAGTAAATGTATGTTCTTATCAGGGATGAGAGTGACATTCAGAGAAAAAACCGGAAATTTTGCTGTGGCCCACATTTCAGCCCGAGAGGACTGTCTCATCTAATCGGGTTGAGGCGGGACTCCTCAGAGATATTTTTTTATTGTAGATGACATATGGTGTATTTTGAGCAATATTAAATAGAAAATCTTAACATTTCCAATAGCAAAAAAAGCACACGGACTCACGCACACATTGTCATAGTACTAACTCGCTTGTTAATGATATTTTTTGGGCTGAACCCGAGTTGGCTGACGGGCAGCTTTCTCCTTGGCCAGCTTTGCCAAAACAGCCCGTTGATGGGCCATTCTAGCTTTCTTCGTTGCCAGCTCAACTGCTTCCTTAGCTTTGTACTTGGTGGCTGCTTTCGTCTTTGACATGTTCAGCTCAGTTTTCTTCTCCTCCTTCATCTTTCCTTCCTCGGCAAGATGGATGGAGTACATTTTGTGTGCACCCCTCGTGTTGTGAACGAGGCGACCAGTCCTGTTTGTGGAAGTCCTGTATAACAGTCTTGTCGCTTGCTATGAGTGAGTACTTCACTGTCTGGATAGTGTTGAATGTTCTAACATTCTTTCGGCAGTGGCAGTATTCATGCGACTAAAACACCCTTCCACTTGAGGACCATGAAAGCAGCTCATCATTGCAGCCACCAGCTTTGACAAGGTTGGGAATTTGCCATTAGAGAATATGTTAGCCCACCACGAGTCCAATCTGGAACTTGTGGGTGCTTGTGGAAGTGTGTTGTCTACATGGAATCGGCGAACTTCCATTTGATACGCCCTCTATTCAGGTTCTAATAGAACATTGGTGACCAGCGTGGTGTATTCAATGCCTTCGGTTCCCCTCTGACTGTAGCCTGTAGGATCCAATCCACATAGTTGACATCGGCCTCACACCACAAACAGTAAGCTTTCCCTGGTGCTGATAATTTACTGATGAATATATCCAACATAGTGTCTCCAGCCGATCTCTCCAGCCACGCCCAATTCCACTTATTCTTGACACTTTTGTCAATGTCCTTCATGCAACATTTGTCTTCCCGTACAACAAATCGTCGATTATCCATTGTGTTCGAAAATGATCGACATCTCCACAAAATACATCGTCATTTCCTATTGGTCCACTGCTTTTGTGCGCGCACTTCGAAAGCGCTGAAGCGAACAGCCAACAGAACTAAGGGTTTTACTTTGCAGATTCACGGGTTCGGTTGGGTCGGTTCTGTCTCTAATCGCCAGGCAGCGTCATTAACACGTGGCGACACCCGGTGGATAGATGGTTAACTCAATCCGCAGATAGATCGTCAGTGAATTGTCCAGGATTTTATATGCCCTACCCCCAACATTCATTTTTTTCTCCCCGGATTTACACGATTCTCATCCCTGTCTTATATAATGCAGTATCCAGTCCTTAGTACTGCTCAAAGTGATTTAAAGCAGTCCATTATAATGGCTAATTTGGGGAAATACTAAACACAATGCTGAAACTTTTGTTTTGGCTATTCTGCAACAACCTCTAAATAGTTATCTTCAGGGGTGGTAGTGATGGATTGGTTTAAAGTATCCCTCTATAGTTACCTGAGTGTTAATTATAGCCTGATTGAGAGAATCCTCAGCAATGCTCAGGTGTTGGTTTGACCCGTACTTCTCAATCAGGTAAATGACATTCTTGACTCCGGAATTCCACAGACGAAACTGTTGGAGACAAAACATTCCAATGACAGATCAACAATTCAAAGTTTCATTAACACAAACAGCTATCCCCAGAACTGCACATGTAACTATCAAATCATTAAAAAGAGCTACTAGTCACCAATGTGCTTGGTTTGTTGTAGCTAATACCATAATTTAAGGTGTGCAAGTGACCTCTCCTAAACAAATAGTTAATATACATAAATCTTAATGATTGGGGCCCATATGTATGGGGAACAACATAGAGGTAATGCTTCCCAGCGTTACAGCAAAATGTTACAATAAATAAAGTAAATTGACTGCAAAATAAGTCAAAAGAATGTTGATTTCAACCATCCTGCCTGATGAATCTCTTCATATGTATTGTCATTACCTTCTGCTCGTGGAATCTGCCGTCTATGATGCTGCTTGCAAGGTCATCCATTCTTTTACGTTCCACGATATACTCTAGCATCAGCTCACTGCCTCTGCACCTTCCTGCATCACAAGTACAGGTCATACTGTGTGTGTGTGTGTGTGTGTGCGTGCGTGCGAGCGTGCGTGCGTGCGTGCGAGTGTGTGTGTGTGTGTGTGCGTGCGTGTGTGTGTGTGCGTGTGTGTGTGTGTGTGCGTGTGCGTGTGTGTGTGCATGTGTGTAAGTGTGTGTCCGTCCGTATGTATGTGCATACAGACATGGGTGTTTAATTGCTGTGGTGTACCTGGATGTATGTGTGTTCATGTCTGCTCATACATGCATGTGTGACAATATACCGGTACCAGTTAAATGCAGTATTATGTTGTCACCATCCACCAACCGATGACATGTTGACACATTATGACACTCACCCAAGTTTCCCTTGGCCACCCACAGGAAGTCACCAACTTGTAGTTTCCTCACCACAAATGACACACTGTTCTTTTCGAGTTCTCTCAGCAAAATGTCACGTCCTTCTCTGTCTCTGAAAACCAGTTAAGAAAACATAATTTTAATTTAACAAAACAAGGTTGTTATACCCCCAAGAGTAATACCTAAGACATTAACCCCCCACATGTAATACCTCAGACATTAAACCCCCACATGTATGCCCTAACATTTGTATGTAGTTTTCATAAAACCACCAGACAAACTATGAACATATTTAATTCTGCACAAGAATAAATATTTAAAAAATGTTAATTATAATTTTCACGTGAATGTTCAATCCGATTATGCATGTTTCGGTGTTTATTTTTCGACTTTCCTTGCTCTCTCAAAAACCATATCACCGACAAATTCAGTGGATTGAAAGCTAAATGTTGGCTTTGGCAGTTACCAGATATAAGGACAAAAACCAACTATTTCAACATGTATCATTGTATGCACTTTTTGTATCCAACTGATGGCAGATACAATTTAAACTATTCACAAATACACATTGGTACATCAAAGAACCACGGAGGACTAAACCAGCCGAGTAAGCAGCTTGCATTCATCAGAACTGTAAGTAATATCTGAAGTGATTCCAGTGTCAAAGTCTCCCCCGATTCAACATTTTAAAACATTCATTTGGTTGCTATGACAACACATATTTTTAATGCACCAACACCTACCGTCCGTACAACTCGCAGTTATCTACACAGAGGACGACATCATACGAATACGCAGGCATCTCCCACAATGCCTCTTCGTGACTGCTGGTGGCGCCGCCTGTGTTTTCCTCCGTTCGACTCGCACTGTTGGATGATGTGGCATCGATTATCCATTTCATCTCATCGATTGACAATGAAGTCTTTGCACTGGACGATGCTGTACTCCTCACTGCTGTTGGTTCCACACATGGACGTTTACTCAACACTTCATCAAGTACTCCATGGTCACATATAGCGGCTGAGGCTGTTCTGTCAATGGTGTTACCCCCTCTGCTACCTGCTGCCAACCTCTTGCCTGTTGTGGCTGTATTGTTGGGTCTCCTATAGCCACTTTCACTGGTTGTTGTTGACTTTTTATTTGTTGTGGCTGTTCTACCAATTGTGCTGTACCCACCAACACGTTCTGCTAACACACCATTTGCTATGGCTGTTCCACCAGTTATGTTATGCCCACCACCAATTTCTGCTACATGTATGTTTGTAGCGACTGGAGTTGTCTTTTGAGAAGTTGGCCTACAAATAGAAAGTATATGAGTATATATTTCATTAAGGTAGCAGGGAATGGTAAAGGATATAAATGAGGGACGTGGTGAGGAGAGACATGGAGGTGGCAGAGATTGTGGAGGACGCAATGGACACGGCATCATGGTAAGGAGAGACATGGAGGTGACAGAGGTTGTGAAGGAGGAAGCAATGGACGTGGCATCATGGTGAGGAGAGACATGGAGGTGGCAGAGATTGTGGAGGACGCAGTGGACACGTCATCATGGTGAGGAGAGACATGGAGGTGACAGAAGTTGTGAAGGAGGAAGCAATGGACACGGCATCATGGTGAGGAGAGACATGGAAGTGGCAGAGATTGTGAAGGAGGAAGCAATGGACACGGCATCATGGTGAGGAGAGACATGGAGGTGACAGAGGTTGTGAAGGAGGAAGCAATGGACACGGCATCATGGTGAGGAGAGACATGGAGGTGACAGAGGTGGTGGAGGAAGACGCTTTGGTCAGGGTGTCATGGTGAGGAGAGACATGGAGGTGACAGAGGTTGTGAAGGAGGAAGCAATGGACACGGCATCATGGTGAGGAGAGACATGGAGGTGACAGAGGTTGTGAAGGAGGAAGCAATGGACACGGCATCATGGTGAGGAGAGACATGGAGGTGACAGAGGTTGTGAAGGAGGAAGCAATGGACACGGCATCATGGTGAGGAGAGACATGGAGGTGACAGAGGTTGTGAAGGAGGAAGCAATGGACATGGCATCATGGTGAGGAGAGACATGGAGGTGACAGAGGTTGTAGAGGAGGACGTGATGGATGAGTATACCTGCCAACTATCCCAGAATTTCAAGGAGACTCCTTGATTTTGATCTCTCGGTCTCTTAGAATACAGGCAAATCTCCTGGGCTTTCGCTTAAAATCTCCAACAGCAACCCCCCTCCGCCCCGCCTTCCGATGTGAAGAGCCGAGACAGCACGACACGGGAAGCGTGCTGAACCGCTGATGAATCTCCCAGACTTCAAAAAAAGTTGGCAGGTATAGATGAGGATCCAAGTGGCCACTCACTACAAACCTATTGAAATGTGTATTTCTCAGCTGTTGTGTTGACCATATTTGCTTTCAGATTTGGCATTTTTAGGTGTGGGCAAAAAATAGTAACACTGCTGGCTCATAAGGGTGGTCAGACAGGTAATTATGGGGATTTCCTGGAACTTTTGATACTCGTTACCACAATCCAGACCATTGAAGTCAGCAAACTGGACAAAGTACATCCAATTCAGTGAACTCCCGTACAACGTGTAGGACACATGCCTGAGGACGCCTTCCAATTCAGTGAACTCCCGTACAACGTGTAGGACACATGCCTGAGGACGCCTTCCAATTCAGTGAACTCCCGTACAACGTGTAGGACACATGCCTGAGGACGCCTTCCAATTCAGCTATCTACAGGGATTCCATATTGCATGCCGTTCGGTGCAAATACATCATGTCTTGGACTATATAAAAACCTTGTAGTTTTGTCCACACTGATAAAAGTAAAGACAAGTTCTTATATAGCACAGTATCCAGTCCTTAGGACTGTTCAAAGTGTTTTACACTTATAACCATGGTTACAACTGAACCAACAAACGCTGGATGATGAATTTGTGTTGCATCTACATCCTACAACATCCTAATATAACTACAGAACAGACAGAAAGAAATAAGGAGACACAAACTTTTTCCGTCCAAGTCGTTGCATCAATGGTATATCTTCGATGACCACAACGTCGTCCACCTCAACAGTCATGGTGTCCTGTGGCTGTACTAATCTGCAGTCAGATTCTCCGCAGGTCGGACTGAGGTCATGATTGGCCTGGAGTAAGCTGGCAGCTAGTTCACACCCAGACTCAGTGATGATGTATCTGCAGGAGAACAAACATCATTCATCATCACATTTACGTTATAGCCACGTCATGTGTCAGCTAGATTGGACTACAGGTGAGTCTCGCTATTAAGGTCCCCCCAGACTAGACAAAAGTTGCCTGACTGGCGAGGTGACTGCATGTATGCTGCGCCTCTGAGCTCAGGTAGAACTTTGTCATTATTATTATTAGCGAGACTATTATCCTAGACTTTACTGTTACAAAAATAATTTTGGGACTATCCCAGGGTGACCTTAATTGTGAGGAGGGTGTATTACCGAGGTGGCCATAAAGTGAGGTGTAACTGAATATGTCTCGTTTGTGCAAATAGTACGTTTCTGCCCAAACTATTCAATGGGTGTTAAAGGTAAAAAAGTGTTGACACTTTTTCAGCTAGAAACCCTGCCACTGAACACCGGTAATACAAATTCTTGCAAATCTATGTTCACTATACATTCTATTGCGCAACAAGCAAAGCATTTGTTGAATTTTAGTGTTTGAATAACTGATGAGTAATTGGTTTGTAAACAGCAAAAAACATTTTGTAAAATGTGTTCTGCTCATTGCACAGAGAAGAGTAAGCTGAATGCCACACTCAAAACCTTATTTCTTTAGCATAATTACTTCCAGTTCCAGAGATATTCGCTTTCCAAATAAAAGTATGGTTTCGAGAAAACGAGCATCAAAGACTGAATAATGGGATTGATTACTTGCATATTTGCATGCTTGATCTATAAATAAAAGTGATTTAGAGGTATGTAGGTATACTTTATTGATAGTAAATATAAACACACTGAGAAACAGTAATTTTACACTGATACTTTACGTGTGTAAAGAATTGTGAGAATGATCAGTGCTTACTTGGCGGGACAGCTGGCCCTGATGATGTATCCCTTGACAACGAGCGTGCCCATGGAGGACCAGGCGGTGTAGTGACTGCCAGGGTCAGGCTGCAAGGACAAGTAACAACCTCAGTCTCCCCCAACAAACTCTGACATATTACATTTCACACAACTATGACACACACATGTGACCTGCCGCAGTGAAGTGGGTCGTAAGTTTGAAAATTGTGAAATGGGGTTTTGTACTATTTGGGATTCAACGGATCATGAGATTTAAAATTATACCTCATTTGTTGAAAATCTTCAGTAGTTGCAAAATTGATGGGTCATCACCTAGACGGCTAGTTTTGGCTCCAGTATCCACCCAGACAAGGCACTTATGATGCGTACTCCATTACCAGAGCATGTATTTTGGTAGAAGCAAATCTAGTGCCCATGTGGAGTTTTGTAGATTGAGCACATCCGTTCTGTGAGTTTTTTGTGACAGGTTTTTTCCCAGTTTCAAGTCCAGTGTGGGGGGTCTTTTACCTCCCATGATGTAGACATCTGATGGAAGAATGGATCAAGATTTAGTCTCTCCCATCCAAAAGACAGGCAAAGTGGAATAAACGAAATACCCAATGTTTTGAAATGGTTGTACATAGACTCAAACCCAGGTTCCCTTGACCGAGTCTGGTGCTCTACTGTTGAGCCTCTCTGTCAGGGTGCTTATGACAGTGGTAGAAGCACGTACAGCTATACTTTACTCATCAGTGTTGTTGTACACAGGTAACACGTCTGGAGTACCTGTGCTGTTGCAATTGTTATATTACTTAAGAACAATACCTGTCGTGTACTTGTGTGTATATTTTATGCTGCTAAGTTATTTTTGATTTCATTTACATTTAATTTAACTATTATTTTGCTGATTGTTTTTATATGTTCAATATTTATATGCTGAAGTATTCTGTACAGGTACTGTATATTCATAAATGGTCTTGTTGTCAATGATTCAGTAGTAATATGTTGAGACAAATACACTTTTTCTGTCTCCTATGCATGCTTTCTAAAACTGCTCCAAGTCACTGTTTGCTTTTGTAACTTACAATAAGCATCCATCTGTAGCACCAAGTTGGAAAGGCCAAGTTATGGCTGCATCGACTTTGTCTGATAACTGACTACTTCCAACTGATATTCACCCTCTTGAAGGACTTGGCAGCAAGTGGCTGGGCATCTCGCATCAGCTCCTGCTTTGTCATGAAGCCTCGACTGTCAACATTCTGCATACACAAGTAAACATGCTCACAGAGCAGATGTCTCGTCATAGCTCACAACCTGAAACCCTCATTGCACTGCATATTCGTGTCACTTTTCCATCCAAACCTATCACCCTTATTTCTCTAGCTGGAAAATACCATTCTGACATATTACTGAATTTCCAAGATCTGAAAAGCCAAGCCATATTAGTGCAGTGCTGGTGACTGTGATCATCCTCGAATTACAAATCACATACACATTATATATGCATATAATCGTGGAAAAACGACCCTCCCTTCCCCCGTTAGCTGGACATATAAGGTTTGACCGAGTTCTGTCCCTGTAAGTAGTATGTCCATGTTGCACCTGACGTTGCATATCTGGTAACCCTCTCCATAGACTCCATTGTCCACACAATGGGTGCAATCAATGTTACTCTCATCAATCTTGATTGCATAACTCTTGATCTACATACACGTGTTTTTGACCTCATCTAGTGAGGCCAGCATTGATTAGGACATCCAAAACATATTACGTACATGTGAAATTGCATTTTTAAAACATACTCAACCTCAAGTACATTAGTGCAAGTACCAAATACAGACATACAATGTAAGGTGCTATCTAAAATCTGTCTACATTCAGAAAAGTATCCACTAAATGTGTGAAGTACGACTAAGTTAATGAACTGAGGAAGGACGTACCTGTTTATTGTGGTACAGAGTAAGAAGAAGGGCGTAGGCACCAGATCTATACTGGGGTACATAGGGGCGGTTACCCCCTGCTAGCTCTGTCGCACGACGTCTCTGCCCCTATATGCCAACCACAGTAGCATTAAGATAACGCTACACCTTGGAAACAAGACAGTTTGTGATATATATTTATATATGGGCGATTCTCACGAAACCTGGACACATTGTCGATTTAGCGACTGTCATATATTGTTTTTATTTTTTAATATGATACAGTAGACATGTTGAATACAACACATGGGACACCTTAATATGGTTATTCCTGCCAAAGAGAGGAGTTACATGTCCGATTTGTGTGATATCAAACAAAGCACATAGACCGTCCGTATTTCAACATATCATGTCTCTATAATATTAGTCATTACATATTTTTATGGATTTCTGGTACACAGAATAACATACTGTCAAAGGTAAATTCATTAGCTCTTAACACACGGTTTAATAGTTTTCTTGTTGCTTAAGTTGATCATATCTTTCACGTCATACATCACACTGTGTCAAGTGTTATAAGTTTACTTGTTTTGCATAAAACAATAATATTGTTATTTATGACTAAATAGAAAAGATCGCTTTGCAATGGTATTGAATTTGTTTTTGTGGGATCATTAATTATGTGAAAAATGCAGACTTAGAAAATGTGTTTCACAGGTATCACTTATATTTGCTATAATTGAGTATCTTTCAAATAGCTAATAACGTATTTATGTTAACTCCATTGCTAAATTGAGAATACTTCACATCTAGTTTGACAGGGAACACATAGTCAAACTTATTTAACAACAATATTTTACATTATTGGTAAGTGATGGGTGTACTAGCAATGATACCACAACAAGAACATTATTGGTAAGTGATGGGTGTACTAGCAATGATACCACAACAAGAACATTATTGGTAAGTGATGGGTGTACTAGCAATGATACCACAACAAGAACATTATTGGTAAGTGATGGGTGTACTAGCAATGATACCACAACAAGAACATTATTGGTAAGTGATGGGTGTACTAGCAATGATACCACAAGAACATTTAAAAAATAATCTTGGGGCAACAGTTACAAAAAACGTATGCGTTTCGCCTGGTATCGCCTTTTGTGCTGATTAATTTATTGCCAAAAAGTTGGTACAAGTGGATATTATGTAATTGTGTAATTAACTTGTGATTGACCATTTAATGATAACAATACGCTATCCATATAATTTTGTTACAAACGTTGTAAATTTAATACAACTGGCACCTCTAGAATAACGACACTTATTGTTCAAATACACCATCTTCATCTAGAATTTGTTTTTGTCATTGGCTAGACTGTCGTATACAAAGCCGTCAGAGGTTGGTGATGTTACTTGGCATAACATTTCCCATTCTTTATATCCCGCTTTCCTTATTCCAACTTTTTATGCATATTTGATGATCTTTCATGTGTAGGATGATGTAGTTAGTGGTGGCTGTGTTGTCAGCTGTGCCTGTGTCAGCAGTGAAGCTGCGTCAGTAGTACAGTGTAGCAGTATGAACCTTGAACATTATGATGTGTGTTGCTATCTTGCCCGGACATATGTACTGGTACGTCATTGATGTAGCAAAACTAGTAACATCCAGACAAGTAAAATCTGCTTCGCATGTACATTTGGCCTCAACCTGGGACCATAGCAGGAGCGGTCATGAAACTGGTAAAGTGGGAGGTGTGCCATAAATTGATGATGTCACAGCTCACTTTGACAGAGATAGAGGATGCACAGACAACCGTCATCTTCATCTCCTTTGTAACAGAGTGGTATCGCATTTTCTGATCATTTTCATATATTTTCAGAGAAAGATGGTCACGGAAAAACTTGACTGGGATTACACATAAATTAATTATGCATACATATGGAAACTAAATTGCATACACTATTTAACATTGTTAGTTGTGTTTTGCATGGTATCGTTTAAATAGTATTTAGAGGAAAATCATTCTCAAAAATTAGTAATTCACGCTAGCACAACCGTTTTACTTATTGTTTGCCCACATTTATTATACATCATATGGCCTATTAGCTGTGCGTATCCTTTGAATTATGTTTGAATGCCGGGCCATTTAATGAAATAAGACAAATGTGTCCAGGTTTCATGAGAATCGACCATTTATATACATATATCATGCAAATGATCACAATGTTCAGCAATTTTGCCAAAACTTAGTCTTCAACAATATCACATTTTCATATTTTATTAATACTTGCATTGTCATAATTTTATTATGTGCAATAAAATAGACAAAATCAATCACCTGTGCACTTATAAAATAAACTGAACAGAATTTGTAAACGAAACTGCTGATGTGTTTGTGAAGGAAACTACAAAAACAGTTATCACTTGTAATGAAGTGGATGTCTAAATATGTTTTGAGTGCCTAACCTGTGGATGTTGAGAATGTCTGTGAGTGCCTACTGCCCCACATGTAGCTGGGTGATTGTGTGCTGACAGAGGACCAGGCAAGTCCTCCCACATTCCATCATCTGAAACAGACAATGTTTAACAAGACACGATTTAACAAGATTGCCACCCAGAGAATTAACTCTAGATGGCAGGCGGACAAGGAAGCCCTTTGGCTTATCGAGAGTCCAACCCTTTTATCTACATGTATCCCGCCCTTCTGAGGTATGTGTCGATTTTATTTTTAAATATATTCACGTTACCGTTTTTACTTATTGGTTACTATATTATTATTACACAAGTAATAAATATAAAGTCACTATACATTTCAAATAAAAAGCTAAACAATTTATATGCAATTTAAACCCATGTGTAGCTGATGTGTTAAGTTGGCTTCATTTGCACAATATATATTCCCTGGAATAATGATCATGTGATATGTTAACCCCCACCCCAGTAACAACTGAGTGAGCTGACGCAACTTGGAGTGATTAAACCTGACTTGAACCTTGGAAAAGTTCATTCACTCTACATTGCTCCAGTTCATTCAGTTGTATGAATGAATACCTGGTTACAGACAGTGGTGGATAATTGTGCATGAATAATCTTCTCGCAGTAATTGCGGCATGGCTGAATGCTTCCCAGAGAAATTAAATATTGTGATGGTGTTCGAATGAACAGGTCTGCCAGGTAGAAAGGCCCAAGTGCTAACGAGTCCTAAGAGCTGGACACTGCACAATATAAGAACTTACCTAAGTTTGATAGATAATCAAGCACATAATTTTAACATCTTCTGTCATAAACTATGTAAGCTACACTAATTAGTTGTCACACAGTATGTATATATAAGTGTGTGCTGTTGATTTTTATCAGAAAACAAGTAACTTTGTTGAGATGCATGTAAAAATGTAACAATTCTTGGTGTTATATTCATCAAAATCAAACATTAAATTTTTTTTTTTTTAAGTCTATCAAAAAGTGATTGTGTGATTTAAATAGAAAATTTAATTTAATTCTTTTATGAAATTATTTAAATAAAACGTTAACTAGCATTGAGCCACTGATTGCTGGAGTACTGGAATACATCAAAATGTTTTCACACCTGTGTCTGCAGAATACACAGCCAATCTTTCATCGAGTAGTTTGCAGATTTTATCCCCTGAAACATAATCAGTCAACTACTAAGTATCTGTGAGCTGCTCGGTATTGTGTGGGGAAATGGTTGTCAAAAATCTTTACTACATAAAGCCCGTCTATGCCTGGATAGATCTCGTCTTAGGGAGTCGTTTCTACATTTAAAGCCATGTCTCAACCTGTGGATGTCTACAGTCTAAGTGAGTGGTTCCCAAATCCTGTGCACTGGAATGTGACCCATCCTTCTATCAGTTTGAACCAATTATGTGCAAAAATCCTCCAAATCCAATGCAGTCGATCCAGCAACAACTGCGCATTTTATTAAAATTGTGACAACTTGAAAAGTAAACAAAACTGCTAGATACACATCCAGCTATGTATTTGTAGATGGTGTTGTGGTTATGATAAAGAAACATTTAAATTCCAGAGAACTTTGCAACATCATGAAAGTTGCAACATCATCCTTTTTAAATGTTGACCCCCCAAGATCCTGATCTCCCGGGATAAATTCGAAAACCTAAAACTACAAACCACCCCAATGAGCCTGCTAGCGTGTCTATAAGATTACAGAAACAAAATTGTGAACAATAATGGTGAATTGTAAAATTTGGCTCAAGAATTACTGGAATATATTGTGTGGTAAACTTTCTGCACAGGATTGTCAGTAACAACTGATCACTACAGTAAGTAGTTACATGTACAACAGTCTAATTAATGCACACAGTGGTACTTTGAATCTGAAGACTTTAACTGGTGTCTCGGAGAGTGAAAGGTTGGAACTGGAAGAAAATTAATCTGCTACATTTCAAAAAGAATCTGATTTCATTAACATACAATTTAAAATGATTGTGTACTGGTAATTTACAACACTGAATTTGACTCAAAATAAAAGCTAATCTTATTTGGAATTGTAAAAATTTTGCCCAGTCAGATGTGCTGCAGAAGTAAAACAGGAGATGCTTATCTTAGGACTCACCAAAGTTCTCTAATATCTTGCAGTCTTTCCCGGAAGCCAGCGGCAATGGATATTTCTTTAGGCTGTTTATTGCCTGGATAGGTCAGAGTTCAAATATTAGTGGTCTCAAAATGAGTGTTTGATACTTCTTCTATCCAAAAACAAGTGACATATTAATAATAATAATTATAGTGAAATGTATTCAATAATGAGAACAAGAGACCAACTTCTAATAGGACCAAATTTTGCCAGAAGACTCAACACAGCCTGAGATCTGTTCTGTGCAGTGAGTCCAATGACAGCATGAGAGTTCTTAATGATTACCTGACCCAGGGTCAATTCTTAATTGAATTGGAATTGGAATTGAATTGGTAAAAAATGCATGAATGTGAACTGATTTTGAATAAAATAAAAACAGTTTGAATTGGAATTGAATCCCGCAAAGTAAAATGAATTGAATGAAACGTAAAATAAATTTATGACATTTTTCTATATAAATTAACACATTTAAACTACAAAACATTTTCAAATGTAGCATTTTGGTCAGACCAAAATAAAACAACCAAAACAAAAGCAGAACCCCCACCTTCCGATGTCAAGATCCGAGACAACACGAGATGGGAAGAATGCTGAACCGCTGATGAATCTCCCAGAATTAAAAAAGCACGTATATTAGTCTACTGTCAATAAGCCATGATAAGCCTATAAGTGACTATAAGGGGTTGATGCATGTGGTCTGTGCCTGGACTGGTGATGGAGTCTGGAAAACACTGACCTTGTTGTATGTGTGCGCACTCTTCAGTCCTTTGCTGGCAGCTTCCTCCTTCCATTCTGACAACCACTTCACAAACAGGGGATTGGGGCACGGCCTTTGATCCATTGTTTAAACGTTACAGATTGTTTACTTGTTTAGGTTTTGGTTTAGACTTAGTTTTAAGTTTAGGCTAGCTTACTGCCTAGCCCTGGGCCTAGCCCTAGGCTAGCCTGACGACTCTGTACGTTGTTTACATTCATTTAATGTCATTATAAACACCATTAGGAAATACCGTAATTGCATGTCATTATAATATCGTATATCATGTGGCTAAAGATCGGCATGCATCAAAACATTAGTCAAAATTGTTGAATCAACTACAGCCTTCGAAAGACAACTGAGCAGGGACATTTCGTTTACCCCGCCTTTCTCTGGGCAAAACAGCACATGCGCTAATTGGGCACGCCCTAAATGGCGGACCAAAAACAGGCGGACGTGCTGACCACATTCACAAAGATGCGCACGAACACTGCGTTGTACGTGCAAATATGAAAAACACGCATGCTGAATACAACACTACAAGTAGTAGGCATTATGCACTCTCGTGAGACCATGGATCTACGCCCTCGTGTCGATCATCAGTTGGTAGAGCAGTGTCTGTTGTGGCTGTATAGGCCGATTCGTGAGTGACAGTCCAATTGTGGCATCTGCTGCTCTGTTTTAGCATGGCTGTTTTCTGCGTTTTTCTTTTCCGTTAGCCTGATGATGCTCCGCTTTGCTCGTTTGGGTTCCCTAGCTGCTTAGTTCCTGCTGTCATGTGGATTGGTCTCTAGAAAGCTCCTCCCATTTGTTAATGTCCGTGTCTATATAGTACATTCAAGTCTCTCTTGCATGCCATGCTAAACATGTACTACAGTTTATTATGGTAAACCATGATACATTCATAGTAAATCATGGTAAACCATAGTATACTGCATTTTACCATGCTTTCACCATAGTAAATCATAGTCAAATATGGTATTCATTAGAAAACCATGGTAAAACGTGATATTCATCATAGTAAAATGAAATATTTACTATAGTAAACCATAGTATTTACTATAATAAAACATGGTAAAATATCCCACAAAACACTAGTTTATTATAGTGTTTAATATAATAAACTATAGTAAAAAAAATTCAGTAAACCGTAGTAATTTTTTAGCAGGGCATTTACGTCCCTGAAGCGCAGATCGGGACGTCTTGTAGCTCTGTTTCTAGTGGCCATCTCTCCGTAGAGGATGTCTTTTTGGAGTCATCCATCTTCCATCCGATGCATGTGGCATGGCGGAGGCGGCGTTGCTTGAGCAGGGTTACCATGCAGTCTCCCAGACTTGTCCCGTGGCTAGTCTTTCTCAAGCTGATTGTGATATCAGCCCAAAATCCGTACATATGCTTCTGCAAAGCATCATCGCAAGCCAGGGCTGTTTGCCATGCAAAACTAGCCCTTGCTGATCCCCTACGCGAAGTGCTGAAGTTAGCTGAGTCAAACTAGTAATTGACTTCGCCAGTCGCGACTGCATCACTCGTGAGAACAGCGCAAATACCCGCCCCAATTTAAAGACGGATAAACGACTTTTGGGAATTCCAATATATAATGACCCGTTCGCCAATTAGCACGAGCAGCTGATCGGTATTGTGTATTCGAATAATTGCTTCTACTTCCTAAACATTGCATGTAACATGAGCCACGGTTGGTTGAAATTAGTTTTATTATGACCACCTGACCAGGAAAGATCAACTGATCTAGTGAGCGATTACATAGGCTGAGCTTAAATTCAGAGTTTCGCAAAGCGATCAACCAAGGGGTACTGCTGGCTGGCACTGACGTAATCAGCAGCAGCGACCCCTGGCGAGCGAGGATGCTACAGAGCGGTTCATCAGGTTTATGCGTGGTGACTGTTGCGTCAGCATAGCGGGCCATACAGGGGCCCGTTTTGGGCGCACTTCATGGCGTCGGGTTGTTCATAAATTTTGAATACAAGTCCTGCATGTTTATAAAATATAATACGCACATATCAGAGCACACACACTTGGCTTATCATACCACAGTTTCCGTTGTTTTCAACGTGCACAAACGGAAATATGACATTTGGAATAGCGCTAAGTGTGAAAAACAATAGTTTTAGCTCACATCTTTGAATGTGCGTTTCGTGCTTCCGACCAGTGTTCATTAGTGCCCAGTTGTGAGTTACTTAGTAATGCCACCACCAATTGTATTGTATATGATACAATAACGCCAAACGGCTAGGGGCCGGTTTGGGGCAGCGGCCCATTTTAGGCATGCAGCGGCCTGTTTTGTACGCTGTTCCCCTACAGCTGTTTATTTTGTTCCCTGCATTTATCCTGTAGCTGTCGAAGCGAAAAGATCATATCAGTAGTTGATCTGAGTAGTTCTGATACTTACGGTGTATCCGCATTACTGATCTGTTTGCTCCGAAGCCACTGTGGAATTCAAGGTAGACTCTGTCGGCAAGTGTTTGTAAATGTAATCTGTTCAGGATGACACAAGCAAACTTGCCAACTAAGCTCAAGAGTGAGCAGCCTCTGTAATTGTTGCAGTCACCCCTGTCTCCTTTGTTCTTATAAAGCAGCGGTTCTTCACACCCGGGTCGCGAGCCATAATTGGGTCGCCAAGCCATTTTGAGTGGTTCGCGAAGAGTTCCCAGTGTCAAGTGAATTGCCCGAGCTTTCCTTTATTGCCCGTGCCAGATGCACGTGAGACGACTAAGCTACTTTTGGCAAATGTTGGATGAATTTGAAATAATATCCCACAGCATTTCATCAAATTCAAGCAAAATTTGTTGTCGGTTGATCGTCTCCATTGCGTCTGAAATGGATATTAATTAAGTCACATTTATGATTGATGCCGCCTCGTCATGCGCGAACATCGGTGCCGTTTCTGATTCACCCCACTACCTCATTTGCCCTTCCTCCGGGTGGCGCTTTGTTGACACGGAAGCTACGAACGTGATAATTTTAAACAATGTGAAGTGACCTTTTTAATAAAATTGTGTATTGTCTTTGATATGAAGTATGGACACTTGAAATTGTATAAGTTGTGGTTTCCACCAAGGCGCGTATCGTCTTTCTAAAAAACAACGTTCTCCACTTTTATTCAAACAATAACTGTACTCGTCAGCACAAAATAAATTTCATATGCATAATTTATTTTAGTATTAAGTAAATTATACATAATGAAAACTGTGTAACTTACGTGATCCGAGATCAAAACACAGTTTAAAGAAAAACAAGTGAACACATTCCTTTGTGTTATTATTATATCTAAGGTTCTACAGTATTGAATATGTGCACACCCAGGCACGCACACACACACACACACACACACACACACACACACACACACACACACACACACACACACACACACACACACACACACACACACACACACACACACACACACACACACACACACACACACACACACATACACACACACACACATTGGTGATGAATAATTAAGATACACAAATATAAATGAACTTTGCATATTTATCATATCGTTGTCATTGTCTTGCCGTACACAGCGCGAACGTTGACATTATGGTGTTTCGTGGTAACACAGTTTCGACTTTTTTTAATTGTTAGTACACCTGTATTTTATAATTTGTTTGCACAAATGTGATTAAATATATGGTATATACTTCAAATATGAGTAATCTTATGGAACAGTTTCACCAGGTTTTTTAACGCAACACTCTGGCACAAACCGCCAGAGTTAGTGGCAAGGTGGTGGGAGAAAAAGCAGACCAGTCTAGGAGATCTAGAGGATTTGTGATTTGGGAGAAGATTTAACTTTTGTAACTTATTTAACATATTTAACTTTTTTTAACTTATTTAACCGAAATAACTTGTATTACTATTTTTACTTTTTATATTGCGTGTACAATTGTTTTATTTGTTTTAATATGCCTCTACATTCCAAATATTTTTAGATGCCCAAAAATGTTGAGAAGAAAAATGCACGGGCTGTGTGGGAGCTTGCAACGTTGTTATTATATCATTGCCTTCACACTGCACTAACCGGCTACAATCATTGGACGTGGGTGATTTCAAAAGTGTCAACTCATTCTACAACAAAGAAGTTCAGACGTTTCTGCGCCAACACCTTAGACGTGCAGTTACTGAATTCCAAATAGATTATTTATTTGGATGTGCATATGCCAAGGCTGCTACTGTGCACAATGCAGTGAGTGGGCACCGCAAGAGTGGAAGAAACCCTTTCAACTACCACATCTTCTCTGACGAAGATTTCGTTCCAGCAGACGCCACTGATAAACCTGGACCAGATCCTCAGTGCTGCTCCTGATGCCTCGTCAGATCCCCAGCCGTCCGCGAATGATGCCACTGATGCTCAGCCAGATCTCCAGCTGTCCACAAGTGCTACTCCTAGTGCCCGGCCAGATCCCCAGCCGTCCACAAGTGTTGTTCATGGTGCTCAACCAGATCCCCAGCCATCCACAAGAGCTGCTCCTGATGTCCGGCCAGAACCTCATCCGTCCACAAATGCTGCTCCTGATGTCCGGCCAGAACCTCATCCATCCACAAGTGCTGCTCCTGATGCCTGGCCAGAACCTCATCCGTCCATAAATGCTGCTCCTGATGCCCGGCCAGAACCTCATCCGTCCACAACTGCTGCTCCTGATGCCCGGCCAGAACCTCATCCGTCCACAAGTGCTGCTCCCGATGTCCGGCCAGAACCTCATCCATCCACAAGTGCTGCTCCTGATGTCCGGCCAGAACCTCATCCGTCCACAAGTGCTGCTCCTGATGCCTGGCCAGAACCTCATCCGTCCATAAATGCTGCTCCTGATGCCCGGCCAGAACCTCATCCGTCCACAACTGCTGCTCCTGATGTCCGGCCAGAACCTCATCCGTCCACAAGTGCTGCTCCCGATGTCCGGCCAGAACCTCATCCATCCACAAGTGCTGCTCCTGATGTCCGGCCAGAACCTCATCCGTCCATAAATGCTGCTCCTGATGCCCGGCCAGAACCTCATCCGTCCACATATCCTGCTCCTGATGCCCGGCCAGAACCTCATCCGTCCACAAGTGCTGTTCCGTCAACGTCAGCGAATGCAGAAGCTATGTTGGATTCGTTTGACAATGTTATTAGCACGCCAAAAGTTGCCAGCCCCAAAACAAAGGCTCGACGAATAAGAAAATGTAAAGTTGCTCATTCTGAAATAGTTACAAGTTCTCCCTACAAAAATAATATTGAAGAAAGCAAATTAGCTGCTTCAGTGCCCCAAGAAAACAGAGATGCCGAGAAGAAGGCAAAGATACTAAGAAGACGAAAGTGCAAGGAAACAAAGATGCAAAGAAGAAGATATCCAACGTCACCAAGAAAATGGAGAACACAGAGAAGAAAACGACAGGGACTGAAATATCCAAGAATGTTTGTGGTCAGTGTGGCGTTTCATTTGGCAACAAATGTGACGCAAAGACCAACGATGACTGAATTCAGTGCAATCCGTGTAACTCATGGTTTCGTGAATCATTCGCGCCGAAGAGTGTAGCATTAAGGATGATAACACTTTTACTTGCCAAAACTGTGTCTAAGAGGGACTTGTTTGTACAACTGGCGACACAAATAGGACTATAAGTTTTTGGACGTTTTCCTGCATAATATCGTTTGATGTTATTGATGTTAACTTAGTAAAGACATAATTCACAGTCCTTACAATCTTCACGATTATTCTACTTTTTGTTTCTTGGACAAATCACACAAAAATATCATAACAATCATATCTTAACCCGAACTACATGCACTTGGAAATATATTAAGCTCGTAATTACCGATACGTCGGGTAATATGATCACGTTTGTACAAGTCTATTTCTTAATATTCTTAAAATACTAAATATAAATTAACTGGTTTTATTGCAATTTTGAATACTATTGGTGGAAAGTTTCTCAAAAAATTTACCTGACCACATTCCAATGAATAGTTCTCAAAATATATGCAATTTAAGTTAAGGTGCTCATTATACCCGATGTTACCATAGCCTTAAATATAATTACTAAAATAATAATAATATAAATGTATATAGCAACTTAAGATAGAATGCTCTAGTGTGGCAGTTATATATGTATATATATATATATATACATGAACTGGTATATTCATACATGTCGAGAAAAAGGAGGCATTCGACGCGTCACCGCAGCGTCAAGGTCAAAGAAGCTGTAGGCGTTTTTTTGTTAAGCATCGGGGACGTGTCTCAATATGTCATCCGCTGAGAACTGGAAGATTTCACCAGAATCTGCCACTTTAAAACTGTTTTCTCTGTAAACCACAAGCGTGATATTGTTGGTCGTAGTTGCAAATAGTTAAATTGTATTAACTTGTTTAGGTGCATAGGCCCACGCGATTGCCTGTTGTTTCCCTTTAATAATAAGTATGTATATAATGGTTTATTTAGTTTATGTAGCTTTATATATATATATATATATATACACATACACACACACATATATATATATATATATACATATATATATATATATATATATACATATATATATATATGTATATATATATATATGTATATATATATATATGTATATATATATATATATATGTGTATATATATAAAGCTACATAAACTAAATAAACCATTATATACATACTTATTATTAAAGGGAAACAACAGGTAATCGCGTGGGCTTATGCACCTAAACGAGTTGGAAATATATTAAGCTCGTAATTACCGATACGTCGGGTAATATGATCACGTTTGTAAAAGTCTATTTCTTAAAATACTAAATATAAATTAACTGGTTTTATTGCAATTTTTAATACTATTGGTGGAAAGTTTCTCCAAAAATTTACCTGACCACATTCCAATGAATAGTTCTCAATATATATGCAATTTAAGTTAAGGTGCTCATTATACCCGATGTTACCATAGCCTTAAATATAATTACTAAAATAATAATAATAATATAAATGTATATAGCGACCGAAACAACTTAAGATAGAATGCTCTAGTGTGGCAGTTATGAACTGGTATATTCATACACGTCCCCGATACTTAAAAAAAAAACGCCTACAGCTTCTTTGACCTTGACGCTGCGGTGACGCGTCGAATGCCTCCTTTTCCTCGACATGTATGAATATACCAGTTCACGTGTTGGTTTCTTGTATTCCTTCGATTCATAGTTGCACTTGTACCAGCTGTTATAAAGCTACACAGTGCACCACGCGGACGTAACATTTGTTGTAGTTACAGTGCTAAAACAAATTCGGCGACGCAAACTAGAATATACAATATTCTCAGTTTAACGACACGCGAATTATACAGACTAGGCATTAGTGACGTCAGATTTTCTTTCACAATTAATGGCGCCGTCCGTGCAATTTAAAGTATTAATTGCCTTAAACAAGGTTATTCTCGTAAACTGCTGCCAGAACAATTATTCTTGGTTGTAGTTGAGAATGGTTATCATAGGCGTGCGCTAGAGAGGCGTACCCCCTAGACCTTTTTGAATGTGCCTCCGTTATGTGCCCCTTGTGAACGTCGCCGCGGGGAAACAATTTTCAACAGCACCCCTCTCTTCCGATGTCATGATCCGACCGCGCGACAGCGGTGTTATGCTGAGTTCCGGCTCAGACCACCCAATATGAATTTGGTTCGGCCGCCAGTATATGTTTTTGGCGTGCCTCAGGGGTGCAATTGGAGGTTTTGCACCCCTAAACTACCATCTCTGGATTCACCCCAGGTTTTTAGTTAGATTGTATTAACTCTTTTAGGTGCATAGGCACACACGAGTGCCTATTGTTTCCTTTTGATAATATGTATAATGGTTTATTTATTTTATGTAGTTTCATATATAAATCCTGCTTTCTTAAGTGTCTTCGGGCGCTATATAAATTTATGTTATTATTATTATTTTAGTAATTCTATTTTAAGGCTAATGTAACATCGGGTATAAAATATAAAGCACCTTAACTGAAATTGCATATATTTTGAGAACTACTCATTGGGATGTGGTCCGGTACATTTTCTGAGAAACTTTCCACCAATAGTATTGAAAAGTGGCATAAAACAAATTAATTTGTGTTTAGTATTTTAAGAATATGAAGAAATAGACTCAGATTTGGGCGACGCCTAGATTAAAAAGAAGCGTCCCGCAATTCCGCACGTTTTCAGTCCGCTCTTTAGGGTGCGCCCAGATTGGTGAACTCCCGCCTGCGCGCGACAGTGGCGCGCCAGCGGACGGTCGTCTCACTCGTCTGTCGAATAAGTCTTCTTTTACTAGGAATGGCGCGGGAGTGAGAGGGTTGTTTGTTAGAATGCACACATTTGAAGATATTCCTTGATGACAGAAGTGTCAGGCGTTGGATTTCAAAGGTATGTGCTTTATTTAACATTGATGCATTTAATATAGTCATATTGTCATGTTAATAATTGTGTGAAACTGAAAACAGTTTTAAATTTCCGCCCCACGGCCACGCTGTTCAACTTCAAGTTTCCTGTTCCTATTTTATTGCTCCAAAACGGCGTACATAGCAGAGGCACAGTCGTGTAAACTAAACGGTTGTGGCGTGCATTTAGAAAGGTGTTCAAAATAAAGAAAAAAAGCATAATATTGTGTTGATAGAGGATATGGATGGGATGTCATGCAAGGATTGCATGGATATCCGGTGTATGGACGTTATGTCCCAAGTCACATGATATGTCCTAGTCCTAGACGATATGTACTAAATTTGGAGCGGTATGTCCCAAAACGCTTGGACGATTTGTCCCAAATTTATTTTACTGTTTTTAGTTGTTTTTATTCACGAACGTAACACAAAATGAGTGGTTGTTTGCGATAATGTTTGCACTCTGCGGAATATCGGCCTTATTATCGCCCATCGTCGTGAAATTTAAAAACAATAATTCAGATTTGATCTGCTAAATACAACTCGGCCGTTCCACAACTAAACACAAAGCAATAATGTAATATGAAATCCGGATGGAGTTTTAGTATTTTTATTAACTAATAAAGCATGCATACATGTAACTATTTAAATATGCTGAAATGTCTTGACCATAACGTATCACTTATAATATTTTTTACTTTAACCACCACCACCAACCACCATCACCACCAAATATCTATGTAACAGCAGTATATTCGACGTTTGTCAATCCTTAAAACAAATTTTTGAAACTTCGATTAAAACTTCCTGCATTCCCAATGACTGGAAAGAGGAAGCTAGCTAGTAACTACCGCCCAATAAGTTTAACAAGTATAGTTTGTAAATGTATGGTAAACAAATTTAGAAATCACATTACAAACTACATGAAAGTAAATAATCTATTTAGTCAAAAACAATATGGATTTATATATCTGGCCAATCAACAGTTCTACAACTAATCAAAGTAATAGATGAATGGACTCAAGAAATGGATAAGGGCAACCACACTGATGTTATATATATGGATTTCAAAAAAGCCTTTGACACCGTGCCACATAAAAGATTAATTATTAAATTAAAAAGCTTTAACATTTCAGAAGAACTGATTAACTGGATAGAAACAGTTTACCTGATTCAGTAATACAAGCAAAATCAATCAACTCATTTAAAAAACCGCCTTGATAAATTCTGGTCAGCCGAGGAAATATTATACGACTATGAAGCCACTGTTTCACATTCGGAGCTACTCCTCCACATGGTCGGCTAAGTTGGCGCACTGCCGCAAGTACCGTAAATTCTGTATTTGTAGCCGCATCCCTAATTAAAGCCGCACCCCGACTTTTGACCTAACCCCTGATTTTCCTCCGCGCAGTTTGTCACAGGCAAAAACCTTATTTAAAGCCGCACCTGGACTTTGAGCCATGACCATTTAACCCGGCGTGTGACATACTTCCGTAGCGCACACAAGTAGAAAAAATTAAGAGATTCCACAAAGAAAGTCATAACTTTGTTATTAATTATCATAAATGAATGAATAAGGTATAATTTTATTGGTAAAAGACTTTAATGTAATGCATTGACAATAACTACATCACATTTTATATTAACGTAAGAATAATACTATATGTGAATGTTGTCAAAATGGAAAACAAAAATAAACAAATTTCACCATGCTACCAGAAAATAACTGGGTGGCTGAATGTCCATACACCCAGTGAACGAAATGTAGCCATGCATTTAAGCTATACGGTAAAGCTAGAATTATAAAAATATTTTGAGAAGTTTTATTTTTATGCCATTTTATGTAGAGTCATGTATAAAGTCGATGTTATAAATGCATTGAAAAGACTAGAGCTAGTTTAGTGCAGTAGGACCAGCTGTGTTGACTTCAAAGGTGTTTGATTGACAGCTAGTAATTACAATGTAATAATTGTCGTCGCCGCGCCACCGTGAGAACGGATGTGATCTTGTGGTTTGGTCTACTTCTTCCAGTTCCAGACAGTTGACCCACTCACATGGCATTATAATAACACTGTATCTTACCAGGGGAAGTGCAATTTACTCCAGTGCTAAGGGGCACTTGTAATGGTGTTGTGTTGACAATCAGGTGAAGCCTGGCTTCAGCAAAGCTAAGGTGTGAACGTTGTGCTTGGAACTTGGCTTAAAACATCAACACCTGATACCAAGAGCAAGCATTTAACAAAGCAGTTATTACAGTTGATGTCTGCTAGTGTGGGACAGTTGTTAAGAACGGCGGATGCTATCATATTCAAATTTCAAAAACGTTTGTGCGCGGCCACGATCCGTGATGCCGACGGCCCAGACACGGATACGCGGGATGACGCTGCCATGCCGTTCCAGGCAGCGTTCTTTGATAGCGACAATGAAAGTGACTTTGGAGGATTTTAGTTGTGAAATGGATGATGCCATCTTATTTGAAGATGTTTGCCCAGTGCACACGGCACGGATACATGGAATGACACCGCCGTTTCGGCATGGCATTCTTCAACGGTGACGATGAAAGTGATTTCGCTGACGATGGATTTTAAAATTTAATGTTTTCACATGTCTTGATCTTTCTTTCTGAACACCTTATGGACACGGGTTTGTACGTGTTATGTAATTATTTTTGCACCAGTGGCAGTTGTAATACAATGTTTTATTGATACACCCGACTTCGTTTTTTCGGGAAGTTTTTCACTTAGTTATTATCAACGTTACTACTGACAACCCAGTGAGGCAATGTGTGAGATGCAGACAGTGATTTTGAGGGGTTTTAAACCTGATCAAGCTGGACCTATCTGATCATAGTGATGAACTGGAATCCACATTTTAGCTCAGCCTCTGGTGATGTATGATCGCGTTGCATCACTGCATGCTTTTTAATGTTTTATTGATTTGATACAGCCGACTTCCTTTTTCTTTGATATTTACATCGTCATTGCCATACCGTTCTATTCGCTAGTACCAACAACCCAGCCAGTGACCTGATATTCAATTTTTCGGCAAAATACTGTATTTAAAGCCGCACCCCAACTTTGACATTTCCTTCCCGATATCAGTGACACAATATTGCAATTGAAGCCGCGGCTATAAATACAGAATTTACGGTAGTCCGATGTGCTGATTGTCCGGTCAGCACACTCGTACGAGAGCCACAGCTGTTTCAGTGCAGCCTGCTTGGTTCGAGACGTTTTGCTCTGATAGCGGTACAGCTTGTGCTATGCCACCAGACGCATTTGCAAGGGCAGGATTGATGCCTCATGGTATAGGGATTTTACGAAGAGATACACATTGAGGTGGTCATGGGGAGCATGGTGGTTCAGTCGACTGTGCCAACCTTCTGCATCATTGTTGGTTCGCACAGATCGCTTGAATGTTGACCATGCAGCAGGGGGTCGGCTGGAGGTCACAATCCATGTCTTTTCCATATAGCCTAGCAGGGAATGCAGTCTGTCATCGGCAGGGCAGCGCACTTTCAGCTCCATGAAGGCTGGCTCAATGTGTGGTGCTGGCAAATTGGGCAGCGCCATCAGCTCTCGGATGTACGTCCTGATGTATGCGCTGCAGAGGCCATATTCTTTCACTCGACGGTACATAGCCTGTGCCCAGTGGAACCAACACCCACGCACAGAAACTTCTGGAAGGCACCGGCTGAGTGCTCCCCACACAGGTTTTTCAAAGTCTACAATGACTTCTTCCACAGCCGGTGCTGTAGGAAGGCACCTAATGATACCATTCAAGACAACAACATAGTCCTTCTTCCGTCGTGTCATTAACACAAAGCACAGAGGGACTTGTTTCATCGTATCTCCAGACTTCAGAAAGCTGTGCACGCTCAACAGCTGTTTAAACGGCTCCCGTACAACACGGAATGTGCCATCCAAGAACCACAGCTTTGATTTTGCGAGGTGTGACAGCTGATCAGCACTCGCAAACACAAGGTGTCGTTCTCCGTCCTCGATTATATCGCACTGCAGAAATTTAGTAGGGATATGGGTCATGTCAAGCTGGAAGGCAAAAGACAAATGTGTTTAGACTACATGTTTATGTATTTATAAATAAAGGTTTACATACAATACCTACTATACGAGTCATATCGAGCTGGAATGTATATATATATATATATAATGTGCATAAAAATAATAATTCCATAAAATAATAAGTGGCGCCGATTCAAAACTTAGCTGAACGTTTCGTTATAAAATAATACAGTAGCATCGTTTTAGTTTAAGACATACTATGCTATAGGATATTTTATAGTTTTCTGTAGATTTCTACATATATATTATATATATATAATATATTATCCACAAATATTACCTACTTAACTCATTGGCGTTTTCATTGTTACATTCTACCAGTTTAGTGTTTTTATACAAACTATCTATTAAAAAATGTCATGTACTTCCTGTATATTTGAAAGGGAACTATCGACATATCATCTAGGAACTTGGGATATGATGGCCAAAGGCCTTTGAAGTGTTAGGTTTTTGTGCACATCCACTCCACTTAAAATCCTTTTAGTCATTGTTAGAAAGTAACCATTACCATGTGCTAACAAATCAAACACATTCACACACAATAATACAGAGTAGTCTAGTCTCATCCAAAATTTGGCAACCTGTCTGTTTTAAAAAATATACAATATTTAAATCACCATCTGTGTCGCTTTGCATCGCAGCAATGCCCCAGGTTCTCCAGGATGGTTGTGTGCATGCTGTTTGCCTCTCATGAAGTTGTTGCCTCGCTGACTCACAGTTGAGGAACATTTCCGTGATCCTCGTGCACTACAAATCCACGTAGTAGTTGTTTTTCCCTTGAATTTTTTAGCATACGTAAACCCTACTCTATCGACAAGGATGTCACCCCCCTTCTTGGAACCTCCTGCAACTATTTCATAGCTGTTGGGCTGATCTTCCATAATTAAGTCTGGAGGTGGACTTGACAGCAAGGAAGTTTCTGCCACTTGGTCGGGAACATCAGACAGTGGAAGGGAGACATTAAATGACTCATCTGTGTGATTCTGATGCAGCACAACGAAGTGATTGGGAATGAAATCTTGGGGCTGCTGAAAGTGTTGTGTCATTGTCCACATTATTGTCACTGCAGGCATGGTGGTCATCAACACTCCACGGCCACGGATCGTCCTGTTCAGTGACTCAACACAGAACAATACATGCTTGGCTGGTGGACAGTAAGATGCGATGGCAACCGAGAGAGCTGCACTGGCTGCAAACATGATCATCATTTCAGAATAACTTCCCGGTGTCGTCACAGAGCGGAGCAGAAGATCATACGGATCATGATGTAACCGATCGTCACAGATGAGATCATTGTATGACGGATGTTGGGTGTCATAACAGTGTGGGTTATCAATCAATTCCATGGCAGTGAGCAGACATATTTGATGATGATATTGTTCACTGCCAAACAGGCCAAGGGATAGGGCACGGAAGAGGCAGTTCCCATCACCCTGTACAGAAAGGGGTACTTCAGTTGCCAGTTTCGCAGGATCGATCATCTCCAGAACTCCTGTAGCAGTAGCATCTTGTCTTGGTAGTGGGGTTGTTGTGTGACACTGTGGTAGCGTGATGTTGTATGTTTGTAAAAGAAGTCTCTCGCTGTGTGTGCAAGTAGCAGAAGTTGCACTAGAGAGTCTGTAAAAAGTGCAAGTAACATTAATTATTAGATAATGTTTAATGTCTACAGTAATGTGTATTTTTCAGCTTGTAAATTGTGCCAAAACATAAATAAAGTGTCTTTTTACATGTTTTCAGAATTCAGCTTAGTACCCCCTTAACATCATATACACCTAAAGTTACTAACAAAGATCTTAGTGGTAGACTTAGCTAATAATGTATGTATGTATTATCTGCAATTTTTTAACACATTATTTCATAATTGTTTAGAAAATTGATGTAATAGTAATAGGAAGGAAACAAAGTAATAGTAATAGATTACATAGCAATATAATTGCCCTCAGGTCTGGTGTACATACCGGTTCAAGGAAGCCTGTATGTCGTAAATTCCGTTCGTGAAGGCACAAATCCGACAAAGAAAGTTGTCGGATTTACCCCAGGCAGAGAGCATAACAGCATCCATGGGAGCACAACGGCTGCAAAATGATTCAAAGGAAACTGTCAACCAACTGGGGTAAAATACATTAGCAAATTAGCATTACATACAAAAATATGGCTATATTGATGGCGTGATGTCGGCTATACCAAGAGGACAGATTATTTGAGAACAAAAGGTTTGACACAGTTTAAAACCTACAGGCAACTGTCCATTTTAACAGGGGTCTAGTGGCTTAATGATGTCAGTGACCAATCACACATTAGCCACAGTTTCCATCAAACAATAGCAGGCAGAGAATCTTAGCTCCATAGCTGGGTGTAATACACAACCAGAACCACCACTGGTCAAGTAGATTAGCTCAATGCACCAACTAAGACAATACACAACAGTGTCCAGAGTGAGGCCTAAGCATTAATTGCTGAATAGATCAATTAAACCTGCCAAGTGGGTGACATTCTGCACAAGTGTTCATTAATCCTTAGTGATTGTTCAAATAGGGGTATTGGTTGAATCACCTACATGTTTCTACAGACAATACATCTTTAACCAGTAGACACCACAGTCACGGCCGAAGGACTAAAATATTGTTATTAGTTATACTCTATTATGTGTTATGTCTGTAAATGTAGTTAGGCTAGTTTTCTTTTAGTCACTATAAATTTGAAACCAAAACAAAGTGGTTATGGATTGTCTGAGGAAAAAGGAAATCTAAATGCCTACATATAAGACGTGGGAATTTTGATAAACACTTACCGGTGCACCCATTTCAGGCATGACGAGCACTCAATGGAATTTGTTCCACAGCCTTTGTTGCAGATTCCACATGGATACTTTGGTGGTGCCATTGCGATTCGCGATAGTTATATTTGGTAACACAAGATGATATTCAAATTACATAGTCAATTTCAAGATGATATGTGATAATTCCCAGATATGGCACACCATTTTATCCACGGTGAGAGTAATATTGGGATGCATACTATTGGTTGAATTAATTAAGCAATCAAGAATAAGTGGGTGGAACTTGCACCTGTAGGAGCGGTGACAGGATGAAAAACAGTTGTTAGGAATCCCATTGTAAATAATCAAAGACTAGTTAAACTATAATGTGCCTACTTTGAAGTCCATACATCTTTTAACTTGTGCTCTAAGTATTAACAAGTAACAATTGGTCTTCCCATTGTGTTTGTTGGGAATGTGTGAAGACCATTGACTCACACACCAGGAGTAATTGGCTTTCTAATGAATAATAGAAGTTGTTTCTTTCACTGAGTAGGTGTTGAGCACATTTATAGTTAAGCCATTAAACTAAACTTCTTATTGAGAATGTAACATTAGAGGATTCTAACACAAATCTGATACACCAGATCTGGTCAGTTCCTCTAACTTCTATTCAAAGCATTCGAGTGCGAGTTAGTAAGTACTTGATTATTCACATAGGCCTTCTCATAATCAAAGTAAAATGTAAACCAACTTCAGTCAGATACTGTTGATCTTGGCTTTGTTTCAATGCAATTAGGTCTACAATGCTGTTATTCAAACAAAAAGATCTGCTCAGTGAAGCAATACAAGAGTATCAAGCCAATTACTACTGCCTGCAAATCCTTAACATGCACAAATCAAAGGATAGACTACTTGAAACAATCTGCCAGATAAAGCAAAGCAGGTGTTGTGAAGCCAATTACAATAGCCTCCAAATATTCTTAACACATTTAAACCCAAACCAAGAAAAAAGAAGCTCAATAACACAATGCAAGAGTATAGGATGTCGATTACTATGACAATTAAAAGGACACTGTAATCATTTCATGGTAATTGAACAATTTCAGGGTAACATAAGTGCTGATTTTATATATGTTATAAAGGTGTATTATAATTATGGGGTACCCTAAACAAATCAAAGGACAGGGACATAATTTCAGGATAATGTTACAATTTCAGGGTAATATAAGTATTGATATCATTTTCATATGTAACACACATGTATGCAAAAACAAAACAGTTTACTTTCACGAATGTATAGAAATGAAGTCCACGAACCAATAAGTGTTATCTCTTTATTAGACATTTAATATATAATTTGAATATATACAGTTGATTTACATGTATACATACACACACACAGGTTTGACAATATTATAATGAGTTGTGCATTCCGACCAAAAGTGGTGCATTGCATTGCGACCGCGCCGTTCGAGCATTCCGATCATGTAATTGGAGCATTGCGAGTATGTTTCGTACATTCAGGCAGTGGGACATTCCACTACGAGTCGAAGCAAAATTAGGCCGCCACCTAACGAATGACATGAACACTGATGTTAGAAACGATAGCGATGTCCGCGGATTTCTGGCTACAAAGCATAAAATATATGTACCTATTTGATCAGAACAACGAATTTTAAGCATAACAGTGACACAGTGACATTTATTATCATTTACAATGAACAGTACAAATCGTCTTTTTTGGGACATAACGCTCCTTTTTTGAGACATATCGTCCACAGTTTGGGACATAAGCGACTTGGGACATAACGTCTATAATTCGGATATCCGATTGCATTTCCCTGATGGCTGGCATGGCGACGGGTATTCGTGATTTTGACCCATCTTTCTGGTGGTTTCGGCATAATGGGGTGGTGAATCCAGCCCATGTTGTGACTGCTAAGTGATCTCGGCCCAACATTAAGTGAAGCAGGGCACAAATTAACTCTAAAAAATTGCATATCAAATGTTGCTATGCAAAATGTGCTGGAAAGATAAGCAGACAACTCGGCCCTCGGACAAGTCGGCCCCCGTTCTGAGACTACTTCTGCGTCCACGGACTTCGCTCATTTTTAAGTAATGAATATATTTCTTTTACAGTCCAGGCTAACATCATATGGTTATATTAGCCGATTTCATACTTTCATAGACAGAATCGCACATTAGTTCACGCCATGTTTTCGTAATACTAAATTTTCCGTGAGCTTCACAGCGCAGCATATGTCGGTGTCATATGTTTGCTGCATGTTTCCCCTCTGCCTGATATTTTCTGCTTTTGTAGTGATGTTGAGTGGAAACCGGCGAGTTAGCTGATTATCCGCCATTTGCATTTATGCGAATGACATAGCTGGACTGATTACGTTTTAAAAAATTGGTTATGTATGATATAATTGTGTAAATAATATTATGTATGCTGATGATCGTGTAGTATTTGTCATATCATTTCAAATAGTATGCTAGATGACAATGATATATCTAGACAATGTCGCCAGTTGTATGCACAAGGCAACATGTCAGTGCCATGCTTCTTTTTAAAACGAAACTGGTTGTCACTGGTTGTTGTTTGTTTTAAGCACAGCGAACTAAGACACCGGCGAATGGTCTATGATCGGTGTGTGAGAGACAAAGCATGGTAACGTCTTAACACAACTTTAATAGGATTCCACCACCACCTCCACACACAATGGTAATCTCTTAGTACACAGGCGGCTACAGTCCTCATTTACAGACGGCTAGGAGCATACACATTGCCACAAGACTTGAGCAATTTCGAAGTCGAGATTTCGCCAGCTGCATATGTAGCCCACAGACGAAACAATTTCCCTTGTAGCTGCCTGTAACATTTCCGCTGGCGCCGCACGAGTTTCTTCTCCGAAACGAATCGAGACCAAATCGGGATCAGTTGCACTTCTGCAAACAGCAGTGGCACCAACCTGTAGAATGGCGGGGCTGTAAAAAAGTTACTAATGGTAGTTTATCTCACAATGAAATTGTATTTGCAGTTGCAGTCTAGATTTCACAGGAAACGCCAATGCTTCAGATAACGTTCACATCAAAATTTACTACCAGTTATGCGTTGTAGCTTGTGTAGTAGAGAATTGTGGATCTAATTCAGTCTTTTCCATTACCCACCTAGCTTCAAATTTGTGGCAGAATTGGAAGCATCATTATGCATTGATATGGAGCTTAGATAGATTTCAAACCACTCTTTGTGTGTCTTCTGATGTGTGATGGGACACAATGGGGTAAGTGGCCTGCAACTCCGTCAGTGTTTCATTGAGCAGATACTTCTGAAGGGAATGTAGTTGTGGTTGTTTGTCGGCTTCTTGTTTACTACAACAGTGCCTAATTTTGCTAAATGTGTGTATTGTGTGTGTTTTCAAGTAATAAGACCAAATTATACACATACACTTATGTGTATTGGTCTTATAACTTGAACATTTCAATAGTAATCATCATGCATTGTAACTCTAATGTTAAAATGAACATTACTTGATAAACATTCATCAATTTATTGAGATTACCTGAAATTTGGAAGTTCAAAACAATAAAATAATATAGTAATATATTATTTAGGAACCTAAATGTAATCTGCTTCCAAATAGAATGGGTGTCGAGTATCCCATTCAATTATTATAAACTAAAATTAAATACGTACACATCCAGTGTGCATAACAAACACATAATTTAATACAAGAAAATCAAAAGGCAAAGTTGCAATTAGTGTCCATATTCATATAAAAAGGCTGCTTAATTATTAGTGTTCATAAACTCTTTTCTGCTACATCCAGCTGCATTTGTCATCCGGTGCTGTCTAACACAATTCCCGTCAGAGGCAGTCTTGGAGTACTTTCAAATTTTCTCCTGATGTTGTATACGTCAGCGGCAGTGTTGCCACTTCATTCCCTCTGACAGCATCTGGAATATTAACGTACAAATATTAAATTTCTTCAATGAAGGTACCACATTGTACAATGCATATAGTATCTATAAAATGTGTAAAATATTAAACATATATTTTGTCTCACAATAAGGTCACATAAAATAATTTTACTTGACTTTTATAAAAAATAAATTCCCGGTTTCTCATCAGCACAAACATTTTAAAATAACTTCCACAAAACTTTATTTTGACATAATTATCCTTTGATTATATATGCATGCAATAATTATGCACAAAAAGAGAAAACTGTATTTCACGCCAAACCAAAGGAATGTGCCTACTTGTAAGAAATACATTCAGTAGACATCTTAAGACTTTGAGATTGTTAATTGTTGACGATGAGTTGCATTGATAGTTGTTATAGTACCGTCATTAGGATCAACATACACACATTTACCATAAATCGCACCCCTCATTTACATATTAATAAAGTTCTGATGAGAAACCTGGAATTGTTTTATATAGCCCTAAAGTAAAGCGACATAAATGGCAGAAATTGTGTGGGCCATAAACTGACAGAAGGCGTCTAGTGTAAGCACTTCATCTATCACACATTTACCCTGTCACACTAACAAACAGGAACACGCAGCACAGGGACAGCATTTGTGGTTGTTGAGATCCGTTCATCTTCATCATATCGTCGTCATCCATAGCCTATATAGGGCGGCCACAATCATGACATCAGGTTATTCTGCCCCACATTTTATTTAATGTTTTACGCATAAATAACAAGTTTCCACACAATCAAATGTGTGTTTATAAAGTCATGCCCAGATTAATGTATTTGAATAATCTAGAAATATACAAAGATTTACAACAGAATGTCTAAAAACGTACCTTTTTCCCCGGAGCTCTGCTTTTACTGTTCCCTCTGTCAGTCTGTTCAAAAATGGCAGTACACCGTAGTGTCAAATGTCACTACCCCAGTGCTCCAGCCGAGGCAGACCCGACTGCTGATAAATGACTAACGGACTCTTACACGAGGTCAACGGCAGCTAGGGAGCGGCTGGCAGGCGGTTGTCGTGTGCCGACGAGTGCCGCTTCCCAGCCGCTCAAATCCGCCCTTGGGCCGAGGGTGGCGTGCTGGCTGGGATATGCTAACAATTTAGATTTTGGGGAAGTGATTATAGTATGGACATTCACAAGGAGCAATATCAATATATGCGTCACACACCTATCGTAAGCATTACGATTATGATCGAGTACGAATACGATTACTGTCATTTTTCAACAGCATCTTTAAAAATCTTCATGATCAAAATAGATGATTTGTGAGGTCCAACAGTCAGTCAAGCTATACGAGTCTCATTGCTGTTTCGAACTTGGCTTGTGCAAAACTGACACTCAAGATCTGCTCGGTAACTATCGACTCTGAGCTATTTTAATTCATGTACTCGTCATCAAAGGGAAGGTAAACCAGTCTTGTCAGAAAGTGCTGAAGATCAAACACCCTATGTGTGTGTTTTGATCTATGAAACGACACAACGGGGTAATTGGCATGCTACGTACTCTCGGAGTACGTGTGAATAACTGAACATTCATGCGATCTGGTGAAAAACTTATCAAAGACCGTTGGGTGGCTTAGTTAGTTTAAATATGAATAAATAATTATGTTAAATATTTATCGTCTCGAGACAACTCGGCCTCATCAGGTCGGCTCGATGAAAAAGTATGAAAGGCAGATGAATTCCCATTGTCTTTGATAAAAAATACACACACGCATTAAGTTTTCATCGAGCCGACTTGCGGGGGCCAAGTTGTCTCAGGATGGGGCCGAGATGTCTCGAGACAACTCGGCCCGGGCCGAGTTGTCCGTGGGCCGAGTTGTCTGGCATTCGCTGGAAATCTGAGCCCGCACCCGCCCTGCAACTATGTCATTTGACATGCAGCCCGCCCCGCATATTTTGCCACATCCTGGCCTGCAGCCTGTCCCACCCCGCAGTAATCGTCAGCCTGCCCCGCAGCCCACAACAGATGACATGGAATCTTCATCCTATGATCTTATCATCTGTTTACCACATGAACATGAGGTGTTCAAAGATTGAGTCTGATGCACAAAGGCAGTGTTGCAATCTGCTGATATTAGAAGTTTGCAATTTATATTTTCTGATTGTAGACTAGTGATTGTTGAGTGTTTTCGCATGTCCATATAACAGGCTCACAACCCCCTTTGGTCTTTTAAGCCAGGCTGCTGACACCGGATTATAATAGTGTAGGAGGCAGTTTGACTTGAGCCACCTTACTTCTATAGAGGAAGATTGGCATTTATTGTTCTTAGCAATTAGCACTGCCAGCCAGTACCAAGTGGCATGATCTCCAGTCTTCACACAAACAAATTGATGGCCTGAACTGATAGCCTCCAATTATTGTTTGCTTAGCAGGGCGCTTCTGACTTCTGCCCCAGGTCTGGGTCATTTGATGGTTTCATTAGCATTACCACAGCGGCCACCGCGGCTGTTGGATCTGGTCAGTTTTGACGGTAAATTATGACAGGTCACCGGTCACGCAGCCCTTACATCATTATATCCGCGTTAAATAATACATGGAAAGCACTTTTTTTCAAAGACTGATGTGGCCTCATCAATATTCAGTGAGAAGAAGTTGTTTCTCAGATCTGCAGTCAGTTCATCAATCAGTAGACAGTTTCAGCTATAAGTTTTCGTTCACAACGTATCTCAACACTTAGCCTATAAGTTTAACTTATCTCATCCGTAGTCTTAAAATAGTTTCAGCTATAAGTTTGAAGCAGCGTGCACAACCAAGCTTCCGCATCCGTTTCAAAGGTAGAAAGGTAAATGTATTAATTGTTTACTGTAAGTGTAGTATATGTAAGTTATGGAAACTTGTGACGTTAACTAATACAACTTAATATATATATTTTATTGTCTTTTTGAGAAGTTGGTGATAATGAAAGGTATTTGTCCAATAAGGCCAACTATATGGTGAAATAGTTTATTGGGAGTTTATTTGGCAATACACATTACTTTTTTATCTACAGTTAATGTGGAAAGACCAAGATTTGTGTAATCATAAAAATCGATTTAAAACGTCTTGTGAGTATATATTAATTGAATATTCCTACATTGCAATATAATTAACATCTGTTTTATGCCTGTTAGGTAATAACGACCAAATTTTTGTTGCTACTGAGAATACCAGAAACCATTACACTGCCTCAAAGATCAGTGTTCTCGGGGTTGGATGCATTGTGTGTGTTATTGAGAAGATTGTCTTACCCTAACAGGTGGTGTGATTTAGAGAGCTTCTTTGGAAGAGGAACATGGGAATTAAGCAAAATTAGCAGTTACTTGGTAGATCTTATTTACGAAAAGTTCAAAAACAAATTGATACATTTAAATGTGCCGTGGTTAAATACTCGCTGTCTATGCATGTTTACAGATGTTGTTACTAGAAAAGATTCACCACTCCCCAATTGTTGGGGATTCATAGACGGCACCACCATGAGTATTTGTGGACATAAACAAACACATTGCTTTAAATTCCAGGCAATAATGGCACCAAATGGTTCGATTGCAAATCGGTATGGTCGTGTTGTAGGACGCAGGCATGATGCAGCGATGTTAGCAGAAAGTGGGATTTTGAATGATTTAAACAATAGCATTGATGCTAATGGCACCCCCCTGCATACCCTTTATGCCCCAGATTCTAGCCAGTACAGGGGTTCAAGCATCACGCCAGGCCAGAATGCTTTCAATCGATCCATGACGCCCCTTCGACAGTCTGTAGAGTGGGGTTTCGGAGATATATCAAGGGCATTCGCATTTCTTGACTTCAAGAAGAATTTGAAGCTCTTCAGACAACCTGTTGCAAAACTGTATTTTGTTGGTGCCATATTTGTTAATTGCAAAACATGCCTGTATGGGGATTTGACGTCATCGTACTTTGAAGTAATTCCTCCAACTGTGGAGGAACACGTAGCCTGAAGAAGCAATTTGATCAAGTTGATGCAAGTTTTGACTGTACAGCAAAGCAGACATGTGTGACAAATGTACTACATTGCTGCATTCATTTAGGAGGTCAGTCAAAATGTACACGCATTACAACTGCACGTAGCTTAACTTAAATTACACTATACAAAGACAGTTTAACACGTCACATCTTCTTCTGGAGAAGCTGCGTCATTACATCAGCTTGACGACGTTCGACATCCATGCGCTGGCGGCGCTCCTCTTCCAGAGCAAACTTTCTCTGATCCAGCTCCAAACGCTGGCGCTGCAATTCTACTGTACTGATCTGAACTACGGCACTAATATACCTGTCCCTCCGATGAGCGGATACCCGCCATGTCGGGACACTTATGCTTGGATACATATGCTGAAGAGATGGACTACTGTATATCCGTCCACCGTTATAGTGACTTAGTTTCAGTAATGATCTTTACATGCACAAAATATAGTCACAGTCTTGAAATTACACAAGTAAGGCTACTATTCTTTCATAAGGTATAATATATAACCATTGATTGGGTAATAAGATGTAAACATAAATACAGACACACATAAACTAACAATGAATGTGTAAATCGTTGAAATGACTCGTAATATAAGCACTATAGCTCCAGTGTTCTTCTGCATCCAGCATCATTATCTATCTCAGTGGCAGCCATCACCATAGTCCGCAGTTGACTGGGCCTCGGCTGCCCGAGCAACTCGCCGAGCACGTCGTGATTCCATTGTTGTAGCTTGCATTTGTCGCTCGGCTTGTCGAAGCCGCCTTGCGTCAGTTCTCTGCTGGTGCCAACAGCTGGTCCCCAGGTGCAACTCCCATCACCTCGCACAGGTGTCGCATGGTAGCCGTCACTCCAACGTTGAATTCTGCCACAGCAGCACATGTGGCAGACAGAACTCTGTGAACACACACAAAACCTGTCTTTGGGCACTTGGCCCAAACCTTCGAGTGGAGGCTTTCGTTTTGGTTTTATGTCTGTCCACGCAGGCACCGGATGAGGAGGTCATCGTGCGACAGTCGTTCGTACACCTCCTTGACTGGCTTTGCGACATCCACCGAGAGAGGTGTCCCCACATTGGTTCGATGAGGTCCTGCTGTCTGCCCGGTGGCGAGTGCCTTCTGGTAGAAGCACCAGCTGTCAGCTCCCATCTGTTGATGTCACGTGGTAGAAGGTGGCCCCCACAGCGTCTCGCATGGCATCCAAGTCGTTGGGGTGTGCCCGCACTGCTTGCCTTAGTAGGCTGTCACTTTTACTATAGTTGCCTGTGTGAGTTTGCCATGGCCACGACCTCCCAGGACAACCCCAGCATTCTTACCAGAGGACGCCAGCTTCCTGAATGCAGTGCCAAAGTGTTTGGCGATGTGGTTGATACACTCTTCTTTTTCCAACTCCATATCGCCATACACTCGTCGGTCACACAAGTGCTTGTATGTTTTCATGTCACCGTCCGACAAGATCGTTGTATATCGGAACCTGTGACGCTCGATTGATTGCTCCCACAGCATTTCTGTCTCCATTCCACCGGAAGTGTCATTGAAGTTCCGAATACACCCATTCTGATGAGTTTCGAACAAGTCTTCAAAATCTGGCGTCTCTCTTCCCCCGAAGCGTCTTCGTCCGTATGAGCAGCGCTGGCAGTATAGCGAAAATACTGCCAGGTCAACACAGAGTCCTGTCACAGTGTCAATGACACAGCCGATCCCTTAGGCAGACTTAAATTACACATGTATGTCCCCTGGCTATTACTCTCTGGTGATATATTATGTACAAATATTGACTAAAAATATAAAAGTAACATACAAAGTGAGATATACTATATATCCGTCCACCGTTATAGTGACTTTATTCTTTACATGCACAAAATATAGTCACAGTCTTGAAATTACACAAGTAAGGCAATAAGATGTAAACATAAATACAGACACACATAAACTAACAATGAATGTGTAAATCGTTGAAATGACTCGTAATATAAACACTATAGCTAGTGTTCTTCTGCATCCAGCATCATTATCTATCTCAGTGGCAGCCATCACCATAGTCCGCAGTTGACTGGGCCTCGGCTGCCCGAGCAACTCGCCGAGCACGTCGTGATTCCATTGTTGTAGCTTGCATTTGTCGCTCGGCTTGTCAAAGCCGCCTTGCGTCAGTTCTCTGCTGGTGCCAACAGCTGGTCCCCAGGTGCAACTCCCATCACCTCGCACAGGTGTCGCATGGTAGCTGTCACTCCAACGTTGAATTCTGCCACAGCAGCACATGTGGCAGACAGAACTCTGTGAACACACACAAAACCTGTCTTTGGGCACTTGGCCCAAACCTTCGAGTGGAGGCTTTCGTTTTGGTTTTATGTCTGTCCACGCAGGCACCGGATGAGGAGGTCATCGTGCGACAGTCGTTCGTACACCTCCTTGACTGGCTTTGCGACATCCACCGAGAGAGGTGTCCCCACATTGGTTCGATGAGGTCCTGCTGTCTGCCCGGTGGCGAGTGCCTTCTGGTAGAAGCACCAGCTGTCAGCTCCCATCTGTTGATGTCACGTGGTAGAAGGTGGCCCCCACAGCGTCTCGCATGGCATCCAAGTCGTTGGGGTGTGCCCGCACTGCTTGCCTTAGTAGGCTGTCACTTTTACTATAGTTGCCTGTGTGAGTTTGCCATGGCCACGACCTCCCAGGACAACCCCAGCATTCTTACCAGAGGACGCCAGCTTCCTGAATGCAGTGCCAAAGTGTTTGGCGATGTGGTTGATACACTCTTCTTTTTCCAACTCCATATCGCCATACACTCGTCGGTCACACAAGTGCTTGTATGTTTTCATGTCACCGTCCGACAAGATCGTTGTATATCGGAACCTGTGACGCTCGATTGATTGCTCCCACAGCATTTCTGTCTCCATTCCACCGGAAGTGCCATTGAAGTTCCGAATACACCCATTCTGATGAGTTTCGAACAAGTCTTCGAAATCTGGCGTCTCTCTTCCCCCGAAGCGTCTTCGTCCGTATGAGCAGCGCTGGCAGTATAGCGAAAATACTGCCAGGTCAACACAGAGTCCTGTCACAGTGTCAATGACACAGCCGATCCCTTAGGCAGACTTAAATTACACATGTATGTCCCCTGGCTATTACTCTCTGGTGATATATTATGTACAAATATTGACTAAAAATATAAAAGTAACATACAAAGTGAGATATACTATATATCCGTCCACCGTTATAGTGACTTTATTCTTTACATGCACAAAATATAGTCACAGTCTTGAAATTACACAAGTAAGGCAATAAGATGTAAACATAAATACAGACACACATAAACTAACAATGAATGTGTAAATCGTTGAAATGACTCGTAATATAAACACTATAGCTACAGTGTTCTTCTGCATCCAGCATCATTATCTATCTCAGTGGCAGCCATCACCATAGTCCGCAGTTGACTGGGCCTCGGCTGCCCGAGCAACTCGCCGAGCACGTCGTGATTCCATTGTTGTAGCTTGCATTTGTCGCTCGGCTTGTCGAAGCCGCCTTGCGTCAGTTCTCTCTGCTGGTGCCAACAGCTGGTCCCCAGGTGCAACTCCCATCACCTCGCACAGGTGTCGCATGGTAGCCGTCACTCCAACGTTGAATTCTGCCACAGCAGCACATGTGGCAGACGGAACTCTGTGAACACACACAAAACCTATCTTTGGGCACTTGGCCCAAACCTTCGAGTGGAGGCTTTCGTTTTGGTTTTATGTCTGTCCACGCAGGCACCGGGTGAGGAGGTCATCGTGCGACAGTCGTTCGTACACCTCCTTGACTGGCTTTGCGACATCCACCGAGAGAGGTGTCCCCACATTGGTTCGATGAGGTCCTGCTGTCTGCCCGGTGGCGAGTGCCTTCTGGTAGAAGCACCAGCTGTCAGCTCCCATCTGTTGATGTCGCGTGGTAGAAGGTGCCCCACACAGCGTCTCGCATGGCATCCAAGTCGTTGGGGTGTGCCCACACTGCTTGCCTTAGTAGGCTGTCACTTTTACTATAGTTGCCTGTGTGAGTTTGCCATGGCCACGACCTCCCAGGACAACCCCAGCCTTCTTACCAGAGGACGCCAGCTTCCTGAATGCAGTGCCAAGGCGTTTGGCGACGTGGTTGATACACTCTTCTTTTTTTAACTCCACATCGCCATACACTCGTCGGTCACACAAGTGTTTGTATGTTTTCGCGTCACCGTCCGACAAGATCATTGTATATCGAAACCTGTGACGCTCGATGGATCGCTCCCACAGCATTTCTGTCTCCATTCCACCGGAAGTGCCATTGAAGTTCCGAATACACTCATTCCGATGAGTTTCGAACCAGTCTTCGAAAGTTTGCATTTCTCTTCCCCGAAGCGTCTTCGTGCGTATGAGCAGCGCTGGCAGTATAGCGAAAATACTGCCAGGTCGATGACACAGCCGATCCCTTAGGCAGACTTGTGCGCGTCATCCATGGGCCATCGAAGCTCACTACCAGGTCGATAACTGCATCTTCCTGTAGTGACGGGTCGATCTCGTGGTAGACGCGATGGACGGTGGTGGCTGCGTCATCCAACACATGTGTTTCCACACACTTGTTAGCTTCAATCACTGCTAGCATGTGCTTGGTGTATGTCGCCTGTGACATCGGCACCATGTCTAAAAAACGGCAAAGTTTCATCAGACCTGCATGCCCCACACCCTTATCCATCTTGGCAGCAACGGCTTGTCGAACCACGACAAATGGAGCATTCTCTGCAGTTGAGCCATCGATCGTTAAATATCATGCACCATGTTTCGTACGCTGACACCACACCAAGGCGATGGCTGACGGCACGAATCTTCAGTGACGGCAACGTGCACTCAAGGCAGGCCAAACCCTTGACTAGTGCCAACATCATGTCACAGCTTGTGATGCAGGTCTCGATCACTTGTGGTCACTGCTGTCACATTCAACGCCAAGTTCAAATGGTGAACGGTACTCAAACTTCTGTTTTGTTGTCGAGATGCTGGTTGTTGCCGGGGTGGTTGCGGAGGTGGTGGCTCCCGTTGAAGTACTTGGCTCCTGAGAATCTGGTTCAGTGTCAACCTGCACACAAATTTTTATCGTTTAGTTTGTTGTATTCACAATAGATTACATTGATAATTAGTTAGTTCTTCAAATAATGACATCAGAAGTCTGTTATTTTCAAGCCTCTACCCTAGGCTGTGGTTATTTACTGGCTATACATAACTCTAGGCTGTGTTTATTTTCTGGCAAAACAAATTGTAATTATATATATTACAAAATTGTCATAGGCCTGGAAGTCAGATAGTAAAACAAAACAAAGGCTAGCAAGGCCAAGCTCAGGCCAAACATCGCATCAGCCTCAGGCTTATATAGATAACAATTAATAGGACTTCTACTGAATATATACTCATTGATGTCCATATTGAAAACCAGGTAATAGTAATTTATGTCTGTCAGATAAAATAACACGCCGTAAAAAGCGCTCCCTAAAATAATACTTACGCTTACGGTAGGCTCCGTTGTTGACAATGTTGTCGAAGATGGCGGTGCCTCAACAGCTTCATCCCCACTTTTCTGCCTTTTCCTGATGCGTGCTAAACTGAGGTGTCGGCGTCGACTCTGTGGTTTCCGTCCACTTGTTTCTCGGACATTGTGCAAAAAACGGATGAAATAATAACAGTGCGAAACGTAAACAAAGATGGCGAAGTTCGGGAAAAGCTTCGCTTAGGCCAATGACAACGGCGGAAACTCATTTAGGGGGGTCTCTTCTAGTCGAAAATGAACGGATACTACCAAAGCGATATATATAGCATTACACCCACCATGCAGTGCAAATTTTATTTATTTTTCAATCACAGTTGTGTAGCTATAATAAATCAATAATTCTCTAAGACAGTAGGGGGGGTATAAAAGTTAGTTTTTATTGCATTTGTGGCATGTATTTATAAATACAATGGACATAGATCGATAGTTACGATACGATAAAACCTGAAAATGGCCGGGGGGGGGAATTTAATGTTCACCATAGTGTGTCCCCATGATATTAACATGCGTGGCTTTCTTACTGAAAAAATCTTTTGCTTTGACACAAGCAGCAAAACTATGGAACCTTTACATTATAGGGAGATTTAGAACATTTGATGGTACCACTTGCTACATCTGTCGCATTGTTCATTTGTTGTACAAATCTCGAACCTTCTCGGCAATTCGAACACACTGGGCCACTATTTGTGCCCATTGCAGTCCCACTCTTTCCTCAAAAACATAATCGGCCAAACTGTTTGTACCAGCATGCACAACCATGGCGTGTGGGTTGCCCTTGATCCGACTAGCAGAGCAAATGTCATTACTCAATGCTGTTATGGTAGCCCCTCTTTTGACAAAGGAAGATTTTCTAAATGCAAGTTACACCATTCAGGTATTATGTTTAGAATTGTTAATATTGTGTAATAATACAATAATAAAAGACAATCCAAAATTTACAAACGCGCAAACAACAACAACACTTGTAAAGAAGGAACAAAGATCGCGCATCCTTGTGAATGTGGTCTGTTCACGGTCCACCTTTTAGTGTGGGCCCCTTTGGCAGAAGATTGGCAAGACCTGACTTCTTGAAGTAACGCACTATTCCCTTGACTGAGTTGAGAAGTGCAGTGATCTCTGAGGGACAGTCCTTCTCATCATAGGTATTGCGTAGCACAATGTTGAGAACATGTGCTATGTAGTCAAGTCGCTCCTCCTCACGTAGAGCACCAGTAAATCAACAGCGAATCTAAAATATGCCAGGTTGCCTGGGTTCTTATATACATGATCCTGTCTGGTCTGTCTTGGTCAGGCCAGCATGAGTGAACTTATGTGGTCATGGAAGCCATCACCCTATTGTCTTCCCTGTTTGAGGGGCTCTTGATCTTATCAAAACAAGGCAGTGCCAGACTGTAAACTACAAACTGGTGAAAGTTCACAGTGAGTCAGTCCTGGAAGAAGCCACTAATTACACCTGACTGAAGCTGGCAAGGCAGGCCAGCACATGTAAATCATAACACTGTTTAAATACACACACACAAGGTAATCCACAATTAACTAGCACAAAGAATGTACAAAAATGTTAAGCAGTTATGTTGATAAGTAACAAAGATATGCTGTTTGTAAGTAACGACTACTGTGAAAAACGTGAATTTGAGAAAACTGCATTCAAAGTTTGGACAATGTTATCGACTCAGTTTGGCATCTAAAAATGCTGTGACATTATCCATGGCACCTTCCATATAATACAGCATTGAAACAGTCACACCCAGTATTTTATTCAATGACAACATTTATTTGATCAAACAACCATTGTCTGATGCTCAGTCATTTCAACAGTTTCAATTCAAGAACAACTGATTGTTCATGTGACATTGTTACACACCAGAATATCACACAAGACAACTTGGTACTCAGTCTCTGTCACCTAGTAACTGTACCTAGAAGGCACCACCTGCATAGCCAGTGTCACCGTCTGCTGTTGCTGCACGAGCCACTCGCCGAGTGCATCGTGCCTCCTTCGTGCTGGCTGCCGTATGACGTAATGACTGCTGGAAACGAAGACTGTCTGCTGTCACAGCCGACTTCACAAGATGTGTGCCTGGCACAATGTCCATCTCATTGAACAGGGTCCGTATGTTCAGCTCAATGCCACTGTTGAACTCGGCCACACCTGAACATGTAGCAGCAAGACCCGTTGCAGCCCAACAAAACCGTTTTTTGGGCACTTCCCCCAGATCACAGAATGGAGGGCTTCATTGGGGTTCTGTGACTTTCCTCTCAAGCACCGTTGCAGGACATCGTGGTGCCCAAGACGATGTGGGGCGACCTCTGGTGAGAGGGGGTGCCAACATTCTCACGATGATGGCCAGGCATCTCCCCTGTCGCCTCGGCACACTTCAGGAAACACCAACTGTCTTCACCAGGAAGACATCGCTCATGCTGTGGTGCAGTCGAGATGGCATGGTAGTACGTGGCAAACACTGCATCCGTCATGTCACGCAAGTTCCCAGGATGTGCACGGATTGCTTTCCCGTAGTAAGCTGTCAGCTTCACAATGGTAGTCTGGGTGAGCTTTCTTCTTGGACTGCGTCGCCAGTTTCCGAAGAGCCATTCCCAACTGCTTTGCAACATGATTGATGCATTCTTCCTTGAATATTTCTGTGTCCTCGCCATAGACCTTCAGGCTACACAGATGCTTGTGTGTTTTGGCATCGCCGTCGGACAGGAGGGTTGTGTACATGCAGCCATGGCGGTCAGGCGAACGACTGCTCAGCTGCTTCCGCTTCCATTCCTCCCGATGCCCCGGTGAAGTTCGCATTGCACTCTGTGTGCTCCCGCTTCCATGCCAAGTAGCCACGGGTGTGTGTCCCACCGTAACGTGCCTTCGCGCAGGCACAAGTCCTGTGTGTACCTCTATGACACACCCGATGCCATAGAGGGACGAATGTCCATGGGTCAGCCAGGAGCCATCAAAGCTGACTGTCAAGTTGATGACGCTGTCCTCTTCGAGCGAATGGTAGCGCTCCCGATACACCCTTTGCCGCATTGCCGAGCACTTTCGTCGTCACGTCGCATTAGGTACAGGTACGCCTTTAGAGAAACCGTAGACCTGGATCAAACGTCGAGCGATGTTCAAAAAATCTTTAGCCAGCTGACTGGATTACAGTTTGAATTACTGAGGTCTTACCCCCTAGCTGAATAATCGCCTTGGTTGCGTTTAATCAGGATATTCGTGGTGCAGCGTCATTGAGTAAACTAAGGTGTGCCCCCTTTCCAACCACAGGCAAAGAAATGGAAAGTGGGTCAAATCCGCCATTGATGATCCCATGTGTAACATTCAAAACGAGTGACAAAACTGTCCCCAATGAACACAACACGGGTCGGATCAGACCAGCTACCTGTCCTGCCAGTAGACTGATTCATCAATGATGCAATTTTCCAGAATTTTCAAACGGTGTGTGTGAAACTTAGGAAGAATAGGACTTAGCTCGCGCCACAAAGAACTATTTATTAAAATAACAAGATTTGCAACCAAAGGCAAATCAGGCTTGCGAATCGATCAACACACTGTGCAATGCTCAAATACTTGATATCGTATTAGCAACTAACATGCACAGTGAAATCAAGACACAAATATAAACAACTTTCTCTGATCGATTCGAAACCAGACTGGGAAAGATTGAAGATCTTCTGCCATGATGCCAAGCAGTGGGCTAGCCCACAAACCTACTTTTGGCTGTACCAAGAAATTATTTGTGATGCAAATGGCAGCTTGCAAAAAAGGTACTAATGCTGCCCCCTATTGGCATAATTAACTAGAGAGAGAGACCTCTACGGAGCAATTAATAAGCTAATTAAATTACCTTGAAAGAAATTCTTCAGGACATCCAGCAACATTTTTACATCTGATCCCTGTTGGTTTTCGTATTGGATGGAAAGGGTTTTGGTATCAGATGGAAACTTTTTTGTCTTTTATACTGTCAAGGAATTCACCATGCTGACGAACCATATCATCGCAGTCACATGCTGGTGATGTCGCTTGCAATGCTGACCGGGTCGCGGCAAGGCGGTTCATAGATTTGTAGATTTGTTCAACCATGTTCCCTGTGGTGAAGTGTAGCATGGTGTTCTAGAGGGACGGACACAAGGTAATCCACAATTAACTAGCACAAAGAATGTACAAAAATGTTAAGCAGTTATGTTGATAAGTAACAAAGATATGCTGTTTGTAAGTAACGACTACTGTGAAAAACGTGAATTTGAGAAAACTGCATTCAAAGTTTGGACAATGTTATCGACTCAGTTTGGCATCTAAAAATGCTGTGACATTATCCATGGCACCTTCCATATAATACAGCATTGAAACAGTCACACCCAGTATTTTATTCAATGACAACATTTATTTGATCAAACAACCATTGTCTGATGCTCAGTCATTTCAACAGTTTCAATTCAAGAACAACTGATTGTTCATGTGACATTGTTACACACCAGAATATCACACAAGACAACTTGGTACTCAGTCTCTGTCACCTAGTAAATGTACCTAGAAGGCACCACCTACATAGCCAGTGTCACCGTCTGCTGTTGCTGCACGAGCCACTCGCCGAGTGCATCGTGCCTCCTTCGTGCTGGCTGCCGTATGACGCAATGACTGCTGGAAACGAAGACTGTCTGCTGTCACAGCCGACTTCACAAGATGTGAGCCTGGCACAATGTCCATCTCATTGAACAGGGTCCGTATGTTCAGCTCAATGCCACTGTTGAACTCGGCCACACCTGAACATGTAGCAGCAAGACCCGTTGCAGCCCAACAAAACCGTTTTTTGGGCACTTCCCCCAGATCACAGAATGGAGGGCTTCATTGGGGTTCTGTGACTTTCCTCTCAAGCACCGTTGCAGGAGATCGTGGTGCCCAAGACGATCGTACACCTCCTTGACATGTGGGGCGACCTCTGGTGAGAGGGGGGTGCCAACATTCTCACGATGATGGCCAGGCATCTCCCCTGTTGCCTCGGCACGCTTCAGGAAACACCAACTGTCTTCACCAGGAGGACATCGCTCATGCTGTGGAGCATCGTCAGTCGAGATGGCATGGTAGTACGTGGCAAACACTGCATCCGTCATGTCACGCAAGTTCCCAGGATGTGCACGGATTGCTTTCCCGTAGTAAACTGTCAGCTTCACAATGGTAGTCTGGGTGAGCTTTCCGTGGCCTCGACCCCCGAGAGTCACTCCTTTCTTCTTGGACTGCGTCGCCAGATTCCGAAGAGCCAATCCCAACCGCTTTGCAACATGATTGATGCATTCTTCCTTGAATATTTCTGTGTCCTCGCCATAGACCTTCAGGCTACACAGATGCTTGTGTGTTTTGGCATCGAAGGGTTGTGTACATGCAGCCATGGCAGTCAAACGAACGACTGCTCAGCTGCTTCCGCTTCCATTCCTCCTGATGCCCCGGTGAAGTTCGCATTGCACTCTGTGTGCTCCCGCTTCCATGCCAAGTAGCCACGGGTGTGTGTACCTCTATGACACACCCGATGCCATAGAGGGACGAATGTCCATGGGTCAGCCAGGAGCCATCAAAGCTGACTGTCAAGTTGATGACGCTGTCCTCTTTGAGCGAATGGTTGCGCTCCCGGTACACACTGCGCACAACCTTTGCCGCATTGCCGAGCACTTTCGTCGTCATGACGCATTAGGTACAGGTACGCCTTTAGAGAAACCGTAGACCTGGATCAAACGTCAAGCGATGTTCAAAAAATCGTTAGCCAGCTGACTGGATTACAGTCGGACTTACTGAGGTCATTACCCCCTAGCTGAATAATCACCTTGGTTGCGTTCAATCAGGATATTCGTAGTGCATCCTCATTAAGTAAACTGAGGTGTGCCCCCTTTCCCAACCACAGGCAAAGAAATGGAAAATGGGTCAAGTCCGCCATTGATGATTGCATGTGCGTGGCAAAAACGTTTAAAACGAGTGACAAAACTGTCCCCAATGAACACAACACGAGTCGGATCAGACTGGCTACCTGTCCTGCCATTAGACTGATTCATCAATGATGCCATTTTCCGGAATTTTCAAACGGTGTGCGTGAAACTTAGGAAAAATAGGACTTGGCTCACGCCACAAAGAACTATTTATTTAAACAACAAGATTTGCAACCAAAGGCAAATCAGACTTGCGAATCGATCAACTGTGCAATGCTCAAATACTTGATATCGTATTAGCAACTAACATGCACAGTGAAATCAAGACACAAATATAAACGACTTTCTCTGATCGATTCGAAACCGGACTGGGAAAGATTGAAGATCTTCTGCCATGATGCCAAGCAGTGGGCTAGCCCACAAACCTACTTTTGGCTGTACCAACAAGTTATTTGTGATGCAAATGGCAGCTTGCAAAAAAGGTACTAATGCTGCCCCCTATTGGCATAATTAACTAGAGAGAGACCTCTACGGAGCAATTAATAAGTTAATTAAATTACCTTGAAAGAAATTCTTCAGGACATCCAGCACAATTTTTACATCTGATCCTTGTTGGTTTTCGTATTGGATGGAAACTTTTTTGTCTTTTATACTGTCAAGGAATTCACCATGCTGACATATCATCGCAGTCACATGCTGGTGATGTCGCTTGCAATGCTGACCGGGTCGGGGCAAGGCGGTTCATAGATTTGTAGATTTTGTCAACCATGTTCACTGTGGGAATGGGTTCTTGGGGGGGCTCAACATTTCAAAGTGCTGTATCTGACGGCAGAATTTTATGCTTTCTCTTATCATAGTTAAGAGACCAGTATTTTTATGAACAAAAAGATGTACTGGATGAACTTGTCATTGTACGATCATGTTTGATTGACAATGTGCATAGTTTCGCATATTACTGCAGCTAGCTGGATCAAAATCTCTAGCAGTTACCAATATAATAAATGACACAGATCCATAGGTATATTTTGTGATTACAAACAATGCAATTCTCACCTCTGGGTAATCATCCTTCATCATCTTCTCGATCATAAGATGGCGATCTATGGTGGCCCCATCCATGTCATCCTCTGTCATGACTTGTTCAAGGCAGCGACGCAATCCCTCAGTCTCCATGTGGTTGGAGTTCTTCACCTGAAACAACTTTATTCATTGTAAACAGCACACACAATATATGTCTTTTCAAAACATTATACATGACAGCAGACATGGTTAAAAAACCAGATATAGTATGTAGACTGGCATGCATTACGAAAGAACATTTGTGATATTATAATTTTTCGTACTTCAAGAAGTTGATATCGCACATTACAAAGTCCAGCTAATGTCACGCATTTTAAATAATACCACTCTAGGTGTCCTGACAACTTCTTGGAGGTAGTTTCCAGATCAACTAAACACAAGTACATGAAACCATCGCTGCTGTAAGCGGACGGCAAGACGAGATACAATTTGCGTTATCATAATGTTGGCTGTGAACAGTGACAAAAGATGAATGATGACATTGTGCTCCAATTGGATATTACACACAATCGATGTAGCATCTCTTTTTTTTATAATATGGTTGGCTCTGAAAAGAACTTTTTTTTGTTTTTTGTCAGGGTTGTCAGTGTAGTAGATTCATGGGTACTGCTATCTGATGCATACCAGCAGTGCTGCCAGTCGCTGCTGTTGTACCTTGTGCTGCTGCTGCCTGACGAACTCACGGATTCGCTCAGTTCGAAATCGCATAATGATAGGGCGGCTGTTCTGTTTATGTTCCAGGCGGTGACTCCTCTCTAAGTCTTCGAGGCTGATTGTAGGAGTGATGTCATTGAACACTGACTTAACAATGGCGATGGTGTTTTCGTCATTGCCTGTCTTGGGGATCCCATGTATACACAAATTCGTCCGATGGGTATATTGCTCCAGGGAGTCGCTGCTGTCCTCTGATTTCGAGCTTGGCGATGCGTCTTTTAGGATTTAGTTGTTTAATGAAGTTCTCAATGTTTGTGGTCAGCGAGTCGATTTTGTTCGCAAGGGGTAGAGTGCTTTTTTCGTTTTCGCTAAGACATCGTCATCGTTGAATAGTTCGATTATTCGTAGTGCAAGCATTTCTCCTGATTCGCTGTCCGGTCGCCTTTTAGGAGGCATTGTAGTTAGCATCCTTTCCAAGCACTAATGTTTTGTCACGCAACACTGCTTACACACAATTGACACAGGTTGGCTGCTTCAGCTTCGGTTCACCGGTGACGTAGACAAGTGGTAGCCATTTTGTAATCGTTTAGTAATCTGTTTGACGAAAAGTGTTTTAACCAAATAGTGGCTGTGACGTATCACTTCATGTTATCAGAATATCGCCGTAGGGGCAGCATATATTCATGCCTAGTGGAACACATTGCCTCTTTCCTCTGCAGATATATATATATATATTTAGCACAGTGGTTGATAAATAATAAACCTATTCATGTGAACAATTTTGCAAAAGTCAGTAGCTGGAAAAAAGTAATAAGTATATTACTCTAGTGACATTGTTATTAGCAGTGATATAATCTAACAAAGGAAGACTGAAAAAACGTGGTCGTTGGTAAAAGCACCAGCTGTCTTTGCCCTTTGGACAGCGGTAGTAGGCCGTCAGTTTTGTAATGGTTGCCTGGGTCAACTTCCTAGACACGCAAACTGTCGCAAACTGCACACTGCGTAAGGCGCCGCTGTTTTGAGGCTCCGAGTCTCGGTCGCGGCAAACTGACAGAAACCAACATTGGTGCATCCTCTCTCGCTATGCTGTGATATCTGCGGATTTAGGCAGTGACGTATCTGGGCAATTCCAGCGTCATTCACGTTACATTTATAATATTTTGGTTCTTTCAGCCATGTATATCTCAAAATATTATTAACCAATCTACAACATTTAAAGCACGTAGTGTCTTAGGGTTATGGTCTACATCCCTATATAAACAGTTATTAAAAATGTTAAATTTGCTAGTACCTACACAAACTTTACGAGCCGTTACAAAAAAAGACATCAATATTTTTGCTTCAACTTTGCCGCTTAAGTTCTTCGACAGATATTTGGCTTACCATAAAAGTACCTAACAATTTGTTTAGATGTGAGTTTTGGCTTAATAACAAATGATGTCTTGACGCCCCTCAATCGTAAGATGGCTTCTTGGCTAGCCATGGCGGCCGTCTCCTCTGTTGCCCACTGACTCTTGGTTTGGGCACGCATCGCTGCCCCGATAGCGGCCGTCTGCCTCGAGTGGTAGGCCTCTGCATACGCACTGCGCAAGTGGATAGCGAGGCCTCGCGCGCCCTTACACTGCTTTACACAGTGCGGGCAGCGTCCGTCGGGAATCGGCTCGGGAGTGGCAGGGTGCTTCCTGGTCTCCCTTTCCGGGAGAAGACCCCCTGAGGGGGACCTAAATGATTCATGTATTCGTTGTGTAACCCGGAAATTGGGCTGGACAGCTGGTTGGGCCGCCCAACCCTGGGGTTGCCGGTGAGCAGGGCTGCTGCTCCGGACGCCCCCAGAAGAAATCTGGGGATGACCAGTTTAAGACTGTCATATGACTATTTGCTGCCCTGGCCGGAAATAGGTGGTGGGTCACCTGTGGAAGAGCGCCCGCCTTCCCAGGGCCTATTCCATCTCCCACCGTCCCCCCAGCAGTTTATCTACAATTTAAGACATAGTTTAGTCACCAGCTGCATATCAGATAAAGAATGATGTCACTCACGTTACAACCTAACAACAACATTACATGCTTAAATCCAACCTGTTTAGAATAATAGTTTCCATTTCTTTTTGCTTTTCAAACACCTGCAGTGTAAAGAAGGACGCAATGACACTTAATAAACACTATGTGCGGCCCTGCCGTGTTTGGTTGAACCACCCTAACCCTTTAAACCAAGTTACTCACTGGGTGTTTACAGAGTACTAGCTGCAGCGATAACCACCCCACGAACACTATTGTAGTATTTTCTGTTTCCCTCCCGATTGAAATGGATCCCACCGACAAGATAGTTGGCTCGGTCGGACCACAGTCCTGATGGTGCTAAAGCGAGACTGTCTCGAAGGACTTTACCGCTGCCATCATATATTGTCCGCTACAACCCAGTCATTCTAATCCTTGCTTACAAAGTAACTCGGCTGACTTGCACTCGGGAAAAAAACATTTACAAAATTACGACTTGTGTAGAAATCCATGTTCATCCAGAACTACAAAGTACATTAAATATGTTAAAACACAGGAAAAATAAGTTAATTTAAAACAATGAAGAAGTATGCGCTCAAATTGGCCATGACGAATATCTGAATGTGAGCGTTTGTCGCATCCGACACCACCAGAAGCGCAGAGCCATACATAGACAACATCTTGTGGCTCGTGACGCGAATCACCCGATGATCGCTCACCACAGAAGAACGGTCGAACTCGTGCAGGGTCAGTGAAAGCACGACTCCGGAACGGTGGCCGTTTGAATGTGTCAACTCGATCAACAGGTAGTCACGTATTGCGCGAAAATCAAATTATGGAAGCTGTCTTACTACTATGCCATTCATGACGTCGTCTTCCGACTCGCTGTGGTAGTAGCAATGCCGCGAGGCGTCAATCTTGAGACTGACAGCCCAGTTCGTGACTCGTTCCTCGGCCACGTGGCAGAATTCCATAGTGAAGTGGCCCGTATCGGCCAACCTTATAAACGAGAATGTTCTCTTCAGAGACCACAGAACGCACTTGACGGTCGAAGGCTGCTTAGTGTTTCTGTGTTGCTCCATGTATCTGCGTCAGGTCGGTGTACGATCGAAGTGCAGACATCATTCCACCTAGCACCTCCACCGTACTCGCTGCGTGTCTCGCGTACGTATCAGATGTCGTCTGTCATCCAGCGGTGGAGGTCGGCCACGAACTTCTGTGCTGACCTGTCAATGCGTGTCTGCTGTAGCATGGCTGTCAGCGACACTTCGTGGTCATCCTCAGACAAAGACTCTGCTCAGGGCGGGGCCGGTGGCAACAGCTGTCCGTGCATCGTTGGTCGACGAACTTCTGAGGTGTATTAACCAATCTACAACATTTAAAGCACGTAGTGTCTTATGGTTATGGTCTACATCCCTATATAAATAGTTATTAAAAATGTTTAATTTGTTAGTACCTACACAAACTTTACAAGCCGTCACTCATGTTACAAAAAAAGACATCAATATTTTGCTTCAACTTTGCCGCTAAATTCTTCTACAGATATTTGGCTTACCATAAAAGTACCTAACAATTTGTTTAGATGTGAGTTTTGGCGTAATAACAAATAATGTCTTGACGCCCCTCAATCGTAAGATGGCTTCTTGGCTAGCCATGGCGGCCGTCTCCTGTTGCCCACTGACTATTGGTTTGGGCACGCATTGCTGCCCCGATAGCGGCTCTCTGCCTCGAGTGGTAGGCCTCTGCACTGCGCGAGTGGATAGCGAGGCCTCGTGCGCCCTTACACTGCTTCCCACAGTGCGGGCAACATCCGTCGGGAATCGGCTCGGGAGTGGCGGGGTGCTTCCTGGTCTCCCTTTCCGGGAGAAGACCCCCTGAGGGGGACCTAAATGATTCGTGTATTCGTTGTGTAACCCGGAAATTGGGCTGGACGGCAGGCCGACGAACTTCTGAGGTGTATACTGGCGGCCATGCGATGGTGTCGCAGTGCCGTTCTGTGGCTGTCACGTTCCGCTGCCAGCAACAACAATCTTGAGACTGACAGCCCAGTTCGTGATGCGTTCCTCGGCCACGTGGCAGAATTCCGTAGTGAAATGGCCCGTATCGGCCAACCTTATAAACGAGAATGTTCTCTTCAGAGACCACAGAGCAAACTTGATGGTCGAAGACTGGTTTGCTTGGTGTTTCTGTGTTGCTCCACATATCCACCTCTCTGCATCAGGAGCCGGTTTCATGAGCGTATTTACGACGTCGTAGCAACCGCTACGACGTCGTAAGTTTAGAACGTCGTAAAGTTACGTTATTTGGGTTTCATGAGTATCCTAAGTGCGATTAGCCGTTGCTAGTTGGTCGTAACTTTGCGCTTGGTATATAGCAGGCGTAAGCTTACGTTATTTGAAATATTCGCAGGATGCACCCCAAGTTCTAAGATAAAAGCACACACGAGACATGTATATTTACAATCATCAATAGCTTGGTGTTTGGTGCATGAACTGCAAAGAAGACACATTAGACGAGAAAGAGTGTTCAGAGATAGGAATAACCCTCTTGATTCGTTAAATGACGATGAACAAGTTGAGCATTATAGGTTTAGAAGAAATGATATATTATTGTGGCTGACTGATGCTGCTGGTACACCTCCAATAGCACTGTCACCTCTCCGTCTGAACAAAATTTGCTTTACGCTGTCTATTTACTACCGACTCGAACGCTACCGGTACTTTCAACATTTTCCTAGCGTCGAAACTTCTTAAGTGTAGGGTTAGCAAAGCCAAAGGCAAGCGAGACGTCAGACGCTGTGATTCGCGTCTTTCATAGTTTGTTCAAATGTGGCAGTATTCGTGCTAATTTCACTCTGTACAAGTACATATACATTTTCTATGCAAAGCCAAACTTAGCAATAAAATATGCATTCGTTCGAAATTACACCATACGAACTTTTATGGCTCATTATTATTTCCTGCGTGCTTACATTTTACTGCGGACACAGGAATTCCCATCGCAACGTAACTAGGTCAATTCTACGTCGACGTAGTTACGCGAATGTTAAATTGTTCTCATGAAACCGGTCGTAAGTCACACCAGCTAGTTGCACTTAACTACGACCAGTATAACGTCTAGTTGTGCGTAAAGTTACGCCGATTCATGAAACCGGCCCCAGGTGTGTGTACGATCAAAGTGCAGACATCATTCCACCGAGCACCTCCACCGTACTTGCTGCGTGTCTCGCGTTCGCTGCGTGTCTCGCGTACGTATCAGATGTCGTCTGTCAGTCCACGGAAGTCATCCAGCGGTGGAGGTCGGCCACAAACTTCTGTGCTAACCTGTCAATGCATGTCTGCCGTAGCATGGCTGTCAGCGACACTTCGTGGTCGTTCTCAGACAAAGACTCGGCTCAGGGCGGGGGCGGTAGCAACAGCTGTCTGTGCATCGTTGGTCGACAAACTTCTGAGGTGTATACTGGCGGCCATGCATTGGTAAGCACGAGTCACAGTACCGTTCTGTGGCCGTGACGTTCCGCAGCCAGCATCCCCGACACGGCGGCATCGGCACTCGCCATATGGTGATTTCCCTGTAGATGCGTGTCTAGGTGACGAAGCAGCCTGTCGCAAACTGCACACTGCATAAGGCGCCGCTGTTTTGAGGCTCCGAGTCTCGGTCGTTGGAAACTGACACAAACCAACATTATTGCATCCTCTCTCGAAGTGTCCTGGATTTGGCGACGAGACTTCTCTAGTCGCTGTTCATCTGCCTTTGCTGCAGAACGTCTCAGTTGGTTGCCGCTAGCCATTCCCATGACACTGTAGAGGCGTGCCACTGTTGACTTGACCTCCTGATTGAACTCAACGACTGCCCCACACATCGCTGCCAGTACACCTGTCAGACCAACGAAGCCTGTCTTCGGATACTTCGCCCAAATCTTCGAATGCAGGCTTTCGTTGGCATTCTGTGTCTCCACTTTGAGGCAGCACTCCAGCAAATCAGTGTGGCCGCGTCACACGTAAACATCCTTCACTTGCTATGCCACTTCCCTGGAGAGCAGAGTGCCAACGTTGTCACAGTGAGAGCCTGGCTCTCTTCCTGTTGCCATTGCCTGCTGGAAGAAGTGCCAGTTGTCTTGGCCAGGTGGGCAATGCGAATGGTGAGGCTCCACATCGGTGGACGCCTCATGGAAGAATGTGGCGAAGATGGCAGCTCACATAGCATCCTTGTCACCGCGATGGCTACAAATGGCCTTTCCGTAGTATCTGGTGAGTTTCTGTATCGTCGCCTGTGTCAGTCGTCCATGCCCACATCCACCGAGAGTCGAGCCTGCCTTCTTGCCCTCGGACGACAACTTTCGGAGTACTGTGCCCATCCTCTTCGCAAGATGGTTCACACATTCCAGTGGAGTTCACACGCTCCTTGTTGATGGGCACATCACGGCCGTACGGGTGCAGTTCACACGCTCCTCCTTGTTGATGGACACATCACGGCCGTACGGGTGCAGTTCACACACTCCTCCTTGTTGATGGGCACATCACGGCCGTACGGTTGCAGTTCACACACTCCTCCTTGTTGATGGGCACATCACGGCCGTACGGGTGCAGTTCACACACTCCTCCTTGTTGATGGGCACATCACGGCCGTACGGGTGCAGTTCACACACTCCTCCTTGTTGATGGGCACATCACGGCCGTACGGGTGCAGTTCACACACTCCTCCTTGTTGATGGGCACATCACGGCCGTACGGGTGCAGTTCACACACTCCTCCTTGTTGATGGGCACATCACGGCCGTACGGGTGCAGTTCACACACTCCTCCTTGTTGATGGGCACATCACGGCCGTACGGGTGCAGTTCACACACTCCTCCTTGTTGATGGACACATCACGGCCGTACGGGTGCAGTTCACACACTCCTCCTTGATGATGGACACATCACGGCCGTACGGCTGCAGTTCACACACTCCTCCTTGATGATGGACACATCACGGCCGTACGGGTGCAGTTCACACACTCCTCCTTGATGATGGACACATCACGGCCGTACGGGTGGAGTTCACACGCTCCTCCTTGTTGATGGGCACATCACGGCCGTACGGCTGCAGTTCACAGACTCCTCCTTGATGATGGACACATCACGGCCGTACGGGTGCAGTTCACACACTCCTCCTTGATGATGGACACATCACGGCCGTACGGGTGCAGTTCACACACTCCTCCTTGATGATGGACACATCACGGCCGTACGGCTGCAGTTCACACACTCCTCCTTGTTGATGGGCACATCACGGCCGTACGGCTGCAGTTCACACAGAGTCACTGTTCGAGAGCATCGTGGTGTACCTGAAGTTGTAGCGTTCAACTGATCGCTGCCACAAAATCTCAGCTGCCTTGACTTCCATCCCTCCGGAAGTGCCCTGATAGTTGCAGTTGCAGTCTGTGGGCGTTTCCTTCCAAGCCACGAATTCGTCCATGTCCCTGTCTCCACAACGTGTCATGATGTATGCGCAGCTCTGGCAGTACAAGGCATGACGACAAAGTCAACAATCAATCCCGTCACCACCTCAATGACGCATCCGATGCCGTACGGTGATGTGTGACCTCGCTTCATCCATGACCCGTCAGAGCTGACGGTGAGGTCGATGACACCAGATTCGTTGATCGAGGGGTCGAAGTTGTGGTAGACTTTTCGGACAATCTGTGCCAGCTCGCACAGCACATCGTACGCAACCTCCATGCTGGCCGCAGTGACCTGCTTTGAGTGTGTGACGTACGTCGTCTTGCTCATCACGGGCGTGTCCAGGTGCCAACAGAACTTCACCAAGCCACTGTGGCCAACGCCCATGTCCATTGTTGAGGTGACGACTGACCTTGTCACGACAAATGGCTCGTTGGAAGCCTTGGAGCCTCCAATGCGATCTGACGAGTGGGTCTTGCCGAGGATGTCTTCACTGTGCAGTAGGTCTTCAGCACGGACACCATGCCGAGGCCACAGTCAACAACACGGATGGTGAGAGCACACGTTCCACGCAGCGTACAAGGAAGGTGCTCGACGAGGGCAGGCAACACTCTGCAGTGTACTATCACGGTTGACAATTTGCTGTCGCCATCTTCATCAGCAAAACGAGTTGCCCCCATAGCCAAACTTCTTCTCCGTGGCTGAAGTGCTTCGGGATGTATACTGGCCTTCATAATTTGTACTGGATATATATTTCCTGTTATAGTTATACATTCATTTTATATAGTAACTAAAAACTTACAGACAATGTATGACTAGCAATATAGTTGCATTGCACTTTTGGCAGCAAATGTGTTTTTCTTTATATCTATGCCATTGAAAATACTGCCCTTCATAATTTGTACTGGATATCACAATGAAGAACTTGTACCAGTAGTACAATATAAAAATAGTCCATAAGATAATACATAACTGGCACCTGGAGGCTAACAACCCTGGGTAATACCCAACCCTGGGTGTCATGGACACGGTGGTGACAAGTCAACATCCAACGACGTATGGGGCCGTATGTAATGTAGCAAGATTTGTAAGCTAGACTAATGTGACAGAAGGCCCAGGCTCGTCGACAGATTCTGCACGTAGTTTTTTCGCAGATCACGTTAACTGTAGCTGCGCACACTTGCGCTGGTTTGCAGCACTAATCCCACGCTTCGGTGCGTGGCATATCGATGACTTACATCGTTTACTTGCTCCAAGTGCAATTGTGTCAATAGCCAAAATCAGTGAAATGTTGTTAGTTTTGGTTTTGAGAAAAATGATATTGCTAGTCCCACGTAGCAGACTTTGCAGACTTCAGTAGCTGATCTGAAGGCTGGAATTCGAAACATAAATGATCAGTGTTCAGCTTGCAGCTGTGTCCTGACTAAAATCTGACCTACAGTCTGATTTAATTTTCTTGACCATAGAAAATACCTTCTCACTGTCGGCATCGCTGTTTGGGAGGCTCAGCCGTGGCAGCACAACAGCACACTAGGTGGCAAACTGATGGCTCCCCCTGCTGGTCATTGCCATGTCCCCCCAGAAGGAGTTGATCCTTGTCTCGCCTGGATTGAAGGGTGGCAGCTTGGCTGATGGGTTCAGTTAGTAGTCCAGGAACTCATTCTCCAGCGTGGCCAGATCACATTCCCTCTACATGCGAGAAACGTTTCGCAAGGTTGACCACTGAAAAAGATTAATGAAAATTGCAGTTTCAAATTCATCTTAAAAAGAGCCTGCAAAAATACACCCAATCACAATCACACATGTAATCTTCCTTCCTTTCCAACTTACATACCTTGACACTTTGCAAGGTGTAGCCACATCATCCGGTCTGTTTCACCCTATACAATAGATATTTCCACCTATCCTGGTTTACTGCAATTTCCTATTACTCCATCTTATTTTTTGACCTAAGTAAGCATGTACCAAATAACACTGGTCATAATTACCTGAGGTCACTTGGCATCCTTCTCTGATCTCCTTGCTCGGGTTCATAATGGTCATGTCCGTGACCGTTGTGTTGTGGAACAGGAAGCGCTGTAGCATCTTCTCCACAGCTGCTACATAAAAGCCTCGAACACTCCTGCAAAAAAAGTAAAACCTGGAAAGTAAAATCTGAAAAGAAACGGCATATTAAGCAATACATTTTCAACCTAATTATGTTTTTAGATACCTTTCTTTTCATTGGTAGAATTCAGGGCAGCATCGCCCGAGCCTTCATTCTGATGGCAATGTAATCATCCGTCAGCTGGTTGTCCAGGCAAACCTCACAAACTTCCCCAATAACTCTCAGGAGTCTCGTCATCTCGGGTATCATGGCAACAATGCGAGCTTCATCCGCCTACAGAAATAAATGTAAAAATTAATGTCAATCATCATCATTTAATGTACAGCGACTTGAATCAGCTGTCTCCATATCTCACCATCACCCTGTAAAGTGCAATTATATTATCAACTTTATACAAATTAAGAATTTCCATATTACCCATACCTGAAATGTGGTATTGAATTCGTTGAGTGGAGCAAGCACGAATTCCAGGAACATGAAATGTGGTATTGAATTCGTTGAGTGGAGCAAGCACGAATTCCAGGAACATGAAATGCATCTTCGCCACAGGGTCTGACAGAAGATCTGATGTTCTCTTCACCCGCCCTGGCTTGTCCACTTCTTCGTGGCTCTCGAAGTAGCTGGCAAGGGCCGGCCACTGCTACAGAACAGAATGCTCCAGGCTGAGCCACCGCATACTTGCATGTCGCAGGATCTTCATTGGCTCCACATCGCAAAACTGCTGGAATTCCGTGTAGATTTCTCTCCGCTTTGAGCTGTAATAAAAAGATGTTAGTCTAACATCTTTTCACAAGTCACAGGGTCACACATATAAAATGCTAGAATAGATTGATAGTTAATTTACAGTAAATAATAACACAAATTTATTTAAGACCTACCTTTTAAATAGTCCCTGTTTTCATAACAAACCAGTTATTGCGATGTTGGGCATATAGCTTACCTTTTATAGCAACAAGGTTTCCATGATTTAGAGCTCCTGTTGCCTGGCTGCCTGCTCTATTGATATTGCACTCTTGGCTACACAAACTGCACTGCCAGATCTGGACCTCATGGGTGATGGTGTGAAGTCGCCTATATAGGTGCCGGAGCGGGTGCTGATAATTAACAAATTATCGAAACGTGTGTGTAAACTGCAGAACGGACACATTTATAGACACGCCAAGTGGCACATGTAAAACACAATAGCAACAACCTTACCATGACCAAGAGTTCCTGTTGCCTGGCTGCCTGCTCTGTGGATATTGCACTCTTGGCTACACAAACTGTACTGCCACCATCTCTCCAGGCTCAAACAGACATGTCATCAGATCGTTGATTAGCTTTTCTGGGGTGGAATGTTTGCACCTTGTCAACCTCACACCTGTCAGCAGGATGTTCCCAGCTTCATCACACAGCTAAAACATATTTACATATATTTAAGCCAAGCCGCATGTGGTAGCTAGGCAGGATAACTCTTTACTCTAAATGCAAATGGTACAGTTGGTTCTAGTCAAAGGATAATTACAAAGGATCTGAGTGTTTTGAACATTTTGTTAGCCTGACCCCACATTTTATTCATGAATTAAAGTGATTTAGAGGTATGTAATTGTTCTATAATTGAACTATATTGACAGCAAATAAAATAATATATTAGAATCTGAAAGAAACACACTAAGATTTGTGTTTATAAAAAAACACCATTTCCTCTGGGATGTGTGGCTTTAACAGAAGTGCCACCAACTGAAGATGTGTATATTTACTAATAAAAATATATAACAAAACAATAGCTGAAAGGAATTTTCAAATATTGCGAGTACCACTGAGACCTAATAATTTATTACTGAATGGTATTTTCAAATACCACTGAGTCCTACCGATTTACCATTGAATGGTCCCAGGGTACCCAGTGGTATTCAATGGTATACCAGTGGCTCTTTTTTGTAAGGGTTAACAGGATTAAACACAATGGCGAGATCTAAGATGGTAGTAGTTACCATGCCGTGTTTGACTGAGTGACTGGCTCTCAGACCGACAGTCTCCTGCCAGTATCAGGTCACCGTCCATATTTCTGATAGCAGAACATAATGGTAATAGTGATAACTTTTAATAGCAAGAATTAAACTTATATTGGAGCTGTATTGGAAACTTGCAACGTTTCGATCCGTCTGTAGCGGATCTTGATCGAAACGTTGCAAGTTTCAAATACAGCTCCATTGTAAGTTTAATTCTTAAATCTTACCGGTGTATCTGAGGGGATATCCTCATATTTACGATCACACTCCTAAATAGGTTTTCACATTCCGCATCAGGCAGGTCATCTGCTGGAGATGGATCTAGATCCAACACACGCTGAACACTGCCACTAGGGCGCAAGTTTAAATTTGCCATCTTCATTGGCGAGCCTGTGTGCTTTTTCATATGGTGAAATGTTTGCAACCTCTGGGTGCAGGTCTCGGAACATACGATTCCCTTTGCGACCTTTGTCAACGATTACAGAACCACACATACATGTTTGCAATGGGACTCTGGGCCTATCCCTGCCCCACACTCTCCTGTACAATGCTACAAACATCACGCTTAATATCTACAACGTAGATGGTTCTTCATTTCGACACACACTTCGCCACATATAAAGGTATCTGTGCCACTTTTGGCTGCTCGAATTGAGCGAAGAAACCTAGAATTGTACATATCTTGTGGCTTTGACGAGATGTCAGAGCCGAACAGTTGCATGTAGACAGCAATTGAGTCCTCAGTCACAGATGGGAGCTGAAAGATAAAGACATGTTTATAGTGATGGTGGTAGTAGTAAATTAAATCATGTAAACAATTTATATGACACTGGCTGTGGTTCTGTATAATGAAGCCATAGCTTTCCCCTAGTTTATGGCTACTGGTAGTGCCATAAAATGAGCAGGCTGTATGTAACATTTCATAGTACACACATCATTGCACTATTAACAACCTCTCTTGCCTAACATAAACCCAAAGTCCTAGTATAGACTGATGATTTATTTCACTGCCAGGGTACCAAACTATTTTAGCAAGAAGACTACAAGTACACAGGACGTCTCACATCTCCACTTCCCATACTCACAAACTGTACTGCACTGTACTGCACTGACTGTACTGTACTGTACTGTCAATAAAATGTACACAAAGATAATACATACGGCACTGTCACTGTTGAAGTCTCTATACAACAGGATATCTGAAGTTAACATGATAAATGAATCCACTGCGGGTTCTTGACCAAAGTCTTGGTTGCGAGCATATGTAACACCACGAATAGTATTGGTAACGTTAGACATAACATTAGAAATACACAAGCAAAATGTCTAATAATAGTAAGTCATATCATATGCCTGCAACCGCCTGCACAACAGATGACAAATTGAGTAGCCAGTTATGTTTCAGAATATGGCCCATTCACCATATTAGTGTAATGTTAATGCTGTGTCAGCAGTTAGAACAACTCACAATAAAAACACATTCCCGTATCAGGCAAACCAGAGTACATGTGGTGTAGTCATTATAACAGCATGATACAAGTATACCTATTATCGCCCACACATACCTTTCAACAAGATCCGCTTTTCTTCCGGACAATCTAGCATTCCTGTTTCTCAGTTTCCCCTTCAGTTGACGAATTGTCATTTTTCCAAAATCCTTGCGTGTCATGATATGACAGATGCAGTTATAGTTAAAAATGACACTTGGAACAGACAGGCTATTAGGCCCGTTGATAGCTGTGGACGGAAACCAGCAACTGGATCGTTAACCCATAGCGCCCCCTGGGGTATTTCAACTAAATCACTGCTTGAAAGTCTCCCATTGTTACAATGCCAATGGCCTGTCAAATGACGTGTATATATATATATATATATATATATATATATGTGATGCGGCATGCCAAAACCAGGCTTTTCGAGTCAAGTTGATGATTCCATATTATTACTGATTCAAATAGAGGAGATTCATAGCTTTAAAATGAGACCAAGATGAACATTGTATCTTATCTATGGGCAAAGATATTTCATTTTGAATGCATACATTCTTGGGATATCAGTTCCGAGAATATCAGCTTTTAAAAAATCGCACTGAAAAACTGACATCCTTCACACCTAATGATAGCAACCATGCATTTATATTGCTCCAATATTCACTGAATGGCAACATTTTGACTATAAGATTACATATGCTCGGAGCTCATTGCGAGTACCGGTGGTCGATAATCCATGGATCATATTAAAAAATATATTGGTGTTGAATTATCATAACAGTAAAAACAATTTCACATCACACATTTTAACATAACACACTTTTGTGTTCTGCCACTCCATTTATTTGGCACGTCCTCTGCCTCTGCTGCCTCCGCGGGCTCGCCCCGGCATTCTCCGCGCCCCCTGAACACAGCTCTTTGCTCGCTTGGACAAAGGCACATCTGAGGCGTCTTGAGTCTGAGGAGGGGGATGGGGACCGAGAGGATGGGGAGGGGGACCGAGAAGTAGCTGGTTTGGGACATACAATGTCCCTCTTTTCCATGTCGACAAACTGCCTGATGTGGCGGAACAGGTACTCCTGTCTGTCGCGGGAGAGTCCAGCAGGCAGAATTGATGGCGGCATCTCGGTGGTGGGGCCATCCCACTGCTGCCTCATCAACACCACACCTGGCCTGTCCGCAGGGAAGGTGAAGTGATGCATGGCCTTGATGCCCTTGATCTTCTTGAAGGCGAGAGACAGGAAAGTGCTCCAGTCGAAGGTCGGGACAAGCACATTTCCTGCCTCATCGCCAACAAGCTGTGCCTGGTTGGATGTGGAGGACGCCAGTCCGGCGCGAACTTTGTGTGGCCAGCCAGCATGAAATGCATACTGATGGTCGTGTGCAGGCCAGACAAGACTCGCCATGCCAGGTACCACATCATGAACGAGTTCTTGTTCTGACCTGCACAGTTGTCTGCATGGAGATGCATCTCCTTCTCTCCCATGCCGAAGTTTGCCAGGTAGTGGTGGAGATAACTGACGACGCTGTTGGCCCCTTTCCCCGTCGAAGCAGCCTCGTCGATGAGATAATTCACCTGGGAGGACATCCCCTCAGCGTGGACTCCAAAGAGGCCACAGCGCCGCTGCACGAGGAAGTAGATGGGGCCGGGCTGCATCGGGTCATCAGGGTACATCATCTAGAAGCATTCAAAGCATAACTTGTATAAAGATGAAGTAATTTTCTTAACCATACCTGTACTCAATTATTCAAAAAGCTTAAATATTAGGATTAAAATGTTAACAGTAAGCACAATCAATTATATTTCACGTGTTTACAACTTTAAACCATGTGAGAAAACAGATTGTTGTCTTTGTAATTTAAATGTGACTGTTTTGATAATAACCTGTTGGGCAAAATCGAAGCTGTAGTGGAAGGAGATGTCGGCAGAGTTGGGCTGGTGTGGTCTGAAAACAAGATCATGTGTTGCGGCCGTCTGCTTCGCCGCGGAAGCAAGGCTGTTGTACTTAGCCCGGGCAGAGGTGGCCAGTCGCAAGTGCTCCTCTTGTCGCAGGAGGGCTGCCGACTTCTGCTCCTCGGCAGTAATCGCTGATCTAAGGCAGAAAAATAGGTAACATATTTTATTTAGCTTGCTTCCCAGAAAAGACCAGACGGTATTCAACCGAATATGTCTGTCTGGGTGGAGTGTAAAGCAACATGGCCACTCCCAGGGACTGAATAAAACCCTGTAGAAAGATTTACCTTTACTCTTGGCATTATGTTTGATCAATACTAGAAACAGTATAATCGTATGCCTAGGCCCTAGCACAGAACATTTATTTACTAAATGCATACATAATAATACTATCAGAAATTGTATGCACTATATTTATGCAGGTATAACATTGTATTGAAACAAAACTGTTACTGTTAGATAACACTCTGATACTGGTACTTTATAAAGGATACAGTCATAATGATAAAAAGCACCTACCTCATAACCATAACGTTGTTCTGCTGACACACCTAGCAGAGGTCGCTCATTGGCTTCGCCACAACAACAAATGGAAGAAGCTGCTTCCACAGCTGGCAGAAGGCCCTCAGCTTGACCATGCGGATGATAGCAGCACTGTCCGCTGCATCGTACAACTGCCATATTGCCTTGCGGGTGAAGTCGTCTCTTGCAAACCCAGGCACCCGCCCGGGCAGCACAAGGCCGTGCTGGTCTGCAAAGTTCAGCAAGAACTCGGTGACGTGTCTCACGTCCTCCAGCGTCAATGCAGTCTGTTCTGCCACCTGCAAACACAGTGTTACATCTGTCTAACTGACTTGCTCAACACAAAACAAGTAATTACGATGGGGGATTATATAATTAATTATGTATAATATAAATTAGAATATTTATAACTATATTGATATTATAATAGGTAGTACAATATCAAATATATATATTTACCCGACTTTTTCCGTCTTGGGACGAGGCCATTCTGTGTGTAGTGCTTCTTTAAGTTTGTCAGTTTTTCCTTGCTGATGTCAGTGAGGTAGAGGAAGGTGTCGCGGCAAATGTGGCGATGTTCAAAGTAGAAGCACCTGCATGAATTAAAAGGTTACGGGGGGGTGGTAGTACCTGATGCGCGACTCCTTTCTATCAGTGTTTGTGTGCTTGGTGTTCAACGTCTGCTGCGTGGCGTTGATCGAGCAGCAGGTCATGCCTAGGAGGATCAAGTCTTTCGCTGTGTGTCAGCTCCTGCATGTTGAGCCTAAAGGAGAACAGCAAATAAATCAGAGCACTGTTCCGACTTGTTCAATTCACTCACCGGTCAAGAAAAATACATAGACAACCCGTACCTGACTAACAGGTGAAATAAAACTCACCTGACACTCATGTATAAATAAATAAAGCACTTGACTAACTGGTAAATAAAACAGCTGATTTGTCTATAAATTCGAGATTACTCCCTCGCGCACGGTCCAGCTTCTTTCGAAGACATTACAACTTGGAACTCCGAGGAACAACTTGGAGATGAGAGTGAAATTATAACGGATTGCCAGTGCAGCCGGGTCAAACTGGGGTTACGAGCTGACAGCGCATGTGCACTTACACTGTCGGCCAATCAGCGAACGTTTTCGTGACCTCCTTAGCAACAAAGGACGTTTGTTGATGGATAAATTATGTTTCATTGGTTTAGAGTAAGAGGTTCCCATTTAAACGTGTCGCTGACGTCATTAGCTTTCCAGACATGTATAACATGCAGGGTTTCCCGCTTATAAACAAGCGAGGACGGTCGATCAAAAACGCTTTAAAATGGCTTTGTTTTAGACTTATCAGCGGTGAAGTTAATGAGGGGCTTGCATAAAATGCTAAATATTATTACTTTCAATACTATTTCGTGCTGTATATTATGGAAAAGTGGAAAGATGGATGATTTTGCGGACTGATGCCATCAAGAACTCACTTTCGACATTTTGAGGGTATCCCGACTAATTAAGCTCTAGCGCTGATCGGAGCCTTGCGAAAAGCGCCTGGTTTTGGCGTGCCGCGTCACATATATATATATAGCAATATGCGTAGTACCTGGAGGCACGCATGTATTTTCTGTAACTCATCATTTCGCATGGCTTCAGGTATGAAGTTCCTATCACCTTTCAGTATCAAGCCATTGTCTATGGAAAGTTCATCTTTGCATGACCAGTATTGGCGGATTGCTTTCTCCACCAATTTGTGACTTGCCGGCCAACCACTCACAAAGACTTAATTCAAGGAGTGTGATTCCTCGTCTTGGTTTGTCATGTCTTATATCTGTGTGAGTCTGGCCACAGAGAAGTGAATGGTGTGTATCTGTGTGAGTCTGGCCGTAGAGAAGTGAATGGTGTGTATCTGTGTGAGTCTGGCCGTAGAGAAGTAAATGGTGTGTATCTGTGTGAGTCTGGCCGTAGAGAAGTGAATGGTGTGTATCTGTGTGAGTCTGGCCGTAGAGAAGTGAATGGTGTGTATCTGTGTGAGTTTGGCCGTAGAGAAGTGAATGGTGTGTATCTGTGTATCTGTGTGAGTCTGGCCGTAGAGAAGTGAATGGTGTGTATCTGTGTGAGTCTGGCCATAGAGAAGTAAATGGTGTGTATCTGTGTGAGTCTGGCCGTAGAGAAGTGAATGGTGTGTATCTGTGTGAGTTTGGCCATAGAGAAGTGAATGGTGTGTATCTGTGTGAGTTTGGCCGTAGAGAAGTGAATGGTGTGTATCTGTGTGAGTCTGGCCGTAGAGAAGTGAATGGTGTGTATCTGTGTGAGTCTGGCCGTAGAGAAGTGAATGGTGTGTATCTGTGTGAGTCTGGCCGTAGAGAAGTGAATGGTGTGTATCTGTGTGAGCCTGGCTGTAGAGAAGTGAATGGTGTGTATCTGTGTGAGTCTGGCCGTAGAGAAGTGAATGGTGTGTATCTGTGTGAGTCTGGCCGTAGAGAAGTGAATGGTGTGTATCTGTGTGAGTCTGGCCGTAGAGAAGTGAATGGTGTGTATCTGTGTGAGTCTGGCCGTAGAGAAGTGAATGGTGTGTATCGTCGTGTCTTCCTTGCTAATTGACTCACCTGGATGTATAATGTCCACTGACATGATTCTTCTAACTTTTAATCAGTCTCATTGGCGTCTTCACTACATCACTCCGCAGCTCATCTGGTTTCGCTACAATAAATGTCATAGTTAAAAGTCAAAATGTGCCAGTGCAAATGTCTGGTGACATGACATAGTTAGTGAATAATAACGAAAGAAAAATGCAACATTGACATGACCACAGTGGCGCCTCGTAGTGTGTATACAAATGACCTGGTCATATTATAAACGATTTGATTGTGTGTAAGAATCCTGGCCAAGTTTGCTTAAGAACACACTAATATCGTTGTAAAAAATTAGGAGAAAGTCTTGAGCTCACTCGGCCCCGCAAACAAGAGGTGTATGCCAGGCTTACACCCGTAACATCCACTCAGGTCATAAGAGGTTTACACCAGTGCCAGGCTTACACCAGTAACATCCACTCAGGTCATAAGAGGTTTACACCAGTGCCAGGCTTACACCCGTAACATCCACTCAGGTCATAAGAGGTTTACACCAGTGCCAGGCTTACACCAGTAACATCCACTCAGGTCATAAGAGGTTTACACCAGTGCCAGGCTTACACCCGTAACATCCACTCAGGTCATAAGAGGTTTACACCAGTGCCAGGCTTACACCAGTAACATCCACTCAGGTCATAAGAGGTTTACACCAGTGCCAGGCTTACACCAGTAACATCCACTCAGGTCATAAGAGGTTTACACTAGTGCCAGGCTTACACCAGTAACATCCACTCAGGTCATAAGAGGTTTACACCAGTGCCAGGCTTACACCAGTAACATCCACTCAGGTCATAAGAGGTTTACACCAGTGCCAGGCTTACACCAGTAACATCCACTCAGGTCATATTTTAACTGTCATGTCTTGAAAACTACTTGTCCTATCTTAACCAAATTTGCAGCGTCTGTATGAATAGAAGGTCAGATAGTAAGTAATAATCAATTTGCACAACAGTAACCATGGTAACCAGATAATTCTTGGAAATTCCAAGAATTAGTTAGTTTGCCTACATTTAATGCACATCCAAGTGTCAGTGATGCGAGGCTCCACACTCAGGCATGCGACACGTACAGTACACTTCCACCTCAATGTGCATCACCACTGCTGGATTGCAATAGCAGTCACTGGCTGGAAAGGATGAAATCGCACTGTTCTGTCGACACTCGGTGAAATGCGGGCGTAGGTCTTTGAACGCCAGCTGGCATGGATTTTGGTTCTCTGCCAGTGCAGTCCCAAAAGCAGTGGCATACAGCCCACAACTGTTCACATCTGGTTGCCTGTCCACATTCATGACATTCAAAATGACCTTCTCATTGCTCGTGTGCATGTAACTGCAGATGTCGCAGATAGTCTTGGAGGATGGTTTGCCCAGCATTGAGTCAAAAATGTTCACTGTGCCGTCACATTCACCAATGCTGGATATTGTTACCCACTGACAAATGTCGACATGGAGGCACTGAACGAATTCAGTTGTTGGCACCACCCACGAGCGGTACTGTTGAAGAACAGCGTCTTGCAGACCATCGATCTGCAGATGGGAGCTTAGCAGAAGCGTAGAGGCTGCTGTCATGTGTGCATCAGTCAACCACATTGAGCAGTCTGCCACTGAATCGATGTCATTTTGTGGCAAACACTGTTTGCTGCTTGAAGAAGCGACTACTGTATCCTTGCTCTGGCAGTTGTGTGACCCGTGACAATGGGTACTACTGCATCCTTGCTCTGGCAGTTGTGTGACCCGTGACAATGGGTACTACTGCATCCTTGCTCTGGCAGTTGTGTGACCCGTGACAATGGGTACTACTGCATCCTTGTTCTGGCAGTTGTGTGACCCGTGACAATGGGTACTACTGCATCCTTGTTCTGGCAGTTGTGTGACCCATGACAATGGGTATTACTGCATCCTTGTTTTGGCAGTTGTGTGACCCGTGACAATGGGTACTACTGCATCCTTGTTCTGGCAGTTGCATGACCCGTGACAATGGGTACTACTGCATCCTTGTTCTGGCAGTTGCATGACCCGTGACAATGGGTACTACATGTGATGCCCTTACTGCTGCAGTTACACTTACTGGTCAAAAACACGGTTGTTGGGTTGTGGCATCTCGCGGCTTCACGCAGTCTAACTATTCTAACCGTGTTAACAGTGAAAGTTTGTGTGTAGGATCATAGGTCGCCACTACAATACTTGCCCTTAAGGGTGTCATAAGCTGATGCTAAGCGGGGTCAAAGATACAATCCGACAGACCTCGGTTACCTGACACGGTAGTCGCTTCAACTCACATGTCATCAATTGAGCCTTTGGGTTCGCAGCTGTGACATAGCCACCTACTTTGAAATCCCTAATGTTTACACCGTGTCTTCTGTTGTACATGCTAACCATTCGATTGACACTTTGCAACGTTCGAGCCCTCGTACGGTTGCACGACTCATCCCGGGAAGGAGTAGTAGACACAGACAGTGCAACAGAAGGGCCAGTCGGCGTCAAAGAGGGAACAGATGGTTCAGCAGTACTAGCTGATACTGCTGATATACTCCTGTCACACGTGGTGCAGGAGTAGGAGCAGCTACTACTGCTGCAGATGATCCAGAGGGAACTTGATTCACAGTACTGTTGCTGATGAAGTTTTGTACATCTTCCTCATTCAACAATCCAGTTTTTGCACATGGGAAAAAGTTACCACAAGCCTCCTGTCCATAAACAAGTTCGTGGAAATGAAACCTGCTTGGCTGTTTCTGACACTTGTGGAAAAAAGTTGCCCAAGGGAAAATAGCACCGCTAGGGTGACTGCTGGGGCCGTATGCCTTCACCCTCACAAGCTTCTCCTCTGTCGTCCTGTTGGCCTCGTTCGACAAGGCCCAGTGACTGTGAGTGTCATGGCCGGCCACTCACAAAAACTTATCAAAGAGCGACTTCAAAATCTGATTCACGAACTCGTGACTATTGTCCGAATGGAAGATCTGCAGAGTACCTGTGTAAACCAAAACACGTTCCTCCAAACTGGACACGACTTCCTGGGCATTCTTAGTTTTGAGAGGGTTAACTATGTGAAATTTTGAGTAATGATCCTTGAAATGACATATATAATTGTATTCACGATCTGGGGATTGGCACATATCTATCAAATCCACCTTAATCCGGTTCAGGAATTCAGTCTCCACAATTGGTTTAAGGGGAGCTTTGACTATGTCTTTGACAAAATAATAAAATGTAAAAATAGAAAAATACATATGATTCTGATATTTCAGAAAAATTCTCAATAATTAATACAAACTACATAGTCATTTATGATTGTTTTCTTGTACCTGTGTTTGAATGACCTCACTGTTTTAATGTTAGTAAGTTTAACATCCAGAGAATTCCAGACTTAATTTTTTAGCAAGGTCTGGAGCAACATTGGTAAAGAACTTGTTGAACATGCTAGCAATATTTTCTTTACTTTGTCATCTTTGATCCACTTTTCTGGATATTGATGTTTCTTCAACTCTTTACCCATTATTGTTCGAAGGGTTTTCCATGTTCCAGCGATATTGTGTGTTTGCTTTATCAGTGAAGTACAGTAGTATTTCTTTTTTTCACTTCCCAAGATTTTTGTTAGTTTGTTTCTATATGATTTCTATCTGTTTTCAGCATCAACTGTTTTAGCAATAATTAATATAATTGACCTCTTTCATAGGGCAACATTTATCAAAAGTACATATAAAGATGTCAGAAATGAAAGTATCATATGCTTTATTAACATCATCCTCATTCAGAACAGTTTCCCATGAGAGCTTATGAAGTTCGCTGTTGAGTGAGGTAATATTTTCTTCTGTTGTTTGACGTACACATTTTGTACTATGTTTCTTTTGGGTTTGTTTGGAGCCAAGTCGATGGCTCCTCTCAGTCTGTTCTGGCTGTATCGGGGCATCAGGGCATATATCCGTGTTGATCACTTTAAACATTTTCTCTGTGGTGTTTTCTGCTGTTGTACCCACTGTTTCCGGAATGCCACTGAAGTGCAGGTTGGGTCGACGTGAATACTGCTCAACTTTGTCGGCCTCAAGTTCCAAGGCAGCCACCTTTGTTTCAAGTCATCCCTCACACTGGTGGTCAAAGCGGCTACCCGACTCGTCAAATCGTCCATTTTCTCGATATGTTCTCGTGGATACAATGCATCCTTTAGTTTCGACGCCACTCGGGCATTACTATTAGTGTCGACTACAGGAATCATGTCTTCCTCCCTCACACTGCCGGTTTTCACCCGGTTTTTCGTTGCCAACCGGTGGAGTAGCACGGGAGTTGGGAGGCTTTTTGTTTGGATTGATGGACCAACAGTTGTTTTGTGCGTGACCTGACGTTCCGCACACGCTGCTGGCATGTCTGTAACATGCTTGTGTGAACATTTTCCGCTGTTCCAGGCAAAACACACTGCTGAATTCGCCGGTCCTGGTTGCCGGCGGTAGTATTGCCGTCTCGTTGCAGCCATGTGAGCTGCGTCGTCACGCACCACATCCATGGCCAGGTCCCAGTTCGCGGGGTGCCAAGGCATGGTGGGTAGCAAGGCATGGACACGCCTAAACTTCTCGTCATAAGTGTGCCATGCCAAGCCACCATGGCGTTGCTCCATATCCAAGATACGGACGATGCAGGTCAACATAGTTGCCGCCTCAGCAGGGTAGCGTTCAACATAAACACTGGCATATGTGCAGAATGCACGCAGCCAGTGAGAAATGTTTGTGATAGGTGTCACTTGGGCTGGTGCCACATGGGGTTGAGGGAGCTGGCTATGAGGGTCCAGGGACCAGGACACTGCTGGCTCGGCTGCTGTGGCCAACACACACAGCTCAATATACTGGTGAGCCCAGAACATTGCCTTAATCTCGGGGTCAAGGGAGTCATTGGTGACTCACCTTGCTTGGGCCCGAGCTGGGTCGTGCCTGACATGTGTTGGAGGGCACCGGCCAGCAATGCCTGAAAGTCCGTCTCCAGGCTCCCACTCGATGATGTCCCTGGCTGTTGCACAGGGGCAGGAGAGGATGTCCCACTGGTCATGTCAAACTGTGCCTGAGTAGAAGTTGGGCAGGGACGATGGCCACTGCTGCACGCCTCGGACAGTTGGGCTGGCATTGCTTCCAATTGTCGCTGCAGATCCAGGTTGATGGCGCGCAAAGAGGCTGGGTCAGTGTCACTGTCAGAGTTGGCCGACGAATCATCCACCAGTCTCGCAGGCGGTCGTGTTGGCCTCGTGGATCGTCTGCGGGTGGTTGGAGGACCGCCTTTCCACTCCTGTGGATGGGTGGAGGACCGCCTTTCCACTCCTGTGTGTGCGTGGAGGACCGCCTTTCCACCCCTGTGTGTGCGTGGAGGACCGCCTTTCCACCCCTGTGTGTGGGTGGAGGACTGCCTCTCCACCCCCGCTTCACCTTAGGCATTGCTGGAAAGGGAGGACACACAGCCAGGCAATATCCGTGTAAATCGCCAGATGGCGCAACGAGGTATTGTACTCACCAGAAAAAACGCTCGACAGCGATACTAGCTGTACTGCGCTCTCTATGCGTTAGTGATTCAAGTAAACAACTGTATCAAATGTCAATCACTCTGGGAATTCTGCGCCCAGAGGTATGTCATGTGTCGTGTCTTCTGTAGCGGCACCCGACTCTTGGAGAATAAGCTGTCTGTTCTGACGGAGTCGTATCCTCGAGAGCCGCACGTCGAATCTTGGCATTTCCAGGCGAACTTGTCCGTCAACTGCTTTCTTGGCATCAACTTAATGTTCACAAAACATGTGGGACATGCTTTGTGTGTAGCCAGAAGACTATTCCCCATGTAATAGTCTAGGACAGCACGGTGGTCATCGCCGAACATCAGCGGAGAGAGTTCGTCTTGGAAGAGATTCATCGTGAAAACTTTGATAACTGGTGTACCACTGTTTTGTTACACACGTTAAATACAAGTGTGCTCAGTTTAAAAGGCAACCTTCAAATCGTATACGTAAATACGTATCAAACAAAAATTAAGGGGACGCGAGCTGGTGAAATCTATTTTAGTTAATTTTTATAACAGCTTGCTGAAATTTTAACACAATGTTAATTGTATGTTAGAAAAGGGGAATATATATAAATAACTTTTTTTGGACCCCCTGTGGCCCTGACATTGTAGATTTCATTGATGACAATGATGTTAGCTCAAAAGCTGCATCTTCATAATGGACAAGCCAAATCCACTGAAACCTTGCTTGCACATAGCTAACATACACCTGCATGTTGTAGCAAAGAGTTTATGTTGTTTTTTGGTTAGTTATATTTTGATGATTTTTATAAAGGGCTTGTTACAAAAATATACATGACGTATGAACATTTTGCATGGTAAAGTTGTTGTCTTATTGTTTTCTATCTATATTTTGGTGTTACAACACGGAGAATTATGTTATGATGAATATCTGAATATTTCAAAGAATTCCATTGGAAAATAGCCGAGATATATATGCAAAAAGAGAAGCCAGTTCAGTAACAAATGTGTAATCGAGAAAAACCACATCAAAGTTTGACAACATTTCAACAGTGAAATATGTATAAAAGAAATAGACACACATTCCTCAAATTACACACAGATGATCTTCAACTTATCCTCTTTCTGGAGGTACAAAGTAGAAGTTTACTGACTAAAGATAAAACCTTATGAAGCATCTACACTGGAAAACACAAATCGGAAATATTAGTTTTCTTTCAAAAACATATTGAATCATATCCAAAACTACTGATCTAATATTCACTGTAGACCTAATATTCACTGTAGACCTAATATTCACTGTTGACATGATACAGACATAATGTTCACAGTAGATTAGATGTAATGTTCACTGTAGACATAATATAATGTTCACTATAGACGTAATGTTCACTGTATATGTAATGTTCACTGTAGAACATTAGAATTCCCCGGCAGTGTAGTCAGCAGAGCATGATTCTGCTGCCCTCACACGAGCAATGCGACGAGCCCGTTGAGCATCTCTTGTAGCTGCTACTGCGGCGTTGGTGTTGACAATCGGCTTTCTCTGCAGATGCCTGTAGGTGTGCGCCCACTGGCACCTGCATGACATCACACAGGTGTCTCATCCTCGTTGTGACGCCAGCATTGAACTCGGCCACTGCACTGTGTACACAAATGACCTGGTCACGTTATAAACGATTCGATTCTGTGTAAGAATACTGGCCAAGTTTATGAACACACAAATATGTAAACAAATTAGGAGAAAGTCTTGAGCTCACTCGGCTCCGCATATTTGTTAGCCCAAATTTTTCATTTAACTTTGAGCTTGTCACTAAGGTGAGCACCCATTGGGGTAAATACCTGAATAACAAGTGTCTGCCGTGGCACATACCAGTACTTAATGTACCCCTGAAGCCCCAACAAGAGGTGTATATGCCAGGCTTACACCAGTAACATCCACTGAGGTCATATTTTAATTAACTATCTTGTGTTTAAAACTACTTGTCGTATCTGAACCAAATTTGCAGCGTCGGTATGAATAGAAGGTCAGATAGTAAGTAATAATCAATTTGCACAACAGTAACCATGGTAACCAGATAATTCTTTTACCATGGCTACTGTTGTACAAATAATTTTTTTTAAAGATATGACAGTTAATTAAAATTTGACACCTTCATTCAGTAGTTTGCCTACATTTAATGCACACCCAAGTGTCAGTGATGTGAGGCTTCACACTGATTTCCATGTACTGGGCATGGTACCACAGACTGCAGTTGTCACACTGCAGCATCAGTTTGTGATCGTCAGGCATACGACACTCACAGTACACTTCCACCTCAATATGCATCACCACAGCTGGATTGCGATAGCAGTCACTGACTGGAAAGAATGAAATCGCACTGTTCTGTAGACACTCGGTGAAATGCGGTCGTAGGGTCTTTGAATGTCAGCTGATGGATTCCGGTTCTCTGCCAGTGCAGTCCCAAAAGCAACTGTTCATGGCATACAGACCACAACTGTTCACATCTGGTTGCCTGTCCACATTCATCACATTCAAAATAACCTTCTCATTGCTCGTGTGCACGTAACTGCAGATGTCTTGGAGGATGGTTTGCCCAGCATTGAGTCAAAAATGTTCATTGTGCCGTCACATTCACCAATGCTGGATACTGTCACCCAATGACAAATGTCGACATGGAGGAACTGAACGAATTCAGTTGTTGGCACAACCCACAAGCGGTTCTGTTGAAGAACTGCGTCTTGCAGACCATCGATCTGCAGATGGGAGCTTAGCAGAAGCGTAGAGACTGCTGCCATGTGTGCATCAGTCAACCACATTGAGCAGTCTGCCACTGATTCTATATCATTTTGTGGCAAACACTGTTTGCTGCTTGAAGAAGCGACTACTGCATCCTTGTTCTGGCAGTTGCGTGACCCGTGACAATGGGTGTTACGTGTGATGCCATGTTTCTTACATGGACACCTACCAGTGATGCACTTACCGGTGCTGTTACACTTACTGGTCAAAAACGCGGTTGTTGGGTTGTGGCATCTCGCGGCTTCACGCAGCATAACTATTCTAACCATGTTCACAGTGAAAGTTTGTGTGTAGGATCGTAGGTCGCCACTACAATACTTGCCCTTAAGGGTGTCATAGGCTGATGCTAAGCGGGGTCAAAGATACAATCCGACAGACCTCGGTTACCTGACACGGTAGTCACTTCAACTCGCATGTTGTCAATTGAGCCTTTGGGTTCGCAACTATGACTTAGTCACTTACTTTGAAATCTCTAATGTTTACACCGTGTCTTCTGTTGTACATGCTAACCACTCGATTGACACTTTGCAACGTTCGAGCCCTCGCGCGGTTGCACGACTCATCCCGGGAAAGAGTAGTAGACACAGACAGTGCAACAGAAGGGCCAGTCGGCGTCAAAGAGGGAACAGATGGTTCAGCAGTACTAGCTGATACTGCTGATATACTCCTGTCACACGTGGTGCAGGAGTAGGAGCAGCTACTGGTGCAGCAGATGATCCAGAGGGAACTTGATTCACAGTACTGTTGCTGATGAAGTTTTGTACTTCTTCCTCATTCAACAATCCAGTTTTTGCAGATGGGAAAAAGTTACCACGAGCCTCCTGTCCATAAACAAGTTCGTGGAAATGAAACCTGCTTGGCTGTTTCTGACACTTGTGCGTTCAGAACATACATGATATGTGGCAAAAAACTAGCCCAAGGGAAAATAGCACCGCTAGGGTGACTGCTGGGGCCGTATGCCTTCACCTTCACAAGCTTCTCCTCTGTCGTCCTGTTGGCCTCGTTCGACAAGGCCCAGTGACTGTGAGTGTCATGGCCGGCCACTCACAAAAACGGTGTCACCACCCAACTTATCAAAGAGCGACTTCAAAATCTGATTCACAAACTTGTGACTATTGTCCGAATGGAAGATCTGCAGAGTACCTGTGTAAACCAAAACATGTTCCTCCAAACTGGACACGACTTCCTGGGCATTCTTAGTTTTGAGAGGGTTAACTATGTGAAATTTCGAGTAATGATCCATGAAATGACATATAATTGTATTCACGATCTGGGGATTGGCGCATATCTATCAAATCCACCTGAATCCGGTTCAGGAATTCAGTCTCCACAATTGGTTTAAGGGGAGCTTTGACTATGTCTTTGACAAAATAATAAAATGAAAAAATACATATGATTCTGATATTTCAGAATAATTTTCAATAATTAATACAAACTACATAGTCATTTATGATTGTTTTCTTGTACCTATGTTTGAATGACCTCACTGTTTTAATGTTAGTAAGTTTAACATCCAGAGAATTCCATAGACTTATGCCATATAAACAAAGAGACATGGTCTAAGACCAACATTTAAGGTAACACATCTTACCAGTTGATTGTTGAGTCGTGTTGTTACTGGAATATCTCTTTTTACCAAATGTGTTTGTGTATTATTAGCTGGTAACATGCAGTGGTATGCCTTGAACATGAATATAGCTGTTTTGAATTTTACAAGATCTAGAAATGTCAGTGTTTGCGACCTGTAAAATAGAGGGGTTGTGTGGTCAAGATGACTTGCACCATATAACAGTCTCATTGCTCTCTTTTGGAGCATGACAATATAGTTAATGTTGGTGGGATACGTGTTTCCCCATATTTCAGAACAGTACTTAATGTATGAGCAGTACAGGGTGTGCACAGACTGCGAGTCTATCAGCTGACTACACTTATACAATATGGCAGTACTCTTTGAGAGGTTACACTTAACATTTACATTAATATTTTTGAAAATTGTGTAAGTAGTGAAATTGGTCTGTAGTTTGTACAGTTTTCTTTGATTCCAGCCTTAAATACTGGGATAACTGGGATATCACTCACCCATATTTTTAATACATCTTTTAAAACTGGGATATTCCCAGACAAACTGAAAATTACTAGAGTGAATTAATGATTGTCGTAATTATATGTTTAACAATGTCCATACTCAGATCATCTGTATCAGTCGAGGTTTTGTTTTTGCAGTTTTCGACTACCCTGTGAACTTCATTTTCATCAACAGGTGACAAAAACATAGTTATCATTTTTATTTTTTTAATAATCAAGTACAGATGCACCAGCAGGAGGCTTAATTTTAGCAAGGTCTGGAGCAACATTGGTAAAGAACTTGTTGAACATGCTAGCACTACCCCAGGGTATTTTCTTTACTTTCAATTACTTTGTCAACTTTGATAAACTTTTCTGCATATTGAAGTTTCAACTGTTCTGTGTTTTAGGAATAATTAACATAAATAATTTGTTATGGCAAGTGTTTACCAAACCTGTAGTTAGCCAAGGTTTCTTTGGTTCAAGTTGGTTAGTATTTGTGTTGACCTCTTTCATAGGGCAACATTTATCAAAAGTACATATAAAGAAATGAAAGTATCATGCTTTATTAACATCCTCCTCATTCAGAACAGTTTCCCATGAGAGCTTATGAAGTTCGCTGTTGAGTGAGGTAATATTTTCTTCTGTTGTTTGACGTACACATTTTGTACTATGTTTCTTTTGGGTTTGTTTGGAGCCAAGTCGATGGCTCCTCTCAGTCTGTTCTGGCTGTATCAGGGCATTAGGGCACATGTCCGTGTTGATCACTTTAAACATTTTCTCTGTGGTGTTTTCTGCTGTTGTACCCACTGTTTCCAGAATGCCACTGAAGTGCAGGTTGGGTCGACGTGAATACTGCTCAACTTTGTTGGCCTCAAGTTCCAGGGCAGCCACCTTTGTTTCAAGTCATCCCTCACACTGGGGGTCAACGCGGCTACCCGACTCGTCAAATCGTCCACTTTCTCGATATGTTCTTGCAGATACAATGCATCCTTTAGTTTCGACGCCACTCGGGCATTACTGAATAGTTTGATTATCGTCACCCCCAGTATATCAGTGTCGACTACAGGAATCATGTCTTCCTCCCTCACACTGCCGGTTTTCACCCGGATTTTCGTTGCCAGCCGGTGGGGTAGCACGGGAGTTGGGAGGCTTTTTTTTGTTTGGATTGATGGACCAACAGTTGTTTTGTGCGTGACCTGACTTTCTGCACACGCTGCAGGTGTGTCTGTAGTGGCACTGCTTGTGTGAACATTTAGCGGCAGTGCTTGTGTGAACATTTTCCGCTGTTCCAGGCAAAACACACTGCTGAATCCGCCTGTCCTGGTTGCCGGCGGTAGTGTTGCCGTCTCGTTGTAGCCATGTGAGCTGCGTCGTCACGCACCGCATCCATGGCCAGGTCCCAGTTCGTGGTGTGCCAAGGCATGGTGGGTAGCAAGGCATGGACATGCCTAAACTTCTCGTCATAAGTGTGCCATGCCAAGCCCCCATGGCGTTGCTCCATATCCAAGATACCGACGATGCAGGTCAATATAGTTGCCGCCTCAGCAGGGTAGCATTCAACATAAACACTGGCATATGTGCAGAATGCACGCAGCCAGTGAGAAATGTTTGTGATAGGTGTCATTTGGGCTGGCGCCACATGAGGCTGGGGGAGCTGGCTGTGAGGGTCCAGGGACCAGGACACTGCTGGCTCGGCTGCTATGGCCAACACACCCAGCTCAATATACTGGTGAGCCCAGAACATTGCCTTAATCTCGGGGTCAAGGGAGTCATTGGTGACTCACCTTGCTTGGGCCCGAGCTGGGTTGTGCCTGACATGTGTTGGAGGGCACCGGCCAGCAATGCCTGAAAGTCCGTCTCCTGGCTCCCATGACGTCCCTGGCTGTTGCACAGTGGCAGGAGTTGATGTCCCACTGGTCAAGTCAAACTGCGGCAGGGCTGTTGGTGCCTGAGTAGAAGTTGAGCAGGGACGATGGCCACTGCTGCACGCCTCGGACAGTTGGGCTGGCATTGCCTCCAATTGTCACTGCAGGTCCAGGTTGATGGCGCACAAAGAGACCGGGTCAGTGTCACTGTCAGAGTTGGCCAACGAATCAACCACCAGTCTCGCAGGCGGTCGTGTTGGCCTCGTGGATCGTCTGCGGGTGGGTGGAGGACCGCCTTTCCACCCCTGTGTGTGCGTGGAGGACCGCCTTTCCACCCCTGTGGATGGGTGGAGGACCGCCTTTCCACCCCTGTGGATGGGTGGAGGACCGCCTTTCCACCCCTGTGGATGGGTGGAGGACCGCCTTTCCACCCCTGTGGATGGGTGGAGGACTGCCTTTCCACCCCTGTGTGTGCGTGGAGGACCGTCTTTCCACCCCTGTGTGTGCGTGGAGGACCGCCTTTCCACCCCTGTGTGTGCATGGAGGACCGCCTTTCCACCCCTGTGGATGGGTGGAGGACCACCTTTCCACCCCTGTGGATGGGTGGAGGACCACCTTTCCACCCCTGTGTGTGCGTGGAGGACCGCCTTTCCACCCCTGTGTGTGCGTGGAGGACCGCCTTTCCACCCCTGTGTGTGCGTGGAGGACCGCCTTTCCACCCCTGTGGATGGGTGGAGGACTGCCTCTCCACCCCTGCTTCACCTTAGGCATTGCTGGAAAGGGAGGACACACAGCCAGGCAGTATCTGTGTAAATCGCCAGATGGCGCAACGAGGTATTGTACTCACCAGAAAAAAGCTAGACGGCGATACCAGCTGTACTGCGCTCTCTATGTGTTAGTGATTCGAGTAAACAACTGTATCAAATGTCAATCACTCTGCGATTTCTGCGCCAAGAGGTATATCAAGTGTAGTGTCTTCTGTAGCGGCACCCGACTCTTGAAGAAGAAGCTGTCTGTTCTGACGGAGTGGTATCCTCGACAGCCACACGTCGAGTCTTGGCATCTCCAGGCGAACTTGTCCGTCAACTGCTTTCTTGGTATCAACTTAATATTCACAAAACATGTGGGACATGCTTTGTGTGTAGCCAGAAGACTATTCCCCATGTAATAGTCTAGGACAGCACGGTGGTCATCGCCGAACATCAGCGTAGAGAGTTCGTCTTGGAAGAGATTCATCGTGAAAACTTTGATAACTGGTGTACCACTGGTTTGTTACACACAGTAAATACAAGTGTGCTCTGTTTGAAAGGCAACCGTCAAATCCCTCTGAATATGTATCAAACACAAATTAAACAATTCCTTACATGTTATATTTTTGCACCTATTCATACCATTATCTTCTTTTCACAATGTGTGCGGCTTGAGTCTAAATTCACAGCGGTGAGCATTAACAGTTTTGTCAAATCTGCTCATCACACAAAGACAACAATCCAGGTAGACGGATATGTTTGAGCACGTTCTGTTGAAACGTAACATGATAGTAAATAATTTGTGGAAAACGATCATCGGTGCATGACACATTTTATTTCAATGACCGACGTCGAGTCCAACAGACTCCAAATGAAATAAGACTGTTTTCCAAACTCAATGTAAACAAATATAAAACTTTACGTATGTTTGAAATACAACTTAAACACATGTAGGAATGTATGACTGTAGACTCTGCCAGAGTGATAACCATTTATATCTAGTCCTCCATGTCATATATTCAGGATATAATCAGATTGACTGAAGCTGGATTCGTTTATTAACATGAACGGAACAAAACCAAACACACAAGCCAGCGGATATACTACTGGTGCGGCTCCGATAATACGACGTGAACCGTGTAGTTCTTCCTAGCAATGCGACTACATTACACTCCAAGTACATAAAAAATGGACCTAGACGCATGTTTTATTAATATACAACATTGTATACATCGGCGTCATCCCACAAACTCTGCATCATCTCTGCACCATCGAACACACCTGCACACGGCCCATTCATTCAAATATAGAACTGCGACAGGACTGGCACACTCGTTTGCGGCCATCAAACCGAACATGTGAGTGCCCTGCCACAGCATTTTCTTGCACTGTGTACAGGGCGTCTGGCTGCTGTGTTGGTGGTGCCACAAGTTCTGTTTTGAAGAACTTGAGCCCATGTAGGCGCTGGTTTCCAGGCAGTGGCCGGTTGCTTGCCTTCCACAAGATGTAGGCGTTCACAACGACGATGTTCATGAAGCCCCAAAAAAGGTACTTCCACCATCGCTGCCCTGAACGCCCGATCGGGAAGTATGACCACAGCTGATCCAGCCGATCGACACCATCGACAACATGCGGCACTGCCAGCTCAATCAGCTGGCCTTTGCGACGTACTTCCTTCACTGCATCCTTGCCGTCGTCGTCTGTGGCAATGAGACAGACGTCACGCTTGTCATGCCGCTTCACAAGCATGACGCCGTTCTCATTGGTCCACTTCGTCTGTGGCAATGAGACAGACGTCACGCTTGTCATGCCGCTTCACAAGCATGACGCCGTTCTCATTGGTCCACTTCGTCTGTGGCAATGAGACAGACGTCACGCTTGTCATGCCGCTTCACAAGCATGACGCCGTTCTCATTGGTCCACTTCGTCTGTGGCAATGAGACAGACGTCACGCTTGTCATGCCGCTTCACAAGCATGACGCCGTTCTCATTGGTCCACTTCGTGGATTCCCCTTGTCGCATGTACTTCTTGCCAAGCGTGTTGGGGAAGTCCTTGCGGCTCGAACGAGTAGTGCCACACAGAGCAGGTGCACCGACGTAAAGTAATTGTCGGCAAACACATGGCGGTTGGTGTTTAGATACATCTCCATCAGCCCCATGACAACACGGTAGCCGAGATCCCTGCCTTGGGCGTTGTTGTTGCCTGCACCGGTATACACCTGGAACCGCATGCAGTATCCGTTGTAATGAACGGCCTCACTTTGGCCAGCTTGTCACCAGCATCCTCCTCGTTCGGCAGAGAGCAATGAAGGTACTGACACAGCTTCTCATACCATCTCTTGGGCATCACACTGGAGACGTACAGATCTCCGAGTACAGGATTTTCTCTCTAGTAATCACTGTACTCGGTCATCACCTTGAGGCCCATGGCAATGTTTATTCCCACGTACGCTCTCATGTCATCAGCAGATGTGGCGTGCCAGTGCTGGTCTTCTGTGGCGTACGGCATGTCTGGGTCTGGCTGGCAGGAGGAGACTTGGCGACAGCATTCAGGTTCGTAGCTGCTGAAACACTGTCGAAGAAATCCTCCCCAAGAACCCGAAGCAGGAAGCCAAGCGGGGAAGTTGTTGCAGGGAGCATTTCTGTTGGCCCACTAGCCAGAGTGAATGGCCGAACACTAGGTGGCGCAACGTCTTCAGTTTTCTGCCAGCTTTCTTTCACCGCATCTGTCTGTGCAGCTGCTGGCACTACCCGGCCACATCCTCGTCCCCGGCCACGGCCGCGTCCATGGCCCCATGCTGGAGCTGGTGCAGGTATTGGCGCGGGTACCAGAGCAGGTACTTCAGCTGGAGTGTCATCACTGTCGTCACTGTTGTCTGTGTGTACAGCAGTTGTATTCAGGTCCACACTATCTTGAACTGACAATTCATCATCACTTCTCTCCTGAAATAACAACAAAAGGCAAGAATATTACTAACCGTTTGTTTTACAAATGCACAATACATGTAACTTTTTTCATAATAAAATAAAACTATGTGCAGTAAAATTATGGATGTACTATAAATACTATAAGTGATTGACAGCATAACAATAATTACTATGACATAGAATGTGTTTTGGAAGAGATAGAAATAAGATGATGAAGTTGGAGCCTGGCCGCCTAGCCCTGGGCTTAGCCAGCGCCTACGGCTATGGGCATTCTACGGCTGTCAGTGTCACAGTGACTGTCAATTTGTTTACAATGTTACACTTACATTTTTACAAATGACTAATTTTTTAACTGAAACGGCTAACAAAATACTAATAATCTAATAAACTAAGCGTAAGAGGCAACGTTAGTGTAAATTACAGCCTCATTATTCTTACTGAGAAAAACCCGTACGTTAGGTGAGCGACACCTTTGAAGTTCTGATACTAATTTGGCTTCGCTGAATCGCCATCGGCGAAGTTGAGACAAAGGTTTCAAACGGAATCAAAGCGTCCGGCTAACCAATTTTGACAGGCGTCATTCTTACCTCAATTTCGATGTCAGAAGGTGAATCCAACGCATCCACCATCTCTAAAACTTCTTCGGCAGTAGAGCGACGATACTTCTGTGCAGACGCCATATTTGAGGTCACACAAAAGTCAACAAAGCACTCGTAAAACTGTCTAATACTCGGAAACTATCAATAGAAACGGATGCTGCTATTACCCACAATTCATAGCTATGACATCAGTGTTTACGTTGGAGAAGTATCACAGCTATCCAGTAGATAGCGCCACATGTATATACAAATATGTATATCGGGCGGTCTCGCATGAGGAGAAAATGGTCGGGTGGTCCCGGGCGGTTGAGTGCTAATGAGTTAATCGTTGAACACGAATGACTTGATATAATCTTTGCAATGTTCACGCCACCTGGTGATCATGCCTGGTAATGATAGGCCAATCAGAAAAGACTACCAGTTGTTGCTTCGGCGGAAAAAAACAGCTCTGGGCTGCAGGCATTATCGATTGATAGTGCTGAAAGGAGCAGTGGCTCCTCCTACTTCAGAGTCAGACAAACTGTCGGACATTACCAAAACACTCATGCGCGTCGAATTACAACTCCTCTTGGTATACCCTGCCCAACAGAGAGGGACAGAACACTTAGCTACCGGCCGAAGCCAGCACCCAGGTTAGACTGCGTGGAGGTAGTTCTGCCATCCCAACCCAAAAAACACTATTAGCACATGTTTTCACGTTTCGATTTTCCAGGCTTACAACTGTCAGGCTATTTCTACCTTTCTACCTCTTTCTGTTCCAAAACGTTGTGCACAAAATGCTTAATAAGTTCTTTGACTTTGTCATCTTTCCAACTTCCATGCTCTTCACCGGCTATTTCGTCAAGATTTCTGATGAGTACATCTGTGCTCTTTGCTTCTTTTTCTCTGACCTCGTAAAGCTCCTCTCTCTCATTACTCTGCAGACATTCTCTTTATGAGTGCCCTTCACTTCAGTAATTTCCTCTACTTTCGTGGTCAGTTCATCAACTCTAGCCTCTAGTTCATCCTGTTGGTCCTTCAACCCCTGTACCAGTTTCAAGCTTTACAAAACCAGTGTAGCTGTTCTCAGTGACTGTCTATGAGATCTTATGCCTCTCTGGTTATGTCTTCATCCAGGGCGGCTATGGTATTTTTAATGTCCTGTTGAAAAGCCTGTTAGTTCACAGTTTTATGTGCACCTATTTATTGTCAGCCTTGCCTGTCCTACTGTATCTTACATAAATGTTGCTAAGCTAGAGCTATTTTAATAACGTGTAATTTATGTGACTGATATAAGTATTGTATATTTATGACTGTAGGTAATGTGTATTTATTTTGTGAGAATACACTGATTATTTCAGTCCTAACATACTAAGATATTCCGCATGCATTCATTGCCATCGAGCAGCTAAATAAGCTTCTGAGTTTCGTCCGGAGTTAAAACAGCAACTGATGTCACGTCGGGTTCATACAGCATATGGCATACAGGCACTGATTGGCTAGGTGCAATTTATCGCTTATGATTTTTGTATTTTATTTATAGTTAGGTGCACCACTGAACAACGAATCAGCACCCAGGGCCATTTTGGACAACAACCTGACCAATCGTGCCTAAGTGTAAACGGGCCCTAACTAAGAACTTTGCAAATGCCCATTATTTCTCAGTGTACCTGGACATCTTGTGATGTGGCGGCCTGGTTCCAAACTACACTCAGTCTAGCGTTGTCTAAAACATCCAATAACATTGCTAGGCTAAGAATAAGGAATACATAAGTGACATATAAAAGAAGAATAACACACATGAAAAAATTGGATTCCACAGGCTGATCGTCACTATGGTATATCATTATGGTATCTCTCTCACTAAGGCCTAGAGGCAATCTCTGATAATGGTTTGCATCTGTGTCTTTCCCACATTGAGGCTCGGGGCAATTGATCGGGCAGACTCTCCTTTTGACAAACGTTCAACGACTTTCACGCGATCTTCCAACGATAAAATCTTCCACTTTCTACTCGACATCTTCTTTCGTAAAACTTTCAAAACTAACGGCCGTTAGCTCCCAATTCATTGTTTATATATGTATCCTTACATACGGGCCCCTTAACCACGTACTTTAAGAGAGTTTGTTGCGAGATTCACGTAATAAAATTGTGCTGCCACGAGGGGAGGTTTAGACAGCGTGAAAAAACGGTCGGAAAAAGCGGGTGGTCGTTAATCACAATGGTCGTTCATTGGAGGTTCTACTGCATTGTCTAATAATAACAGCATTGTCTAAAAAATCCAATAAAATTGCTAGGCTATGAATAAGGAATAATAATAATAAGTAACATATAAAAGAAGAATAACACACATGACAAAATTTTATTCCATAGGCTGCTCATCACTATGTTACAAGAATATCACGGTCTATGATTTCTGGGCCTAACTGACACACATATCTCTCTATCACTAAGGCCTAGAGTCAAACTCTGATAATGTAGACACGTCACGGGGAAGAAGCTGTTTCTTAAACATTTAAATATTTTAAAGTGTTATTGACCTGTGATTTTTCTACTGTGTGTACTACGATAATGTGAAGTCAATAAGGATATGTGGTGTAAAAAATAAATTGCACATTTTTGTGTGAATGACTCAATTCTAGGGGTGATACCTGCCCGTAATGAGGACCCTGAATTCAAATTGCCAATCAAACATGTAAATGACTGTGACTTACTTTTTAATGCTTCATTGGGCATTGGGCAAGATTAATGCACTGTAAATGACTTACAACTATGACATAGACGAGTAACCTAGTTTAGAACGTAGCACACATGAACTTAGGCAGTGCAACAAGTCAACAACCCATATGGAAGAATATGGCCAGAATAACCTTCTGACAGTTGTTTCTTACTCACCAGATTATTGGGTGAGTTATACAGTGCAAATAGTAACAAACAAATGTGGGCCAGTTAACTAGTGGCACACACATCTGCCCACAGAGTGAAATGAACACATTCATGTCAGCTGTACATTTCGCAGAAGAATCTGCGAGGAACAGGAAATCATCGATATAATGAACCATTTCTGACAGACCCAACTTAGTCTTAACTACCCACTCCAAAGCACTACAGAACGCTTCGAAAATTGAGCAAGACCTAGCACACCCCATCGGGAGAACAGCATCCATATAAAATTTACCCCTCCACTGAAAGCCTAACAAAGGCGTACTTGTGAGGATACCAAGATTATACGGAATGCAGCTTCTATGTCTAACTTACCTAGAAACATTTGTGCGAGGGGATTTCTTGATACTGCACAGAAGAGAATTCATGTCGAATACAATAATTAACAGATGATCCTTCCGGATAAGACAAATGGTGAATTACCCGATACTCGCTGGGGGTCTTCTTAGGGACAACTCCGAGCAGGGACAACTCTGACCAGGGACACCCTGAAATTGGGAATATTAGGTGGAACATTGCAGGGTCCAATAATGGGACCTAATTTCAATTCCTTTTTAATCTTTGCATCTATGATTTATGTAAATGCAGATGTCAGGTTCGTTATCAATGCTTGTGTTGAACTGGTACATCTTATTCGAAAACCAGTGGTTAAAACCATGAATTAGATTAGATTTTTGTCATAACCGTGTAATACATGCTGTAGTACTGACGAGGAAACGGATGATGGCGGCAGCTTCTGCTTACTGCCTGGGGTAATTGCCCTGGGCAATTGCAGGAAATATGTACATGTAGATGCCTATATTGGCCTGTGTGCCGATGAAACGGGAATACTGAAGCCGGGTGGTCTGCACTACATCGTTTGCATTTGTGTTGGTAGCGATACTTGCGATAGTCGCAGTGCAGGCCCTTGTATGTAAAGCAGGGGTTGGTACTCTGATGTACTGGCCGGCGGGCCCCACCCTTGCCATGAAGGGGGACGCCCCCTGTACGGTACATCCACCATCCTACCTGCCTGGAGCCAAAGCTCGGATTCCACTGTGTCCCATCTCCAGTTATGCAACATTCGCAACGATCGGAAAGAGACATCATAGCCCTGCCAATTACTACCCTGTTCTGGAAGATCCCGAATCGTCTGAATATATTTTAACATTGCTAGGGCTTCTGGGTAATGTATGGGTTGGGTCAGGTAAATTGACATGTAAATCTGAAAGGCTCTGAACCACAGAGGAAAGGAACTTATCGCTGGCTTACACATACAACAGATGTACCCTCTTCCGCCCCCGACTGTAACCCTAATGATAACTCTTGGGGGACTGCTTTGCGTTGGGGCAGGAGGGATGCTAGCTCAGTGAATTCGTCTGCCCATACCATTGCTCTGATTTTATCAGGGACATGGAATGCCCTCACCCTATCCTCCGTCCCTATTGGGAGACTGTGTAGTACCCCCCCAACACCCGACTCAAAACCATTCACAGATGGCCAAGGAGTAGCCAACCCAGAGGCCATCACTCTGGGCAGAGCAGACTGGTGGAGCTAAGGCCATTACTTGAGACAGCTGTGGAGCAGTTGGTAACAACTCACCATCCTGCACAGGATCATCAACTGGAGCTACAGCGTCTCTATTGAATTGTTTCATACAACATCTGGTGCATCTGTTGCAGCAAAGTGTTTGAATGCTGCACACGCTCCTCAGTGTTCTCCTCCCACTGCCGCCGAGCTGCAGTCGTTGTCTGGCCTTCTAGCAGTGACGCTGCCATTGTGCCCCGCAGCTCAGTGTCATGAGTCATCTGGCCAGCGTTAGGCTGCATCCCGGACAGGCCACCTTGCACGTGTTCGTGGTCGACCCCGAGTTGCAGCTGGCATCTGCCGGCCCGTCGGTGGATGATCCGATGTCACTGATGCCACTGTCCGGCTACGCGCCCGAGTCGGCTCCACTATGGCAGCCACCCTTCGAGTCAAACTCTGGCCATGTGCTCTTTTTGGAGCCATCCTGCAACAATTATGCATTGCAGACGTGGCACTGGTTATTTCATGCAACTATTGCTAAAATTTCTTGCTAGCGTACTGGCAGTTAAAGTAACTACTAGGCTCTACATGATCAACTGCCCAAAACAGATAAATTTATAAGTCCGAATGCTGAACTGTAATAAGCTGCACTGTCATTATGGCCACCTTGGTGTGGAATGAAATAAAAAAAATTAATTGGCAATTGGACACCATCCACATGCCGCGTTACACCGTAACGAGGATGCCAAGCAAGCCGGCTTGCCTGGAATGCCAACACATGGCTAAGCCACCTCACTGGCTGTCTATATCAAACTGGTACCGTCTGGGCCAACGCGCCAGAAACCCAGAGTAGGCCACACCGTCACAGTGGTAGGAGTCTTAGCATATCCATGTTGCTGAGGTGCGAGAAAGCAAATGTGACTGTCACCATCTAAGAAACTGGAAACTTTGTTAAATTTAAATATTGTTATGACCATCTTGGCTGGAACGTCAGTGATTGGCCGACTCCGCAAGAAAATAATACTTTCCTGTCTGACATTGGTGACCTGCTATTATTGTTAACTAATTCACAGCCGTATATCTGCAATGCAATCACAGCAAAGGCAGTAACCTGCCACCTAAGTGCCACTCAGTGATTTACATTAAAAACATTAAATGGCACCCTCCAAACGTCTGTATGCACCTGAGCAATTTTGCTTGCCTAAAAATTTAAAGTGCTTTATACCCGAAACAGTTTGTGAAAAATCAGCCAACTGTGAAGTCTGTTCTCAAAACAAGACCACCTGGCACGAACCTGTTATGGTCCAACACAGTTGGTACCTAATCAGCCACCGTATAGTGTGTGCCCAATACACGACCGCCTGGCACGAACCTGTTATGGTCCAACACAGTTGGTACCTAATCAGCCACCGTATAGTGTGTGCCCAATACACGACCGCCTGGCACGAACCTGTTATGGTCCAACACAGTTGGTACCTAATCAGCCACCGTATAGTGTGTGCCCAATACACGACCGCCTGGCACGAACCTGTTATGGTCCAACACAGTTGGTACCTAATCAGCCACCGTATAGTGTGTGCCCAATACACGACCGCCTGGCACGAACCTGTTATGGTCCAACACAGCTGGTACCTAATCAGCCACCGTATAGTGTGTGCCCAATACACGACCACCTGGCACGAACCTGTTATGGTCCAACACAGTTGGTACCTAATCAGCCACCGTATAGTGTGTGCCCAATACACGACCGCCTGGCACGAACCTGTTATGGTCCAACACAGTTGGTACCTAATCAGCCACCGTATAGTGTGTGCCCAATACACGACCGCCTGGCGTAAATACAAATATATACATATTACAGCTGTATGACCCGACAAAGTTGGTGACCAGTCGACCAACTAGCTATTCTGCCCAAAAAAATCCACCACCTGACAAAATACAATTACACACAGACACGATTGGAAACTAGACAGCCAATCATGTAGTCAGCATGCAAGACACTGCTGCCTGTCATAAAGATGAACAAAATACATATTACGACCGAACACTGTTGGTACCTAAACAGCCAATCGTGTAGTCTGCATGCAAAACACCACCGTTGTAACGCTACTGCCGTTAGTCCCATTGTCATTAATGTGGAACAGGTCGATTCATTCAGGTACATTGGTGTTGTGTTGGATAAGTTGTCCTTCACAGAGCACGTTACAGCCGTGCAAAAGAAGTCTCGGCAACGACTACACGTTCTTCGCAGGTTGCACGCTTTCAACGTTGACCCAAAACTTCTCCTTCTCTGCCGCAGTATGATTGAGTCTCTCTTAACTTATTGCAGTATTTGCTCTTTCGGTGGGCAACCGAAACAGGCTTCTAAAAATCTCACATACAGCCGCCACTACTCCAGTGCTGTCCGAAATGATTGACCTGCAGCTTTGCGAAAAGCTCGTGTTGTCACTGCTGACTCGGACCACCCGCTCCACTCTTACTTTGATATTCTTCCACCTGGAGGAGGTATTGGTGCATGCATTGCAAGAAGGTTCGGTACAACAAGAGCTTTGTGCCTACGGCAATCAGAATGTTGAACCATTGATATTAATAACTGTGCTCTGCTTTGATTAGATTTATACTTTACATACGTGTATATACACATCTAACATGTATGTCTTCCACATTATATTTTTATGAGGACATGAGCTGTAAAACAAATATCCTTCCTAGGACAATAAAGTGAATTGATTGATTGATAAAACTCTGTAGTTTGTATCCTGTTTATGATCGGTTAATAATTAATCGGTTAACCGAGTTAATGGATCCCCAATCAAAGGACGCAGTGCATGCTACAATGTTATGTTCACCTTCACTCGCATTCAGACACTTGGCCAGCAGTTGAGTTATTCATTAATTCATCAGAAAGAAATGTTTGTACACTGGTGCGGAAGGCAAACAACACTACAGGGACAACATTTCTTCTGGTTTCATTGTAGCACCTTCAGCAATGTGCTCTGGATTGTCTGATTACTGCGTTCCATCAATCTATTCACACGTAGACACTGCATTTACAAACTCAAGCTCCTGTTCAGACAATACAGGTCTGCACTTATCTGACGTCATGGCTGAGGTAGATCAGAGACACTGGTAGGAATGTGTTGCCTTGTTGAACCTACTGCTTGCTCATTAGCAACGTTCACATGTCATCCTGTACGTCTTCACATCTCCTTTGACTCCAACCATTAATAACAACCTTAACCACAATTAACCCTTTTTATTCCAGACACCCGCCCAGTAATGATGCCCATGTTACCAGGGCATTTGGGAAAAAACGGATATTAAAAAAAATTGTTGTACACCAAATGAAAGCTAAGAAGTGTAGCATTCCAATGATGTGCATCATAAATGCATACTATTTATTCAATACAATAAGTTGAAATTAGTACTGACTTTTTTTACAAAATACTTGCCCAAACTTCAGCACAACTTTTCGATTGTGCTGAAGTTGTGCTGAAGTTGTGCTGTGCTGAAGTTCACATGTCGGGCCTCCATCGTGCTGGCCTGCACTTGCCAAACAGACTGCTGCAGTCACCGCAGCCGGTGACTATCAGTCTTTGCAGCCGACACCCTCAGCCGTCTCCTGATGGGCATGCCCATAATGTCGTAGCTGCATGCCACTGTTGAACCAACCCCTTGGTTGAACTCTGCAAAGGCCGAGCAGGTTGCAGTGATGACACGTGGCAAACCAACGAACCCTGTCTTTGGGCATTTCAGCCAGACCGTGGAGTGAAGAGACTCGTCGGCGTTCTGCGTCACGCCCTGCAGACAACGCTCCAGTAGGTCAGGGTGGCCGAGCCTCACGTACACATCCTTGACTTGCTGGGCAACGTCCTTCGCCAAGGGTGTGCCAACGTTCTCCAAGTGGGAGCCTGGTTCTTCACCCTTCGCAAGGGCCAGCTATTGGTGCCTGTCGGGCAGTGGTTGTGATGGGGCTCCTCATCAGTGGACGCAGCATGGAAAAACGAGGCGAATACAGCACACCTCATCGCATTCTTGTTTCCTGTACAGCTGTGGATTGCTTTGCCATAGTATAGGGTCAGTTTGTTGATGGCAGCCTGGGTGAATTTTTCATTTTCCATGCCCACATCCACTGAAAGTCACCCCTGTTTTCTTGGTTTCCTTGGCTAGGTTCCGCAGTGCCGTCCCCATATACTTGGCCATGTGGTTGACACACTCCTCCTTGGTGATGTCCACCGCCTCGCCATACACCTTCAAGTCACACAGTTGTTTGTAGGTGCTGGAGTCCCCATCTGACGGCATCGTCGTGTAACGAAAATCAGGCTTGTCAGCAGAATTCTTCCACAGGATCTCTGCTGCCATTTTCTCCATCGCGTTGGAGGAGCCCGTGAAGTTGACGGTGCAGTCGTCCTGTTGCTCAGACCACGTCTTGAAGCCAACGGTGTCCCGGCCTCCATGGCGTGACGCAGCACACGCACAACTCTGGCAGTAGAGTGATAGGATGGTGAAGTCAATCACAAGTCCTGTCACTGTCTCCACTACACAGCTGATGCCGTACATCAAAACTCACCATGAGGTCCATGACACCGGATTCATCAAGAGTAGGGTCAAGTTCTTTGTAAACGCTGCGGACGATCTTTGCAGACTCGCACACAACATCGTTTGCAACCTGCATGGCTGCATCTGTGATGGCCTTCTGGTGTGTGATGAAGGTCGTATGGTGCATAGCTGGCATGTCGAAGTAGCGGCAGAACTTGACAAGTCCCGAATAGCCAACGCCACTGTCAACTGACACAGACACAGCTGACCTCACCACAACAAATGGCACGTTCGTCGCCTGCATCCCTCCGATGCGATCCGATGACAGCGTTGAATTGAGGACCTTGTCGCAGCTGGTGCAGAAGGTCTCGAGGTCACACACCATGCCGAGGGTGTGGTCAACAGCTCGGATGGAGAGGGTGCACTTCCGAGAAGAAGTGCATGGCAGGTTTGCAACAAGCGACGGCAACACGGAGCAATGTACGAGTACAGTCGATAGATCTGCACCAGTATCTCCTTCACCCTCATCCGGGAAGCGTAAGACCCCCATCTCATCCAGAAGATCTGCATAGTCAAACTTCCGCTCAGTCGCAGACAGTGTTTGAGGTGGATTGGGGGACAATGATGATGCCTAGAAACAAGTACACAAGTACATAAGTATTTTATGAATACAACTATTACTAACAACAAAAGCCCCTCCCCGTTACTATAGGTCTGTAGTATGTGTTACAGTGTAACAGTTACACTTGTTGTTTATTTTATTAGTACTGAATTATATACATGCATGTAATAAAGGGCCATACCAAAGCAAGTTGTACTAATATAAACCATAATTCCATTGAATAATGTACTAAGTATAATTGAGATCCCTCAAAGAACATGATCTGAGCATGCATATAATTATATCACTATTATTTGAGGACTTCGATTATTTTATGGCAACTAGTATAGTTCTGGCGTGCCTGGATAGCCCCTGGACCATGTAGCTGGTATTACAAGCTGACATCATAGGTTGGACGAATTACAACCAATCAGAACATTAGACTTGACGGAATCCTCTGATTCCGTCATCACGTGATGCCGTCCGACCAGTTGTTGTAGGATACTCGATTCTTTTGTCCCCGAAGCGGCAAGAGGCGGTCGCTTATAGGCGGGATTATTCAGGCAGCAGCGGTGCCATCTTAAAATAGTTTATAACATCATGCAGAGCAAAAACAGGGCTTTCCCGTGATATACATACGTACATACATACATACATACATCCTCTTTGGTCTTCAGGCAAATTTGCCTATGTACCGCTCTTTAACCAATGTAGCTTTATAATTAAATTTGACTGGCTGGTGCATCCATAATACATCGAGTCGGTTCTTCAGTGCATTGACAGTTGGAGCTGTGACAATGGCTTCGGGTAATGTGTTCCATACATCAATTACTCTCTCGCTAAAGAAGTGTCTCCCTAGTTCTCGTTTACTCCAGTTTTTATACAACTTTAAAGAATGCCCCCATTTTCCTTCGTACAGGTCCAGAGTAAACATAGTGTGCATGCAAGTAAATATGCCATTCAAGTATTTGAAAACATTAATAACGTCCCCTCGTAATCTACGATATGTTAACGTTGGTAAGTTTAGGGCCTTTAGTCTCGTTTCATAATCAGAATGTTTTAATTCTGGCACCATTTGTGTCGCTCTTCTTTGGACAGCCTCCACAGCATCAATATCATACTGATACTTTGGAGACCAGACTGCTACGCTATACTCCAAAGATGGTCGGACGACAAGTCCCTTATAAAGATGGAGAAAGGTTGTCTTATCTAGATATTGATACGTACTACGAATTACACCCAGCAACTTGTTTGTATTAGATACAGCCTTTTGGATATGTTGTGTGAATCTCAGCTGATATGCGCCATGTTGGAATGGCAGTATTTTTCGCGATGCAATCGATTGCGGAAAATTGCATAATGTTCGATTATTCACGCTTCATTTGACAAAAACAAAGACTTAGCAATGATAGGCATCATACAAAACGTATGTTTTGTGACATAAACAGATTTATTTCGGTAGTACAATGTATATGAATGGCAAGTTGAATAATTTTTTTACATAGAAATGTTAATAACTCAAAACTCATTTTATTTTTTTTAATCTGTAAATTTCGACCCGAGCCTCCCCTTAAAATGACACAAAAATCATGTGATCATGTAGAGTATTAAGGAAGTTACAGCATTTTAAAGTTTTTTTATTTACGTTAATTACCATTCTCTTATCTTAATGTATTTGCATTACGACTGTGTGACCGAAATCAGATTGTTTTTCACTAAAATGCCTGTAATTTTCTTTTAAATCAAGATTTCTTGATGAAATTTGGACTGAAGATAGAAAGCAGTTATTCTTTCCAATCAAGCTATTAAAATTGCAATAGAATCCATAATTAGTAGTGCAATAAATTTTAATTAGCCAAAAATGGCCACTAATTAGTAGAAATCAGAATATATCGACGACTACACCCATCTCCATGACTGTTTTGTCCTCAAAATTCCTCCAGCTTGCTGAAATTCAGGCCAGTCCTTCACCATAGTATTTACCACAATCACGGTATTTCAAAAACAAAGGTCTATGCTGTATTTCAGAAACAAAGATAAGACAGTCTACCATACAAACTCTGTTGTTACTTGTTGTCACTGCACTCTCATGAACGCTAATAATTATTGCAAGCTGTATGTGTCAGTTGCCTAGTTATGACCGACATTTTTTGGATCATAATCTATTGGCGTATTTTTGCGATATGCAGTTCTCTATTATAGATGTTTGTTGTAATTTACATGATTAGGTGAGCTATCAAAATCACCTACTAACCTGTATTCCAAGGAATATGTTTTTTACATAGTGAGATCGTCTGAAATAACGTCACAACACACTGGAATCTGGTTTCTGTCTTCAAACCACACATGACAAAAGATTTCCTTTCCAACAATTCTTGGAGTTGCTCCTGCTTACTATCAGAAAGCTCAGGAAATTCTTCACCAGTTTTAGCCATCTGAACAGTTTTCGGTTTCTTCTCCAGCTTTTTTCTCACAGATGTTTCTCTTGCCTGCTGTTTGTCTCCTTGTCTCCTTGATAGTTCTGCTCTTAACTCATTCTGTGTTTCTCCTTGTCTCCTTGATAGTTCTTCTCTTAACTCATTCTGTGTTTCTCCTTGTCTCCTTTATAGTTCTGCTCTTAACTCCTTCTGTGTTTCATCTTGTCTCCTTGATAGTTCTTCTCTTAACTCATTCTGTGTTTCTCCTTGTCTCCTTGATAGTTCTTCTCTTAACTCCTTCTGTGTTTCACCTTGTCTCCTTGATAGTTCTTCTCTTAACTCATTCTGTGTTTCTCCTTGTCTCCTTGATAGTTCTGCTCTTAACTCTTTCTGTGTTTCATCTTGTCTCCTTGATAGTTCTTCTCTTAACTCCTGTGTTTCACCTTGTCTCCTTGATAGTTCTTCTCTTAACTCATTCTGTGTTTCACCTTGTCTCCTTGATAGTTCTTCTCTTAACTCATTCTGTGTTTCTCCTTGTCTCCTTGATAGTTCTTCTCTTAACTCATTCTGTGTTTCTCCTTGTCTCCTTGATAGTTCTTCTCTTAACTCCTTCTGTGTTTCACCTTGTCTCCTTGATAGTTCTTCTCTTAACTCATTCTGTGTTTCTCCTTGATAGTTCTTCTCTTAACTCATTCTGTGTTTCTCCTTGTCTCCTTGATAGTTCTGCTCTTAACTCCTTCTGTGTTTCATCTTGTCTCCTTTATAGTTCTGCTCTTAACTCCTTCTGTGTTTCATCTTGTCTCCTTGATAGTTCTTCTCTTAACTCCTTCTGTGTTTCACCTTGTCTCCTTGATAGTTCTTCTCTTAACTCATTCTGTGTTTCTCCTTGTCTCCTTGATAGTTCTTCTCTTAACTCATTCTGTGTTTCTCCTTGTCTCCTTTATAGTTCTGCTCTTAACTCCTTCTGTGTTTCATCTTGTCTCCTTGATAGTTCTTCTCTTCTCCTTCTGTGTTTCACCTTGTCTCCTTGATAGTTCTTCTCTTATCTCATTCTGTGTTTCTCCTTGTCTCCTTGATAGTTCTTCTCTTAACTCATTCTGTGTTTCTCCTTGTCTCCTTGATAGTTCTTCTCTTAACTCATTCTGTGTTTCTCCTTGTCTCCTTGATAGTTCTTCTCTTAACTCATTCTGTGTTTCACCTTGTCTCCTTGATAGTTCTTCTCTTAACTCATTCTGTGTTTCTCCTTGTCTCCTTGATAGTTCTTCTCTTAACTCATTCTGTGTTTCTCCTTGTCTCCTTTATAGTTCTGCTCTTAACTCCTTCTGTGTTTCATCTTGTCTCCTTGATAGTTCTTCTCTTAACTCCTTCTGTGTTTCACCTTGTCTCCTTGATAGTTCTTCTCTTAACTCATTCTGTGTTTCTCCTTGTCTCCTTTATAGTTCTTCTCTTAACTCATTTTGTGTTTCTCCTTTATAGTTCTGCTCTTAACTCCTTCTGTGTTTCATCTTGTCTCCTTGATAGTTCTGCTCTTAACTCCTTCTGTGTTTCATCTTGTCTCCTTGATAGTTCTTCTCTTAACTCATTCTTTGTTTCTCCTTGTCTCCTTGATAGTTCTGCTCTTAACTCCTTCTGTGTTTCATCTTGTCTCCTTGATAGTTCTTCTCTTAACTCATTCTGTGTTTGTCCTTGTCTCCTTGATAGTTCTTCTCTTAACTCAGTCTGTGTTTCACCTTGTCTCCTTGATAGTTCTTCTCTTAACTCAGTCTGTGTTTCACCTTGTCTCCTTGATAGTTCTTCTCTTAACTCATTCTGTGTTTCTCCTTGTCTCCTTGATAGTTCTGCTCTTAACTCCTTCTGTGTTTCATCTTGTCTCCTTGATATTTCTTCTCTTAACTCATTCTGTGTTTCTCCTTGTCTCCTTGATAGTTCTGCTCTTAACTCCTTCTGTGTTTCATCTTGTCTCCTTGATAGTTCTTGTCTTAACTCATTCTGTGTTTCTCCTTGTCTCCTTGTCTCCTTGATAGTTCTGCTCTTAACTCCTTCTGTGTTTCATCTTGTCTCCTTGATAGTTCTGCTCTTAAATCCTTCTGTGTTTCACCATGTCTCCTTGATAGTTCTGGTCTTAACTCCTGTGTTTCACCTTGTCTCTTTGATAGTTCTGCTCTTAACTCCTGTGTTTCACCTTGTCTCCTTGATAGTTCTGCTCAGACTTAACTCCTTCTGTGTTTCACCTTGTCTCCTTGATAGTTCTGCTCAGACTTAACTCCTTCTGTGTTTCACCTTGTCTCTTTGATAGTTCTGCTCTTAAAACTGCTATCAGCTAGTCTCTTAAATTAATATGCTGTGAAGAGGAAGTACAGGGGAGAACCAGCAACAGTTCTCTCTGAGTCCTGGCACGGCTACCGTCATTCTTTGAAATATAGATGCACAGAATATGTCCATTTAAAAAGTCCTCACCAGCAACAGGCAATTCCGAGAAGTTATCCCTCAGGTGACTCCAAGCAATTGTTGGTCTGGCATCAGGAATCGCAGGTGGTGCCCTTTTCTTCTTTGGAGACATCTTCATGTGCTGCAAGAAAGAAAACTTGCGTGAAAAATCTTTGAAATAATTTGGGAAAAAATGTATTTCCCAACTCCTGGCAGTTCACATTTACCTGAAACATTAAATTCAAGTGAAGTTATAATGTGACAAAAGTAACACATAATAAATTCATGGCATGCCACCCAACAGCAATGAGTTAATCAGTCAAATTTGCCAAACAAAATTGCCCATTTCCAACTATAAAGAGAAGAGCATGTGGGTTTTGTTTTGTCCAGCAATCAGAAGCCGCCAAATAGGTCAAGTGACCCCAAATAGGTTGCAACAGACTGTAATGCGAAGGCTCTTCAAAATCGGTGATCATCTGGTCACTAATGACCTTATGAGGTGTTTTGAATATAATTTGCAAAGTCTTACTAATTGAAATATGTCGATGAATATGCATCAATGTCTGCCCACCATGACAGTTTTGTACAGCCCGGTGATTTCACTCTGCAAGTTCCGGATGTTATTAAACTATTTCCCTTCAATGGATTGTTATAAAACTTTCAACAAATTGATAACAGAAATAGGTGTTTACGTCCACTTACCTTTAAAAGCTGTCCATAAAGTATATCAGGTGTTTTATCGTGTTGAAGTTTGACCAAATTTTCAAGACCGCCACCGCAAAATGAAAGCCGACAGATGGAATAAAATTTGAAATCGAAGGTACAGTAGGGATTTTCTACTACATTATTAACGAGGAATACCCAGAATTCCACACAGACAGCCAATGATGAAACAATTTTAGTAGTGATACCCTCTGCGCAGTGGGGTCAGATAGGAAACACAAATTTAGAACAAAAATGGCTGCTGCTGATTGTGAATATATCCACATACCTATTCGTCGCCATCACCAGCATAATTCTGCTTTCTATCCAGTGGGTCACACGCCGTTTCGCTGTCAAAATCATCTCTGATTTACTCGTCTACACCAGAAATGTCACTACCTTCGGTGTCTGATGCACCTTCGTCCACCATTTTTTAATCTCTCGATCGTTTACAACAAAACGACTTTCGAAAAACACGTCCGACTGAAATTGCATTGATAAAATGGCGACCGGTATGCAGGAAGTTTCATGTAACTTCGTTCAGATCGTTTTATGGAACTATGTGGCATAAATTTATTCAAAATGGCGACGTAGTTGGATACATTGGTAAATACATACCCATGCGCATTTGGGAAGATGCGGTATTTGGTATAAAAAGGGTTAATAATGACATTTCACACTATTTATTCCGATCGCCTGTTTCATTCCATCTGTAATCAACCTTGATTCCAACCATAACTAATTATAAGAAATAACCTTAATGCAAATTAATAATGACATTTCACATTAACTGTTTATTCCCATTGTCTGATTGGTTCCAATGATTATACACTCAACCCTAGGGTGTAGGGTGATATGCAGCGTTCGAAATAGCACTTGTCCGTTTGTGCGGGAGAAGTGATTTTTGGCCCGGACAATTAAAATGACTATACATGGTTATCCGGTGGACAAGTGAACATTTGCAGTAAATAATGACTCGTGCAACATTGCAAACTTTTTATTTGAAGAAATTCAAACATAAATTAAGTTTACTGGCAATCGCGCATGTTGCAATCTTGTTAGTGTGTCGGCGTCTTGTCGTTCCGCCGCCAGTGTGTTGTATTTCAGCGTTCGACCAAGTTTAGTGCCTGCGTTAACAGGGTCATCCGCTGAGCGCACCGACCTAGCTCTGTCATACGCGTAGGACAGACTCCGCATCAGCCATCGTTGATGTATTTCACACAATCGTAAATTGTTCAGTTTGGCCGACGTACAACTTGCTTCCACCCACGGATCATACTTTGGAAATAGTAGACTTTGTATCGCTACCTGTTATTTGAATAATTATAAAGTTTTAACCATTATTACGCCTAACCCACGCGGACTCGGCAGTCTTCTAAGTCATCGAACGTTAGCCGATCCAGTCCCAAATTGGTACAAAATTTCAAAACTTGTAACTGGCTCTCCGGTAAATCTATGGTGATGGTTGATAAACGGAATATTAATGAAATTTCATAAGTGTTGTGTCTGTGTAATATTTATTCTAACCATAAATTGCGAGTTTTCGAAGACAAAGTTTATGCAAGACGCGTGGCCAGTGACATGTCGGCTTCCACCAACTACGGCGGTCTGCGCGCTGCAGCGACGTTACGACATAACTAAATCTATAAATTATATTCCACCTGGTAGATGTAATTCTGGCACCGTTAAAACTGTTTATACATCATTGAAATGGTAATATAAAATTTAGTAAAAATATGCGTTTGTTTGCTGGTGATCGATTATTATCTTCGTTTGTAAAATACAGAACTTTGTTAATATTGAAGTTCATAGAGATTGAATAAAATAATATCAGATTATATAGTTTATTATGATTTTTGTGACATTCTGAATTTGCATTGGTCGTGTTGGTTGAGTGGCATCTTCAATGACAAACTGATGCCAAAATTTGTCAGCAGTGTTATATGTTTTATATATATATATATATGACAAGCACAATGTTCCTGCTGCTTCGTTGCATGTACATCTGAGTGACCTTTGATCAAAGACACAATATGATTTAATCTGCAAATTTTGAAATTGCAAAATTATATTGCAACTATTTTTTTTGGTCCATTATCATTACTATATATACATGTATATATATATATTTTTGTTTAATATGGTATATATATATATATATATCATGGTATATATATATATACCATATTAAACAAAAACAGTTTCTGCAACATTATAACAAATAGCAAGGAAAACAATTGTTTCATTCCTATCATCGTAATAATGATTTGTTATTAATAAAAGCGTTCATATCAGCATCACTAAAATATTAGTATACATCATGTAACGTGTCTATTGTTAATATTCGTGATGAATATATATATATACATGTATATATATAGTAATGATAATGGACCAAAAAAAATAGTTGCAATATAATTTTGCAATTTCAAAATTTGCAGATTAGAACAAATTGTGTCTTTGATCAAAGGTCACTCAGATGTACATGCAACGAAGCAGCAGGAACATTGTGCTTGTCATAAAAATAAGACAGACTTTTTTGTTTTTTTCCGAAGCTTCGAATCCCCTTGACAACCACTCAGACAAGTGAAATTTTTTGCGGACAAGTAGATTTCAAAACTTACTTGTCCGATGGACAAGTAAATATTTTGGCTTATTTCTATCGCTGATATGATAACGTGACATTGTAATTGGTCATTAAATATACTAGTGTTTAGAAATTGGCTATTGTTTTGACTTCAATTTAAAAAAAAATTAATGTCAAATTAATTTTAAAACACTACGGTAATGGTTTGGAATTATGTCAATAAAGTAGAGTATTGTAGTGTTTTGAGCAGAGTAGTGTTTTGAGAGTCCTACAGTCATTCACAGGGCATCTAATGTGTCCGTCACAGATTTGGGTTTGGACACTGTTGCTTCATTCCAATTGCAGCTGTCTTGTCTTTTGTTGTTGATGCATAAACCATAAACCTGCTTCCTTATTTGGAAGTTTCATCTATGTACAGAGTTAAATTTGTGGTCATCGGTCAAATCATAAAATCTTCCCACTAACGTGTATTACAAGTTTCAAATTACAGTCTCAAATTGATGGGGTAATGGTGTTTCCACTAGGAATTTGATCGGGAACTCTGTCACGGAGTTCAGCCACTTTTCTAATGATTGGACTCTTGTCATGTTTGAACTCCTAATTTCTAAATCCACAAGATACATTCTAGTACAACATGGTATCAAAAAATTTATGTATTTTTTGTTTTTTAGAAATGCCAACAAAGAGAAGTGTGCCTCCACTGAGGGAGTTGAACCCACCAGCCAGATGCACTATACTCTATGACCCTGCACAAGTTACATCAGGTATGTTGGGAGTACTTTCAAACTCAAAGGTTCACTTAGCATAGGATGGGCTATGTGTACAAAACTGTGTCATGTGAGGCAGCAGGAATGGTGTGCAATGTACATGTATTGTTTATTCCACCGTGTCAGTTAGCTGTTCATCTCTCTAACATGTAAGATAATAAACTTGATATTTAGTTTTGTCACAGTGTAATGTGTGTATATGTCATTGTAACCAGCGTTGTACATCTCAGGATCTCCACCTTTACAGGATCTCCACCTGTGTAAAGTTGGTGATACATTTAGTATTATAGTAACATAAAATGGGAACAATATTTGGTGTGCTACTCCACTCTGTACCATGAATATGTTCATGCAGCCCTTTCTCAGTTTGTATTGAATTTACACCAACTATTACTTAGGTTGGTAATGGGCAATCAAATTTATTAACACAGACATTGCCACTGTGCACATGTAGTGTATACAATATTCGTCACATTTTGTGCACAGCCAGGTACATCAAGATTACCGATTGATGTACCACACATGTTATGTATTACAATTTAGTGTACATATATAGTAATAATAATTATCTAATTACAGCATATCGACTGTCATAGGTTCACAGTATATAAAACACTAGGGGAAAAGATACCCAGTGTGCAGACTGCACACCTGCAGTACTAGCTAGAGTAATTACAGCTTGATATATACAAAAGTGGGGGTTAAGAACCCCCCCACAACATTCATGTAACATCTATATCATAGTCATATTCATGCTAATGTGGAAGCATGCAACAGACAATACATGTACAACAGATACAACGGGTGGGACCGTGGGAGGGTGGGAGGGTGAGAATCAAAATTGTTGAGTAAAAATGAACCGTTCAGGATGGCAACGCGAATCGAAATGAACAAGTACCCGAGTCTCCGCTCATCCTGCAAACAATTTTCCCTGGCCAATAGGGTGCCGCGTAGCTGACAGCGGGCTGAATTGATGTTTCAAGCGAGCTTATTGAGAGCTGATTTAAAAGAGTGTGTGCAGGATAGAAGGTTGTTTTACCACCTAGTTTATTCGCTAGGTTGCTACACAAAAATTATTTTCATCCTGAAGGCCAACAATTTATTTTGTGTGCTACTCTACTCGGTACCCCCTAGCTCCCGGTGTATCCATTTTTTTCTGGCATTTGCAGACACTGGTCATCATTGCCTCTCATACACGAGCTATTTTCGAGAGATGGTAGTAAGCACTTCAACATGCATTTGCCACCTGCGTCGTCATTGATAAATCAGCATCGATTGCAATGCCATGATCACGGTTTCATCATCGCATGGTGAAGACAAAAATGCTATATTGCAGTTTCAATTGATAGTGTCACAAGCTTTCAATTAACCGGACCCCTCTATGGAAACAACAAAGCAAGTGCGTTCGGTATATTGGGTGCCAAAACCCCAAACGCTCCGGATTACTCGTATTTGGATACGGAAAATAACAGGCCAGTACGTGAATGCTAAATAAGGAAATTTTTCATAAACTCGGCTAAAATTTGTAATTTGGTCAAAGCGGTTTTAGCGGGCAAAGTTAACACCAAGTTAACAAGGTGTAAAATACGGTCGGCGATTTGTTTATTGGCAATTCAAACGCCGGAAACTTTCCCATAGCAGTGCAACACAAATCTTTGTAGTGCCAGTTTTTGACTGACAGCAGTAATTAACAATGTATCTACACTGTTGCATTAAAACAGTACCCATTTGAATATTGTGAAAAACTATACAGCCCGTTGTATATAGCGGTAGTGTGGGTCATTACACAGTGGATGGGTTTGTAACCGTCAGTCAAAATTCTTACCTGCTCCAGGCCGACTCAGCCTGTCCAAATGTCTCTGCATTAGTTTATGTAGGCCAGGGAATCTATCGTATACATAATATGATTCTTTGTAGATCTCGTAAAAGTGGTGACTGATGCGTTGTGTTTTCTGCAAGAAATGCTGCAGACACTAGCAAGGAGCCACAGAGATGTTGGCCTGGAATGTGGCATTCTCTCCAAGGTACTCTACAACTGCACCAGTGGACATCACATGCAGAAGTACTTCCACGGACTCAAGAAGGTCAGTCTCTTCCCCTCACAGTCTCACCTGTGTTTGCTGTCTCACATCATAGAGGAGTTAGTCAGTCCACATGATTCTCAGAGACTCCCTTGCAATCTGCCTTCAGGACTCGTCATATTTGATCAGATAATCCCTAAATTAAAAAATCTCACATTTGAGCCTCCTACTACCAATAGTTTTTGAGTTTCTTTGACATACCCTTTTTGTTGCACGTAAATTGACACTGAAAGTCAAAGGGGATATTTAATGGGTCAGAGATAATGTCTTGGTCCCTATTAAAAAAAAAAAAAAAAAACATGAAACCATAACACAGACAACATTCATTATTAACAAAAATGAAACATCAGATAAAAAACATGTAAGTGAAAGTTTTAATAATTTCTATATAAATGTTGGTTCTAACCTAGCAAAGAACAAACCAGAGAAACCAAACAGATCCTATGTCATACATAAAAAACAGTAAGATGAAAACAATATATCTTGAACGGGTAACTGAAAATGAGGTATTAGTAATACAAAACTCTCTCAAAGCATCGTCTCCTGGATGGGATGACATTTCCTCTAAAGTAATAAAACAAACATATAATAGTTTTATTAAACCATTGACATACTTATATAACTTAACTATAAATACTGGAATATTCCCAGATGAATTAAAAATAGCAAAGGTAATACCTATTTACAAAGCCAAAGAAAAAAACTTATTGATTAACTACTGGCCAATTTCAATATTACCTACTTTTTCTAAAATATTGGAAAGACTAATGTATAACAGATTGTCAAATTTTATTAATAAGCATAATATTTTGTATAAATATCAGTTTGGTTTTCGAAAAAATCACTACTAACATGGCACTTATAACCATTGTAGAAAAAATATCAGAAGCCTTACAAAACAAACAAATTGTGCTAGGGGTGAGCTTAGATTTATCTAAAGCATTCGATACAGTTGACCGTGACATATTGTGTCAGAAACTCCAATGTTATGGTATCCGTGGCTTAGCCAATGATTGGATTAAAAGTTATTTATTTAATAGAAGTCAATATATGTACTACAATAAAACTAGCTCCATGAAGCAAACTATTACTTGTGGTGTACCGCAAGGTTCCATCCTGGGGCCATTGCTTTTTCTATTATATATCAATGATATTGCTAGTGTCTCATATTCTTTTTTCCATATTATTTGCCGATGACACAAGTCTGTTTATAAATGGTGATCATTTGGATGATATAACTAACAAAATGAACTTTGAATTTAAAAAAATTATAATTTGGCTAAATGCCAACAAACTATCTTTAAACATTAATAAGACCCAATACATTATATTTAAAACACCAAACAGAAAACATACCAAACCAACAACACTTAAAATTTATAATAATGCTATTAAACTAGTATCTTCTACAACATTTCTTGGTGTGACTGTTGATAGCAAACTCAACTGGGCTGAACACATTAACAAAGTTAAATGTAAAATTTCTAAAGGTGTTGGCATTCTCAACAAAGCCAAAAGATTATTAACTAGATCATGTTTGGTTACCTTGTATTACTCATTGTTATTCCCTCACTTGACGTATTGTATTGAAGTATGGGGAGGTACATTTGACTCATAGTGTTCAAGTATTAAGATTAAAAAAAGTAGTGAGAATGCTTGTCTCAGCTAATAGATTAACTCATACAAAACCTATCTTTAAATTACTAAACATCTTAACTTTCAGACAATTGTATTTATATTCAATACAAATATTTATGTATAAATACAAGATGGGTCTTTTACCAACAATCTTTGAAAATATGTTTACACTTAATCAAGATGTCCATAATCCGCTACTTTAGAAATAAGACTTCGTGCTATAAGAAATAAGGGTGTTATTATTTGGAATCATTTCAGCACAAGACTTACGTTTACGACTAACTCAATAATTAGTTACAAATGTATACTTAAGCAATTTATTTTACACAATGATGTTAATATATAACATCATTTCCAATCACGATTATATATTCTTCAACTGCACGCTGTTTTTGTTTTCAGTATAATGATATTTACATTGAAATATACAAAAGGGAGTATAACATTATATAATGTTCTTCCCTTGTTCTGCTCATTATGTTATATATTATTTGTCTTAATTTGATTTGTATTGTATGTATTGTAATGAGTTACAATAAATTTGATTTGATTTGATTTGATTTGACATTGTGTGCTAGTGGATGGACACGAATGATGATGACTTTAAATGGAGTATCTTAATATGTAGGGGGTGGGGTATCTTAAGATGTAAGGCATATCTTAAGACGTAAGGGGTATTTTAAGATGTGTCAAATGTATCACAGTGGCAGTTTTTTTAGGTATAGAATATGATGTAATTACAATGACAGTGTTAATTAAATTACATGTACAGCAGTCATAATATAACTGATTTTGTAATGAAACCTACTCCTGTACACATTATGGTACTTATTAAGTAATGAAACCTACTCCTGTACACATTATGGTACTTATTAAGTAATGAAACCTACTCCTGTACACATTATGGTACTTATTAAGTAATGAAACCTACTCCTGTACACATTATGGTACTTATTAAGTAATGAAACCTACTCCTGTACACATTATGGTACTTATTAAGTAATGAAACCTACTCCTGTACACATTATGGTACTTATTAAGTAATGAAACCTACTCCTGTACACATTATGGTACTTATTAAGTAATGAAACCCACTCCTGTACACATTATGGTACTTATTAAGTAATGAAACCTACTCCTGTACACATTATGGTACTTATTAAGTAATGAAACCCACTCCTGTACACATTATGGTACTTATTAAGTAATGAAACCTACTCCTGTACACATTATGGTACTTATTAAGTAATGAAACCTACTCCTGTACACATTATGGTACTTATTAAGTAATGAAACCCACTCCTGTACACATTATGGTACTTATTAAGTAATGAAACCTACTCCTGTACACATTATGGTACTTATTAAGTAATGAAACCTACTCCTGTACACATTACGGTACTTATTAAGTAATGAAACCCACTCCTGTACACATTACGGTACTTATTAAGTAATGAAACCTACTCCTGTACACATTATGGTACTTATTAAGTAATGAAACCCACTCCTGTACACATTATGGTACTTATTAAGTAATGAAACCTACTCCTGTACACATTACGGTACTTATTAAGTAATGAAACCCACTCCTGTACACATTACGGTACTTATTAAGTAATGAAACCCACTCCTGTACACATTATGGTACTTATTAAGTAATGAAACCTACTCCTGTACACATTATGGTACTTATTAAGTAATGAAACCCACTCCTGTACACATTATGGTACTTATTAAGTAATGAAACCCACTCCTGTACACATTATGGTACTTATTAAGTAATGAAACCTACTCCTGTACACATTATGGTACTTATTAAGTAATGAAACCCACTCCTGTACACATTATGGTACTTATTAAGTAATGAAACCTACTCCTGTACACATTATGGTACTTATTAAGTAATGAAACCTACTCCTGTACACATTATGGTACTTATTAAGTAATGAAACCTACTCCTGTACACATTATGGTACTTATTAAGTAATGAAACCTACTCCTGTACACATTATGGTACTTATTAAGTAATGAAACCCACTCCTGTACACATTATGGTACTTATTAAGTAATGAAACCTACTCCTGTACACATTATGGTACTTATTAAGTAATGAAACCCACTCCTGTACACATTACGGTACTTATTAAGTAATGAAACCTACTCCTGTACACATTATGGTACTTATTAAGTAATGAAACCCACTCCTGTACACATTATGGTACTTATTAAGTAATGAAACCTACTCCTGTACACATTATGGTACTTATTAAGTAATGAAACCTACTCCTGTACACATTATGGTACTTATTAAGTAATGAAACCCACTCCTGCACACATTATGGTACTTATTAAGTAATGAAACCTACTCCTGTACACATTATGGTACTTATTAAGTAATGAAACCCACTCCTGTACACATTATGGTACTTATTAAGTAATGAAACCTACTCCTGTACACATTATGGTACTTATTAAGTAATGAAACCCACTCCTGTACACATTATGGTACTTATTAAGTAATGAAACCTACTCCTGTACACATTATGGTACTTATTAAGTAATGAAACCTACTCCTGTACACATTATGGTACTTATTAAGTAATGAAACCTACTCCTGTACACATTATGGTACTTATTAAGTAATGAAACCCACTCCTGTACACATTATGGTACTTATTAAGTAATGAAACCCACTCCTGTACACATTATGGTACTTATTAAGTAATGAAACCTACTCCTGTACACATTATGGTACTTATTAAGTAATGAAACCCACTCCTGTACACATTATGGTACTTATTAAGTAATGAAACCTACTCCTGTACACATTATGGTACTTATTAAGTAATGAAACCCACTCCTGTACACATTATGGTACTTATTAAGTAATGAAACCTACTCCTGTACACATTATGGTACTTATTAAGTAATGAAACCTACTCCTGTACACATTATGGTACTTATTAAGTAATGAAACCTACTCCTGTACACATTATGGTACTTATTAAGTAATGAAACCCACTCCTGTACACATTATGGTACTTATTAAGTAATGAAACCTACTCCTGTACACATTATGGTACTTATTAAGTAATGAAACCCACTCCTGTACACATTACGGTACTTATTAAGTAATGAAACCTACTCCTGTACACATTATGGTACTTATTAAGTAATGAAACCCACTCCTGTACACATTATGGTACTTATTAAGTAATGAAACCTACTCCTGTACACATTATGGTACTTATTAAGTAATGAAACCTACTCCTGTACACATTATGGTACTTATTAAGTAATGAAACCCACTCCTGTACACATTATGGTACTTACTAAGTCACATAGACATGAACAAACAGTGAAATATGGCTGTTGTTGTGGATGAAAGGACTTCCAAATGTTTTGTTTCAGATTGAGAAATGTCTGAAACATTACATTGAAATGAACTTACCTGCAGTGATAGAAGAGTTTGGTGACACAATACCGAGGTATGTTAGTTGTATGGTTTGTTCAAACGTGTACATACATGTTGACAATATCATTCTAATTTGACCAGATATATTTCTAGAAGTAACTATAAGATTGCCTTCTCTCAGTGAGAAGCAGAAGAGGTGTTGTTGTTGTCCCAGGTGTCATGGTTGTTGTTGATCTTGGGTGTTGTTCCAGGTGTCCTGGTTTTTTACCCTGGGTGTTGTTTTAGGTGCCCTGGTTGTTGTTGATCACCGGGTGTTGTTCCTGGTACCCTGATCGTTGTTTTTGTTTATCCCCGGGTGTTCCAGATGCCCTGGTTGTTGTTTTTGATCCACAGGTGTTGTTTTCGTTGCCCTTGTTGATCTCCGGGTGTTGTTTTAGGTGCCCTGGTTGTTGTTGATCTCCGGATGTTGTTTTAGGAGCACTTGTTTTTGTTGATCCCCAGGTGTTGTTCCAAGTGCCTTGGTTGGTGTTGTTGATCCCTGGGTGTTGTTCCAGGTGCCCTGGTTGTTGTTTTTCACCCATGGGTGTTTTAGGTGCCCTGGTTATTGTTGATCCCCTGTTTCATGTGACGTGATTGTTGTTGTTGTTCCCCAGTTGTTATTTTAGGTGGCCCAATTGTTGTTGTTGATCCCTCTGTGTTGTTTTAGGTTGCCTGGTTGTTGATATTGTTGATCCCTGGGTGTTGTTCGAGGTGCCCTGGTTGCTGTTATTGTTGATCTCTGGGTGTTGTTTTAGGTGCCCTGGTTGTTATTGATCCCTGGATGTTGTTTTTGTTGTTGTTGATCCCCGGGTGTTGTTCCAGGTGCCCTGGTTGTTGTTCCTCCCAGGTGTAGTTCTAGGTGCCCTGGTTGTTGTTATTGTCATTGATCCTCGGATCTTGTTTCAGGTGCCCTGATTGTTGTTGATCCCCAGTTATTGTTCTAGTGGCCCAGGTGTTGGTGAAGCACTGAGATTGCCGTCCAGACAGATGCTGGAGTTTGTTCTCGTGCGACTGAGAGACGCTGCCTGCCTGCTGTGTCGGACCAACTCATACACTATGCAGACCTTTATGTATCCTTTCTTGGCATTGGTTCGTTTTGAGAACATTAATCTGATACAAAGGCAGGTATACTGATGGGAGTACAAATCTTGCGACCTAATGTTTTATACCATTTTAACAAAAACCTTAACAAATTCTTCTGTAATATAACCATATTTTCCATCTCTAACACATGGGTTCAGTGTCGGGGAAACAAACTGTTAGAACAGTCGTGTTGAGTGAAGTACTCTCAAAAATCCAAATGTTGTAAAAGACACCTACATAAAAACTGCATCCTGTCTGCGCTGTGTATATCATTCTGTGTCTAGAGCATGCCATGTGAAACAGTTCGAGATCAGGCAGTGTATTAAAATAGGCTAAGAGCATTAGAACACAACATTGCAATGACATGATTTCTGGCATGACACGAATTATCTGGTCGTGGGTACACACACCTCAATAGAAATGTCAGATCTCTTTGTTTAACCAGAAATTTCATGCAATGTTGGTGTACACCTTTGACTTGTGCATCAGACTGGTGAAGCAACAGATGGTGATGGGGCTGTTTGTACCCAAGATGGTTCTCTTTGAAGGTCTACTCTCCAGAATCTGGTACGTACTCACTTCATTACTTTCTTACCTTATATCTTTACCTCAGTAGAATTATACAATTATTTATAATCTATTATGAATACGAATGTGCAAATTTTGGAACATTAGCATGGCCTCTGATCTACCAATTCGCGATGTATTTCAAAAAACGACGGTAGTTATTTACTTATGTGTGTATGATATGCTGTGCTTTTTAAAGTTCACAATACTGTAATGGCGGTAACTGCTGTCCTCGGTTTGTTGCTTCATGGGTGTAAACTAGTAGAGTTATTATTTCTCCTCCCTTGTGAACATGCCTGCTGCTGCAACAACCACCGTGCCAGTGACACCTTGTCATAGTGAGACCAGTGTTTGCTTGTAGGATGTACAGCCGGGCCATGGTGACTTGTCTACACACCTGGTACAAAGACTTGACTGAACTGAAGAATCACGTCAAAGCCTCGCAGGCAGACTGGGTGGGTACAGGACAGCGCCTCTGTACACTGGTTGAGTAGTGAGGCGTGATGGTTAAGTGTAGGGTGTGATGGTCAAGTATAGGGTGTGGTGGTCAAGTGTGGGGCATGGTGGTCAAGTGTGGAGTGTGGTAATCAAGTGAGGGACGTGGTGGTCAAGTGAGGGACATGGTGGTCAAGTATAGGGTGTGGTGATCAAGTATGGGGCGTTGTGGTCAAGTGTGGGGCATGGTGGTCAAGTGTGGGGCGTAGTAGTCAAGTGTGGGTTGTGGTGGTCAAGTGAGTGACATGGTGGTCAAGTGACAGAATGCAGTGGTCCAGTGGTTGGAGCACCTGACTGTTGATTGAAAATGTTTGTTTAGATAGAAGGGAAAGTTTGCAAGTACAGTATCAACACAAAAGCTTGTACATAATGATATTGGGCATTCACATTGTAATTGAGAATCCCTTGAATTGATTGTGGGTTTAGAATAAAATAAATGAATAGTTCGTCCAGAACTACTACAAAATGTTCCACAAATAAGCTGTAGGTTTGCTTTTTTGCAAAATGAATTTGAAATTAGATGAGCCAAAAATTTATTTGACCTGGTTGGGGTGGAGACACAAAGTTTGGACAGAAATGTAACTCGTGACATGTTATTTTTAACTGAACCTGATGTGTGGCCCTGACCATGTGTTGTTTAGTGAACAATGAAGTCTGACAAAGAGGTTGGCTCTTCACTGCATTTATAGGGAGTATTCATTGATATCTTAGTGTGAGGAAACTGAGGATGACGGTTCAATATGGCAAATACTCTTCTCCAGACCATTTATTCACTGTAGTTTGTTGTAGTTGCCCCTGGGCTATGAACTGCCAGCAAGTCTTGAGGAGGACATAAGATGGCCACCCACACACGACAGGTTGGTAGAGGATGCATGTTATCAACACAACAGTTAGAATACCTGAGAGTCCAACAAGAAAGGCCTTTTGTTTTACATACAATAAACACTTATTTGCTTAGTACATTTGAATGGCTTCATCACTGTGCTGGTTTTATATTATGAACATCTATGTTTTCGCACATCAGTTTGATGTTTGTTTTTATTTCCCTCCATTTTTCTTGCCATGAGTGGGTGTCCACAATATGAATATTGACAATGGTTCTTCTGTGTTACTATAGCAAGTGTCTCATTCCAGTCCAGTTTGAAAGTTTAATAATTTAAAATAAACAAATTGCAGGAAATTTTCTTGACCGTTAGGATTTTTTCTGTGAAGGGTTATGTTGAGATGGGCTACTTCTGTGAAGAGCTATGTCTGTACCCCTTACAAAACTTGTGCTCTCTAAAGTTGTGGAATGACATCATCTGTTTCAGTTTGGCCATGGAACAGATGGCAGCATCCGCTCAAACAGATGGCTCATTAACACCTGTAGAAACCACCTTACAACGTTACTGTTCTCGTTCCCTCGCGCACACGGTTGACGATGACAGCCTGCTTGGATGTGAGCCAGTGGAGGAGTATGCAGGTGTGACAGTGGAAGACATGGGACAGCCAGTGCTGCGTGAGACGCCAGACACTCACCAGCCACATGCTTCACCTGCAAACACCTCCAGTATGCGACGCCACTGGCTTACGAGACTCAAGTCATGCACAGACGTTAAAAACATGCTTGCAACTTTGGAAGCCTTAATGGAGGCCATTCCTGGACTTGATAACAGTGAAGTAGTTCGCAGTACAAGAAGTGGATTAGTTGAATTACTCGACGCATTAAAATCGTCTGGAAAACAATACAAGAAGAAAAGAAAGTTGATCACGAAAACGAGTAGAAAAGTTCTCTATGTAGTAGTGAAGAAAGCTTACCCAAAGAAAACTGTAAAGAAAAGAAAAACTTAATAAAGCTGGCAGTAAAATACTGACCTGGAAAATATTGTTATCTGTAATCATTTAATTTGCCATGGGTATTAAATCGGTGAGACAAACATTAAGGGAAGGTACAGCAGCTAAATAGAACAAAACTATTGGAATATTGGAAGAAACGTGTATTTTTATTAAAATAAAAACCTTCATTCTAGCTGCCATACTTCCCCTTAAAGAAAACAAGTTAAATGTAATAATTATATGAGTTGTATATTAGATTCATGTTTTAATCTATACATAATGTAGATTATCCGAAACTTGAGCTACTTTTGGCAAGGTGACCAATATGTCAAACATAAAAAAATTAACACAACATTCAACTTACCATAGTTGCTAATGTGATATTTTCAGTTTACAACAATATTGTTTCAGCAGGAATTCTTTTACGTTTTACTAGCTTGATGTTTTTGTTGGCTACTTTTACTTTCTCTCACAAATTTGTGTATAAAATGTAGTTCCCTCTAGCTATAGATGACTGACAACCAAATGTCATCATTCAACTGCACGATTCAATTATATTGGTAACTGTTTTCAGTAGTTATATTCTAGTGTTAGTTATCGTGGTAGTCATTAAAACTGATCATGTTTTAATTATTTTCAGACAAGTATCACTATTTGGTGCAGAGACAACCTAAAAGTGGATCAGAGCAAATGAGTTGACCAGGTTATTTAGATAGTATTGATTTTGCAAAAGTAATTGCATCAATGTACACTAATTGTGTAAATAAACACACTTGCACATATACTATATATCTATTTTGGCAGTAATTGTAACTGATTACATGCAGCGTAATCATCCCTCCTCTAATGTGATGTGTCCTTCACAGATATGATCCATCATTCCATGTTGTATTTTCATTGTGTAACTAGATATATTGCAGCACACAGTGTGACATGATTCTTTATTACACTTGTGACATGACATGATTGGCACGAAGAAGTGACATCATATGAAATGGTGCACACAAAAGAAGTAGAGTTACGCAGCAGTAACGAAGGGGCTGAACTGTGGCAACCACAACTGGCTCAAGTACCGGTAATGTCCATGTATAATAATAATATGCCCACAGCTGCCCCATAGCAGCACCGCTGAACGAACGCAACAAGTTCTACAATGTCTGAGATTGGGTGTTGAAGCATCAGTCCGGTGGTTTCTTTTTCACAGACTTTGAGTGAACGTACTTCATCTTTGTCAGAAACTCTTCATTTTGTGATTTTATTCTCGAGTCCCATTTCGTCGTACCAAGTTTCTGAAACAGAAAGGAAATTTGTAATATCACCTTTAGAAACTTACTACTGGAGTCCCCCCAAGGTTCAATTCTAGGGTCAGTGTTATTCCTAATATACATTAATGATCTAGCAACAGCAAGCAAAATTTGTTGTCCAATCATGTATGCAGAAGATACCCCATTGCTCAGCTCAGTAAATACTTTTACAGTTGAACAAATTAATGACTGCTACATACAGCTATATAAACTCAGAATTAACTAAAATAACAGACTGGCTAGCAGTAAATAAGCTGTCACTGAATGCTGCAAAAACAAAAATTTTGATTTTTCACTCTAAACAGAAAACTAAAGAACCACGAAATACCTAATATTAAAATCAATAACATACCGATCGAACGGGTGACACAATTTAATTTTTTGGGAGTTATATTAGATTCAAACTTAACATGGTCTCCTCATCAAAACTATATAGCCAATAAATTATCAAGGATATGTGGAATTCTTACTAGATTAAAACACTACATACCAATATACATCCTAAAGATAAAAACATTCTTCACTATTTATGTCACACCTAAGCTATGGTATATTAGCATGGGGTGGCAAAATAAACAAATGACAAAAACAAGCAATAAGATCTATATCAAACAATAAATATAATTCACACTGACACTACACCATTACTTAAAGAACTAAAACTTAAAAACAGATGACCTTTATAAACTATCATGCATGACATTTTTTTAGATATAAAAATAAAACCGTCCTAGAATATTTCCAATACATGTTCTCTACTAATGAAAATATCTCTAGACCAGCAAGACAAAGAAAGGCACCTCAACACTTTACCAATACAATAAATAATTTCCCACAAAACTATAACTGTGATATCCAAATTAAACACACTAATACAATATACTGCCAACTTTGTATCAGACATAAGTAAATATGACACAGAATGTGAATCCAATAACTGCTACATCTGCAAACAGAATATACCAGCTGAAGCATAGAAATTATTAATTTTCCTGTCCAAATTTTAATTGTACTTTACTATTATTTAGGACTGTGTCTATATTTTTTCTATTTCTCTGTAATTAGGGCATCATACCAATGATAATTTGATTTACATTCTAATCACACTCATACACGTTACTGTTAGAAAATTTAAATAAGGCATTTGCATTGATGACACTATTATGTAGTATTAGTTTCGTTAGAACTATTAGCACTGTTATGTGTTGTTTGTAAATGCACATTTGTTTAAAACTTGTAGACTAATCAGGTAGCATTAACTATGTCTATGACTACTACTACTCGACCACAATCATTATGAATTTATGTATCCATAGCCATAGCCTAGGGAGGCCTGTACGAAAGCGATCTCTCGGGTCTTAGTGCCGGCCTCCCTGGATCACCCAAACTGCAAAATATGTACAAACTGTTTCTTTTATTATGTATGTATTGTATGAATGATGATCTAAAAAATAAACTTCACTTCATTTCACAATGCTACAAAACTCAAGTCCAAGACGGTGCAACTGGAGATTACACCATCTAAAAATAATTCCTGGTTTCTCATCAGAACTTTATCCAAAAGTTAATGAGTGATGCGGTTTTTATTTTTGTGTATGCAGACTGAGGTGTTTGCGACTACCACGTCTAGACCAAAGGCAATGGCAAATGGGCTATGAACTTAAATATAGATGAGGTTTGCGGTTAAATGTCACCCTCTATTATCGCTCTACGAATGTAATGTAGGAATGCAACACCTCTTTCATATGTTCGTCTGATGGCGTAACTACTTTTAGCAACACATATCCAACGAATGTGCAACCTCCGAAGTACCGCAGGGCTGTCCAAATCCATGGATTACTTGCCATATTTGTATGTCTAAACGTGGATGGTATGCAATAGACCCTACATTGTGATTATCCTTTGTCGACTATGCCAAAATTCACTCCAGAAAATAGTTTTGGTCCATCAAAACTTGCGTGGCATTTAGTATGTATGCCTGAATGAATGCTTTTATTGCAGACTCAACAATGACAACATTCAAAGAAATAACAGCACCTCAGATAATACAAGATTGTAGCAACTGAATTGTTCGCGAAAATAATTAATCTACAAACAGCAATTCTACATGCACCGCCGACGTTTTGTACAGTGAAATGTACAAACAAATATTTATCAAGTTATGTTTAACAAGGAAATCCACTACTCTTTAATTGGTCTTTCTAATAATTTGCAAATCACCGATGTTAAACTCACAGCTCTATAGTTCTCCGACTTGTTTCTCGAACCTTTTTTAAATAACGGTATAATTTTTGCGTCTTTCCATTCTAAAGGAACCACTCCCTTTTCTAATGACATATTGAAAACTGTTGCAAGTGGTACGCTAATTAATTTGTTCTACAATTTCCAATAGTAGTTTAGGCGGAATCCCATCCACTCCAACACAACTGTACTCAAGCCAGCGTATAGATTGCATACATGTAGGCATCTATCTGTTTATGCTATATAATGTCATACGTGTTATAATGCACACAATGCCATTCAATTATCACTTTCCCTCATGGTGTTAGGTGGTATTAGTTTATACTGGATTGCGACGCCTTCTGTCATTTTTTATTTGCATCAAATCTAAACAAAATTTCAATTATTACATTAATTAATTATACGTGGTTCTCGAAATAAGCCCCCGGGGATTTCTAGAGAATCTCTCGAGTTACTTGGTGAAACCATAATTACGTTCACACTTGTAATATCACTGTAACCGAGTAATCAAATAAACTAAATTTATTCAAATGTTTTCCTGCGGGAGAATTTGCATGACGAGCGCCAAACGTTCAGGGATTAATCTATAACCCCACGATCGAATATAACCCCTTTATTTTTCGAACTACCCTGTATGCCAAAGGTTCTTAGTGGGTTTTAGGGTAAATAAATTGTTTGCAACGTAAAACGTAATTATCACTTACGACTAATGCCTATCGATGGGCGTGAATTTCACGCGGCCTATCGATTAACTTGAATTTCACTTTCTCTTCCTTTGACATTTGGAAAATACATGGCATATTACAGCACGTGCGTGACACGGTTGGTGATTCTTCGTTTGACGTACGCTCAAACAATCCCGTAGAGTCTATATATAAAGATGTTGTGTGTTTTCTTGCATTTGGTAAACATTGCTATCACGACTGTCACATGAATTACCAAGTTATCCCATCCAGGGACGGGTATTTTTCCTAGTGTTGTTTTAATGCATATATTAACGCCCATCAACGGAAACCATTGCGGTGTCCCGGGGCAGGCCTCGTAGGCTGGGTGGCATTGCGTACTTTCGCACAACCGCCCCCACTGAGACAGAATAGTACCGTTTCACCAGCCAATGTTCGAGGCACTAAGCCTAACATACGTCATTACTTTTCTTGCATTACTGTGTTACCATGTATGTTCATTTGCTTTAACATTCTAAGTAGGTAACCGGTTAGCTATCTTATTTCTAAGTACTATCTAGTAATAAACAAATCAAGCACGCTACAAGTATGAAGGATAATTAATGACCGCATTAATTAGCCTAGTACTAGCCAAGGATTGCCTTACCCCAAGCGTTGTCCGTATCTGCAAACATTCTCCTCAGCTCCGAGTCTACTTCGGCGGTGTCGCCATTCGATATGTCTGCAAATATAACCCTATAATATAGCGCAAATAACGTAATCAGTTAAACAACTTAATGCATGCGTTTTTATTGTAGATTTGTGTAGTTGTTCGGGGCTATTTTGTTAGGATTGTAGTGTTTTAGTATGCAAATAACAAACGTGTGTAAGTGTTGTCACGTGGCATACAGTATTAATGTAGTCGGACAGGCAGCAATGTCATCCCCCTATTTGTACAGTGTTTACATCGATGGTTTATCCACTGTATTTTATGGTTGCCATTTGCAATGTAGGATGTTATGTAGATATCATTGTGTAAATAGTAATATGTATGCTGGTGATCCGTATTGTGTCCGTCAAACAGGGGATTATAGACCATTCTCACAACCAGTGATCAACATGGATTATCTCATGACATAAGGTACAATGCACTGACCTCTATTTATAAATATAGGTCAGTGGTACAATGCCATAAACAGTTTGGTCATGATAATGAGAAACCAGAGTTGTAATCTTGAATGTGCAATTTCGGAGTTTTATGCTCGCTAATGAAACAATATTTGAAGGAGAATGTGCAACATAGTTGGGTCATATATTCTCAAGTAGTAGGCCTATGCTAGATGACAATAAGATCTAGACATTGTTGTCTGTTTTATGCACAAAGCAACACGATCATAAGCAAATGTCATATATAATAAATTATGTAAAGAAAACTGTGTTGATTGCTTTTTGTTCACCTATATGTACACTGCCAATCTGTGGTGGAATGTTCATTTGTTATTAGCATGCCTCTTACAACAATATATTCCGAATGGTGACAACATGGGTACGACATGTATTGCAGTGCTCTTGAAATGTTTGTTTACAATAGTTTACCTAACTGTTCTGCTGTTGTTAGAATTGTAGATTTATATGCCGACTGAAGTTCTCAAACAATATCTTCACCTGTAATAATATTTATTATTAACAGTGATATGGAGTCTTCGAATAACGCAATTATTATTATATATTATTTATCCGTCGATGTTTGAAATAATCGGAGTACAATACTAACTATTACTGCGTTGACAGTCCTACAACATTGGAATAATATGCCGGTGACCCATATGAATCAGGTCCGTAACCAGGGGGGTTCGAAGGAACCCCCCTTTTACGACACCCCTCGCCTATGCCCCCACCCCAGTTCTCCCGCTAAACCAGCTTCATAGCAACCAATTACTACTTTTACTTGTTCAGTAAAATCTGTTCAGAATTCAATTAAAAACCAAAATAATATGATAACTTTTGTTTGGAAGGTTCGGAATAATCCTATGCAAAAATGACCCCCCTCCCGTTCAAACCCCTCATACCCATCTCCGTTCTCCCTTTATACCAGCTGCATATCAATCAATAATTACGTTTAGCTGTTCAATGATAATTGCACAGAATTAATACTTGTAAATCTTGTAAACACATGTTTGGGAGAGTTTGGATTAATTCCACTTTTATGAACCACCTCCGAAAACGAACCCCGGTCGGAACTCTCATACCCACGTCCGTTTTCCCACTGCATAGCAATCAGTAGTTACTTTTAGCTGTTCAATGAAATTTTGCCCAGAATTAAAACCTGCAGATACGACCACTTTCGGAGTGGGGGATTCGGACTAATCTTATTTTCACGAACCCGCTTCGAAAACGACCTCCGCTAGAACCTTTCTTGGGACCTCTGCTTGCCGCTAAATTATCTGCCTAGCAATCAATAACCACTTTAGTTGTCTAGTGAAATGTGCTTAGAATCTCAGAATTAAAACCTGCAAATATGGTAACTTTTGGGGTGACTACCCGCTCCGAAAGCGAACCCGCTCAAAACCCTCATACACATCCCCGTTTTCCAGCTGAACCAGCTATCATTAATTATCTTAAGCTGTATAGTGAAATCCAAAAATCCAAACCTGCAAATAAGAGGAGGGGTGTTCGGACTAACTTCATTTTAATTGATGAACCTGCTCCTAAAAAAACCCGCGTATTCAAATATATGAACGCCAAAAGCGCACCGCTCCCCGAAGAATGGCTCTTCCCCAGATGATGCGATCGTTCTGTCATCTAGCGAAAAGACATCGTCCGCGCCATATTTGAACTAATATGGACAACACATTGACTCCATTTTCGCCCTGTATGTATTGTCTCGAAGTAATTACTATTTTATTGCATAATTGACGGTTGTTGTCCGCGGACATTTATTCGGTCTTCTTTGAAATGGATTGCGCGCGTGCGTGCGTGTGTCAACAGGCTAGCTATGAATAAGTATGATAGTATGAAAAGGGTTGGATTAAGTTGGTTTATGTATGTTCAAATGAGATATGTGTTAAATATAGTTATTAACCTATAAGATATTTAAAATAATTAAAAAGACTTCAAATAAATGTGTTTTTGCAAAAAAAATTATTTTCTTAAATTATCATGGTAGGACTATTTAGTATTTGGTTAAATGGCCTTCAAATTACATTTTTTAACATTATCCCAGAGAAGTACTTTACTCCTAGGCCTGGTCCCAGCAGTGTTGTGCAAGTATAAGCCTGAACCTACAGAAGCAATCGCTGTGTACAAAAGTGATCTGCCATCTCCGAGCGTGCTACCAGAACTGGCAAAAGAGTTGCATCGATCGGAGCAGCGCTATCGCAGCAAAGAACCAAAGGACTTCCCAAACAGCTGTACAAAGGGAAATCAAGGAATGCCAGCGAGAATAATTCCACAACATCTAGGCCTATGTGTTGTTGCAACGGCCTGTACAGTTCCGGTAATATCATGCGAATGCGAAAGAAGTACCAGCGCTCTGCGACGCCTGAAAACCTTCATGCGGTCCAGAATCGGACAAGAACGTCTCTCCTCGCTTGCACTGGTGCACATCCACTATGTCAATGATGTTCCTTTTGGTGTCAGTTCAAACGGTGAATTATTTTGCAGACCGTTTCCTAAGGAAACTGCAACTAAAGAATCTCCTGTATGAAAGCTAATGTGTCACCGAGGCAGCCGAACACTTTCAAGTGATTCAATCTGAATGTGCCAAGACCATCTATTTTCACTACCCCTTCTGCTACACATTAATTAAAAAGCAATTATTTTCGCATATCGTGCCATTAAAGAACCTTTTAAATGAACGTTGAATGTCATTACAATTGCTGTTGTTATTTTTGCATATGTAGCAATAGGTTTGCCGTTTATTTGTGACATCACCCACATCATTATTGGTCGTGAAGTCAAGTATATAATACATTGGTCTTAAAAAACACGTCTGCCTAGCGCGGTGCTATATACTTATCTGGTCAGCATATGTTGTCGTTAGGAATATATATATAGGTTAATAACTCCTTAGTTGCAATATATATATATATTGCAACTAAGGAGTTATATATACACGTAATTATTAAACAAAATATCAAAAATGAACCCCCCCTCGGCAAAATCTGGTTACGGGCCTGATGAATAGATCCTATCAATGTTTTTTTAGTCACATTGACGCGTCGATTCACGTCACGAATATGTTATTCCAGGGTAATCTATCGTTTCGCTACATTACTTTTTATACTGATCTGTTAGTGTGGCTGTTTTGACATCGCGATAAGATCAACGGTGTGAGGAATCACAACTGGTGTTTTTTCTACATTACTACAAGGGTGGGGCGTCACCTCACCAGGGCGCTAAGCAAACAATCACAGGTGCACTAACCGGTAGATCTGCACAGGAGGGTCTGGACATTGTATAACCCACGTCCGTCCGTCCGCCCGCGGGCGGGCGGGCGGGCGGGCGGGCGGGCGGGCGGGCCGTATGTCCGGGTATTCAAGGGATAAAACAAACAAATTGGATAGGATCGATGCCACCCACCCACCCCCATCCAAAAAAAAATTGGAAAGGCCTACAAATTGCAGTGATACATTGACATGGATCTACGTCTTCTAGTAACGGAGTTGTTAACATAATTACCGGGGGTATATATACAGACGGGTTCCCAATTCTTTATATCAAAAAGAATGGTTTGAACATATTACACGTTTACAGGCACAACCGAAAATGTATATAAAGAGCAGAATTTGTCGTCGACGTCGTGGAAGATGGCATCATGGAAACGGGCGAAATGGACGTTAGTGCTGGACCTGACGATCAGCCTTCCGCACTGTATAGGGATTGCCAAATGCAAGTTTGAATGTATCACAAAATTTCCACAACAAAAATACTAAATCTTTCCAATTTTTTTATTCAAAATGGACCATTCACCCACCCACCGACTGCCAATTTGTTTTATTATTGGATTTTTTAAATATTTACAAAGCCCCTAACAAGATCTATAGTCACATACGAGACTTGTTTGAAAGACACGCGGATGAGCAGTCGACACATAATATATGCATTAAATGTCATTACTAATCTAAAGGGAAATTGGAATTAAGGTGGTGGAATTGCAACAAATACCACAAATTCCGTGAAAATGCAGGAAGTAAACCTTAGACCTACTTATTGCTTAAAATCGCGTAACTCAGAACATCTATCTGGTCAAATGCGCTAGGCATATATTATACCTAAGTCATAGGCGTCGGAAGATTTTTTTTTAGGGGGGCAACTCCAAATGTTTACAGTGGTAGGGCTGAGTGAATTTTACTGTTGGTGTTTTGGTGAGCGTCAGTTGGACAGTGCCGTTCTAGGCTGCAGAATAACCTGTAATAACACACCCATCGAACCGCGAAAAATGCTCCAACGTTACCCCTCTCCCACAGAACAAAGAACACTGTCCAACATTACTTCCCTCGAACAGTCAAACATTCTCCAGTACTATCCTCTCAATCGAACCGTGAAAAACTCCAAAACTACGCCCTGCGATCCGCGAAACATACATTACATTCATCCTGGAAAACGTCTACGGTAGTGTTTTCAACTCAGGCCTACGTTGAACACACTCATTTGCCCAGGTTCAAAACACTTCGGTTATGTTAAAAAAAACTCATATCAATTTCAGAATACTCCTAAAAAGGTTTACTTGCACTTACGCCATAGGTAAAACACTCTGGATACAATACTCTAGAAATGCACACCTTGCTACAAAACATAACTTTTGTATTTTTTTCAATTTGACCAGTGTTTTTTTAATTTAATTCCAAAACACTACAATTTTGTCAGCTTAATTTAAAAATACTCTAGAGTGCAATCGACTTAAGTAGTGTTTTGAAATTCTTACAGCGGCTCCTACTCAGCCGACCCCCAATATTCACATGTTCCGACGCCTACGTATTCCGTGGAAAGTGAAGGCATCTCTGTGCGGTTATTCAGTTCAACACGGCAGCCGAAATGTTGTCTTTCAACGCGGCCATTAGTTTTCATCACTAGGTTAGGTGACGTGGAAAACGTGAAATTGCAGGAGGCCCTAGTATTTCGTGTCGTGGCATTTGTTATTAAATTCAACCAACCAGCGACACCAAATCAATTGGCACTTATTTTAGATACTAATAAATTGTTGTTTTCGTACGTGTAGAGGTGTCGTTGGTTAGTATACAGAATAACGTGATTCGTCTTCTTTTTTACCTCACTAGAAATACGCAATACTCTCTGTCTGTCTGGAGGGAGGGAGGGAGGAAGGAAGGGAGGAACGAGGGAGGGAGGGAGGAAGGAAGGGAGGAACGAGGGTGGGAGGAATAGACGATACAGTGAGGGAGAGAGAGGGGGGATGGGGAGAAAGACAAACACACATACATAAATACAGAGTTAATACCCGTCCACTGTATCCAAGAAAATATCCGTGCATCCTAGAAATACGGTTATTGTCTCGCCTATCTGCTGTAACCATTAACACTGTATATATTGTATCAGGTTGTAGGCTCGACCTAAATACAGTAATGGGAAAATCACTACTTTCATTACAAAATGAGTTGACCCAACTCGTAAGCAACCGTTAACCTTGCATCGCTCATACATGGCAACATGTATGTAGGCATGTGTGTAAGCCGATGCCTGTTTGCTAAAAGTATAGACTTGTAGCATTAGCTCGACAGTCGATCGTATGAAATCTCACTTACCCATAGTTTGACTCCTCGTTCGCGGTTTTGTGTCCGTGAAGGCAATGGGAGCGGTTAATTCTGTGTCCATGGTCCTCTTTCTAAATTCAGGTAAGAGAAAAGACGAAACACCTACAATAACTATATAAAACAGTACGACGTACACACATGTTTTCATGCTGGAAGCACAAATGTAATTCGTCGTCGATTAAAGTGTTCGTGACAACGCGTTCGAGTGTCTGCCGAACCATGAATGAGACAACGAATCAGCAAGTGACAATCGAGCGCTGCAGTCATCGCGGCTACAATAGCGACACTTTATATTAAACAACGACTCGCTAGCCTAATTCCGGATGTTTCAACTTGAAATAAACCTAACCAAAGTATCGCTATTTTGCAACAGGGCGAGTCTATCGTTTCGTTCAATTATAATCAATTCGGTGGGTGAATAATTGCGATAATAGCGACGAGATATTGTGTTTCACGTCGTAGTGCAAATATGGCATTGGGCAGATAGATATGTCGGTGGTCGCTCGTACGGAGGCGGCAATTAGCCGAGCGAGATATAAGGGCGCTCTCCACTACGTCAGATAACGCGAGTTGTTGAAGCACAGGACACGACGTCATCACAAGGGCGGGTCCAGCTAAGTTCACTGTTGCCGTTGTCACACCAGGAAATGGCAGGAATGTGACATACCAGGCGAACTTAGAATGACGCGACGTGTTTATTGGGAGGCGGTTGGTCGTTGGCGGTCTGTGATGACATCAATGCGACTTTACAAACAATAGCTTAGTCTTACATGTTTACGCAATATGGGGTGTTGGTAAAACCAACTGCGTTATCTAGACGAACTCGAAATACAACACTGACACAATAACCATAATAAAATAATAGTCTTACGCATGATGCGGGGCTGTGATTATGCAGCCTGTTGTGGTGACCAGTGGCATAGGTCTACCGCCTATCCGACCGTGCCGCGCACGCCCACCCCGACTTTCCAGTATAACGCTCCCCGGACACACCACTTTGCTAGGCAGTGTTAGTTAGTTAGTGTTAGTCAGTGCATCGATGATGTGAACATTTGATGTTGTCACCGTCGACATCATTCGTGACACATCACCAAAGGATACATAGCTCAAACGGTGTGTGTGTGTGTGTGTGTGTGTGTGGGTGTGTGTGTGCGCGCGCGTGCGTGCGTGTCTTCGTGAGATCGCATGTGTACACATGTGTTGTTCTTATCGTATTGCGTCAGTCGTTTAGTCTTAATGCACAGTTTTAGCTACACGATGCTCTGTTGCAACTCTGATGAAACCGTAATAGTATTCATTAGTTTCCCTCCAACTGTGCCTATGTTGACACAATCAACACACTGTCAGTTTCCTTTTAAATTTAATCTAATCGTGCCGGTGCCCCTTGGGGTAAGACGCCCTTTGCCGTTCGTTCCTATTTCCAACATTATCCGTGCGAACTATAGCTAGACCTCTAGTTAGAAACGAGCGAAGCTTTAAACGTTGTAATGGTTAAACCTTAATCATTATTACACTGTCACCCGAAGATTCCGATGTTTCCCTAAACACCGTACGCTGACTAAGTTTCTGTTGTCTTATTTTTATCCGGCGGATGTAGACTGCCGATTTGTGTAAAGTATGTATTTGTTGCCTGTGCAACATCAAACTAAATTTGACCGCAGTCGTCACAGTTGTTCTTGTTACTGTTTAGTGAAATTAAATTGTTCCCTATATGCAGATGAACGCATGTTTATATACCCAGGATACTTTGCGCAGAGCCGAAATGAACCGATGTCCGAACAGGTCAATTGTGACTCCTTCGTCTCGCGTCATATCCGGAATAAAACAAGGCATCAAGTTACAGTGGTGATGCTATCGACATACATGAGTCAGTGTAGACCCATATATGCACCACAGTCACCTCAAAACTATTACCCTTGTTTTTTTTTAATAAATTGGAGTTAGTCTAGGACTTCGTGTTCATAGACTTCACCAAAGGTTTTGACTCGGTCCATCGGGTCGCATGTTTGAGATATGTGGCCTATACTACATGAACCTCTGCAAAACACTGTTGCTGTCTTTTCGGGATGGTTCACATCTGCCATAGAGACTATTCTCCATCGGGAGGGCATAGTTTGTATGATCGTAGATGGTTAGCCAACGTATAATTGCAGCGAAAGATTCTATATAGCTGCCAATCATCTCAGCCCTCATGATGTCCTTCTATATAGCTGCCAATCATCTCAGCCCTATGATGTCCTTATATATAGCTGCCAATCATTTCAGCCCTGATGATGTCCAACATAATTTCAGTTTCCACGTATGTCAACCAGATCCTGATATTTGGATTCCTACTTGAGATACTGAATTGTCTCGTTTCGCAAAACATTTGACAGCTGGTCGCCACCTCTCCTGTTCAACATCCTAATTACATTTTGGGCTAGTTCTTTGACTTTCACGTCATGTTAATAACCAAATGCATGTATAGTAATAAATAATATGGATATATATTATTATATCAACAGGAATATATAAAACAGGCTTACAAGAAATAATTGGGTGTGTAAACAACTTTGGTGTACGCGATAAACACATTTGAGAAGATCACGTTTTTATATTAGATTATCCGATATATTTATGAGTAAATTCAAAGTTCAACACCTGATAACACAGACAATACAAGTACAAATCATAAAATATTTGGTTTTATGCAACGGTGTATACAAGAAGTTGTCAATTAATTAATAAAAAATATTTTTGACACAAGTTTGAATTTATGACATTCAAATAACCTTTAAAATGGAGAGTGGCATCCACATACACCTACTTTCTTATCCCTTGTGTGATGGATCTAGCAAGAATTCCTGCAATAAAAAAATGCAGTTAAAAGTATAACATCACATGTTGGCTAACCTACTATCTGCAGAAAGGCATAATTTCGAAAATTCATATTTCGACGGTGACCTTGTTTAATCTGCACTCCGTAGTTAGAGCACCACTTTACAACTCAATGCCATACTCGTTTTGACAGGGATGCAATACGCTTTCAAACGGCAAGTAACGTGGCCAAGTGTATGTAGATAAAATAGCTACGCAACCACTGTAAGTGTAGAACTTTTGTGGAGTGGCGAAGCTTTGAACATTATTCGTTTCATGGTGACCTTGTTTAACCTTCACTCCACAGCTACTGCACCACTTGATAGCTCCCCGCTGTATCCCATGTTTACGGTTCTCATTTAATGTATGTTCTCTTAACTTTCACATATTTAATTGGGCAAGATATTTCGAAAAGTGATTTAGGTATGTTACCATAAAATTATCGCAAGCTTCATTCGCACTGACAGTGAATAATACCGTTGAGTAATTAGCCTTAGCCTAAATGATAAAATGCTTTCGTGGGTCAACGGTCGAAGCTGTTTATATATTTTTGAGGACATTGCATACCATATATTATATTCCAAAATGATCGGCTAAATCAGTGATAATAATCCCTGATTCATAACTAGGATGAGTATGATTTCAATATAAGTGGTCTATAAGTGTTGCCGAATATGATGTTATTATTGTTGATTCCGTTATATGCGGTATAAATCCTTGGTATATTACGTTATCTATGAAATCATTGTTTTTGTTGGGTGACAAAGTTTAGCAAATTACTGTTATAATAGCCCATTAACTGAGCGACATCTGCACGAGGAGGAGAGTTAAGTCGATACATTACTCTTACTATAATAGGTTTATTATGATTTTATTGAACTTCAAATATTTGGGGGATGAATGTAGAAATATCTTTACGTTTAGAGTAGGTCAAGCTATCATTAATATTCCAACTCCGCACATCATCATTTTGTAATCGTGTATTAAAATGTAAACTGTGATAGCCACTTTAATCGTATTGTTGGCAATCAATTACAATATTTCTTTCAAACCAGTTATATCAAGTTTGGGGCCATTTGAAGATAAGCTAAAAAGTAATTTTTTTATGCAGAATGTCAGTGTGCCTCTAAACTGCGCAACATCGGTAGGGATATGATAATTGTTACAGTAGAAAGCTTTTTAAAAATTAAATTGGGGTAAAATATTTACAATCATTTGAATTTGGAGAAAAGGGAGAATCATGTTATATGTCATCTTCATAACGATTAATTACATTGTATAATTTTCTAAAGTCAACGTTTCCATTTGTTTGGATCCGGTCAATACGCGGATATTATCATCCATTTACAAATCTAGTTGAGCACAGCATATTGAACAAATCTCTTCAGTCCGTCGTCTTTGCGCTACTACCAGAAGCAACAGAAACTGTAAAGTAGAAGAAGAGACAGCTTGGTACATTCTGTGTAGCATGTCATCATAACATTAACCGTAGCTGTATATGTAACAGAAAAACAAAAAACGTATACATATAGTAAAAAACAACATAAGGGAACGAAAAATGATAAGGATGGCTAACCGGCTAACTAGGTGGCCTTCCACTTGGCAAGAAATAATTACAAACATAATATGAAAAATACAACAACCGAGAAGTAATAATAAATTGTGAACACTTAATTAATTGTCATTAATATGAAGAAAAATTGCATCGTGTTAACAACTTTTGCACAGTGACTGATGTCTGCACGTAGTTGGTGTCAGTCTGGTATTATTCAACATTAGATCAAACAATAGGTCATGTGTTGACACAATATGAATAAGGAGCAAATTTAGTTGAAATGCATTAACATTGCACAAGGCAGACCTGGAAACCTTTCAATATGTATTGTGCGCACAACAATACAAAATATTGATAATTACGTTCTTTTTTCTCCAGAATGTACACCATCTGAAATTAGACTGCATCATCCAGCCATGTGAAACTGTTTAAGCGACTATTCGGCAGGGTGTCGATATTGCAAACTTTACACAACACTTCAAGTCAATAGCACAATTGATCCCGTCAGTCTCTTTCCAAAAACGAAAAACATTTGATTATATTCGAAACAATGAATACGTGGAAAATGTGAAAATAAACACAGCATTTAATAGCAGTAGAACAAATTGCGTTTGTTTAAATGCACTATTCGATAGGATATAACATAAATCAAAGCAATAGTTTTTGCGTCGTATGATTACAATATAACTAAACATAACTGACTTCAAACATAACTAATTATGAAAATACACCCGAACCTTGCTTTATGGTCACCTCGGTAATACAGCCACCTCACAATTAAGGTCACCCTAGGATAGTCCGAACATTTTCCATATACAGTAAAGTATAGGAAATTAGTCCCGCTAATACAGTCACCTCAGTATTCAGGTCACTTTTGTCCAGTCCCAAGGGTGACCGTAACAGCGAGGTTCTGCTGTATCCCTAACCTTAATGAATAATTATATTTCACGCTGTAATTTATTGTCGTGGTTTGACTGGTTACACCGATTACCCTAATTCAAGCCATAACTGAGCACAGCAATAGCTAATAATATTCTTAACCTAATTAATCGGAATATTTTTATCAGCAACTATTTATTCCCGTTGTCTGATTTGTTCGAATGAAGACACTAACCCCAATCACATATCATTCCAACCATAACTAATACTAACCCTAATTATTAAGGACATTTCGTAATTATTATTTATTTCCATCGTATGAGTGGTTATAACGATTATACTTTATATAATACTAACCGTCCATAACTGACTCTAACCATAACTAATTATAGTAATAATTTTAGCCCTAATGAAGACTTATTTATTCACCCGGTCTGATTATCACACTAACTAATTATTCCCGTCGTATGTTTTGTTCCAACGATTACAATACGACTAACCCTAACCCCAAACATAAATAACTCAAACCATAACTAATTATAATAATGACATTAAGCTGAAGTCATAACAACTCTTCACACTAACTATTTATTCCCGATGGCTAATTGGTTTCAACGATTACGAACTCAACCGTAGTGTACAGAATGATTCCCAAATTTATTGATTTACGCTGGTAGTGTTTTGAAATCTGGTAGTGTTTTGAACGAACGCAGGGGTAGTGTTTTGAACTTAACAGTAGTGTTTTGAAGGTACGCTCAAAACACTACGGTAGTGTTTTGAAAGTACGCTCAAAACACTACCGCAGCGTTTTCAGCAGGGTAGTGTTTTGGACGTCCTACACCGGCAGGATTCGAACCCCGGTTCCACCGAACGACAGTCCAACGTACACGCTAACCTCTTGACCCCTGCGACCCTCCCCAATGCATCCTATTGTACAGATCAAAAATACTGACAGTCATATGTGCAACTTTGAAGACCGGGTAGATGGCTGCTTTACCCAGCTTCTGCGGTCTGTGTTGAATGTCTGACGACAGGCCCTTCCAACATCGCAATACATGAGCTACTGAATATTTCAGTACTCCTTGGCATATCGAACTGTTGAAACGTGTATGTATCCATTGACTGCGAGAAGTTGAGGCGTCTAATCATATTGAGTTTGGCTTTTGTGGTATCGGACAATCGTAGCAGGCATAACACCGCTGGCGCCTGTTGGTGGTCGGGCGAGTAGTTATGGAGATTTCCTGGAATTTCTCATTGGTGTGAGGCGCGCGCGCCCGTTTCCCATAATCAAGGCCGTCGATGACAGCAAGTGGGACGATGTATGCCTGATTGGAGGATACAAGCCATGGGTATTGTAGTCACACTACCTTGTTCGAGAGAATGGGACTATGTGACAAACTGTACAGTAACCTACCACTTTGTTATATATACCAAAAAGGAGACAAGCGCAACTTGCTAGCCATTGCAAGAGGATAGTCGATTAACCAATCTCAACGCTGGTATTTTGTGAACCACATACAGCTATAGAAGTACTGTCAGCGGTGCACGATGTGAAAACCATGACGTACCCTGAACCGCATGCCAGAGATGTAGGCCTTGGACCAGTGGAGGTATCGTGTCTGATGAATGACAAGAAAGTGTAGTATGTAGACTGAATGTAGAGGAAACATGTTGGCGCTTCCACTCTGTCCACGAATTATGTCTACACAGAATGGTATATTGTGCTACGCATTGTAGTTTCATATAGATAAGTTTAAATACTTCTGTTCACCCCCTTTCCTACACACTGTTTACACTGCTGGCTGATAACACTAGGTCTGCGCAACAAGAATTTTGCTACATTCATCCTTGACAATTCCGCCTAGGCTCAACCACAATAACGATTGACTTTGCGAAGGTCGGGGCTATCTATGATTCGTAACATTCGCACTGTAATATTACTATTGTCAATCAAAAATAATAATTTCGCGGAACAATGAATGCAATGTATAATTGCGTATATTATAACCTCTTACTTTAGCGTCTATTTATGGTCTACTCCCGATAAGTCGAACATGCAGAGACCCATGGAAATGCTTCCACTTATCAGAAGTTCCACTTATCAGGATCTACGTGTTTTGAACGGTGTTATCGGTTATCTTTGTGCGAATTAAGTCTGCGCTTTTCCGATCCACACACTAAAATACGCACAAATAACGCAGTGCGAGATATCCGCGTGGGCAGACGGAATTTCTTTGTTGTTGTGTAAGTAGTCACCACCCCTGGCTTGCGAGGGTGGAGCTTGCAATCGCAGGTCAAAAATACACCCATAAATCTATGCCTAAACCTACCAGGCTACGGGCCTGTACATGGCCAACGTTCCTTTACAGAATGTGTGGCCACTCAAGAGGGGGATCTGTAGTTTCAGTTTACATGCAAGTACAACCATAGGCGGATCCAACGGGGGCCTGGGGGCACGTGCCCCCTAGACCTTACGAATTAGGCGTGCCCAGAAATTATATAATTGACCCACGCGACCGTGCCCATTAGGCGTGTCCAGACCTTATGTAATTGGCTCACGCGACCGTGCCCGCTAGAGCGTTTGCAAGGTGCCCCCGTTCAGGAGGTTACAAGCTGAAGCTACGGCGACGCGGCTACGAATTTTTTTCAACAGCACCCCTCTCCCCGTCGTCCGATGGTCACAGTCGAGCCAGGCGGAAGAAGCGCGCTGAAGATACGGCCGCGCAGCGACGAAAACTTTTCAACCGCAAGGTGGAATGGCGACATTGCTGGTAGTTTTAATAAGTTTGGTAAAGTCTGTTGTGTTGACCGCGGGAAAGTGAGCATCATTAAACATCAAAGGGTATAGCAGTTAACTCAGTCCGACTCGGCCTTATTTCAAATAAAGCTTGTTTTGAAACTGAATGTTTTGTTTAATATTTGAACATGCACCCGCGGTCGTGCCTTCAAATGGCGACCGTTGTTATGGGCTTACTAAACACAATTTGGCGGGCAGTATACCTTCAACAAAGTTAGTATAGTTTTAAGAACTTTATATTAATTAATACATAAAAACTAGGAACAGACAACGTCCTTTTAAAATGTGCTGATTGTTACTGCACATGCCTATATTTACTACAACACGGTTCACACAGTGGTAATGAATAGTTTAAACAATGTTATCCAAATAATTATTTAATTACAATAGAGATTATTTTGAATTAAAAATATGGTGGCATCGTGGTAACGACGACCACATTCTTCACACATCTCTAGGCTGCCCACCTTTGCTGAAAATCCATCCCGTAAGTATCTAAATGCTTAGTTTTTAGAATTTATCATAACATACAAATATCAAAAATATTACTTTACTTGCTGGAGCTATGCTGTAGAAAAGTTTAATATGAGTATTTAGTCACTCTTATGGTTGTCCACTCGTCGTTGCTACCTCCTCGTTGAACCTTGCAACAAAGTCTGTATCGATCTGTTCTAGTTGCTGCATCAGTGCATTCCTCTCTTTGTCAGTCCACTCTTCAAACCACTGGTCGAATAGCTTCATCTGGCATTCAAATATGCTTAGTGGCTTCTTTCTGCTGACATCCAGTGCATTCATGGCATCGAGTAAGGTAGATACCTTCCACGGCACGGCCTTGGTAACCAAGTCTTTGAGGAAGTCTGACTTCTGCAAGTCACTCCAGTAGGTGAACCAATGGGTGACACATTGCATGTTCTGTTCCGCACTACTCAACGACATGGCTGACACTAACACATCACCAATTGTGACAATTCACTCACTTCCACGGATACAGCAACGCTGAAACAAACCAAGTAACTACGATAATTTATATCAACACAAACGGATTTTTTTAATATGTATTTGGTATTATCATTCCCATTTTTAAGTGTACACATAAAATACTAGACAAGCTTACTTACTACGTGGCTCTATGTATAACAGTTAACATCTACAAATACACATACCAGGACATATTACGTTTTCAAAATAAGTGTTATATTGACAGAATGTATTATCCCATCTGAGTAATACAGGTCCTAATAATGTTCCTTATTTCTGGCACAACACAAACAACTTATTTCTAATTTAAGATTTTTCTATCTACTATCGTGAATTGTTCACAAGCCATGTAGGAGTAGACGAAACACGCTCAGACACCGTGCAATAGTAGAGGACAGATTTGCATACAACATGTTGGAGTGGATGATAGAAGTTCACACATCATGTACAAAAAGAAGTGGCAAAGACGAAGCTAGGCTGCCGGGTGAAATACATCATACGTACCAATATTTACAAAAGATAACGCGTCTTCATCTGCCATTAATATGTGAAGTGGTAGTATGGTCACCACGATATCTGCATGGTAATGATACCATGGAGTTCATGCATAGAAGGCCCACATGTATGTTCCTGGATGAAAACAGAATTTCAGTAAGGGTTTCAAAATTACTAACACTAATATATAATTGATCATGATACTGACACATTGTTAATCATCAGGCAATATTGTAATAACAAATATGATCTGTACAAAGGAGTGTAGAATTTGTTGCATTTTCACAATGCCATCACTAAAATTTAACTGTGAACTACAGATTAATTAAACATGTCATATGTAGTATTGATTAATTGTGTGTGGGTAACTTCTCATTCGTGCTTGGTGTCTGAGCCCACCTAATATTTTAGGTGGGGGGTTGGAGATAGGATTAGCCCTATAATATTTAGGGAAGGGGTGTAATAAGAGGCTTTTGGAGAGACTGAAGGTATTTTAAGAAGCCTCAAGGTGGATGCAATTAGGTTTTTTTGAAAGCCTAAAGGTGATTTTTACGAGCCTGAAGGGGGGTGCAATTAAAAATTGTTGGAGGGCCTGAAGGTGGGGTTTTCTTTGGAGCATTGGCTGGTAAAACTGGAGATTTTTTGGAGCCTTGATATGTTTTTTTTGGTGAGCTTCAAAGGGGGTGCAAATGGAGGTTTTTGGAGAGCTTTATCCCCCGAATATTTACCACAATTCGACGCCAATGAAACGTATCATAGAATCGATCACAAGAGCAGTCCATGAAAGCGATGAGACTATGTTCTTTGAAGAAAACTGTAAAAAAAAACTGTCTGTATGGTACCATCACAAGGCAGCAGTTCTTACACAAATATAGCAGTGGCATGTTATCCAGTCCATAGAACCATTGAAAGCACTCTACACTTCATCCTGTGACTGACCTGTTCATGCCAACACCAAACAATTTGTTGGCATGAACATTAATAAATGGGCTAGCATGTACGTTGTAGTGGATACCAAATAGTTTATTTCAAAAAATTCTAAAAACGTAAATTTGAAATTATGTGGAAGCTATATTAAAGGGAGGTTGTCTGCAATGCACAACATTCAATTGTAAACATTCTTGTACATTGTTTCGGGATTATTAAACACAATTTGGTGGGCAACTTGTACTTTCAGGGCCGGCTGGTATGTGTAGGCCCATTTGTCGTTAGGAAATGGTAGCACGGATCAGTCAATCTGGCACCATCTGCAATCAAAGGGGCTAATGTACTCAGCATAACAAGCTCCAGGGTCTAGTGTACTCAGTAGTCCCTGTCTCCATGGGCTTGGCCACTGGCACTGTGTTGTGTATGTGGCCCACGCTGTCACTGACCGATTCTGTCACTGTGTGTGGCAGTGCCAGTGGCAGTGGGTGTGGCAGTGCCTGGTATTGCCTCAAAATGTATTATAATTATCACAGTTTAATTAAAGGTAATGCAGGAACTAGATGGTTGTATATTACACACCAAATCTTAGTAATAGGCCCAACCTTTGCAAACACAACAACACCGGCTTCTTGTGAAAAGAAACGTAAACTAACGTAGCGTAAGCTTCCTTCTAACAATTTTCAAAGACAACTTCAGTTTCAACCTGGCGGTGAGACAATGAACCCCACCACACTTCACCGGTCCGTTGGGTGGCGCCACAGTTATGATGATGGATCGCCACCGTTCGCGGATCGAATTGAGTTCTACTTTTAGTTCTAGCCATTTATGAACTTTAGATTTCACTTTTGCTTTGGAGATTCTCGTTTAGTACAAAATAGCTGCTCCGACGTTACAGTCAAAGCCAAGCTTAGCCGATTGTAGCGCCTTGGTGAACTCGGCGCGAACAGTGACAACAACTTGACTGAGTCTCGGCGGTACACTGCCTCGGCTCAACCGTCTCAACTGTAAAAGGGAAAACAAGCGAGTGCTCGCGTCGGTAAAGCAAAAGACAAGCATGGCATTAATTTCTTTAACCGTTGCATTCCCATCGGGTGACACGAAGAAGATTACTCATCCTCTGGGAAAAGATGTTTTGAAATGTGACATGCAACAACTAGGACATTCTATCATGAGAGTAAAAGAAGATGCAAACAAAATTCTAACAGAAGCTGTAAATCAGGAACAATCTGTTCAGACACTGCCAGTTGAAATGTCATCTGCAAATGAAGAAGACAATGGTGGTAAGTAAAATTTATAATGAAATGATGTCGGTAATTCCTCCGTAGAAACTTTGGGTCCGGGGGGAAAACAAACAAAATGCATTTATAATGTGTTACAATAATACAAGGTATTAAACATAACATAAGTCATAATTAATAAGAAACTAATGTAGGCTGTAGCCATGTAGGCACAGCTAAAACATACTTATAGAGGATGTCACTGTAAATGTGTTTACATGACTGTGCACGTGGATATATCTGTGTGTTTGTGTGCGTGCGACTGTATGTTGCTGTATGTACGGTGTACATACTACATTGTGCACAAATGTGTGCATGTGTGTAAACTACTGTGGTGTGTGTGTGTGTGTGTGCTTCTGCGTGTGTCACTGTATGTGTGTCATTGTCGTGTGTGGTGTGCATCAGCCATCATGCACACATGTGTATATCACTGTCGTGTGTGTGTGGCGTGTATGTGTGTGTGTGTGTGTGACACTCTGTGTCACTCACTCATTGTGTGCATGTGTGGGTGTGGTGTGTGCATCACATTAGTATTACAATAACATGACTAATATTAAGATTTAACTTTGTTTGCTTTTATAATGCTATAGTATTCATGTGTACTGAATTTTGTGTTTTACTTTCCAGATGCAAGTGAAGAAGATTCCAGTGAAGATGATGAACATTTAGTGGAACCACTTGAGAAAAAAATTAAGACTGTCTCCCACAATAATACAAACTGCTAAAAGCTATGAATTTTATGAGTACCAGAAACTAGCTGATTTTTGTATACAAAAGAGAAATACATTCAGTAATTTGTTAATTTTTACTTACTGAGTACTTCTTTGTTTACATTATGACTATTATGCTAATCTTGGTTGGCACTTATCTTCATCCTGATTTTGTGTCGTGATCTTTCTAATATGGGGAGTAAAAAATGTATGCAGGTAAATGGAAGAACCCTTATAGGTGCTTCATTAGCTGATGTTGATCCCTTGTTCTGATCATGAAGTGAGCGCTAAGAGTCACTGAGGTCTTTTTGTAGGTTCTATTAGTGCAGTATATGATAGCATGTCATTATTATTTTATTTGAATCCCTTGGGAGCTCTTGATACGTTCAACACACTAAAACTTAAAAGCCACACACTTCCGATTGCAAGTGACAGTAATTATTGCTATTAGTCTGATATTGACAACTAAATGAGCAAACAGGTTTTTTTTTTATAATCATTACATAACACTTACCCAGAGATCCCTCCCACCCAATGAATGACTACATTGTCACTCTAACCTACCACCCTCTAAGTGTTACATATTATATGGATGACCTCTTATTAGGTTTACGAAAAAGTAATTTTTACGTTGTCATACATCCTAACTTTGCGAGGGGTGCAGTTGAAGGTCTCGTGATAGGTTCTTACAGACTTTTTTCTGTAAGAACCTATCACGAGACCTTCAACTGCACCCCTGAAGGCTCCCCAAAACCTCCAGCTACACTCCCCCTTCAGACATCCAACTGCATCCATTGAAATGAGGCTCCCCAAACACATCAAGTAGAACAGTTTTCCCTCAGGTGGGGATAGGGGTGGTGTTTGCACCATAAGCGGGTCTAGGGGAGACCAGGGGGCACGTGCAGATCTTTTTGTAGGGCCCCTGTGACCGTGCGCTCTAGACCACTTTTAATGTATCGAAAGTTACAAAAAATTGTCAACAACAACCCCGGGCCCCCGTCTTCCGGTCTGACCAGTGGAGCGCCCAGACAGGATACAGCGCTAGACAGCGAGAAGAAGGTCGAGTTACGGTCGCGAAACGATGACAAAATTATAATGTTCAACTGCTCCCCTACCGCAATTTGGTAAAATTTTGGTTCGGCCGCCAGTGGAGGTTTTTGTGCACCCCTCTAGCATATGAATCGGTGGCTGATTCTTCCCATCTATTGGTTTTGATCATATACATTGAACACGACATTATATATATCCCATTTGAACAATACATCAAACGCAATACTAGATGCTCACGCAAACATGATGACCAGTTCTGGCAAATCAGGCAGTCGACAAACATTTGGAAATAGTTTTTCCCAACCACAATAATTAAAAGACTGGAATTATCTACCTCCAAGCATGGTATCTTGTAAATCTTCTTCCGTTCAGCATATCTTTGCGAGACGTAGCTGCCCGGATGATCCCACGATATGCTACTCTGCCTGTCGATCGTCTCCCTGCTCTCACGATGTCGTCTTCCAACCAGTCGCTGATGTCCTGCTCCTATCTTCTCCTTGGTCTTCCCCTTCCTCTCTTTCCCTCCATTTTGCCTTCTAGGATTGTTTTCTCTAAGGAATCGTGTCTTTTGATGTGGCTAAAATAACTCGGTTTTTACCTTTAATCTTTTTATTCTATTCACTAGTTTGTATTTCTTTAAGTTTAATCAATGTTTATTTAGGTTTATTATTTATCTTGTAAATAACTTGATTTATGTCGGAGTAATCTCATCAAACATCTAAAAAATTAAATCATGAGCCAGCATGCGCACTGACGTGATGTGTCCTTTAAGATATCTTGCCAGTATACTATACAGATACAGATCTATACAAGCGCCGTGAACGCGCCACTCGGTAGTGTCGGTCATCCTCGCGCGCCAAGGGTCGCTGCTGCTGGTCAGTCGGTGACAGTTAAGATGAGTACATGCAATCGATTCAGTTGAGTAGACACGCGGTCGCACGGCTGTGTCGACGCAGATAAACATGGAGGAGAAGCAGTACGATATCGTTGTGTTCGGTGCCAGTGGCTTCACCGGCCAATTTGTTACAGAAGAAATTGCCCGTACGGTGCAACGGCAGAATCCCGTTCTGAAATGGGCCATAGCTGGACGAAGTGAAGAAAAATTACAAAGTGTCCTTAACGAAGCATCGAAACAAACTGGTAAACCTACAACACTTTCTGCCTTGGCCTTGAAGTTGAAGTTGAGGCTTGACTTGAGCCTCAACTTGTTGAGCCTTGACTTCAACTTTAAGAATCAAATTCAATCAAACTTGAAGTTGAGACAATGAGAGTGAGACTGAATCGAACTGAGACGCGTAGCGAACCTTGGTTTACAGAATATATCCTAAAAATGATCAGTGAAAGAAACAAAGTATGGAGAAAGTTCAGGAAACAATGGATCTGCTTATTTTTCAGAATACAAGCGGCTAAGCCTAAGAAATAACACACAAGCTGCAATCAAAAGAGCAAAGCTCCCAAGAAAGGCTAGAGTAGGCCTACGTCAAAAATGAAATCATGGAGAAAATAATTGTCCAAAAAAGCTATGGAAAAAAACGTGGGAATGCCAAAAAAGATTAAAGGAAGTTCTTACAACATTGGGTTAAAGAATGATAATGGCGATATATGTCTTGATGCAGATTTTGTGATGAATAAGTTAAATAATATTTTTCTGCAATATTGCAGAGAAACTAATTGAAAAGCTTCCTGCACGAACCTTTAATAAAACAAAGATAAGAAACTTTTATCAAGAAAACGGTGTGCAAAGAAATGCCTTCAAACTTACACTTGCATCAGACGAAGAGGTAGAAAAACTCCTAATGGCTCTAAGTGTATCAAAAGCCACTGGTGACAGTATTTTGGCTAAATTTCTTAGAGATGCAGCAGAAGTTATTTCTTTGTCGCTTGCTTACATAATAAATTTATCATGAAAAAGCTCAACCGTCCATGAGGACTTTAAAAGAGCCAGAGTTGTGCCTGTGTATAAAAAAGAGACAAAACCTATGAAGGTAACTATATCTACCAGTTTCAATTTTATCTTTTGTGTCACAGATTCTTGAAAGAATTGTCCATAGTCAGTTATGTGAATATCAATGGCAGAATAGCCTTATTTATGCTTTTTAATCAGGTTTTGGGCTGCTCATTCAACTGACACTGCTTTGATGTTTCTCACGGACAGACTGAGATTCAACATGGATGATGGCCTTTATGCAGGAATGATTTTAATTGACCTTCAAAAAGCTTTCGATACAGTCAATTACTCTATCTTGGCAACAAAATTGAAATCCATGGGTGCTGATAGGCCGTCAGTGTTATAGTTTGAGTCTATCTGTCAGGAAGAAAACAACTAGTTAATATAAAAGGAAGGTTTTCTGAGCTTGGAGAAATTACATGCGATGTACCACAAGTGTTCGATTTAGGCCCTCTGGTTATTATAATTTATGTCAATGACATGGTTCAAAGTGTAAACTGTGATCTTTCAAATTCTTATATGTAGATGATTCTACCTTGCTGGTTAGTGGAAAATGTCCAACAAAAATTGAAAGGATACTTAACCTTGAATTAAAATCTTTATGTGGTTGACTAGAAGAAAACAAGCTCTCCATTCATTTAGGTAAAACAGTGAGTATTCTGTTTGCGTCTAAAATCCGACTAGCAGATAGCATGATAATTCCTTGTAATGGTGTTAATGTAAAAGCTAAGTCAATGCTTAAATATCTAGGTACCACTTTTGATCAGAACAATACAATAACTTTATTGTCTGTTGGATTACAGAAAATTTCCTTTAGGCTTGTTCATATAATGAGTAAAACAGAGTAAGAAGTTTAACTTACACATGTATGTATACAAGGTTAAGATAAGTAACTAACAGTTATCACATAATATTCATATCACATGCACAATTGGATATAATGATAGATCACATACACATAGATAAGTAAACCACAATAGATAAGTAGGTAAGTAAACGGGTAAACAAATAAATAATACATGGGGTCAGAGTAAATACATTATAAAATGGTAACCATTCTATCACAGATTATAATTATTCAATTAAACACATATATATGTCAAGAGATTATTATGAAGTCACAGTCTTGCCTAAAATTCCTAAGATTCATTTACACATGCACTCTTTTATCATGAGCATTCAGTCCTCAAGTTAAATAATAATCCAGATAAAAGAAGAAAAAGAATGGCGTTACCAGGACTAGACGTCTGGCACCGGCATTACAAGTTATAACACATGGCTCGTTCGTCTATGGGTAAATCTGTAGTCACAAAGATCAGAGCTAAGTTAAAGTTTTTATATAGGAAAGGTGCTTACTTTGGAGAAAAGGAGAGAAAGATGCTGTGCTCAGAATTATTGCAGCCACATTTTGATTATGCCTGCAATGCATGGTATAAGGGATTAGATGCAGAGGTCAAAAATAAACTGCAGACAACTCAAATTAAGATAATTAGGTATCTCTTTAAATATGATTGTAGGCGACATACAAGTTTCAGCGATTTTAAGAAATCAAATTATCTAGATGTAAATGGAAGAGTCTTATAATGTTTTCAATAATTCAGCTCCCTCTACGTGTGTGATATGAATAGAATTAGACATCACTATAACACGCGTGGAAGCAATGCTTCCTACGTTGTACTTCATGTCAAGGGCTATTGTAGCAAATTTAATGTCATTAAATTATGGAATGAACTTACACTAAAGGTACAATCCTTACAACAAAAACATCTGTTTAAAAAGAATGTAAGACCTTTTTGATGAATCAAGTGACAGTGAAAGAAGAAAGTGAATTTGTATTTTAGTGTTTTTATTTTTTAGTATTTATTTTAGCTGGTTTTTACATGTTCTTATGAATTGACTCTTGTATTTATTTATGTATTATTATATTTTTATAAACGTCCGCTATGGAAATACGATGATTGCACATGTGCAGTTTCTTTATAGTGCTCCTATTTTATGGCATACAAGTCTGTGTACTGTGATATGTTGTAAATAAAATACTACTATTACTACTACTACTACCTGGTACTACTACTGTAAAAAACAATGGCCAAAATGGTATGTCCAAATGACGTTTCCAAAGTTGGAAGTGCTACTGTACAAAATCAGTTCTGTAAGTAACTGACTTGCATTTCTGACTTTATAATACATATGATGTATGTTTTGTGAGCGTACAGAAATAAAATATGTCGACACAGTGAGAAATAAAAAATTACAGTGGTTTCTGTAATGACCACTTTTGCATACATGTTCAGGTTTAGATTGGTCCACTAAATTAATTTATTAACTTATTGTGTTGCATTTCAACATGTATTCTTTTCTTACTGAATTAATGAAAGAATCCTGAAACAAATGATGGGGCTAAATCTAAATATGAAGAAAATATAGCATATTAAAGTTAACAAATGTAGAGTTTAATTTTAGTTGTATGTCCAGCATCATCAACAGAAAAGGCTACCTACAAAAAACTAGGAAACGCATCGTTTGTAGGTTTTCATGCCTACCATCTAATACACCCCCTGCTATAACTCTCTCAATGGCAATATATTACCAATATTCACAATATTTCTTGGTCGGGTGAAAAAACCCGAAATGGTGGTGTGTTCTTGATTCAGGAATTAAAATGGTCAATGCATGAGACTGAGAGGCTAGTTAATGACTCCATGCAGACAACTGCTTTTCTGACTCTTACACGACATATTTTGCAAAAAATGGACTGATATTTACTAAATTTAAATGAAATGGTACCAGAAACGAATTAAAAATATAAATAAAGAACACAATAGCATTTACAGAGATATTATTCTTATAAGTGATCTATGTGGACACATCAGTTAGCAATAATGATGAAGTTTACGTATCTGAGTAAACTGATCTGCGAGAAACCCAGATGTCTAAGCCGCTTGGTGACATTGGACACGCTAAATTAACCAAGTCATTAACAAATATATCTTGGTGCAGTAATTGGCACTGGTACCCTAATTTACAGACTTGATGTGTCAGGAACGGGATGCTCTTGGACCTATAAACAAAATCAATTCACACATACTTTTTTTGGGCCGAAGGTCCAAGGGACTATTGCCATCACTCTGCATCTGCCATCTGATGTCCACCATTAGCTGCCGTATCTTAGAAACCGTTCAGTAACTTTTTCTCTAATTTTGTGTAGACGTATCTTAGAGTACTGCCACTATGCATGAGAAATCTGTATTTGATTTAATCATTCTAAGGGCCCCCAAGGGCCCAACAAACTGGTAATTTGTCACATTTTGTCTATTTTTTCAAAAACTGTTCAGTAACTTTTTCGCTAATTTTGCATAGATGTATCTTAGGGTGCTGCCACTATACACAAGAAAGCTGTATTTGATTGAATCATTCTAAGGGCACCTCAGGGGCCCCCAAAGTGCAAAAGTTTTACATTATCTAGTGATGTGGTTTTGAGAAGGGCCCTTGAGACCACCCCCAACAGTAGATTTTGTGTATTGTGCTAGAAACAGTGCCTAGCCTCACTCCACTCTGCATTGTTCCATTGAGACCTTGACTACCTAATCTTTAATTGGTCACGGGCAGAGCAGACACATTTCACCCCTGTTAAACTGAACAGTTGCCTGCAGCTTTTAAACTGTATCTTCAAAACTATTGATTTTCTATAATTGCAGGTTGTGTTTATTTTGATGTTCATTTAATTATTATAAAATGGTGTAACTGGTGTTTATTGGTTGAAGATGTATTGTCACCTGTAGCCATAGGTGACATAGAAAATTAATATTCTAGACAACTATAGAGTGAAATATCCTACACTATTGATATCAAATGCATTCTACTTTTCTGTTTACACTTGCCATGCCTTGTGTAGACATGGTACTATGTAAATCAATTGTATCAATATAGACTAATAATTACAGATTCACAATATAGTTGACACCTGAAACAACCAAATGTCAACCATTGGAATAGTTGACATAGTTCCACTATACACAATAAATATGTATTTGATTGAATCATTCTAGTGTCATCAGCATATAGTAGAACATGCATTTTCAAGAAAATTTCTACATCACTATCACTAAGGTTGTAAATTTCACCAGCTGCCATGTCAAGTCCCTAACAGTGTTCAAAGTTATTCAGGTAAATAGCAAATAAACAAAGGGACAAGTTTTCTCCTTGCCGTACCTCTACATCACACGAGAAGAAGGCTGACACAGCCTAGCCCTGTTTTATACATGATTTAGCATTTTTGTACATGTATACAATTTCAACACATTATCATTAATACCGAATGAAATTATCTTAGACCAGAGTGAGGACCGGTCTACTAAATCAAATGCTTTCTTATAATCGATGAAGGCACAATAAAGCCTTTTGTGTTTAGACAAATACAATTCAACCAACTAGTGCAAAACAAATATATGATCAAGAGTGGAATACCCCTATCAGAACCCTGCCTGTTCTTCACCTATTACATTCGCTTCATTTAGGTATGTGGTCAGTCTCGCGTTAATGGAGGCTGTAAACAACTTGCCTATGCAGCTTAATAGTGAAATGCCATGATAGTTGTCTGGGTCATCTATTGACCCCTTCTTTTTGTATATAGGCTTAATGATCCCAATACATCAATCTGTTGACACAATGCCAGATAATAGAACTAGATTAAACATCTTAACAGTAACTTAGTTTTGTGGGGCTGTTTAGGGCTGCCCAAAATGCTGAATTTTCATAGTATTTCCCTAATGCACTGGGCACCTGTAAGCTTGTGTATTATATTTGCTTCTGCCACTGATGTCTATTGATAACTGGATAGTGAACAATGTTGGCAAGTTTAACCCATCCCCGGGTTAAACACCCGGGTTAGGCTAAACCTCCATATTGGACTAATCTGGGTTAAACCCGGGTTAAACTATTTTTAACATTCAGAACTATGTAGCATTTCTGAACAATCACTAACTAAGGATTAATGAACACTTGTGCACAATGTCAACCACTTGGGACTGTACTCTAGCCACATACATGTGGCTGATACAGAGTTCTGAGCTGTACATAAGAAGAAGAGGGGCAGGTTTAATTGATCTATTCAGCAATTGGAGGACACTGCTTAGGCCTCACTCTGGACACTGTCACTCACAGTGTTGTGTATTGTCTTAGTTGGTGAGTTGAGCTAATCAACTTGACCATGAATCAGTGGTGGCTCTGGTAACTTTAGAGGATGGAGGATGAATCCAGTTGTTGGCAGTGAACACTAGTGCTGAGAAGGTAGATTACCACCTACCAGTCTCCAAAGCTCTATATTTTCAAAAACAGTTTGGTAACTTTTTTTCTAATTTTGCATAGATGTATCTTAGGGTACTGCCACTATACACATTAAATCTGTATTTGATTGAATCATTCTCAGGGCCCCCAAAATGCCAAATTGTCCTGCTGTTTCTCTGCTGCTCTCTCCTGCAGACCCGCTGATCTCTATTTATAACAGACAGACAGACAGTATTTTTTTAACCATTCATTGTAAGGGCTGGAGGCTACCATTAAGACAGTTATATGGGAGCCACCCTACTGATGTAACTGGATAGTGGACTTTGCCCTGATCACTGGGATAGCTCTGAGTGGAGTGGCCAGCTGTAAATATGTGTATTGGTCTAGCCTAGGCACTCTGCCTGCCATTGTCCCAGTGTCAAACTAAATGCCTCCATGTGGGCTGTAACTATAATGTGTAATGGGAATCACTACTGCACTGGCAGAACCTGAGAAACTTAAAAACAGCAATAGACATAATTATCAATGCAATGTAACGATATGATCTAGGATTAAAATAAACTAACTTAGGTATAAAATAACATATCAACTAACTTAGGTATACTCATAAAGGTTAAAGCATATTTAGCAAAAATTATAAGGATTATTATTAAGATGTTTTACTACACATGTTACAGCTATTACTTCACTCCAATTCAATCAGTATTATGTCATTAATTGCTACTGTTTTTAAGTCAAAATGCACACTATCTATATGTATTTTGTGAGTATCGGGATAAAATTCTACAGTATTTTTAATAACATATTAACTAATATATACAATCTTCATGAAACGGTCTACTCTAATATTTTATTTCCAGGTGTATCTTCACTGGCATGCATATAGTCTCCACTAAACATGCCAATATTTTACTTCCATCATAACCCTTAATGATCTGTAACTATGATTCACCAAAACATTTCATTAATAATTACAAACTCACAATATAGTCCAAAGGACTTCAGGGCCTCTTGGCCGGTTTTTAAGAAATGTTAATGTCTGCAAAAAAAATGTGGTGATATGGACATTTGCTGGTTACTGAAAATGTAAATATCTTAATGACTGATTTACTTTATGTAAAAGCTCGCACTTTACATTTAAAAAAGAGTATACCAGTAGAATGTAATTTGGGCGAACTTGATAGATATGATTGGAGAAATGTAGACATAATATTTGGTGGTGACACTGGACACGCGATGATGCTGGACACGCAGTTATGGGAAGGTGCGTTTCTGCATGCAATGATACTAATAATTGTAACAATTAGTCATTACCTTTACATTATTTGACGTATTTTTAAGGCGTCAGAACCAGTGGGGGAACTTGGGGGATGAGCCCCCAACATTTTGGTGGGGGGCTGGAGATAAGATTAGTTGTTAGTCCCCCAATATATAAAGGGTAAGGGTGAAGATGTTTTTATGAGCAGTTTGAGTAATCGATGAGCTTCAAGTTCAAGTTTTAGAGAGCATCGTGGGTGTTGCCCATATACATCAAAAGGTCCAAAATTAGAAAACTTTACAATATTCTGGTATACTCTATATTGCTCATATGTTGACTCATAAATCGTTTGCCAGTCATGTTTGCCGAGATGGCTGTATCAAGGAACCCTAGAAAATGGGTGTACACCCCTGTACGCTTATTGGAACACAAAATTTGACATATTATCGCGCATTAAATATTGATTAACCGCACTGTATGCTTAACAGAATGAATACGGCATCCATGTTTGTTGTGTTTCAGGAGAGGACCTGCATCATGTACCAGTACTGGTTGCCGATGTTAAGGCGCAGGATTCACTCGACAAAATGTGTCAACGTGCTAGGCTGGTGCTCAACTGTGTCGGCCCCTATGCCCTGTATGGTGAACCCGTTGTGCGCGCCTGCATCGAGAACAAAACCCACCACATAGACATCTCGGGGGAACCTACGGTAAATACACTCAACATTAATGTGTTCTTGTTCCCTGTTGTACAGGGGTGAGGGTCAGGTACACCCATGTCATGTAGCGCTTTGTTCGTTCTTTCCATTGTTTTCTTTTAACAACCCTTCTCTCCATCTATCATCTTCTGAGCTCCTCAAATCCCTTTTCATGCAATCTGCCCACATGGTCTTCTCCTGCATCCCTGGTGTTTTTATGCCTGTGCTGGCTTAGTTTGCCTACATCCGTTCTTACTAAATGGCCTGCCACTTATCACATCCTGCTTCTCACAAATCTTCCCACGGTATGGAAGGAATTGTGCATGCATGCTAGTATCATAATCATTAAACTTGATTGAAGTGACAATTCTCTTATACTGATTTTGACCATGCGTTAGTTATCACTATGGTAATTTTTTAATAGTATTACAGCATACTCTTATTACAATCAAAGAACAAGTGTAATCAGTTGTAAGAATGGGATGAAAGTCACAACCACTAGATCCAAGATTGAATTCAAGTTTGAATCAGACACTTGTAAAAAATACAATTAATCAGATTAGGCTTTGAACAACAAAGTAAAAGGTAACTTCTTTTATAGTACAGTATCCAGTTCTCTGGACTGCTCAAAGCGCTTTACACCTTACTCCCTGGCAGACCTATTCAATCCAACACCATCTCGAGTACTCAACTTCTCTGGAAAGCATTCACCATGCCACAATTACTGTGCTAGGACTGTTTAAATGTTTGTACACAAATAGACACCACTGTTTATATCCAGGTACTCATTCATACACATACCACTAATAATTCAAGATAATATTTTCTTTACAGTAAACCTCGCTTAAGTTGGATTCGCGTAAGTCAGATCTTCGCTCAAGTCTGACAGAATTCCGAGGAACGGTTGATTTGTAATGTATTTCCCATAAAAATCAGCTGCGTCGTTCAGAAACATATGGGACAAGCTCCACGAGGTGCAGGAAGATGATGTATGTACGACGGAAAACTTTGTTGGTGTGGACGAGACAGCAGATTCTTCGGCTACTCTAAATAACGAGCAGATCATTGAAACCATACAACACCACGATGCAGAGGTTTACTGAGCGATGATGAGGACAACTAAGACTCTCAGTGTCTGAAGATAACATATCAAAACTCAGTGACAAACATGCTGCTTTACGGATGCTAAGACACTATGGTTACACACTCAGCAACAGTGAGATTGAAGAGTTGACTGAGAAGTGTGAGGTCATTCTCATGAGACAGTCGCAACAAAGGCTTACACAGAGCAAGATAATAATTATTAAGCTATAACGTTAGAGATGCGTGCCAAAATGAAGCACAAAACTGTTCTAATAGTGCAAAGTTGTGTGTTGCTTGTGGACATCAATGTAGAATTACCACAGTATCCAGTCATTTTCAAGTGTTATCCACAGGTACCTAAGGGTTTTCAAAAGGCTGCGTTTGGTGTTAGCGTTGGGATATATCATCTTCGAATTGTGTTTGCAGTTTCTGGAGAAGATGCAGCTACTGTACCACAGCAAGGCTAAGGAACAAGGGATCTTCATCATTGGAACCTGTGGATATGACAGCATTCCTGCAGAGATGGGCTTCATCTACACAAAGGAACAGTTCAATGGTTGGTTCACTTCAAACTCTTGTTGTTAGCTCAATTTTGACGTTAAATTGAACTAATATCTGCATTTATGGTAAAAGACTAACCAGTAAGAAACTGTGAAATTTAGAGTCTTTAACGATGTAGAAAAACCCTTGACTGGAAATCAGTGACAACTGAAATTAAGGCAAAGTGGAATGTATTTACTTGTTCATTCTAAATATGTTACTTATGCATGGATGCGTGCACACACGTTCAACAACCAGTACATTTTAATGACAGACAGGGCAACTGTAAGTTGATATGATTGTACCCACTTCATATCATGAGATACAAAAGTCGAATATGCTCAATGTTATCTAGCAATGTTTGTTGGCGCTTGAGTAGCTGATTGTCTGTAGTTTATTGCTATCATACGTAGAATGCTTTCTTGAATGCCGTCTTTCAGGTCAGCTGTGTTACGTGGAAAATTACGCTGCCTTCAAGAATGGCCCAAATGTAAGTGAACAGGGAGTTGTGCAGGGAGTTGTAGTGAGTAAGTGGGAATGAGAACAGAGGGAAGAATGTGCAGGGAGTTGTAGTGAGTAAGTGGGAATGAGAACAGAGGGAAGAATGGGCATGGAGTTGTAGTGAGTAAGTGGGAATGAGAACAGAGGGAAGAACGGGCAGGGAGTGGTAGTGAATAAGTGGGAATGAGAACAGAGGGAAGAACGGGCAGGGAGTTGTAGTGAGTAAGTGGGAATGAGAACAGAGGGAAGAACGGGCAGGGAGTTGTAGTGAGTAAGTGGGAATGAGAACAGAGGGAAGAATGGGCAAGGAGTTGTAGTGAGTAAGTGGGAATGAGAACAGAGGGAAGAATGAGCAGGGAGTTGTAGTGAGTAAGTGGGAATGAGAACAAAGGGAAGAATGGGCAGGGAGTTGTAGTGAGTAAGTGGGAATGAGAACAGAGGGAAGAATGGGCAGGGAGTTGTAGTGAGAAAGTGGGAATGAGAACAGAGGGAAGAATGGGCAGGGAATTGTAGTGAACAAGTGGGAATGAGAACAGAGGGAAGAATGGGCAGGGAGTTGTAGTGAATAAGTGGGAATGAAAACAGAGGGAAGAATGGGCAGGGAATTGTAGTGAGTAAATGGGAATGAGAACAGAGGGAAGAATGGGCAGGGAATTTAAGTAAGTGGGAATGAGAACAGAGGGAAGAATGGGCAGGGAATTGTACTGAGAAAGTGGGAATGAGAACAGAGGGAAGAATGGGCAGGGAATAGTAGTGAGTAAGTGGGAATGAGAGCAGCAGGAAGAATGGGCAGGGAATTGTAGTGAGTGAGTGGGAATGAGAACAGAGGGAAGAATGGACAGGGAGTTGTAGTGAGTGAGTGGGAATGAGAACAGAGGGAAGAATGGACAGGGAGTTGTAGTGAGTGAGTGGGAATGATAACAGAGGGAAGAATGGGCAGGGAGTTGTAGTGAGTGAGTGGGAATGAGAACAGAGGGAAGAACGGGCAGGGAGTTGCAGTGAGTAAGTGGGAATGAGAACAGAGGGAAGAACAGGCAGGGAGTTGTACTGAGTAAGTGGGAATGAGAACAGGTAAGAATGGGCAGGGAGTTGTAGTGTGTGAATGGGTCAACAACATATTTTCAACACTTTACATTTGTTTTCACTGTCAGGGCGCAGTCGTTAACAGTGGCACATGGCGTTCAGTTGTTCACAGTTTTGCCTTTTTGGGTGAACGAAAAAGACTGCGCAGTTCGATGCCTGTGATCACTTTGCCAAAGCCAAAACACCCTGCCCCTAAACGGTATGTGCATCTTATAAGGTAACAAACATACACCAATTAAGTATCACCATATTAGATACTTCCATACTGGTGTAATTATATGTGGATAGTGACTTGCCTGTGGTTTCTGTGGTGAAGACATACCCTAACACTGCCCACTCTCCAGGGACTAATGCAGGATAATATTTGTGCCCATCATTACAGTGCCATGCATCATGTGCCCGTCATGACAGTGCCATGCATCAATGTGCCCGTCATGACAGTGCCATGCATCATGTGCCCAGAATCCAGACCCACCTCGATTTCGCCGTTATAACAAGTTAGTTTTGCCTAACTTTGATACCTCCGAGCGTTACTTCCATCATTCAACATCATCCCAGGCATGTTTATATTACGAAAATATTACCGCATGTTACCGCGTCGCGTTCGTAAAACTAGTGATATAGCGGCGTATGTTGATGCAAACCGGGGCATTTTATTTATGCCTCAAAAGTGCGCTAAGATGCAATATTCTTCAAAGTTCATTTCTTGTTCCTAAGCCATAAAGTAGTTGAATTAATCTCAGGTTTTGAAAACTCATTTTATTCTAATTCTTTATTCAGCAAATTACACATAAGACAATCAACTACAGTGTTTAAATACCAATAATACGTAAAAAAATCACAACATTGTTATTCAATATACTGATTGTGAATGCAGTGTCTTGCACAATATATTTATTACACGGCCTGTCCATCTCTTGGCAACTGCTTTAATAAATAGATATCTATTTGAAATGGTCAGTTTACAAAAGGGTCAAATAAAATATTTCAATCATGGTCGTGGTCAATTTTTGAGTGTTAGCTTGATGTGAAGTCAGCTTCCTGGAGATTTTGATTGAGTTATTAAACTAAGGTTGTCTGTTGTGTTATCTGGACTCGGCCCAGGTGATAATTATTAACAGACAGTTTGCTGAATTGGTTGTCTTAAATGTGGGAACATTGCGACTGCGCTGAACCAATTGCCAATAGAGTTGCTTATAATGTGAACATTTTGTTTATGTTTTGTGGAAGTAAAATTCAAATTGCGAAAACAGTATTGGGCTTACTAAACACAATTTGGTGGGCAGTATACCTTAAACACGGTTATGTGGTGTAATATTAAGAACATTATATTACTTAATATATTACAACGAGGAACAGACAATCTCCTTTTATGACTGTGCCAAACCCATTTGACTGTATCATAGCTGTAGATAAAATATACCATCGAATGTATTGTATCATAGTTTTCTATAATACACCATCCTCATCAGGTACAATTATAGGCAATTGTAGCAGTCTTGTGCCAGCAGTTGTCCTCATTAGGTCTTGTCTGTTTTAGGCCCCTCATCTTCTACAGCAAGGATGTCAACAGTTGGTGTGTCCCCTTTATTGGCTGTGACAAGTCCGTGGTCTACCGCACACTGAGAGACAACTATGTGAACAAACAAGAACAACCCGTGAGTCGACATGTCGATGTACAGATCTGGCAGATGCACACTCTTTTTGTTACTGTACCATGTTAACAGATTGTACATGAAGTCCAGTTTTTATAAGTCACAGTCTCGCTTGTGTACTTGAAGTTAATACGATTGTGGATCAGATAAGTGTGACGTGCTGCGACGGTTCGGACCATAGGGTATATTTCATAAAACGGAGGAAATGCCAAAATGCATTTTATTTCATAAAACGGAGGAAATGCCATAATGCATTCGCGTGATTGGAAGTATTGATTTTCATTGTTTTTCATTTTTAGAAACAAACAATTTACTGTCAGTTTTTGTAATGCAGTTTGAGATTGTTCTTTGAAGCATGTTTTAGGTTGAATGGGGTGTGGTTGGAAACGTATACTGTTAACCGTCTATCTCAAAACTTTAATTCTTCGGGTGAATAAATTCAGCCACCCATTACTTTGCAACAAACTGACTTCCGTGGATGACACTGGTACTGAAATGTTGCCCTTCAACTACATACCGCCAAAATGTACCCTAAGGTCTGAACTGTCACAACCTGCCACAAATGTTTAATGTATTATTTTTTTTTTTTTGAAAATATATGTAAATATGTAGCTCTGCTAAATGTGAAGAAAGGACAGGCAGCAAGAACAAGTGGACATTGAAGCGTGTGTTGAACTACTGATGGCTGCATGTTTTCTGATGTGCAATGGTGTTATCAGCTCAGTTGATTGCTATTTTATTTTGTGTTAACATTCCGTGTGTGTGTGTGTGTGTGTGTGTGTGTGTGTGTGTGTGTGTGTGTGTGTGTGTGTGTGCGTGTGTGTGTTATTTATAACTAAAAAGGCCTTCTGTTCTCTTTTTCTTTTAAGAACTGTACTGTGTATAGACATACATATGTGAAGATTGATGCGTACTTTTGTGTGTGCATTTTTCATTGTGTTACATGTTTGTGTTCATGGATGTCGATGTATTTGTTTCTGTCTGTCCTCTTGTTGTTTGTAGGTGGACTACAATGTATTTCTGTGGTCATAACCATGGTTCTGTCATTTGTAGGTGGACTTCAATGCATTGCTGTGGTCATAACTATGGGTGTGTTGTTTGTAGGTGGTCATAACCATGGTTTTGTTGTTTGTAGATGACCTTCATTGCATTGCTGTGGTCATAACCATGGGTGTGTTGTTTGTAGGTGGTCATAACCATGGTTCTGTTGTTTGTAGATGGCTTCCAATGCGTTCCTTGGTGTGTTGTTTGTAGGAAATCATAGCCATGTGTTGTTGTTTGTAGATGGCCTTCAATGCATTGCTGATGTCATAACCATGGGTGTGTTGTTTGTAGGAGGCCATAACCATGGCTGTGTTGTTTGTAGGAGGTCACAACCATGGGTATGTTGTTTGTAGGCGGTCATAACCATGTGTTGTTGTTTATAGGTGGGCTTCAATGCGTTCTTTTGCATCCAGTCACTGTTCTTCCTGGTGGCGGCGCTGCCCATGGTCGTGTCGTTGGCTGTACTCAGTTCCTTCAGCCTGGGTCGCAGTCTCCTCATCAAGTACCCTCGCTTCTTCTCCTGCGGCATGTTCTCAGACAGCGGTCCAACCCGAGACCAGGTGGCGGGGAGCTCCTTCACCCACACCCTGGTTGGGTACGGTCACGAGGAAGGGGAGGAGGGTGATAACAAAGACCCCCCGAAGAAGAAGATCGTCACGAGAGTATCGGGGCCCGATGCTGGATACATCACTACACCAATATGCATGGTGCAGGCAGCGTACGTCGTGCTGAATGAAAGGGAGAAGATGCCATCAAAGTGGGTGTACATGAAAACTTCTAAGTGCTGGTCAAATAAGTTCGCAAAGTCAAAAAAGTGGTGTGTTTAAAGACTAAGTGAAAGGAACCTTTTTTATTCCCAATCTGAATTAAATATACTCTAAAAATAATGTCCTGCTAATTTTGTAGTTCACCATGTCTCCCGGTGAAACACCTGCTCAAAGACACTAATAATGATACATATATATGTATAAATAAAATTTAAACGAACTCAAGATTAAAATAAAACAATTAGCAAAAGAGTAGCAGAAATAAGATAAATAAAATGTAAATTATGTAAACCCAAGCAAATATAATGTCGGTTTTATATATATATATGTGTGTGTGTGTGTATATATATAATCTGCTGTCAGAAATGACCATAAGTCGCGAATCGCTATCAGAGCTACATGTCTTCAAAGTTCTCTATTCGTAATTTGACCTACATTTTCATTTCTTGTATTGTACTGTTTTACCAAATCGATGCCGCTCTTTTTAATGAGCTTTGTTTTGAGCCGATCAGGATGCTCCTTATATTAGTAATCAACTAAATAGTGCGTTGACGAGGTAGTTTGCACTGATCTATATAGGTCATGCTGCACTGGCCTATGACCTGACATGTCATGCTGCAGAAAATGGTGGACCTCAGCGATTTTGGAATTAGCAGTGGTGATGACCGAAATGAGCTCAACTGTGTGTTCAATGAGTATTTCAATGCAGCGAGCAGTGGGGAAAGTGAGAGTGAAAGCAATGGTGAAGGTGATGAGGGTGGCAATTTTGCAATTTTGAAATGGCACCGAAGCATCTGATCCAGGACTGCCAATTGGCGCCTGTGGCCCTGCTATGCCTGCACCCGTGGCTACAACAGGTACGATGCTGCACACAGCAAATTGTAAGTGTCCGGCCGGTATGTGCGTGAATTTGTTTGACGAGGCATCAATCATGCTGGCGAGGTCGTTGAATGCAAGGCTCAAGAAGGTACGGTTATTTCATCTCCTCTTGGGGAAGATTTCAAAGGTTATTAGTCGTGGCAGCATGGCTGTGAGTAGGCCCCATAAAGAACAGAGAATGAGGACATGATGAAAAAATTATAAATCAAATAATAATTACGTTCAGGTAATTATTATTTGTTTTATTCAAGGAGACAAAGAATGACAGGAAGAACAAGAGGAAGAAGGAGATGTAGGATGAGAGGAAGAACAACAAGAAGAACGAGAAGGAGAGAAAGAACAAGAGGTAGAATGAGAGGGAGAACGAGAGGAATATGGGAGGAAATAGGAAGAAGGATATGTAGGACGAGAGGAAGAATGAGAGGAAGAACGAGAGGAAGTACGAGACGAATATCAAGAGGAAGAATGAGAGGGAGAACGAGAGGAAGATGGATAGGTAGAATGAGAGAGGAAGGAGAGGGGAACGAGAGGAATGAATGAGAGGAGGAATGAGAGGAAGGAAAGGGCAAACGAGATGGAGAAGGAGAGCGAAAAGGAGAGAAAGATGGAGAGGGAAAAGGACAGGAAGAACAAGAGGAAGAAGGAGAGGAATGAACGAGAGGTGGAACAAGAGGAAGAAGGAGAGGTGGAACAAGAGGAAAGTGGACACGAAGGAGAGGAAAAACAAGAGGAAGAACCCATTTTCCAACCACTGGACTTCCTTGAATAAAGCTTATTTCATACAATTGCTTTTGACACAATTTCATGTTCCTTTAAACAAAACACTTCCACTGGTTGGTTTAAATGGTTGCTAAGTCCTTCTTAGTGTAAACACAAACATCTCATTGAAAAGTTAAAATCATGATTATTATCTCAGTAAGGCTATAACAAAATGTCTACGTAGAGCCTTCAGAGAAATTGAGACTGAATGACAGACTTGGTATCGATTGAAAGCGCTTTCATTGATGCATCTGATGAACACATCAACTCAAAACTGTCAAATCTGACTTACGGTCTGTTCTGACAGCAGTTGATACGCACGCACACATGCACGCATGCACACACACACACACCAAACATACAAGAATAAATTAAATGAGTTAACATGTTAAAAACAAAAAATATATAAGGTCCTAAAATTAATATAATAAATAGAAGACCTATGCATAAAATGCATCATAACACAATGTTAACACGCTGGTACATCAGTTGTTGACTTCACGCTGTATTTGTGTTTCAGAGGTGGGGTGTTAACCCCAGGGGCAGCGTTTGCTGACACCAGCCTTCTGGAACGTCTTCAGCAACAGAACATCACATTTTCCGTGCTGGAGCAGGAATGAAGATTGTGATCTGGGAACTTCCAAGCTAAGACCTTGAAAAGGTCTTTAAATTGTTATTAAAAAATCCACATTTTATTTGACAAAACAAAACTGGTGCATTTAATCAAATGATAGTTCCGTCACTGATTAAATAAATAGCTCCTAAATGATGTTCAAATGATAATTCGATGTTATACGTATTGGTCGTGAAGTTTTAGATCCGAGCCCTAAGCTGCACTCACCCTGTGTAATGTGTTGCTTGTTTTGTTGACATTGTAGCTTTGCTGTGTTAGTTCAATGACATTATGTAATGATGGTGTAACATTGTTATTATAAATTTTTTATGTGCATGTTTTATTAATGCTGTTGCTCGATTTGAAGAATTACTGACATGTTCATGTTGTTTCTGTTAACGTTGTTTCACTGGTGGTTCAGAGGTTATCAGGCAGATTTCTGGTAGTGTGCTGGGAAGACACACTGTATAATATTGAAACCTTCGCACAGGGCTGAAATGGCGCTTCTCCAACACCTCTAACAGGCTTCTTTCTTCACCACTTTCAAAGTTGTTCCATGCTTCGTCATATCCTCATTTATAACAATTTTAAATCGTTTATTAGCCTATATCATACCTATTCCGATTGAGTGATGCCGTCTATCATTGGAAATCTGTCTAACACCAAAAGTAGTTGTGATTCACCTACTGTAATCTTGTCGTTCGATTGTATATGTAATATGCGAATAACACAAGAAAACGTGTACTTTATCATAATTTGTTTCATTTGAAACTAATCAGTATGAAAACTGGATATAGTCATCTAAAATATGTATTGCATTATGGGAAATCCATAATGATCACATGTGAAAGGACTGCCGTTATTTGCCAGCTGTTAAGAAAAACAGTCACAAGATTGTACAATGTCATCTTCTGTGTCACTTGGATTTATCCATGATGTAACGTTATCCAGTTATCTTTTAGGTATTCCAGTTACAAGTGTATGTTTGCAACTGATTTAATAAAAAACAGCATGACTCTGGAAACAATTTGAGTTGAAGGAATTTTATAAAGTATCATGAGTATTGAAATATCTCCGACTCGCCACCTCATATTTATTCATCTGTCTAACCAGAACAGTGGAGCAGTTTTATCTTAATGTGTGGCACTCTTCAGAGAGCTTAAATAATTTGACAACATAGTCATGTTCCAGGCATCACAGAGTAGATATTCAAAAACATATCGACTGTTCCTCGAGATGACCTAAACCACACTGTTTCGGGGAGAATCTCTTCGGTCAGCAGGAGTGATTCAGGAGTTCGCGGACAAGTGCTCTCCACCGATATATAACAAGAAAGTGTCTCGGTAGTTCACGCAGTATGATTCATCTCCCGCTTTTGCAGATGGTTACGATGTCAGAACTTGATGATTTGATTCAATTTATGTTGAATTCCATTCGATCCGAGTTGGTGTGATGTCCAGAGATGCTTTCTCTGGGTGCTGTGGGGTGGGTGGACATGACACGGAGTCGTCAGATACCGCAGATTCACAGTTCATGAGCTGCTCAAAGTGCTCCTTTTGTCGTGCTAGATGACAATGTCACCTTTCGGGAGGGCCTGTCTTGAGGCCAGATACAAACCGTGGATCGCTGTGGTTTTCTCTTTCCACCACTTGTTTATGATGTCTTCTAATGTCGACAGAATTGTTGTTGGCGTTACTGCCATGCTGCTTAAAGGCAACCGAATTCGCACCCCGTTAGGTGGGGCTTCCGGTGTACCGTGTCCGTTCCCAGCACAGTCGTACGCTTACGTACACAACATGGTGTCAGAAGTGGCTAACGAATTTAGTAGTCTGCCACATTCGGCTAGGTGAGGACCCAATCGTCCTGGTTTTGAAGAATTTCGAGCAATTTGTCAGATTCCGACGCTATGCTCGAAAATTTCAATTGTATGGCAAGCCAAATATGACATAAACGGAAAAAAATTCAACCAGTGATTTATTGCAACTGTAGCGCAAGCCAAACTGTGACTGAACGAGAATAAATACAAACATTACACACTCTGAAAGACCAGAGTTGAAACTAGGAGGGAACATAGTTGAGAATTTCAAGAATGTGTTAAGTCCGCTTTAATGACTTGTATTCAGGCGAATTAGACTTTGTAAAAAATCCATCACTCCCAGATCAGACTGAGGCTCATTTCATGAAACCCCAGCTGGAGATATCTGCATTGAGGTCAGCAATGCCTGAAGAGGCTCTGTCAGTAATCCGATACACAATTGAACCGCAAATAGCCCCGGTAGACAAACTAAAGCCTTGGATATGGATGGAGCGTCTACGCCACCACTAGCTGGCTCAGTTGACAGTACCGTGTTATTATATCGATTCTTTCTCTGGAATATACGCCAGAATGCACAGGACACTATACAAGACTGGGAATTGAAATTACGCCAAGCAGGGAGTCTGTGTAAATAGGATGCTATGGCAGATGAACTAAGCAAGGACGAATTCATATTCGGGCTGCTAAACTAGGGCTATAAGGACCGACCTTCTGAAAGCCCACAAGAAAGTTGATGGGTTAAAAAAAACTCGGACGTTGCCGAAGCAAAAACCCATTAATCATGCAGCCATTCAGGGCAACAAACTCATTTTCGACATCTCCAGAAACTCCAGTCACCGACGCATAAGTCTGAAACGAGAAGCCGGTACATGTCACTGGTGTGGGGACAAAAGAGGCCCTGGAAATCCTGTCCAGCTAATGATGTGAAATGTGGGGGCAACGACCACTTTGCCACTGTTTGCCTGGACTGTTCAACCAAATCACAGCAGCAGAACCAGTGTTTCCCAGCCAGAGACCGTGGTCGTGGAAATAGATGCCAACAGCACTGGACAGGTTACAACGCAACATCTCAGCGGGGTTTTGGCAGATTTCAAGAGAAAACTGTCCCCATTCAAGATGTACGCCAACTTGATCTCGGAGCTCAATGTGACGATTCACGTCAAATGAATGCTCCTGATGTGTTATGTTGTCTATATATTAAATAGTACTACTTATGTATAGAATCAACATATTGACGTAACGAGCCTTGTGATATTGAAGACGAGAATTTATTCCAAGACGGAGGATTCCTGTGTTGGCGCCACTGCGCATGCACCAAGTATGGACGTTGTATGGAGAGCCAAAGTGGTATGAATCACAACATCTCCCTTCGTTAAATAATAAACAAAAAGTCTTGTAACAATAACTATTAATTAGGGTTCATTCGATATGCAAGTGTGCGGTAATATGGCTGTAATTTTAGGTCCAATCTATTTGGCGGCTTGATCATTCGACTGGATCGCCTTGTCTCAACACGTGTGGCTGGCTGTCACTGGTGATTCGGGTTGCAGGATCGCACTGGGATGTACAGCCACTTGATCATCTTCGACGCCGTCATCTACATCATCGTTCGAGGCTTGTTCTTTCCATGTTTCTTGTGTGTTACGCAAGTGTCGCCGATTGCGTCTGTATGCAGCGTCTTGTTCTGTCAGGATGTTGTACGATCTGGGCGATCTCGCCTTACTGGTGACCTTGGCCAGGTCCCACGTTTTCCGAGTCGGATTCAGCATTCGCACAGTCTGTTGTGGGGATAGAGGTGCGAGTTCCGTCGCCGTGCGGTCATGGTATGCCTTATATCCATCTTGTCGTTGTTGGAGATATGCATTTACATCTCCATTCGAGCGTGATGAGACTGTAGGTAGATTTGACTTGTATCGTCTACCATTAAGAAGTTCGCACGGGGATGGCAGGTTGTGGTCGATTGGGGTTGTCCTGAGGCACAACATCGCCAAATGAGGGTCACTGCCGCTTTCCTTCGCCTTTGTGAACAGTTTTTTGACTGTTTGAACTGTCCGTTCTATGAACCCATTCGACTGTGGATACAATGGTGAGCTTGTGAGGTGCTCAAACCCGTATCTCGCACTAAAGACCCGGAACTCTTCAGAGCTGTATTGCGTACCGTTGTCAGAAATCAGTCTTTCCGGAATTCCATGCTCGTCGAAGATTCCTTTAAGTTGATTGATGACAGTGTTAGAGCTGATGTTGCTCAGTTTTCGTATGCTCGGGAACTTGCTGTAGCAGTCGGCGATTAGCAGATACTCTGTACCGTTCCAATGGAATAGATCGGTAGCCAGAGTGTGCCAGGCGTGTTTTGGCACGTCGTGTGGGATCAGTGTCTCTTTCGTGTTGGCAACTTGATGTTGCTGGCATGGTGCACACGACTGGACCATTTCGTCAATGTCATGATTGATTCCACACCAGAAGACCGCTGTCTTTGCGCGAAGCTTGCATTTTTCGGCATCTTGGTGTGCGTAATGGATCTGTTCTAGTGCGGCGGCGTGTAGAGACCTTGGTAAGACAATGCGTTGACCTTTCAGCACCAGCCCGTCTTCAACACTCAACAAATTCCAGAAGGGCATCAGGTGCGCCAGGCAATGAGCTCTGTTCTCTGGCCAACCGAGTGATATGATTTCACGCAGCGCATGTAAGGTGTTGTCTTTCGTTGTTTCCTCGCGAATTTCCACGATTCGAGTTGGGCTCGCGTTCAGATGCATGTGTACTTCGTGCACAGATAGGTCGAGACCTTGGATAGGTCCTGTGTTACATGGGTTTACCATGGAGAGTGCATCTGCTAGTTTGACATCACTACCAGGAACGTACTTGATGTTCACGTCGTACTACTGTATGCGGAGTAGCATACGTGCCAACCTGGGCGGGGCAGCGATCAGATGTTTGCTGTAGATAGACTCCAGCGGTTTGTGGTCTGTGTGCACTTGCACGTGCCGTCCATAGACGTATTGGTGGAACCGCTCAAGTCCAAACACGATGCCCAGCATTTCGCGCTCAATGTTGGAGTAGCGACTTTCTGTTTCGGTGAGCGACTTGCTGGCGAATGCAATGGGGCCATTGTCTTGCAGCAGTGCAGCACCGAGTCCCCTCTGTGAAGCATCCGCTTGAATGATGAGCGGCTTAGTACTGTTATAGTATCGGAGCACCTCACTGGAAGATATAGTCTTCTTCATGTCAGAAAACGCAGCATCGTGTTCTGGTCCCCAGTGGTAGGGAACGTCCGTCTTGCACAAATCTCTGAGTGGCGCCGACAGTGCAGCTAGATGTGGGGTAAATCTTCCCTGATAGTTCGCCAATCCGAGAAAGGTCTGTAGTTCCTTGACATCTGTCGGTGCTGGCATGTTGCATATCGCGGTCACCTTCTCTGGGTCTGGTTCGATGCCCTCTGCACCAATGATGTTTCCAAAGAACGGAAAGCGTTTGCACCGGACGACCATCTTCTTCTCATTGAAACGTAAATCGGTGGCTCTTGCTCGTTCCAGTACTGCTGTCAGATTCGCATCGTGATCGCTGCCATCTGACTTGTAGCCCACAACGACGATGTCATCCGATATGCCGGTAACTCCGGGTATGTCGCAGAACGTTTCGTCAACCTTTTTTGGAATACATCTTGGATCGCAATTCAGCCCGAATGACAACCTCATGAATCTGTGTTGAAGGTTGTGTGGTAGGAGCTTTCTTCGTCCAGCTTGATGTTCCAGTACCCACTCCGGGCGTCGAGGATAGTGAAGAACTGTGCCCCATTGAGCTTCGGGAGCACATCGTCGAGCGTTGGTGTGAAGTGGTGTGGTCTTTTTATTGCCTTGTTCAGGTCCTTTGGGTCCAAGCATAATCGAAGCTTTCCGTTTGGCTTGGTAACACATACACACGAGTTCACCCAGTCTGTTGGGCGGTTAACTTTGGCTATGATGCCCAGTTGGATAAGTGTATCAAGTTCCTCTTTCAGGGGTTCGCGTAGTGCTACTGGCACACGGCGTGAAGAGTGCACTACTGGCGGCACAGTTGGGTCGAGTGTGACGTGATATTCCCCTTCGAAACACCCAATTCCATCGAACACATCTGCGTAGTCGTTCAGTATTCGTGCTTTTGCCGCTTCATCCCCTTTCGGTCGAGTAGTGCAGGCGGGCACAGGTGCTGTGGTGTCTGTGTGTCGTTCGTAGTCGTTCAGTACTCGTGCTTTTGCCGCTTCATCCCCTTTCGGCCGAGTAGTGCAGGCGGGCACACGTGCTGTGGTGTCTGTATGTCGTTCCGCAGAAGGACCGATGTTCATGGCGTAGTTTAATGTTACTAGCTTCAGAGCTCTGCATGTCGGAAGACCAATGATAGTAGGTCCACTTGATTTCACAACATAAAACGTGCTTACTACTGATTCGTCTCGATGTGTAACTTGAAGCTTGCATGTGCCATAGTGTGTAACCGTATGTCCTCCGTATACAGTGATCCGCATGTTAGATGGATGCAGATTCGTGGGAATGCCATCTTGCGTTACGTTGCAGCGTGGAGACATTGTCTTGTAAGTGGTGCGTGGTATGACGTTTCCTTCGGCACCTGTGTCGAGCTTGCAAGTGAGCTGATTTGTGCACTGCGGAGACTGAACTGTCAATTGCACTAGAGCCTGCGTACTTTCAGTGTTCCCAGCTTTCCCCAGTGTGTTTATTTCAAGCTTGTCGAAGTACAGTTCACTCTGGTTGTCACTGCCCTTCGTGTTTTCGAGGGTGTGTAAGCCTTGCTTTTTTGCCATTGCCGGACGGGTCGGCCTTCGTGCTCTGGCGTCTTTGGCACTGCCAATGCACATCTTTATGCAATGGTTTGCCTTGCCACAGCCACGGCACGTAGACCCGTATGCGGGACATTCTTCGAGGGCGTTTGTATAAAACCGCCCGCATTGTCTTCCACAATGACCACAGTGACTGCTGTCGTACTGTTGTACTGTGCGCCCTGGGTTTTGCTTAGACCTCCCATCCTGTGTTGTGCTGTAGTTGGCTGCACTCTGCCATGGTTTGCGTTGTGCCTGTGGCCTACGGTTGCTCATTGCATGAATGTTCGATTCGGCTCTAAGATTTTGTAGTTGCTGTTTTGTAGCTTCTTCCGTTCTGGCTATGTCAATGGCTTCGTCTAATGATAATGTTTCGTCTCGTTGGATGAGTTTTGACTGTACACGCTCCGAGTTAGTGCCAAATATGAGAGTGTCCAGCATGTGTTCATTGGTATCTGCATATTTGCATTCTCGTGCCAAAATGCGTACTGTTTTCATAAATGCATCAACACTTTCCCCATTTTCTTGTTTGATTGATTTCAATTTGAATCTAGCAATTCTGAAGTTGCTTTTTGGGGCCACATATTTTTCGTACCGGTCCCAATACACCGATAGTGTGTTTGACTCGGTGTCAGATAGGTCCCATGTGCTAGAAATTTCAATGCCTTCCTCCCCAGACTATAGAAGTAGGTATTTCACTTTCACAGTTTCAGTTTTTTCAACAAGGGGACCTTCAAACATGAGTTGGCACATGGTCTTGAATTTTTTTAATACCTGTGGTACATCTGTCGACGCCCAGTCCATTGTTGGTGCGGACAATCCAGCCATTTCCGCCATGATGTCGGTACGTTGTATGCTTAGCCGTAGGCTTGAATCGTATCTTTATTTATTTTAATGTTCAATGACAATGACCATATTATGGTCTCATAAAGAATGAAATTTCTCCTACCTTGTCTGCTGGCGTTGGCATATAGGGTTTACGTTACCGCACGACGCTGGTGATTGCATTCGGATTTCAATGACAATGTTTATACATTGTCTTCGCTTCTGTCAGTTTGGCGTTCGGTCTTGACTGTTGTCGACTTGAGTTGAGTCGCTGCGCTACCATTCAATCAACATATTGACGTAACGAGCCTTGTGAAATTGAAGACGAGAATTTATTCCAATATGGAGGATTCCTGTGTTGGCGCCACTGCGGACGCACCAAGTATGGGCGTTGTATGGAGAGCCAAAGTGGTATGAATCACAACAGCTTCAAACAGAGAAGATTATCAGTGTCATTCACTAGAGATGCAACAAGTACATGAAGTCGACCAAGGTGCAATGGGGAAAAGATACTTTGTGAATCTCCCATTGTCAACAACATTAGAGAGTTTCACTTACATGAAACTACAGGTTGACACAGCTGCAACGTGCAACGTTATCAAAGAGCTGGCGCTGCACGCCTTAAAGCCAAACATTGCAATGCATCACTCACCATATCTGTTATACCCCTATGGTGACGCAAAACCTATGAGACCACGTGGACAAGTAGTGCTCCTGTGCGAGAGGGAAGGCCGTTATGAAACCCTTCACTTCCAAGTCCTACCGAGTGCATTGGTGGGTGATAAGATTGCACTATTGTCCGGGGCAGATAGGAAAGGTTGGGTATCATCTGAATCAACTCCGAAGAAGTTTTCTCGATAAACTCAACTTGCCTTGTGACGGAGACTACTGTAACCATGTTGAGGAACTGCACATAACCACAACCAGCCATTGTAGGCCTCCACCATCACCATTTCGGAATACAATATACTTACCAACGTGTCGACAGTTACCCCCTGCAAGGCATTTACGCAAAGGGGATATACTACGAGAGTGCGGTGACAACTTCAATGGCATTGGCTGTATTGGGCCTCCAGTTCATTTCAAAGTGGAGGAAGCTATATATCCAATGCATAAGCCAGTCCATCGAGTACGTGTAACCAAACGAGTCACGGAGAAAGCTAATCTACAGAAATATGTAGAGGCAGGAATTATAACGACAGTGGAAGAGCTACACCTTGGTGCTCAAATGAACTGATCAGAGAAACGCCAAAGAAGTTCAGGATATGCATTGACCCCAGTCAAACAGTCAACAACGCCATCCTCCGACAGATATTCCAGATGCCTACCCTCAACGAGCAGTTACACAGGCTAGTCAGTGTCAAATGCTTCTCCTTAGTGGATATATGGGAGGTGTTTCTTCACTGCCCTCTGGACACCGAGTCGTCCATGACGATTACAATGCACACCTCTTTCGGCAGATACAGATAGCTAAGGCTACCGTTTGGGATTTCCAGCGCGCCAGAGGAATTCCAGCTCAGACTGTCCACTGCTCTTGAAGATATTGAGGGCATAATCAATGTTGCCGATGACATTTTGGTGTTTGGTTAGGGCATCACATATGAAGAAGCAAAGCGCGACCATGACAGACGCATCGTTACCTTCATCTACAAGAACATGAAGCTGAATCCCGACAAATTGAAATTCAACATGAAGGAACTGCTCTTCATGGGCCACGTTATCAGTGATGACGGCATGAGAACTGATCCTAACAAGGTGTCAGCGATGACGAAGATGCTTGTTCCATGCACCAAAGCCGAAGAGCAACGGTTCATTGGGATGTGCAACTACCTCTCAGCATATGCCCCAAACAGTGCTGTCGTCAAACCTCTTCGGATGCTCACACAAGATGGTTCAGACTTCATCTGGTCCACTACGCAACAAAACGCCTTTGACAAAGCAAGCAGGGCAAGGTAAAACATATCCTGTTCTCATGTTCTATGACCTCCACAAGCCAGTTGTTCTCCAGGTAGATGCAAGCGATGACGGTCTGGGTGGTGTGTTGCTCCAACCAAATGACGACGGCAACCTCCAACCTGTAGCGTTCACGTCGTGCAGTCTAAATCCTACAGAACGACGCTGCTCTCGGATAGAAAAGGAGCGTCTTGCCATTTGCAGCTGCTTTCATGAATTTGACCATTGGCTGTATTGCAAAACCGATGTACTTGTACGTACCGATCACCAGCCTCTATGTTACTAGGTAGCTCCCTTTGTGTAGCTGACATATTGTCAAGAACAGCGCTCTCCACTCCAATGGGATCCAAAGTCACACGTTTCGAAGTTTTCAGACTTCGATTGGAGATGGTTGGTCGACAACCCAACGAACGGCTGATGCCAGCCACAGAGTTACGTCTACGCAAAGAAACCCAGAATGACTCCATCGTGTCCAAGTTGGGTAATCTTATCACCCGAGGCTGACCTAGCGACAAGGCTCATCTTTATGCTGACCTACGTGCATGCTGGAGTTACCGAGACAAATTGTCACATAATGGCATGATATACAAGGGTCTGCAAGCATTTATTCTACAATCAATGCACACAGAGCTACTTCGCAGCATTCACTCCAATCACTGTGAAGCTGAATCAAACATACGCATGGCAAGAGAAGTTCTTTTCTGGCCTGGCAGTCGGCGCCCAAGGAACTGACGAAATCATTACCACTGCCTATATTACCATGGCAACTTGTCAGCCAGGACCTGTTCTCACTGCATGGCAAGAACTCCATGGTGACTGTCTGCCACTATTCGGACTGGGTCAAAACCGACTAACGGGAAAACACACTATCATCAACTGTGGTGAACGTGACAAGGTGCCATTTCACAATATTTGGTGTGCCTGAAGTTTGGCACACAGATAATGGGCGACATTTCACCAGCAAGGTGATTTAACAAGATTTAACAAGATTGCCATCCAGAGAATTAACTCTAGATGGCAGGTGGACAAGGAAGCCCTTTGGCTTATCGAGAGTCCAACCCTTTTATCTACTTATATCCAGCCCTTCTGAGGTATGTGTCGATTTTATTTTTAAACATATTCACACTACTAGCACCCACACAATCATCAGATAATCTGTTCCATTCATTCACAGTCCTTTGTGAAAATGAGAACTTTCTTACGTCTAATCTACACTGCTCCTTTACTAATGTAACTTCATGTCCTCTAGTCTTTCTATCTTTCTTAACTGAAAAAAACATATTTCTATCAATATTTTCATAACCATTCAATATTTTAAACACTTCTATCTGATCTCCTCTCAATCTCCTGGTCTCTAGTGTTGTTAAACCACATTCTTTTAGGCGCCTTTCATAACTAAGATCCCTCAGATTTGGTATCATTTTAGTCGCTCTCCTCTGTACTCTTTCTAGCATATCTATGTCCTTCTTGCGGTATGGCCTCCACGCTTGTATACAATATTCTAAATGAGGCCTAACTATTGTTTTGTACAGTGGTATTATTAGTTCCTTTTCTTTATATGCTATATTTCGCCTAATCAATCCAAGGATTTGATTTCCTTTTGAAGCTGCAATTCCACACTGCTCTGAAACCTTCATGTCAGCACTAATTGTCAGCCCTAAGTCTTTTTCTTTTACAGTAGTACTTAGTACAGTTCTCCCCATTGTATATTCTACATATTCGTTCCCATGTCCTGTGTGAAGGCATTTACATTTCCCAAAATTGAACAACATTTGCCACTTTTCAGACCATTTGATCAACCTGTCAAGATCATCTTGTAAATGCTGTCTATCTCCATCACTTTTAATCCTTCTAAACACTTTTGTATCATCTGCAAATTTCAACACCTTGCTAGATATGTCATCGTCCAAATCGTTTATATATATTAAGAATAATATAGGTCCCAGTACTGATCCCTGTGGAACCTCACTCAAAACTGATTTCCAGTTTGAAGCCTCCCCATCAACAACTACCCGTTGTCTTCTGTCAATCAGCCATTTTTCTATCCAGTTAATTATACCATTTCCTATGCCATGGGCCTTTAGTTTAAGCAGTAATCTTTGATGTGGCACTTTGTCAAAAGCTTTTTGAAAATCTAAGTAGATGATATCTACTGGTGATCCATCATCTACCCACTTAGTGATATCTTCCAAAAAACATAACATATTTGTTAAGCATGACCTCGCTTTTAGAAACCCATGTTGAGATGGGTTTATCAAGTTATGTTTAACAAGAAAATCCACCATGTGATCTTTAATTAGTCTTTCTAATAATTTACAAATCACCGATGTTAAACTAACTGGTCTATAATTATTTGACTTGTTTCTCAAACCTTTTTTAAATAACGGTATAATGTTTGCTTCTTTCCATTCTAAAAGAACCACTCCCTCTTCTAATGACAAGTTGAAAGCTGTTGCAAGCGGTATGCTAATTTGTTCTACAATTTCCAATAGTAGTTTGGGTGGAATACCATCCACTCCAGGTGATTTATTATCCTTCATAGCCCTAATTTTCTTAGCTACCATTTCTGGGGTTACAATTAACTGTCTTAAATAGTCTGATTCTGCCCCCTTGAACTTAGCCTCTGGTACTGGCAGTGAACTAGGGTCTTCTCTGGTAAACACTGAACTAAAATACTCGTTCAGGTCTTCTGCCATTAAGAATCATTCTGTTATTATATTTCCAGCACTATCTTCTAGAGGACCGACCTTATCCTGAACTTTCTGTTTGCTTCGAACATACGCATAAAAACTCTTGCTGTCATGTTTTATATTACAAGCTAATTTATGTTCATAGCTTCTCTTTGAATTTCTAATTTCAGCTGTAGCTTGGTTGAGTGCTTCTTTATAAATGTTGTAGTCTTCGTCATTTCCAGTACGTCTATATAACTTCCACATCATTTGTTTATACTTAATTTTTCTAATGCCTTCTTTCGATAAGTATTTCTTTCTGGTCCGTTTCCCTTGTTTTTTGAAGGGAACAAATTTATCTACGATGCACTGTATTTCATTCTTTAAGATATTCCAGCATTATGTTGCTGTCTTATTCTTCAGTGTGTTATTCCAGTCTATCTTTGCTAAATATTTCCTTATATCTTCCTTTGTGGTAATTTCTCCTGAACTGCTTTTTATTATTTCTTTCTGATTTTACTTTGATGGTAAAATGTATCTGGTTGTGATCACTACTTCCCAGAGGCTCACATAATTTAACATTGTCAACTAATTCATTCTGTGAGGACAAAACTAAGTCTAACACATTCTCTCCCCTGGTTGGTTCTAGCACATGTTGAGAAAGGAAACTATCTTGTACTAAAACTAAAAACTTGTGGTCTTCACTACCCATACTCTGTAGAGATTTCCATTTTATATGTCCATGGTTAAAATCCCCCATAATAACACAGTCCCGTTTGCTCACTTCCCTTATAGCGTTTTGTATTTTTTCATTCTCTTCTATGCTTATGTTTGGACTTCGATAAACTAATCCAACCGTTAACGTTGAGTTTCCTGTAACTATGTTACACCAAACAGCTTCTTCGCAATCTGCTTCTCTGTCTAATTTTATTTCATAAGCCTGGATAGATTCTTTAATATATAAAATAACTCCACCTCCCCTTCTTCCTATTCTATCTTTCCTAAACATTACATATCCTGTCAGTCCCAATTCGGCATCTGATATATCGGTGGTTGCCCATGATTCGGTTATACCTATTATGTGAGGGTCAATATCTTCTACCATAATGTTTAGTTCATTTCTTTTGTTTACTATACTCCTTGCATTTAAACAAATACATTTATACCCAGCTTCAGAACAGTTTTCCAGACTGTTCTTTGCTGAATTATTTTTGCTGTCTTTATCTATGCCTCCAGTTTCAGGCTTCTCTGTGAGTCCCCCCTGCGAATTTAGTTTAAATAGATGCAACCTGTCCCACTGTCAACAGATCGCAGCAGATTCTCTGAAAATACTGCTGCCCCCTTTCCACTTAGATGGAGGCCATCTCTCATGTACATACCTTCTCTCCCAACAAAGTACCCCCATAAATCTATGAATCCCACGCCCTCTTCCTCACACATCTGCTCAACTAGTGCGTTGATCGCCATCCTCTTACAGTTTCTATATCTTGCCCCCCTTCCTCCCATTACTGGCAAAATTCCTGAGAGAATAACCTGTTCCACTCTTGTCTTCTTTAGCTTCCTCACTAGATGTCTGTACGTCTGAACTATCCCAGTTGTTCCCTCCTTGTCTGCATTGTTTGTTCTTACGTGTACTAGTATAGACCCTCCCTTGCCATGCCCCAATACCTTCTCTACCCTTTCGGTCACATGCTCTATTCTAGCCCCCGGTAGACATACAACAACGTCCTTCCCCTCGCATATAGTCTTGTCTGTTTTTCTCAGAATTGAATCGCCCATAAACACTCTCTCTTTTCTCCTTGCCCCCTCAATAACTGCCTCGGAGTAGCTCCTCCGGTTTGCATATGTCTGGTTGTTGTCTTTTCCTCTTGCCGTCTTCTCTCCTGTCACATTCTCTTCCATTCCCTTCTTTCCTGTCGCGTTTTCTCTTGTCCCATTTCCTCCTGTCATCTTCTCTTCTAGCACATTTACTCTCACTCCCTTTCGTCCCTTCATCTTTCCTCCCATCACATTTTCTTCTCTCCTCTCCCGTCCCTTTTCCCCGACTACCTCCTTCACTACGGTCACTCTCTCCCCTGTCACCTTCACGCCTGTCATGTTTTCTGTTTTTTGCTGAACACTGTCTTCTTCCATCAGTGTTCTGCCTCACAGTCTTACAAACTGCTTCTGTGGTATCTACCTCTTCACCACCTGTATCGCTATCGCGTCTCTCCTCGTTCTCTACAGTCTGACTACCTGTTGATCTATCCCCACTGACCCGTTTTCTTTTCCTCTGCCGAACACTTTTCCTCTGTCCCTCTGTCTTTTCAATTTCTTGTTCCTTCACACCGGTCACCTTCCCTCCTCTCAGTCTCCTTTCTTCGGTCTCCGATTTGTGGCCCATTATCTGAACTTTGCACGAGACTATGGTTTCAAGCACACAACAAGCAATGAGCGAGCTGAGGCACCTGTGACAGTCTGTAAAGCCCAACTTCGTAAATCCGAGGATTGCGATAAAGCCATGCTGTTCTACAAGAACACACCGCCGACAGGACACATACTCACCAGCCCATGGCAGGATGTACTAAAACAGTACGACGCACTGAAACAATTGTCAAACGCGTGCTTAATATTTCAGAAGAGAATAAACCTGACTATCTTTCTCCATTATGTAACCTCAGCCTCGGCTGAGCAGACTGGAATGACAAGAAAACATATACCAGAAATGTTTTAATAAAATTGCTAAATTGACAACGCGTAAAAAGTAAATAGAGAAACATTCCCAGCATCTTATCAATGATACAACCTCAGCCCCGGCTGAGCAGACTGGAACGACAGAAGAAACACAGTAGCACATTTTTATCAACTGACTAAATTGTCAACATGTATGTGACTAACAGTTAAATCGAGAACCAATCTGAATACCCTTCTACAATCTATCACCCCTGCCCTCAGCCCCGGCTGAGCAGACTGGGACGACAGAAGAAATACAGTAGCACATTGTTATTAACTGGCTAAATTGTCAACGTGCGGCACAGGAAGAGTAAGGCAGTCAGAGCTACACAAGAAAGGAGTAATTATATGTAAACTTGTTTATTAAAATTATTAAATGACACATTTTAAAATGGAAACAAAGGATCCCATATGTCCCCAAATCAATCGTCTGTGTGTTTGCGCGTGTGGGTGTGTGCGTGTTTGTGTGTGTATGTGCGTACGTACGTGTCACAGTTCCACATTATCATCTATAGTAAGCTAACTATATATATATCGTCAGTTCTTCTGCTGGCGCTTGGGGATATGATACACATATTATATACAATATATTTCGATTATGCTTTTGTACCCCATGCATTCAAGTTTGTGTATTGCAACACAATATACTATATACTTATTTTATGTAAAACGATTTTTGAAAACAAAGACATTGAACATAATAGTCAACACCAAACACATACATACACGTTCATGGATTGCATGTAGGCGGGCGTATATATATAATAATGATGTACCGCAGGTAGACCATTACCCTGTTCCTATCAACATAGTTACAACTCACACACCCCAACCATGTTGCCCACATTAAAGTTTTCAGTATTGAGATTTGCCTAACTTTTTCACCCCTGACTATCCTACACACACGTAGTTCAACGTTCTAAATCAGACAATGCGGCGACAAGTTATAATTGTGTAATACACGGACTCACACAATGGAACGACAACATTAATTGGTGATGATGGTCCGATTAATGTTTCACCTGTACTTCTGCGTCACCAAGCCAAACCAAACATGACTACATGAACTCTAGAGTAAACAGTGTTCGACATCAGGCTACAAGAACTCAATATTAAACAATGTTCGTCATCAGGCTACAAGAACTCAAGATTAAACAATGTTCGACATCAGGCTACATGAACTCAAGAGTAAACACTGTGTGTCATCAGGCTACAAGAACTCGAGAGTAAACAATATGCGTCATCAGGCTGCAAGAATAAACAGTGTTCGTCATAAAAAGGCTACAAGAACTCAAGATTAAACAATGTTCGTCATCAGGCTACAAGAACTCACGAATAAACAGTGTTCGTCATCAAATTATAAGACCTCAAGACTTAAAATGTCTCCGATATCAGACTATAAGAGTTCTATCTAAAATAAACACGCAATGTTCATTACCAGGTAACATGACCAAAAGAGTAAACAGTGGTCATCACATTATAAGAGCTCTAGACTAAACGTCGTCACTATGGCGTATCGTGGCTCGCCAACAACGATGGAATGAATGACGGTATCTCCTTTCATTAGTGTTTCCCTCACACCCTTGCTGTCGGCACTGCGGTGGACGAAGGGCACGAGATTTTGTAACCTCACACACGGTATTTTCATATATGTTTTAATACTGTTAGCTGTCTCGTATTTGTGGCTGTATGGATGAGTCATGCAATAATGTAAATTGCTGTATGTTATCTGCAGTGTTGCAAAAGCATCAAATGGAGAATTCAAGAACAAATTCCCTAGCGGTCTGGGGTGCAAAGGAAATACGATCGACTTGGGGTAGACACAGTGCTTGAACTGCGACGAAATGTCGCCAACGTGTGTTGCATTTTCGTAAAAGAAACTGATGTCTACGTATGGCCAACTCCACGGGTATCGAGACTGCGGAGTCGACTGTGACGAGTAGAACTTGAGACGAGATCCGGCGAAGGCGACGGTGTAGCGAGGGGCTAGCGTATCGAGTGCTGCGTAGAGGGTGACCCGTTGTGTCACGTTCACAATGACGTCTATGTCGTCATCCCAAGGGATGATGCCGTGGTGTCGGTATGAACCTAGCAGTGTCCCGGCGTACAGGAAATACGTTATGTTCCGCGAGTTACACACATCAACCAGTTTCTCAACAATGTCGAATATGATTTGATTTTCCACCACGTCCATTGCCGTCAGCTGCCTCTTCGGCGCTGGTCGTGGCCAGAACCTCCGCCGACGCTTGCGCTTTAATGATACCAGTGTTTCAATTGGTTCTAAAAAATCGAAGTCCTGCACATGTCCTTGTATTCTGTGGTCGTCTAGGTGGTTGTATACGGTCAGGACTTGCCCCTCTGTTCCGCTGTTGAAGAGTGCGTTGTATATGGACATAGTGCCCACGAGAACAGACGACACTAACAGCAAGACCACGACTTTCTTCTTAACTTTGTACATGTCCACAGTTGTCGTCCCGCCCGAAATCTGTCAACCACAAAGTAAAGTTAAGTTCTTATACAGCGCAATATCCATACCTCAGGACTGTTCAAAGCACTTTATACTACTCCCTGGCAGACCTGTTCAATCGAACACCATCTCGACTACACTGGGAAGCTTCCAGCCACGATGCAATTAATGCGCGAAGATTATACGTACACAAATATTCACCACTGTCTATAGTCAGGTACTCATTGGTTCAGCTGGGTGAACTGGATCAACGTAGAGTGAAAGAATTTGCCCAAGGTTCGACACCGCAGTACAGGATTCGAATCCGGGTTATCTCGGTCGAGAGTCCGAAGCTTTATCCGCTGCACCACTGCGCTCCTATTACCACACAACCAAAGTTATATCAGGGCAGAGTTCAATAAGTCGGCGGCATTGTCGAGGCACCGAGGCACTGTCGCATGTGACTAGAGTACAACGTATTCATCAAATATAAAATCCACATTGCTACGATACAATATAATAGACGACCGTCGCTTGCAACAGAGCTGGTCCTACGTTTGAAGTGACGTTGCACTGTCGCCTCTGAAGCAACCGCGACGCCGTTGAACACAGTTAGCGTCGTGCAACAACACTGCCTCGAATAAACACACTGGCTGCGGCGACGGATATCGCGATGTTTTTACTTGTGTTAAATCTACTCGTTGTTCCAGCAAAATCGCCACGTTTAAACACAGCTCAACGTGAGAACGGAATTACCAACCATCACCAGCGACAGCCGACCACATTCTGTCTTACATGGTTTGATCAAAATTTGTAACATTAACCAACCAATATTGCAACCGCCTTCAGGAGACGGCGATAAGGGCCTGCATATTGTCATGGCAACAAAAAAGGAAACTAGTGTTTATAGTATTAATACAATTTTTGTATTGTTGGTCACACGCCGTCAGTTTCTTCGTATCTTTTGTATAGAGCTAATTTTAGAATTTTTTTGGTAAATTATCACATTCTCGGACCATGCAAGGTGTCAGCTAGTAAGGTCGCAAAGTCCAGAAAAACGTATAATGTGTTTTGTATTGATTCAACCCACCACCCGCCCCAGCAATACGTCGTCTGTTAGGCGTGTCTAGGAGGCGGCGGCCTAGACCTTTGGAATTGAGCATGCCCGTAGACACATTTTATAATGGGCCCATGCGACCGTGCCCGCCTAGACCAATGGAAACATCACGGCGGCGAACATTTGTGAAGCATTTTGTGAACAGAGCAACCGTACACACTGGACGCAACAAATCCTAATTTTAGAGTAGTTATATTTAATAACTAATTTTAAATACAATATTCCATGTACAGTTAAAAAGGTCAAGGTACTTTAGTTCTTACATAGCGCGGCATCCAGTCTTGGGATTGTTTTTCACCTTCTGACAGACCTGCTCTGTCTCTATGTCTGTCTCTCCCTCCCTCCTTCGCCTGCTTCCTTTCCATCTCCCCCCTCGTTATCTCCCTCCCTCACCACCTCCCCCCTCTCGCTCATTATCTATACACACACACACACACACACACACACACACACACACACACACACACACACACACACACACACACACACGCACACGCACGCACGCACGCACGTACACACACACACACTCTCTCTCTCTCTCCATCTCTCATGTTCTCTCTATATCTCTCTCTCCTCCCCTCTCCCTCTCTCTGGGAAGCATTCAGCTACGTTGCAATTACTGCGCGAATACACTATTCCTTCCTTTACACAAACATCACTGCATATAGCTACGTACTGAGTGAACTGAAGCAACGTGGAGTGGACAAAATTATTCATGCTTCGAAACCGCAGCAAGACAATTCGAACCAGGATTTTCTATGTGTACAACATTAATATTGAATCTAAGGGATTTCACCAGGGTACTCACATAAAACGCCAAGTTACAATGCTTATTATTCCATGCTACTAACAACAAAACACGTCCTGCACGACGTTGTGAATGCCGCGAGGAGTGTCTCCTGTCTCCACGTACGCGAGAGTGATGTCATACATGGATATAGCGAATACAGAAGTATTATAATACAGTACCCAGCCACTACGGGGTACAACGTTCCTATGTATCGCTACGAGGACCAGTGCTGCCACCATGTGTACATATGCACCTGTAGGCACCTGTAGGCACCTGTAGGCATGCAGTGCCAATCAAGACGACTGGCCAGTATTACGCAATTCTGTGCAAACCGTGTCAAACAGAATGCGTTGCGACTGGTGTGAGGATTAGCTAAGTTTTGTTGCGAAGTCGAACTCGCATGTGTAGACGTGAATCAAGATTGCTGTTAAACATTACGCACAGTGACTCGAGGAATAAACGACGTGGTCGATCGAATATTACTTACGTGTCCAGATTTATGTTGACCAGGATGGTTGAAACGTCCAACAGTAGTACCTTCGCCACATTTGTTGCCAGACCCGCCAGGGTGTCATGGTTAAGTAGTTCGTAAACACCTGACAGCGGGGCACATTAGTAGGCCAACCAATCTGAATGCACTGCAATGCATTCAAGAGTTCGTTTGCTCGGTGACCCGTAACCTACAACCTATTTTTGAAAGTTCCCGTGAGCGTGTCTCACCTTTGACACTTTATCGCGGTGGGTCGTTGGTAGCCAGGCATGACGTGTGTCGAGGTGTAATCTCAGTTGGCTATAATTTAAGATGTGTTGCACATATCCGACGCCACTATATCTCTTTGTGGAGCGCAGTGGCGCGGTGCCTTGAGTGTCGGACTACCAATCGAGAGAACCCGGGTTCGAATCCTGTGCTGCCGTGCAGAATTTTGGGAAAGTTTGTTCAATTAACGTTGTTCCAATTCACCCAGCAGTATGAATGAGTACCTGGCTATAGACATCCATCTCCAAGCCTTCTTCCGTCGCCCTCGCAGGTGGTGCCTCTCCCCCCCCCCCCCCCCCCCCCGATACCTCTTGCACATAAACGTCGCGCTCACTGCCTGCAGGCTGCCCTTCACACCACTGCATCTCCTGTGGACCCACTTCGTACACGATATACACTGAAGCGAGTTAGCGGCATGGTCATGCAGAATCATATATATATATATATATATATCCACCAGCTTTCTGCTTAGGTGAGGCAGTCTAAGTGGCAGTAACAGTGTTCGCAGTAACACAGGTAATCTAAGTTCGCGCTAATTGCCATTGGAAACACATGTGGACTAATGTGTTGTTACATTGGATACCAATGTTTTTACACAAAAGATCATAGTATTAGTAGGTAACATCCATGCTTTCTACTAAGGTGGGGCATGATAGGTACTGTTTTGATGAATAGTTGTTACATTCTGAGTGTAGTTGCTGTAATTTTGCTTAGTGACACGGAATCCTGTGGGGTGGGGGGAGCCATTCTGAAAATTAGTTATTGCAGAATTGGCCTGGTGTGGTTGGTTCCCCCACCTTTGCTGTCAGTTTTGTGTATTTGTTATGACATGTATAACTAGGTATCGACATTGTATATTATTGTAGTTATGTAATCTAGTAATACATAAAGAGTTGGCTTACTATTAAGCTCTTATACAAACATACATCTGACTTGTGTTATCAGCAAACAAGCCATGTTTCCGAGTCACGGAGTCACACCTTTATTTAGTAGTGTTGTCCCGCATAAATATATATATATATATATATATATATATAAACTTACCTTTTTATCTTTATTAGTGTAAGGTAGTAGTTTGGACACCTACATATTTTCACAGTTATGCTGTAATGCGTGTTGACATGCTAATTAAGATATGGTACCCGTGATTTAATTGCCAAGATTAAGTACTATGATTAACCAAGGTTAATTACTATGATTAACCAATTGCCTGAACGGTATGAGATAAACTATCTCCAGAGACACTGATCATGCTTGTGTTTTGACCAAGCAGTGGCACAGCAGCTGTTTGCTAGGCTGGCACACAACAAGGAGGAGACATTTCATGTTTGTGATGAGTGTCAACTTGTTCAATAATACTGTTAAGGTATTATTTCCCTTTTCTAATTATACCACATTGTGAAGTGGAAGATTGCCCATTATTTGACCTAAACTTGGATTGATGTTTTAAAACAATTATATATAGTTATAAGGGTTTTCACTGTATGGAAAATTGCTTTGAGCGCGCACCCCAGGATGCTGCGGTTGACCCCCCAATGGCTGCCTGTAAACAGTAATGGTCTTATTATATATATGACTCTTAATGAGTTTTAGAATGCTTGCATCTTGCTGGTGATATAACTTGCAGAGTGTACAGTTTTAATCATGTTTGGTCAGATACTGTATTTTGTATTCTGATGCTTAATCTACGCTATTAGGTTAATATGCCATATTATGCATTTAACAACATAATGTGTTCTATGAAGCTATGCAGTCAGTATCAGAAACTGCCCAGTGGCCACTAAAGTCCTCTTGAATAATCATCCTAGGGGCTGGCTGGGTAGGGTGTGGGGCATATCGTCTACAGTATGTCACTTGAATACAATATACCCTGGGTAGTGTAGCTAGATTGTAAACACTGGCTAAGTGTTGGTTCAGTCATTTAACAAGTCATAGAATATATGTGTAGAAAATTGGAACTGAATATGATAACACGAAGTAGCATAAGTATATGGAATTACAATAACTGTTAAAATAATTATATGTATTCTGCTATAAATGATATGTTGCACCATGCCATTGCAGGAGGGAGCCAGGCTTCGAATGAATGATGTGAGATTCATTAATGCTCGAGCCTCCAGAGCAGTGTTGGGGTGAGCATCGTCATTACAGTCATGATAGACTATGTAATTATTGCATCTGTTAGATGCATATACTTTTGTTTGTTAATTCACATACAACTGTATTCTTGGTATAACTTGTATGACAATTATACATTTTTCGATTACTTGACATTATACTGGATCCATTATATTGTGTATGCGTGCTGTGTGACATGTATCTACGCATCGTATTGTGTCTGTGTATACTTGTACTGTTAGTACCATATTGACATACTTGTATGTTTAGTTTGTTTAGGGTTTTGTTGTGAGTCCGGAACTAAGACCTCAAATAAAGAACTTGATTGAAAAGATTGGAGCCGACTTGTTGGTTGTACAAATTGGCACCGCCACATTAGTTTAAATAATGCATGAACGACATCCGATTCAATTGTTGTCCATTGCCAATCCCGGTTTATAGTTATATATCGACACCATCAGTAGGATCTATCAATGTTGAGCTTCGTGTCACCAGCACACCTAGTCACGCGATACAAACATCACACTGGATCATCTCGTCTTAACAATCTGGCACGACTGTTGTATCAATACCACACTGGCTATCGAGTCCCATAAAATGGCAATGTTGTGCCAAAACTAGCGACGTGTTGTTGTTGTAGGCCCTATACACCTGTCTATACATAACTAACGACACGAACTGCGCACAGTGTGACAACGCGGTGCCGTATCCCTTGAACGCAGATGGTTGCAGGAGCCAAGAGGAGATAAAGTGAGAGAAAGTCTCGATCGAATCCGAGACAACAAACGATGATTTAAAATATGGTAATCTTCGCTTCGAGAATGATGATCAGCACAAAAGTACGTTAGATATGATAGTCTATTACGCTGGCAGTGACGGCGCACCAGTAATTTCTGCATCACCACCAAATCGTCGTTTAACATCGTGATATCATACGTGCAGTAGGACCTAGAGTGTTCTTTGACGTTTGGAAAACCATGTGATGGATCACTAAACGTACATTTTTCTGATCATAAACGGATCCAGGGTGCTGTGCCCCTGGACCTTAGGAATTTTGTCGCGTTATGCCCGCGCTAGAGTGGCTCTTTACCTTTAGAATGTGTCCCAGCTACGTGCCCCCTAGATGTTGAGAAAAATTATGAACGTCGCCGCAAAAGTTCCAACCCCTCCCCCGCCCCGTCCTACAGCGGAGTCGTGCTGAAGCTCCGGTTCAGCACACCCAATAAGAATTTGGTCCGGCCGCCAGTGTTTTTGCGAGCCTCAAGGGGAATGCAATTGTAGGTTTTGGCCCAGACTACTCTTGTTGGATCCGCCCCGGCAGTCTGTGTACAATAAACCACAAAAGGCTCAACGTGTTGATTAAACGCCGTATGTATATGACTACCCCTTTCTATGCCACACCATACGGACTTATGTTTATATTCCAAACCTTCTTCCTTTTTTCATCGTTGCCCTTCCCCCGGATTCTGCAGCGTCACAAAAGCCGATACGAGATGTCGCTGTTTTCAGGGAATAATTTGCTCGAGATTTTGAGTCAATACGCGGCGCGTCACATGTATGGTCGCTTGTCAAGGAATGTCACCCACTTGTTTCTGTAGCCGTCCAGAGTTTGGCAAGCCAGTCGTCTTCTCAAAGTTTGCAACACAGCACCGTCCAAGCCAAAACCCGCCCCGCGTTCTGTGCACCTTACCCTTCACTGTGGACAACATCCGTCAGGCGAGAGTCAAGTGAAGTGAGATTTTGGTTAACAGTGTTATGGGCGACATCATTCACACTGATCTTTCCACTCGTGTTTGTATATATATATATATTACAGCTGTAATTTGATATATATATATATTTATGCAGAAGGAACAACGCAAGTCAGGTATTGATTGAATTAGGCCAAATTAATGACATGCAATTTTATTGACTGTATATTGTTATACATTGTTACATACACATCCATTGTGACAACGACAGCAAGCATGCCGGCCCCTGACTGCTAAGCACTACTGTCTACTACATACAATTCATCATATGTGTGTGGGTCACTCCACCAATATATACACTATTCACCACATGTGTGGGGGTCACTCCGCCACCAGGTCATCCCAACTATACAATGTGACCGACCCCCACCAAACCGTTCGGTCAACCCCGCCACTGTCAGGGCTGCCATAACATCCTACTAGGGTATACGCATACTATGAGCAAATAATCAAGCATAAATCATGATATCTGAAGAAATCTGCCACTGTCAGTCTAAGCTTACCTGTTGCCATACACTACTAGGGCCATATATAGAGCTGCATCATTCCTAACTGTTGAAATATTAGCTTTTGGCTCCGCCACTGTCAGAGCCTAAGCCATATCTCACTACTAGTGCATTCCTAACTTATTGAAACATTAGCTTTTGGCTCCGCCACTGTCAGAGCCTAAGCCATATCTCACTACTAGTGCATTCCTAACTTATTGAAACATTAGCTTTTGGCTCCGCCACTGTCAGAGCCTAAGCCATATCTCACTACTAGGGCATTCATAAATGTTGAAATAGTAGCTTTTGGCTCTGCCACTGCCAGAGCCTAAGCTATATATATATACACCAACCTGCCTTATGTCACAGACGACATACCTAGAGACTCCGCCACTGTCAGAGTCTCCGGTACATCTCCCGAAACCATAAACCAGATTAGTTATGTTTCTTATGAAATACGAATATACTTCCTAAAGGCATCTGACGCCCATCTACCTGCAGCTCTAATCTGAGCATCCGATTCGCCCTTTAATGCAGCTGATGTTGCTGCCCCAATTCTAAAGCTATGCCCTTTGAAAACCTTACCACTTAAACCACAAAACTCGAGCAGCCGCTTCAACAGTATATCAAACTCGCGTCGCAGCATCGGAGAACCATCTGCATATGAAAATAGTGAAGCCCTATCTGTACCTCTTAACACAAGAAATTCTCTGAGCAACTTAGCTGGATATATTGCAGTACCAATACAATCATACACTGCCCATCTACCTGCAATGACTGAGGGCCATGTCTACTGCTGTGTTTAAAATGTCGAAAAGAAATGGTGATCAAATCCCCATTCAAAGCTATATCTCTGAGCTGCAGGCAACCTTGCATCATTTTGTTAGAACGGGGGACCATCTCCCCTACCCGTAAGTAGGCCCTAAATGCGAGGACCATCATAGCTGTTAACATGGTACGATTATAATGTGACGTAACTACATGTGGCAGTGCGCTAATTAGACGAACTAGCATTGGCTGTGTCACTGGCAATCTGACATCAGACACCGTTCCAAGGTTTTGTGCCTCTGTTAAAAGCTTGGCAACAATAAAATTCTTAGCGGGGTCCTGCAAACCGTTAAGTTTATGAAAGTAAGAAATGGCAGAGATTGTAGAAATAATGGAAGCAGGTGCATACCCTGCATTATGTAAATAAGCAATAAAACCCATTATCATGACAACAGGCACAGGTAACCCAGGAACGGTGCCTAATGACTGGAAAAAGCCTACAAATTTTGCCCATGCTCGCTCGTATTGTGCTTTCGATGACGATGCCAGGGACGCATGCATCAGGACCTCAACAGTGTCCCTAAGGCGGCTGGGGAGACGTGGAATGGCACCATCGCTGGCTTGGAATTGACCCATGGAGCCAACGTCAGAAATTCGTGTATCTGGCAACGGAATAATTTGTCAGCCAAAGTATTGTCACGACCTGGTATGTGTGTGGTCACGACCTGGTATGTGTATTGTCACGACCTGGTATGTGACGAGCTGTGAAGTTAATATTGCGACGCAAACAAGACAGAATTAGCTTTCTTAACAACGCCATCACACATGGCTCCTTGGATGTTTGTTTATTAATTATAGCGACCAAGGCCTCAATATCAGTGAAAAAGCACACACTATTGTTAGCCCAGGAACCTCCCCACGTCTCTACAGCCGCCACAATCGGGTACAACTCAAGCACAGTGATATTAAGGGCACTCCATGACATGGGCCACCTACCCCAAAACCACTCTGGACCACATACCGCCCCAAAACATATGCCCCCTGATGCATCAGTGAATAACTGCAAGAAGTCCCCAGTAAGGAAGTTATCATCAATAAAGAAGGCTTTCCCGTTAAAACCTGACAGAAATTCCTGCCATGTCAACAAGTCTAGTTTCACCTGCCTAGTCAACCTAATGTGAAAATGTGGTCTACTGACATGTAAAGTTAAATCAATTAACCTTCGCAAAAACCCTCTTCCAGGAATTACCGAGCAACTGAATGACAAGATCCCTACTAGTTGTTGAATCTCTCTAAGAGTGGCTTTTTCTCTGTTCAAGAATGACTGTATCAGCAACCTGCATTGTACTAACTTATCCTCTGGTAAACGTGCCTCCATGCTTACTGTATCTAACGTTATTCCCATAAATTGCAGAGCTGTAGAAGGCCCAACTGTCTTTCCTGGTGCCAATGGGACCCCCAGTTGCCCACATAACTCAATGAATGCCTGTATATCACTAAGACACTTAGCATGAGAAGTTGCCAAAAACAGGAAGTCATCAATTATGTGGATGGCTTTTGTTACACCCAGCTTGTTCATGGCAACCCATTCCAGTGCTGTGCTAAAAGCTTCAAAATATAGAGCAAGAACTTGAACAGCCCATAGGTAACACAGCATCCATGTAATAAAGTCCCCTCCATTGAAAACCCATATATATATATATTCGGTACAATAGTCGGCGATGCAGTTGTCGAGATAACACTAGGGCCACCCTAACATATTCATAGTACAAAAGACGTCTTCATATTGTTGCTTATTTATAAAAAATAGCATAGAAACATTGAGAGCAAACTATTTTAGTGTTGAACTAGGTATTGTCTGAGACTTGCATCAAGGTTAATAGCTTTTACTGGCATACTGATATTTTCAATAACTTACAACTTTTAATTTTAGTAGTAGTAGTTTAAATTGTATTCTTTATTTTATATTAAAAAGTAGTATGAAAAAAACCGAAAAACAATAACAGGTAACATGAATTGTCGCTGTAGATGTCTAACACATTGCAGTGGTTCTACAGTATCTCCATCTAGTCTTCCTAGTTAAATTTTTTATTAATATTTCTTTTGACACATTTTAACACCATTGTATCTGTACAAACCGGTGTGAGGGATACTACATGGCCTTACATTGGAATATACTTAAACTTACACTGTGTGAGGGATACTACATGGCCTTACATTGGAATATACTTCAACTTACACTGTGTGAGGGATACTACATGGCCTTACATTGGAATATACTTCAACTTACACTGTGTGAGGGATACTACATGGCCTTACATTGGAATATACTTCAACTTACACTGTGTGAGGGATACTACATGGCCTTACATTGGAATATACTTCAACTTACACTGTGTGAGGGATACTACATGGCCTTACATTGGAATATACTTCAACTTACACTTACAAGAAGGAAATATAACCATTCAAACAACACAGGCAAAGGGTTTGATGAGGAGATAATGTTAAATATTACACTCGTTGATTGATATCTAATAAATAAAACTGACAATGACGATTCAGTCACACAGTATCCATGACAACGAGAAGACTCAGCAGTCAGTTGACACAGACTTTCATTTATTTACAAAGTGTCACAAACGACATCAGCAGCTCATAGCAAAGTGTGAAACATTTCAACTTGTACAACTTGAGTTGTGTTTAAATACATGCTTTCTCTCGTAGCAACAGCCAGACAACCCCCAGCTCTGTGTATTGTGTGACGTAAGGCGATACCTAGTATTTATTACATTTAATTACCACAATGACATAATTAGCTAGCGTAATTGATGCTGCCTGCAATCATGCATGACCGCTATTTTACACCCATTGAAACCATCAAAGCAGACAGCAACATCAAACGCTTAATGCAGAAACATCTAGTCGACCTATTCGATGCAGTTTCCTTGAACATTTTTTGAGAGTGGAGAAAAATGGTATGAACTCTGTTCTGATAAGCATACAATCAAGTTTGTTTCTTAAAATTGTATCACATCAGATGATGCCACATTTCAATTGTTTTACAGCAGATTGCACCACGAACACCATCTAATACACAGCGCTTGCTAAGTCTTCTTCCTGATATGAATAAATTCAAGACAGGACAAATGTGAATATGTTAATGGTGAGTGATTCCATGAAGTGATTGGGTCGGAGCAGCAAGCTACATTAATATGTCGTTAAAACAATACCATAGCACTGCAGCCTGCTTATACACGTGAACCATTTCATCTTCTCATGTCGCTGACGGTTCACTTTAGTGGAGATAGGATATCACAATACAACATTACGCTGATTAAAAAGTGGGTTTACACTTATTAGGACAGTAAGCCGAATACAATACTTTGGCATTTACGACAAGCAAGATGCTAGACATGCAACAAGGAACCCATGGCAGTTATAATGACACACACAGCCATATGGTATTACATTGATAACAATGACACACACAGCCATATGGTATTACATTGATAACAATGACACACACAGCCATATGGTATTACATTGATAACAATGACACACACAGCCATATGGTATTACATTGATAACAATGACACACACAGCCATATGGTATTACATTGATAACGATGACACACACAGCCATATGGTATTACATTGATAACAATGACACACACAGCCATATGGTATTACATCGATAACAATGACACTTTGCCACACGATAGAAATGGTATTACGTTCATAACATTGACACACTTTGCCACACCATGGACATATCTATAGTATAACGTATTATGTTATTATTGTTATTCATAAATAACAACTATTTGGTAGTAATTACAGTTATCCACTTTTCATCATCAAGAGATGATAAAGTGTGTCTGTAAATGGGTGATATTAACTTTGTCATACCATAAAAAAACTCCTCAGCTTGCTTACACCGCATTGGCTGTGTATTGTTTATGTAAAAAGTAGGCCAATCATGACACAATAACCAATTTGCACATTTTGTTTAATAGTAATATTTCTTATAAAAATGTGATTACTATTTTTTCAACGAAGCAGCATAATTGCACAAACTGATATAATGTTCGTTAGTATAAACATAATTCAATAAATATTAATTCAATTTTTCATGGGACTTCCTGCAAAACCACCCCTATCAGGATATCTAAGAATATCTGGTTTCCACGGTTACGGTCAAGCAAATTACATATTATGTCATGTGTGACATTTGTTGTATAAACATGATACATTGTAAATTTAGTCAGAGTTGTTTTTAAGATATGACACACGTTTATATCGGCCATCTGCAGACAAGCCACTCTTTCTTAAACACCACCATTAATGTAGATATACTATATCTATATTAACAATACATTAACATAGCTTGCTTGGGTTGGGTTGGCCTGCCAATAAATCTAAACAAGAAAACGGTTGTATATGCCTACACAAAACTGGATCACCGTAAGTAGAATACATCTCACACTTTTCCAGGTTCAACCAGATTCCCCAATTACATTTTCATCTCCATTAATGCGAATGCATACATTTCAGCAAGACGCCCACCACCGGGACAATGGCGGTGCTAATGAATCAACCATACACTAGTGACACTCATCGTGTGTAGTACACTCTGTAGTACAGTGTCTTTGAGCGCCACAGGGAATAGGAATTGTCAAACTTGAGTAGATAGACGCCCTGGCCGGGGTACATGTGACTGCCACAATAGACTTCCTCGTGACAGTCTCGTCTGTACACGGGAATGATCTCATCTGTCGGAGGTTGTTTCTCCTCCTTGCCGCTGCCCTTCTCCACATCCCCCTTGGCTGCTGCAACCCCTGAAGGAAAAAGAACTTGTAATGTCACTGGCACCGTCATGCACAATCACGTGCTGTAGCACAGTGGATCAACTGGCTCCATGTTCTACGTCTATCTAGATTCCTAAACTTTAGAATCCAGTTTCCTGCTTCTCCCAGTCCTACTTCCCTCCTCCCGTATCCACTCGCCCTACAGCCACTCTGTCCCTTACCCCCTCCACCTACACCCACTCCGTCCCATACCCACTCCCCCTACACCCACTCCACCTACACCCACTCCGTCCCGTACCCACTCTCCCTACACCCACGTCGTCCCGTACCCACTCCCCCTATACCCACTCCGTCCCCGAACCCACCCCCTCCTGTACCCTCCCCTCATACCCATTCCCTCTTGTACATGCTCCCTCCATACCCATCCACTCCTGTACCCTCCCCTTGTATCAATGCCCCATACCCACTCCTCCTGAACCCACTCACCATATCCACCTCCATGTACCCTATCCCCCTGCACACTCACCCATACACTTTCCCCCTGTATCCACTCCCCCTGTACCCTCTATCCCCGTATCCTCTCTCTCCAATACCACTCCTCCTGTACCCTCTCTCCATACCCTCTTCCCTTGTACCCACTCCCTGTACCCACTCTCCCTGTACCCACTTTCCACATACCCACTCCCCCTGTACCCACTTTCCCCATACACACTCCTCCGTATCCACTCCCCCTGTACCCACTCCCCCTGTACCCACCTTCCCCATACACACTCCTCCGTATCCACTACCCCTGTACCCACTCTCCCCATACCCACTCCCCCTGTACCCACCTTCCTCCTCCTCAAGTTCCTCCTCGTCACTTGACTCACTGACATGGACACTGACTTGGTTGCTTGGAGCTATTGTCCACTCAAAATAGACCCCAAAGCCGAGGTCGTAGCTGTCGGATGCAAACTCCCAGAAGAGACACGTTCCATCCTCGTGTGTCGGAACCCGCACCTACCACAGAGGCACAACGTGGCAGAATGTCACAAACATGTCACAAAACAAATGTCACAAACCACCAGCTTTTAAACAGTGTATGAAATGTGCATGCTAATAAACACAGCAATGAGCAATAGTCTCAATGTTTAGTCTGTTTAGGATTGGTTACATAAGCCCACATAGTCCAAAAATACATTATGCATTAGGTTGGGTGGGCTGTTGGTTGTCGCCATGCATTAGGTCAGGTGGGGGGGTTGGTTGTCACCATGTATTAGGTCGTGTAGGGGTTGGTTGTCACCATGCATTAGGTCAGGTGGGGGGGTTGGTTGTCACCATGTATTAGGTCGTGTAGGGGTTGGTTGTCACCATGCATTAGGTCAGGTGGGGGGGTTGGTTGTCACCATGTATTAGGTCGTGTAGGGGTTGGTTGTCACCATGCATTAGGTCAGGTGGGGGGGTTGGTTGTCACCATGTATTAGGTCGTGTAGGGGTTGGTTGTCACCATGCATTAGGTCAGGTGGGGGGGTTGGTTGTCACCATACATTAGGTCGGGTGGGGGGTTGGTTGTCACCATGTATTAGGTCGGGTGGGGCAGGGGTTGACTGTCACCATGCATTAGGCCGGTTGGGGGGGTTGGTGTTCACCATGCATTAGGTCGGGTGGGGGGGTTGGTGTTCACCATGCATTAGGCCGGTTGGGGGGGTTGGTGTTCACCATGCATTAGGCCGGTTGGGGGGGTTGGTGTTCACCATGCATTAGGCCGGTTGGGGGGGTTGGTGTTCACCATGCATTAGGTCGGGTGGGGGGTTGGTTATCACCATATATTAGGTCGGGTGGACGTTTGGTTGTCACCATGTATTAGGTCAGGTTGGTTGTCACCATGTATTAGGTCGGGTGGGGGGTTGGTTGTCGCCAGGCAGTAGGTCGGGTGGGGGGTTGGTTGTCACCAGGCAGTAGGTCGGGTGGGGGGTTGGTTGTCACCAGGCAGTAGGTCGGGTGGGGGGTTGGTTGTCACCAGGCAGTAGGTCGGGTGGGGGGGTTGGTTGTCACCAGGCAGTAGGTCGGGTGGGGGGTTGGTTGTCACCAGGCAGTAGGTCGGGTGGGGGGTTGGTTGTCACCAGGCAGTAGGTCGGGTGGGGGGTTGGTTGTCACCATGTATTAGGTCGGGTGGGGGGTTGGTTGTCACCAGGCAGTAGGTCGGGTGGGGGGTTGGTTGTCACCATGTATTAGGTCGGGTGGGGGGTTGGTTGTCACCAGGCAGTAGGTCGGGTGGGGGGTTGGTTGTCACCATGTATTAGGTCGGGTGGGGGGTTGGTTGTCACCAGGCAGTAGGTCGGGTGGGGGGTTGGTTGTCACCAGGCAGTAGGTCGGGTGGGGGGTTGGTTGTCACCATGTATCGTGGAGAAAATTAACAGCTAGTGAATGAAAATTATAATAATGTAACAATTTTGTATCATAAAAATTTGAAGTCCCACATTACACATTAGACAGTATTAGTGGGGGACTTTGTGAACTTACAAAACCATTCCTTAGTTAGTGTTATGTAATGCATAAATTTATTTAAAAAACTTTGTGTGCAGCATCTCTTCAAAAATACATGATGTTACAGATGTTACAGATATCACAGATGTTCACACTCAGCTACACGAGAAAAGCTACAGACATCACTTGTGCTACCACCACTGCTATTAACACTTATTACAAGAAATTGGAAAACCCAAGCATGTTAATGTTTTTTTAAATTAGAAGAAAGCCATGCTACAGCTCACAACAGATACCCATACTAAGCACTACACTACTAGAAACATGCCTGTTTCACAGCACGCTCTCTCCACAACCAACCGACATGTGTTCTACATGCAGGCTAGGAAAATACAATCACAAAAAAAAATTACAAATAATAGAGCCGTAACCAGCAAAACAAACGGAGAAAGGTAAATGGAAAATACCAGGTCAACAAAACTGCGACATTTATTGTAGAAGGGTAGAAGCTAAAGCAACAGGACCAGTGTTCTACACCTGCGTTCACCAGTTGGTCGTAGAAGCTAAAGCAACAGGACCAGTGTTCTACACCTGCGTTCACCAGTTGGTCGTAGAAGCTAAAGCAACAGGACCAGTGTTCTACACCTGCGTTCACCAGTTGGTCGTAGAAGCTAAAGCAACAGGACCAGTGTTCTACACCTGCGTTCACCAGTTGGTCGTAGAAGCTAAAGCAACAGGACCAGTGGTCTACACCTGCGTTCACCAGTTGGTCGTAGAAGCTAAAGCAACAGGACCAGTGGTCTACACCTGCATTCACCAGTTGGTCGTAGAAGCTAAAGCAACAGGACCAGTGTTCTACACCTGCATTCACCAGTTGGTCGTAGAAGCTAAAGCAACAGGACCAGTGTTCTACACCTGCATTCACCAGTTGGTCGTAGAAGCTAAAGCAACAGGACCAGTGTTCTACACCTGCGTTCACCAGTTGGTCGTAGAAGCTAAAGCAACAGGACCAGTGTTCTACACCTGCATTCACCAGTTGGTCGTAGAAGCTAAAGCAACAGGACCAGTGTTCTACACCTGCATTCACCAGTTGGTCGTAGAAGCTAAAGCAACAGGACCAGTGGTCTACACCTGCGTTCACCAGTTGGTCGTCAGCAGGACCTTCAACTTTGTAAAGTTGGTGGTTCCATTCAAACAATGGCAGTCCACATATTAATATGAAATATAACATTTGAATTGTCAGTTTTAGAAGTACAAATTTTGATGTGTTGAAAGATAGCAGTCATGCAGGGCAACAGTCTTTGAGAGTTGCCAGCTCAACCAAAAAGTTTATGGTTTCAGGCGTTTGAACCAGCAGTAATTTTGAACATGTCTAATTGCCTATGACAAGGTGGGCTCAGCAGTGTTCAGAAGATATCGCCGAGACAGGATTTGTAGGTAAACCCAGACTCTTCAATCCTGACAGTTTATGTCCCAATGTAAGTAGTAATTCACACAAATCTAATGTACTTAATAACACTAGAGTTGTAGGCAATAGTTATTCTGAATGTTCTATGGTTCTATGTCATGCTACAGCTGGAGAGAATATTTGGTTAGAAAATTCTAAGGATCTATGTCATGCTAGAGTTTGAAGCAATGGTTACTCTGAATGTTCTAAAGATCTATGTTGTGCTACAGTTGGAAGCAATGGTTACTCCAAATGTTCTAAGGATCTATGTTATGTCTGAATGTTCTAAAGATCTATGTCATGTTACAGTTGGAAGCAACGGTTACCCTGAATGTTCTAAGGATCTGTGTTATGCTAGAGTTGGAAGAAACGGTTAAAGTGAATGTTCTAAGGATCTGAATGATCTAAGAATCTGTGTCACTCAAGGGTTGGAAGCAATGGTCACTCTGAATGCTCTATATGACATCAGTAAGATTGCCTATGGGCCATCTACTCACTGTCACAGTTTCTCCCGAGCCCACTTTTATTATTGAGTCGGGGTCTTTTCGTAATGAGTCCTTGAAGTGTGTAATATCTTTGCGGGTCCACATAGACGCCGCAGCCACGGGGGGCAGGTCATCTACAAAAGACAACAGCGAGCGCACATTGAAAGCTGTTGGTGTTAACACTGCAGGCAGATACAACACTGCTGTCATTCTGCTTAGTGTTAACACTGGTGCCAGTCATAACACTAGTGATTACACTGTCATTCCGCCTGGTATGAACACTGGTGTTGGAAACGCCATGCTGCAAGAGCAAAAGGTGTTATGAAAAAAATGCATGCCAAACACAATAAATGGTGCGGGAGGGAAGGGGAAGACAGAAAGACACCGAGTCATAACCAGGGGCAGCAGTGTAGGGGTGTCTACTGCTTTACTGCTCATTTAGCTCCTCTCGCTCCACTCGCCCCCTTCCTACACCCCGCCCTCTGCTCACCCCGTTTCTCCCAACTCCCCTCTCTCTCTGCTCACCTTCCCTCAAGCAACTCCCCCTTCCCCCTCTGCCCCAACTCCCCTCCCTCTGCTCACATCAATTTTCCCCTACAACCCTCTATTTTGCTCACCCCTTTCCCCCAACTCCCCCTCCCTCTACTCAACCCCTTTTCCCCAACTTCCCCTCTCTCTGTTCACACCCCCTTTCTCCCAACTCCCCCTCACCCTGCTCACCCCTTTCCCCCAACTCCGCCCCTATGTTCACCCCCTTTCCCCAACTCCGCCCCTATGTTCACCCCTTTCCCCAACTCCCCCTCCATGTGCTCACCCTCTTTCCCCCAAATCTTCTGTTCATCCCCTTTCCCAAATTCCTCCTCTCTCTGCTCATCCCTTTCCCCAAACCCCCCTTTGCTCACCCCCTTTCCCAAACTCCCCCTCCCTCTGCTCATCCCCTTTCCCCCAAAAAAACCCTATGCTCACCCCTTTTCTCCTCACTCCCCCTCCCTCTGCTCATTCACTTTCCCCCAACCCCCCTCCCTCTGCCTGCCCCCTTTTTCCAAACTCCCCCCATTCTGCTCACCCCTGGTTATCCATTCCTTCTCTTGTGTGCCTTATAAAGTTGACCAGCAATAAAACACCCATCACTTCATTGCTGCCCGGCAACCACAGAAGCAACCACCACATCCGTCACCAGCAGGTGACACGCTCACGTCACCTGACAACAGACTACGTGACACCAGCGTGGACATCGACTCACCGTGGCCGTTGCGAGGGAGCTAATTCGGATGACGTTATTAGGGTTCTTACGCAAGTTCTCCTTGAATTGGTGAATGTCCTTGCCAGTCCACATAGAAGCTGGCATCAGAGGAGGCAGACTCGGCACTAGGTCACCTGGACACATGCATACAGGTGCTACACCGGCACAACAGTGATGTGACAGGCACAATGAAGGTCACACTAACATGGGAACTACACGGGTCATGTGATGTCAGTGCTGTCTTGTCACATGTAATTCACAAGAGGCTTCACTCAAATGTCACAGGCTGCAATGGTTGGGACCGTAAGGAACATTTCACAGAAAATGAGAAAAACTCAAAATGCAATAAACAATTTATTACCAATTTTAATAACAGCATTTTGGAAAAAAATCTTAATTAGGTATTACTACTTTAAAGGGTTTCTGATGTGTGTTTTGGATTGAATGGTATGTAATTTGAAACATATACACCTAACTCCGATGTCGCCTGTCTCAAAACTTGAATTCTTCGGGTGGGTCGATTCAACCACCCAACATTTTTTTATTGACATGGATGACACGAATATGACTGTAAAACTGAAATGTTTCCATGTAACATGATGCTACCACCAAAATGTATCTTACAGTTTGAACTATTCAAACCCGTCACAAATGACAGCAGACGCCACTGAAAGGCCATCATTAAAGCATTCAAGTGAGACAATATACAAGTTATCCTTATCCCTTCTGGCAACAGTGTCTTCTGATAAATTACAAATAACTGGTCCTAAAATAACTGGTAAAATACATAAGTTAAGTTGACAATCATCTTAACGTTAAGAATGTTTCATGAAACTGGCCCCAGGTTAGCAATATTGTTAATGGCACATTTAATTATGTTGCAACAGACCATGCAGTTACGTACAAATTTAATTTGTCATGGACTTGTTTTCAGCTAATTACCTGGAGGTGTCCACAGTATCTGGAATTTAATCTATGGCCATAAGCCATCTCAGTTTGCGTGTTTAAATAATTACACTCTCTTTACACAGGCGTTTAGTCGGGTAGATGCAATTGTACAACTTTCAGCAGTTGTTGCAACTTGAAACAGACGGGTGTAAAGAGAGCTCAGTTTTGGAAAATACATCATAAAATTAACAAGTATGATACTTCACTATCCTGCAGTTTATAACAACAACGTTACAGACTGCAGGATAGTGAAGTATCATTTGTTAGCAGTATATTCTTGAAGACTTGAAGAGTATAAGTGGACTTGAGCAGAAAATGCATGGGAGACGGACAACAGAAACTGCTGCTCGCACACAAAAATTACACATTTTGTACTTGTTCAGGGAGTCCAAAAACATTCAGTGTCTTTCCAAATGTGGTGCACGTAGCTAGCTAAGAACTAATTTTTTTAATGTGCCAATTGTGAAAAAGAAACATGTCAATTTTTAAACACATATCTAATGCAATTTGTCTTTCTGAAATTAATTTTTTTAAATGTCTAACTGAAGCAAATTTTTACTTCTGAAACATAATTTTTCAATGGAATTTTTCAAGAAGAAAATCTGTCCTTAGGTCATAAGTACAGTTAAATGTTGGATTCGAATAAAACATATTTTGGTTTTATGTTTTATCCGAATAAAACATATTTTGGTTTTATGCTAAACCTTCAGAGTAACGTATAAAATATGTCGACAAATTTTGCTATTACAATAACACTGTTTTGAAAATTCAAAATAAAACATAAATATACATTTAAATGTTTTTACACAACATTCAGAGTTAAGTAAACCAGTGACAATGTTGATAGTGATATGTGAATTGTGACAAAATATGAACAGTGTGATCTGTGCCAGTAGCCGAGTGGCAGCCATGCAAACGGCCGGAAATGTTGTCCTGGTGATGATCCACTGATGTGAAAATCCCATTTCACATTCAAGGCAATGATTAAAGTCGCTTAGAAGGAAATGTTGGCTACATATGTGATAATATGTCAGTTTCCAGTGCGAACGAGTAGTTTGGATGAATGGATGCTGTGCCTTTGGCATGTCCTTTTGAATTTGACAGGAAACTTGTGCTTTGTGATGTTAAGTTTCGGTTTGGTTCTGTATTGACACCACCTTGCATAACACGTTTTTACCATGTTGATGTTAAACGAAATATCCATGTTGTATAAGTGATCATGCGAAACAACTATGTAACTACTAACATTTCTGTAAAATACAAAAGTTGATGAATACAAAAACCAGTCGCTGTTGATATTGCAAATATAAAATGGCACACTAAGTCTGCTGTTTGACATTACAACCCAGTTATCAGACAGCCTCTTAGGCAGATGAAAAATTAAAACCTTTATTTCTACAACAAATTCACAGAATTTGTATGCTTCTTACTGCAAAAAGTTTATATCACCATGATCAATAAAAAAAATTTGATTTTGGTTAACTAAAAGTTCAACACCTTTCATTATGCATTTAATATCTTCTATCTACACCTTCTCAGAACCTACAATAAGGAGTCAATTACTTCATAGGCTCAAAATGTCACTAACTTTGGTTGTTGATTTCATCATCGTCGTCTGTTGTGTTGTTGATGTCGCCATTGTGTTGTGGCACGGTGTCCGACTGGAAGCTGGCGGTCGACGGTGCCACAGCTGGCGCGCCACCCATGGACTGCAGCTGTGTACGCTGCTGCTGTTGATGCAGCAGCTGCTGCTGGTACACCTGCTGCATGTACTGTTGGAAATGTTGCTCTTGCAGCTGGCGGATCAAGATCTCTTGCTGCAAACAACAAAGCAATGTATATATACATTTTATTACTCACATTTTTAATAGCTGAATTAACCTGCCTTTAAAATGTTTACTTAATTATTTATTACAATTCTTATAACTTATATATTTATTAACTTTTTAATGCATTACCTTATTTTGTTTTGATTATATATATATTTCTAACTTATTTACTTTTAAAAGCTATGTATCTTTTATACCTATTCATATGTACCGATTGTTTAAAGGTTTTACCTGAAAATATGTATTCATATTAGTAATCATTAGAGAAGTCTCAGCATGTTATTGTCAACACCTTTGAACAAGATTTACTCTGGATATGAGTGTTAATATAAAGTATATTATATATATTATACTATAGGACACTTTTTATGAACAGGTATTTTATTAATAAATATATTTTCATTATATAATATACTTAAATTTTAATATATCATAACTATATCATTATCTTAATATATTAGAAACTACCATGTATTTTAGTTCCTTAATACAGTTTTTTTTAACTTAATCTAATACTATATTTACCAGGATATATATACATACATTTCTTAAACATTTTTTATGATTCAATGTATGTTTTATAATGTGTGTAACCACCTATGAATGGATTCATCCCGGATATATGATGCTATAGAAATGTTAGTAATAATAATGATAGCAGCATGCCTTATAGCTAAACTGATAGCAGAATGTCTTATAAAATAAACCACACTGCATCACAGTAATGTGGATTTCAATGTTGTTCCTGTTAATGAAGTGGATGTTTTTTATATCGGGGGTTGTCAACGTGAGGCCGACTGTATGTAAATGCAAGACAAACCTGCTCAGGACTGCCTGGATACTGCTGCAGGGCATACTGCCGGAACTGAACAGATGTCTGCTGATTCAATGCAGCTCGGATCTGTTGTCTGCAATGCATTACCACACATTAAATATACTTAATTTATGTAACTAAATTATACTACTAGAACATGTATATCTCTCTATAGGAGTATGGGTTCTCAAGTTGTTAAACTCGATCAAAAATCCCAATATTGTTCAAAAGGTTGCCACCTATCTAAGACTAACTTGTATATTAATTGATGTTTCATATATATTGTTTTATAGACTTTGATCCATACAAATGAATTCACATTTTTGATGATCGTTAAATTGCTAAGATAACAATAATGGGTGGAACTGGCGATGAGTCGATTGAAGCGGGCTGGGCATGTGGAGAGAATGGCTGGCAGAAAGCTGTTTCCCCAGAGAGTGTAGGGGAAAAGGAGGCGAGAAAAACTAGACTGCAATGGGAAGACTGTGTAAAGAGACTTGGATGGATTGGGAGAGGAATGGAGAACGAGAGTGCAAGATAGAGGGGAGTGGAGATAGTTGGTGGAGAGGACAGTGCAAGATAGAGGGGAGTGGAGACAGTTGGTGGAGAGGACAGTGCAAGATAGAGGGGAGTGGAGACAGTTGGTGGGGAGGACAGTGCAAGATAGAGGGGAGTGGAGACAGTTGGTGGAGAGGACAGTGCAAGATAGAGGGGAGTGGAGATAGTTGGTGGAGAGGACAGTGCAAGATAGAGGGGAGTGGAGACAGTTGGTGGAGAGGACAGTGCAAGATAGAGGGGAGTGGAGACAGTTGGTGGAGAGGACAGTGCAATATAGAGGGGAGTGGAGACAGTTGGTGGGGAGGACAGTGCAACATAGAGGGGAGTGGATACAGTTGGTGGGGAGGACAGTGTAAGACAGAGGAGAGTGGAGACAGTTGGTGGAGAGGACAGTGCAAGATAGAGGGGAGTGGAGACAGTTGGTGGGGAGGACAGTGCAACATAGAGGGGAGTGGAGACAGTTGGTGGGGAGGACAGTGTAAGACAGAGGAGAGTGGAGACAGTTGGTGGAGAGGACAGTGCAAGATAGAGGGGAGTGGAGACAGTTGGTGGAGAGGACAGTGCAAGATAGAGGGGAGTGGAGACAGTTGGTGGGGAGGACAGTGCAAGACAGAGGAGAGTGGAGACAGTTGGTGGAGAGGACAGTGCAAGATAGAGGGGAGTGGAGACAGTTGGTGGAGAGGACAGTGCAAGATAGAGGGGAGTGGAGACAGTTGGTGGGGAGGACAGTGCAACATAGAGGGGAGTGGAGACAGTTGGTGGGGAGGACAGTGTAAGACAGAGGAGAGTGGAGACAGTTGGTGGAGAGGACAGTGCAAGATAGAGGGGAGTGGAGACAGTTGGTGGAGAGGACAGTGCAAGATAGAGGGGAGTGGAGACAGTTGGTGGGGAGGACAGTGCAAGACAGAGGAGAGTGGAGACAGTTGGTGGAGAGGACAGTGCAAGATAGAGGGGAGTGGAGACAGTTGGTGGAGAGGACAGTGCAAGAGAGAGGGGAGTGGAGACAGTTGGTGGAGAGGACAGTGCAAGACAGAGGAGAGTGGAGACAGTTGGTGGGGAGGACAGTGCAAGATAGAGGGGTGTGGAGACAGTTGGTGGAGAGGACAGTGCAAGAGAGAGGGGAGTGGAGACAGTTGGTGGGGAGGACAGTGCAAGATAGAGGAGAGTGGAGACAGTTGGTGGAGAGGACAGTGCAAGATAGAGGGGAGTGGAGACAGTTGGTGGGGAGGACATTGCAAGATAGAGGGGGGTGGAGACAGTTGGTGGGGAGGACATTGCAAGAGAGAGGGGAGTGGAGACAGTTGGTGGAGAGGACAGTGCAAGATAGAGGGGAGTGGAGACAGTTGGTGGGGAGGACAGTGCAAGATAGAGTGGAGTGGAGACAATTGGTGGGGAGGACAGTGCAAGAGAGAGGGGAGTTGAGCCAGTTGGTGGAGAGGACAGTGCAAGATAGAGGGGAGTGGAGACAGTTGGTGGAGAGGACAGTGCAAGATAGAGGGGAGTGGAGACAGTTGGTGGAGAGGACAGTGCAAGATAGAGGGGAGTGGAGACAGTTGGTGGAGAGGACAGTGCAAGATAGAGGGGAGTGGAGACAGTTGGTGGGGAGGACAGTGCAAGATAGAGGGGAGTGGATACAGTTGGTGGGGAGGACAGTGCAAGACAGAGGAGAGTGGAGACAGTTGGTGGAGAGGACAGTGCAAGATAGAGGGGAGTGGAGACAGTTGGTGGAGAGGACAGTGCAAGAGAGAGGGGAGTGGAGACAGTTGGTGGAGAGGACAGTGCAAGATAGAGGGGAGTGGATACAGTTGGTGGGGAGGACAGTGCAACATAGAGGGGAGTGGATACAGTTGGTGGAGAGGACAGTGCAAGATAGAGGGGAGTGGAGACAGTTGGTGGAGAGGACAGTGCAAGATAGAGGGGAGTGGAGACAGTTGGTGGAGAGGACAGTGCAAGATAGAGGGGAGTGGAGACAGTTGGTGGAGAGGACAGTGCAAGATAGAGGAGAGTGGAGACAGTTGGTGGGGAGGACAGTGCAAGACAGAGGGGAGTGGAGACAGTTGGTGGAGAGGACAGTGCAAGAGAGAGGGGAGTGGAGACAGTTGGTGGAGAGGACAGTGCAAGATAGAGGGGAGTGGAGACAGTTGGTGGAGAGGACAGTGCAAGATAGAGGGGAGTGGAGACAGTTGGTGGAGAGGACAGTGCAAGATAGAGGGGAGTGGAGACAGTTGGTGGGGAGGACAGTGCAAGACAGAGAGGAGTGGAGACAGTTGGTGGAGAGGACAGTGCAAGACAGAGGGGAGTGGATACAGTTGGTGGGGAGGACAGTGCAAGATAGAGGGGAGTGGAGACAATTGGTGGGGAGGACAGTGCAAGATAGAGGGGAGTGGATACAGTTGGTGGGGAGGACAGTGCAAGATAGAGGGGAGTGGAGACAGTTGGTGGGGAGGACAGTGCAAGATAGAGGGGAGTGGAGACAGTTGGTGGGGAGGACAGTGCAAGATAGAGGAGAGTGGAGACAGTTGGTGGAGAGGACAGTGCAAGATAGAGGGGAGTGGTTACAGTTGGTGGGGAGGACAGTGCAAGATAGAGGGGAGTGGAGACAGTTGGTGGGGAGGACAGTGCAAGATAGAGGAGAGTGGAGACAGTTGGTGGGGAGGACAATGCAAGATAGAAGGGAGTGGAGACAGTTGGTGGGGAGGACAGTGCAAGATAGAGGAGAGTGGAGACAGTTGGTGGAGAGGACAGTGCAAGATAGAGGGGAGTGGTTACAGTTGGTGGGGAGGACAGTGCAAGATAGAGGGGAGTGGAGACAGTTGGTGGGGAGGACAATGCAAGATAGAGGGGAGTGGAGACAGTTGGTGAGGAGGACAGTGCAAGATAGAGGGGAGTGGAGACAGTTGGTGGGGAGGACAGTGCAAGATAGAGGAGAGTGGAGACAGTTGGTGGAGAGGACAGTGCAAGATAGAGGGGAGTGGAGACAGTTGGTGGGGAGGACAGTGCAAGATAGAGGGGGGTGGATACAGTTGGTGGAGAGGACAGTGCAAGATAGAGGGGAGTGGAGACAGTTGGTGGAGAGGACAGTGCAAGATAGAGGGGAGTGGAGACAGTTGGTGGAGAGGACAGTGCAAGATAGAGAGGAGTAGAGACAGTTGGTGGAGAGGACAGTGCAAGATAGAGGAGAGTGGAGACAGTTGGTGGAGAGGACAGTGCAAGAGAGAGGGGAGTGGAGACAGTTGGTGGAGAGGACAGTGCAAGAGAGAGGGGAGTGGAGACAGTTGGTGGAGAGGACAGTGCAAGATAGAGGGGAGTGGAGACAGTTGGTGGAGAGGACAGTGCAAGAGAGAGGGGAGTGGAGACAGTTGGTGGGGAGGACAGTGCAAGACAGAGAGGAGTGGAGACAGTTGGTGGAGAGGACAGTGCAAGACAGAGGGGAGTGGATACAGTTGGTGGGGAGGACAGTGCAAGATAGAGGGGAGTGGAGACAATTGGTGGGGAGGACAGTGCAAGATAGAGGGGAGTGGATACAGTTGGTGGGGAGGACAGTGCAAGATAGAAGACAGTTGGTGGGGAGGACAGTGCAAGATAGAGGGGAGTGGAGACAGTTGGTGGGGAGGACAGTGCAAGATAGAGGGGAGTGGAGACAGTTGGTGGGGAGGACAGTGCAAGATAGAAGGGAGTGGAGACAGTTGGTGGAGAGGACAGTGCAAGATAGAGGGGAGTGGAGACAGTTGGTGGGGAGGACAGTGCAAGATAGAAGGGAGTGGAGACAGTTGGTGAGGAGGACAGTGCAAGATAGAGGGGAGTGGAGACAGTTGGTGGGGAGGACAGTGCAAGACAGAGGAGAGTGGAGACAGTTGGTGGGGAGGACAGTGCAAGATAGAGGGGAGTGGAGACAGTTGGTGGGGAGGACAGTGCAAGATAGAGGAGAGTGGAGACAGTTGGTGGGGAGGACAGTGCAAGATAGAGGGGAGTGGAGACAGTTGGTGAGGAGGACAGTGCAAGATAGAGGGGAGTGGAGACAGTTGGTGGGGAGGACAGTGCAAGATAGAGGAGAGTGGAGACAGTTGGTGGAGAGGACAGTGCAAGATAGAGGGGAGTGGAGACAGTTGGTGGGGAGGACAGTGCAAGATAGAGGGGGGTGGATACAGTTGGTGGAGAGGACAGTGCAAGATAGAGGGGAGTGGAGACAGTTGGTGGAGAGGACAGTGCAAGATAGAGGGGAGTGGAGACAGTTGGTGGAGAGGACAGTGCAAGATAGAGGGGAGTAGAGACAGTTGGTGGAGAGGACAGTGCAAGATAGAGGAGAGTGGAGACAGTTGGTGGAGAGGACAGTGCAAGAGAGAGGGGAGTGGAGACAGTTGGTGGAGAGGACAGTGCAAGAGACAGGGGAGTGGAGACAGTTGGTGGAGAGGACAGTGCAAGATAGAGGGGAGTGGAGACAGTTGGTGGAGAGGACAGTGCAAGATAGAGGGGAGTGGAGACAGTTGGTGGAGAGGACAGTGCAAGATAGAGGGGAGTGGAGACAGTTGGTGGAGAGGACAGTGCAAGAGAGAGGGGAGTGGAGACAGTTGGTGGGGAGGACAGTGCAAGATAGAAGGGAGTGGAGACAGTTGGTGGAGAGGACAGTGCAAGATAGAGGGGAGTGGAGACAGTTGGTGGGGAGGACAGTGCAAGATAGAAGGGAGTGGAGACAGTTGGTGGAGAGGACAGTGCAAGATAGAGGGGAGTGGAGACAGTTGGTGGGGAGGACAGTGCAAGATCAGTGAGGGAAACAAAGAAAAAAAGATAACTGAAATCGAGGAACAGAATTGATGCCTGCCTCACCCCTGACGACAGGGAAACAAGAGTAGAACAATATTACTTACTCTTGCTGTGCCTGTTTCTGTCTCTCCATCTCCTGCTGCTGCTTCACTTCCTCCTCAAGTCGACATCGTTCCCTCTTCTCCTCCTCCCTCTTGCGCTCCTCCTCCTCCTCTTGCCTGCCACAACAACTAATGTCTCAACACAATGTCTCAACACAATGTCTCGACACAATGTCTCGACACAAAGTCTCGACACAAAGTCTCGACACAAAGTCTCGACACAATGTCCCGACACAATGTCCCGACACAATGTCCCGACACAATGTCTCAACACAATGTCTCGACACAATGTCTCGACACAATGTCTCGACACAATGTCTCGACACAAAGTCTCAACACAATGTCTCCACACAATGTCTCAACACCAATGTTGCAACACTAAAGCCTTGACACTAATGTTTCGAGAGTAATGTTTCAATAATAAACTTTTGATACTAAAGCCTTGACACTAACGTCTCAACCCTAACATCTCAACACTGAGGCCTTAGCATTAATGCCTCAATGCTAAAGCCTCAACACTCTCGATACTAAAGCCTTGACATTAATATTGCATGACTTCAGCTACCGTATCATCGCCAATAGACGCGCAGTGCACGAGTGCAAGGGCTTGGGTGCGCATGTATTAATTTATTTTAAGACATAAGTAGCACAAGCTGTGAGGGGTGGGCATACACATCACACACATGCAACCCTAAGGTAGGCAACACATAGCAAAGACAGATCCAGCAAATCTACCAATACATCCGGCGCTGGATCGACAGAACAGGAAAAATGAATTGAGACAAACTGCTTTGATTATTCGAGCGATGCTAAACAGACAATCATTGTGCTAGCCAGACGATATCGTTGGATAAATACCATTGGAAAATGCAGAAAATCCTATGTGCTGAATTGGCATTCAAATAATTCAAAACAATATGCTTTGCTGGCGATACAACATGGCAACGCCAATGTACTTCGAGTGCGGCACTAAGAGAGCAATTCCCAAAGACATCCAGACGCTCTTCATTCGTCTGACCCATCCTTGTGGCTACATATGGTTACGTGATGATGAATATCACATTATTTTGACCATTCCTCTGCGTTGTTAGAATGCCCAACTTTGACTAATAAAACAAAACTGACAGAAACGTAATGCCATCTTACAGCTAATGTACAAATAATTGTTATCTAAAAAGTATCCGCAATATGGTATGCAAGTGGGGGCATACCATATTTGCTATTATTAAAGTGTACGCTCACACTTGAAAATATAATTTTGTGCGTGGTTTCACTTCTGTAAAAAGGGTGCGCATGTCTATTAGGCAGTGCACGTCTATAAGAAACAATACGGTATGTCCCTTCAGCAGCAGCACAACATAGTATCATAGACTAAAGCAGAGACCCGTCACCCTGTCATTTGGACGGGCTGAGTCGGCCGGGAGTGGGTAAGAATTGTGTTAACCCGTCATTTGGATGGGTAATAAATTAAGGTTTTTTTTATGGCCAAGAGGGCCTAATGCAGAGACTCGTCACCCCAACATTTGGACACAGATTGAGTCAGTCGGAAGTGGGAAAGAATTTTGACTGACGGGTACAAACCCGTAACTGTGTAATGACCTGCCCTATGCTATACATGATGGGCTGTGTGACGGGTGCCGCACACACGGAGTCTTTCTCTGATGTTGGCACAGCCGTCACAGGGCAGTTCTTGGAAATACTCTACGCACCTGTGGCATGTGTATAGTTTGTGAATGCTTCAATATTCAAATGGATACTGTTTTAATGCAACAGTGTAGATACATTGTTAATTACTGCTGTCAGTCAAAAACTGGCAGTACAAAGATTTGTGTTGGCACTGTGGTGGGAAAGTTTCCAGCGTTTGAATTGCCAATAAACAAATCGCCAAGCATCTAGGGGTGGTAACATACATTTTCAACGTTCAACAAAGCGCACACTATTACATACTGGTAGTTTGGTAGTCATCACTTTTTTGGGACATAGCGATAGTGGCGGATTTGTTTAATTTGATTACTTGTTTAATGTTGCATTAGATTAATTTATATATTTAATTTAATTAATTTTAAAAAGCCTTCCAAACACTACGAGACGAACCAATCGTGGTACTATGCACCTGTATTATCTTATTGTTGAATAAAGGACATAGCAACACATAAGTCTATGACTTCAGCTATGTCCTTTCAGCAGCAGCAGCAAACCATACTGTGCATGTATTGTTGTTGTTGTTGTTGAATAAACGTTCATTCATTCATTCATTACAAATGTCTCAACACTAAAGCCTCGCTACCTTGGTCTCTGTCCCTCAAACTATGTGTCTCCCTGAGTCCCTGACTATGTTTCTACCTGTGTCCCTGACTATGTTTCTACCTGTGTCCCTGACTATGGTCCTACCTGTGTCTCTGACTATGTTCCTACATATGCCTCTGACTGTGTTCCTACCTGTGTCTCTGACTATGTTCCTATATATGTCTCTGACTGTGTCCCTACTTGTATCCCTGACTATTTCATATATGTGTGTCTACCTGTGTCTCTTACTATGTTCCCACCTGCGTCCCTATGTTCCTACCTGCATCCCTATGTTCATACCTGTGTCCCTATGTTCCTATCTGCATCCCTATGTTCCTATCTGCGTCCCTATGTTCCTACCTGCATCCCTATGTTCCTACCTGTGTCGCTATGTTCCTACCTGCATCCCTATGTTCCTACCTGCGTCTCTCCTGTTCTTCCTTCTCTGCCCTATGTGCCTCTATGTAGGCCTTGAACATGGGACAGAACTGGTCGATGTTTTCGATGAAGCCTGTCATCGCCGCCTCCTTAGACATGTCTCCCAGTGCAAGCCATGCCTGCCTGCAACACAAAACATGAACATAGACCTGTCAGCACTGCACAATGTAACATCTATAGAACACAGAACAACAGTTGCATGGTGACTTGTACCAGTACACGTCATCTAGTTAGAGTATGCATGTGTAATGATGTTAACATGGATGACATTAGACACCCCAGCTCTACAGTGACACTGTCATACTTGAAATGTGTGGTAACAAGAGGCCAAGCACACGTCCCTAAGCCTTGAAGACTGGGGAATGAGAAATTAAAAACAATAATAAAGAGTACTGGTAAGTTCTTAGATAGTGCAGTATCCAGTCATTAAGACTCATCAGAGCACTTTCGCCACGCTGCAGTCACTGCATGAAGAGTATTCATACATAAATGTTCAACTCTTTAGCCAGGTTCTCATTCATACAACTGAGCTAACTGAAGTACAGTGGAGTTAAACAAGGTGTGAAACAGATTGAGAGTCCTATGTTCTAGCTACTATGCTACCAAGCCTCATACAACTTACCCATGAACCATAGGACAGTTTTACAACAACCTCCTCATGACACGAGTTAGCACCTCGAGGAGAAAGGAACATTGACAAGGTAAGAGAGACAACAGGAAATAAAACTGTGAAATTTTGAATGGATGCAAACCATGAACATTTTTTGGGTGTGTTAAATGAAGAGAAGGCAAGCACAGAGAATAGACTGGACCATACAGCTCGACATCTACACTTACCATTCACTCGGGGCAGTTCTAGCAGCAAAAATAAATCATACAAATTATGTTCACATTTAAAAAATGCACGTCATGCTACATTTTAACAAAAATTTGTGCAAATACTCCAAATACTATGCATGTGTGTGCATGTGTACATGTTTGTACATGTATACCCATGTGCACACGTGTGAGAACATGCATGCACATAGATGTGTGCATTTTTGTACATGTATACCCATGTGCACACGTGTGAGAACATGCATGCACATACATGTGTGCATTTAGCAAGATTCAAGGATGTTCAAGGGCATAATTGTTTAAAATAACTGTACAAAAGATTCACTATCTTAGACAAGTTTACAAAGTATATACAGTGTATACACAGTGTGTTGTCTAATAGTCATACGTCATCTTGACGATGCAACCAAAGCAGATATAACAACACCAACTGATGTCAGTCCATGGAGGAGTCTAGTCGTAGTTTGTCTAGCTGCCATCACATTTAGAGTTTGTGTTCCTATGTGGCAACTGATAAACCGGGCCAGTTTTAGAAATTGCAAAGTGAGCACATCTTTTGATCAGTATTGCACTGCAGAAAGGCTACCTAGTGGTCATTGCTGTCTGCAGTCAACACCATTACACATGTACATACACATTGCTTATTTGTATATCTGCCATCAATAATGAATCATCAACATGTCTTACATTCAGGTTTAGGGGTGCCTCAGTCAGCTAAGTAAATACAAAACATCTTAATGTTTTGCATTGGTTCCAACCGCCACCCACCTTCCACCAGTGCAAGATATGGGACTTGAGATTTTGAGCAAACCAAATGGTTTCCAAAACCACAGCGAAGATAGCTGGTGGTTTCAAATAACCTCAGCTGGTTGTCAAGATATCACCTGCTACGCTGCCCGTTTGTTTACCCACAACAGCACCAATGTGCATTCCTATGTTTCACTCAACATGTTGTGGCACCATTAATTTCCTACATGATGCATGGCGCTGTCCACACCATCAACCCATACTGTGATATATATTACTATAAAAATTGTCAAGACTTTGGTCATCCCTTGGACACTGTCCCATCAGAAATGTTGTAAGTGTGCAGAACTGCAAGTCTTTAACGTTTAGGCATCACTGTGTTGGCTGTGATCCTCTGTCATATTTAGCCTTTCTGAGGAGAAAACAGATTTTTACATGGACCAAGTATTCATTGAAAGTATAAATTCAACACCTTTTCACACTTGACATATTTACTTCCCAAGAAACTTGGTGTTTCGGTCTGGATATTTCAGACTTTTCAGACTTAAATGCCAGTCTTTGGAGTTGTACACTTTTGATTAAGGTGGCTGCATAAGTTCACAATCCCAAAATACATTAAGGATTAGCTAGTGGTGGAGGACACCGACTGGAGGTTGGGTCGTCACCATGGACTGTGGGCAAACAAACTGTTACAGTACTGCCACCTAACTAGTGAGTAAACCATATGTCAATGCAATTTGACTCTAATACAGTGTTCTGCCTAGGTTGAATCTGCAGGACGTTATGCCCTGCTGCCCTTTTTCAGTGACATCCTGGTACCAAAAAAGCAAAATGAATGCTCTGCCTTTTTTACACAATGTCCTGCTACATTTGCATCATAACCCTACTCATGGTTAGAGACAGTTACACAATTGTAAATATTAAATTTTAAGAGTGTCTGAAATCGACCCGATCTCGAAATGAATCCTGATCGAGTCACGTGCATGGTTTGATTGTTCAACAATCCAACTGAGCGCGTGGCATGATCGGGATGCGCTACAAGATCGGAGCACTTGTACACACTTGATCGTCTGCATGCGCCCCGATCTCGACTCTGTATCCCGATCATGCCACGTGGTCAGTTCGATTGTTTAAGCGCCCAATCTCAAATCCTATCCTGATCGCCACTACATTTTTAATCGTGTGTGCACAAAATATAAAAATACGTTACGATTTGAGGTGCCGACCTTCAAAAGTGGAGCGACAGACTTTTGTGGAGCATCTCGATTATACATATCGCCAAGCAGTCCTTATTTTGTTCGTATCTTCAAAAGTAAAAATTTGATTGCTGGGAGATTTCTATTAAAATTTGTTTTGATCTGAGGAGGCACCAAACTTTGTAAGTCGATAGACCAGCGAAGCACCAGTAGGACTGTTAGCTGGCACGTGTGATCAGAAAAATAATGTTTTATTCATACACTCTTTATTTGTTAATGTAACGACATACACTGTATATTGTACAGTGTATAATGATAACTAACGACGTTTGGTATAACACAGCTCAACAATGTTAATGAATAATTGCGTATTGTGTGCATTAAAAGAACCTGCTCCCTCTCAATGTGCGACGACCCGCCGGCACATGACGGTGTTCATGCTTATTGCAAGGTGTGCCGTTTCTAAGACACGACGTCATGTGTGTGTAGTGGACTAGCCAGGGGTGTCCAGGTTGCTGGCGATCGGCATCTTGCTTTTGCCAAATTGCTTAGCAGTAGCTAGATAGCTACCTATAATAATTATTATTCAGAGGGTTACCATTAAAAAAGTGGCTTCAAACAAGTAATAGCTACTTGTCTGTTTATTGACTGATTGTCAAAAATAAGAATATGTGTGGGTAAACAAAATGAAATTTTCGAAATTAGGATGTCTATAATTGTTTTAATGTTTGTCATCACACTTTTTACTATTTGCAATGCAATACATCTCAATTTCTATTCATACTAGCCCAACAACATTTAGCATACCCATTGCTTATACAATGGAAATAAAAAATTGTGTGGATTTATACATAAAATGTTATGTTATGCTGAATATCATATTTTGCTAAAACTTAAATAAAGTTAAGACATGCCGAGTTAACTAAATAAAACATGCTGTATTGTCTATATATATATACTATAATCTTCCATTTGTCCACATTTACTGTATATTTATCTAAATGTCATTTTTCAAAATTACTATGTTGCTTGTACATTTTTAATTTTCAAAATTGAACATAACAGTATAAAGATATTTGGCACATATATTACCTGTATAATATTCTCTGTGTATATTATGCAGATTGAAGCAAATTAAACAGTTATGTAAAGCTGAATATTGTGGTTTGATCTACAGATGCTTGCCCAAGCCTATATTATAATACATAAATATGTTTCATGTATTTAATTCAGTCACGTGTCGCAAGTGCCTTTTTAACCACTGCTCACCGCGCTTTACGTGCCCTTTTATTAAAATGGCATCCTGCCCTTTTGAAAACCTCGGTAAAACACTGTAATAGCTAGTTTGAATCGTAACAACTGCACATCCCAAACCATGTATTGGTGCTTGGCAGGGGATGGTTTGAGTCAATTTTAAATGTTTAAAACGGTTTTTGGATGTAGTGAACTTACGAGACCATTCCTAAAGCAGTAGTGAGTTACATGAACCCATATGAGACAACCTGTTACTGTACATATGAGACAACCTGTTACTGTACATATGAGACAACCTGTTAATGTACATATGAGACAACCTGTTACCGTACATATGAGACAACCTGTTACTGTACATATGAGACAACCTGTTACCGTACATATGAGACAACCTGTTACTGTACATATGAGACAATCTGTTACTGTACCTTCTGTCATTGCCAACGACATCAAGGAATCCCACATCAGGAGTGACGTCTGATCTGTGCTTGCCATAGCTTACTTGCTTCGTGTAGGCAACCAGTTTCACTTTGTCCTTGTAAGAAATGTGCAGGGCCTTGCCATTTTTCTCTGGCAACACAGAAATAAATACATTATGACATCATAACATCAATGTTTATCTGTGCTGTACTATCTCAGTAAACTATCTAATTAATTTTTTTTAATGTATAAAATGTCAAATAATGCACTGATTACCTTTATATTTTGTCACGTAATGTACACTATAATTATAACTGTACAAACTATCCGAATACGTATGATAATTTTTCATGTATGAATAGTATTTTTCCTGTTATAAATTGCAAACTAATTCAAGTGAAGTTTTATCGCATGCCTATAATCGTAATCATCTGTTATATATATAACTTATGTATATATATATATATATATACATAAGTTGTGCAATCATTTGTAATAAATTATTATGTAACATGACTTCAGTTATTTAACTTAAAATTCACTACAGATGGATTTGCCAGGATGTCACCTTTCCAAAAAATATGTCTGTGCATAGGGAACGTGGTCTTGATATAAGCCTGGATTTTTTCCAGAGATTTGCATGCATGTTTTAAATGGACGTGACCTCATCTATTTTCGTAACTACCATACTGAAATTTCAAAACAACTTTTCTAGTAGTTTGGAGAAATTTGATGGAACAGGTGTTAGAGATTTAGCACATAGATATCTTATACAAAAATGTTATCAGGTTGTTAAGTAAATTTTTTATTTAAATTGATTCATACTTTTACAACGCCTGACTTTGTTGATGGACGCTGGGAATGCATGTGATTACTGCATGATTAACGACAAGACTAACACAATGGCTTAATTGGCTAATAACTGGCAGAATGGCCAATCTGACCACTGCGTTTTTTCTGCTATGTTTGATCGGACAGATAATTCGTTGAACAGTAGAGAATTAAATTCAGAATTAAAATAACTGATCATACAATATTGTGACCAATTCATTGTTCAAAAGCACAAACCAATCAATCATCAACAAAATTTATTAATGTGAACAACAGTACTGCAAACCAATTTGACTGGAATGTGGTTACTGTTCTGTGCCAATAATAACCTACGGTTTTGCTGTTTTATATTTCTTAGCTGTGGTAATATCCCACCTGAATAATGACAAGGAACGTATTTCATCTTGTATTAAGAGTGATCAAATTGCATGTGTCATGTCAGCATAGTAATAATAATTTTGTAATCTGAACCAGGTACTAGATATAATAATAGATGCATCAATTGTTGATTGGAGCCTGGCAGATATGTCTGGACAGAATCCGTCCAGACACATCACACACAATTTGATCACTCCTTCTGAATTGGGAAGAAACAGCATTGGATCAGCAAGAAGCAGCATACGCAGTGTCAGTCACGCGAAGCTATAAGCGAACGAAGACCATAAACGAACATAGAGATGTTGAAGTCGTTCGAGACCCAGGTACAGATCCAGTCAAACCCTGGCGGCCTCGGGCCGGCGCAATTCATCTATTGCAGGTAAGAAATGATACGTACCTTTGTAAAACTGTAATGCTAACTTGTACAGTTCGTTCAGTGGAAAGCCCCACGTCGTCTCATAAGTGTCTGTACCTTGGTGGTCACCGTTACATGTCTGTTCTCCGTTTAATTTCATCGCATCAACCGCACCTGACAGCTCCCTTTGCTCATCCGCCATGTTTATGCTTTTGACGTGTCGGTTCGATCACGCACGCGTGAATCCGATAATTTCCGGGATGAAAGTACTGTCACCTGGCGACTCAACCATGAACTATAAACCCGACTTGTAGTAACGTTGATTTTCAGCCTCCGCAGTGAGGTGACACTTTTGTCGCTCCTCCACAGCCTGGACTTATAAGTCTGATTTGTTATAAGGCCAATTTATGGCCGAATCGATACTTGCGGATAAAAGCATGCACATTGGACCGTATATAAAATTTCACGGCGAATCCGAATAGAGGAGCCCCCACATCATATCCCCTCCCTCCCTCCCTCCCTCCCTCCCTCCCTCCCTCCCTAGTCGATTTCCCACTGAGTAGTCGGAACTTCGTATCGTGAATTTATTAAGTTTAATAAGCGATAACGATACACATGACACGGACATTTTTGTGAAGTTCCCTCGTATTTGCCATGTAGATGTAGAAATATGGCGGCTTTAGGTGGATATTATGTAGGGGATTTATGGGCTCGTGTATCTCTGGTATTGTGTAATTTTCTCTTAGTTTGAGGGTAGACATATTGTTTTCTGCCCCCGCCCCACTACCCCCAGTAATAAGCGGCGTGGTGGAAAACATTTTTCCAAAGCACCCCCCTTCCCGTCTTTGGATGTCATCATTTCAGCGGAGACAGCGGAGAGAAGTTGGAGAAGTTAAATTGACAGCAGCGGCGTTACGAAAAAAATGTATTTTTTTCAACAGCACTGCCCCCACCCCTCCCGTGTTTGTTCGGATGTCATGAGTTCACAGGCGAGACAGCGGAGAAGCTGAAGTTACAGTGGCGCAGCGGCGAACATTTTTCAACAGCTCAAACAACATGCTATTTACTAAGTATCATCGTGACCCTGTAACTGTTCTACGTCTACGACTGCATTAGCAATAGACTGCATACATCTCTACAGGATGTCCGAGCCTATAGAGGGGCATATGTTGGTTCTGACCACAGCCTTGTGATTCGTAAAATCCGCCTGAAGTTAGAGAGTCAAAAAGGTGAGGCCATATGCCACAGATAACTTAATGAATACAGACACATCAAAAAGATGATTCTACTAGGAAACTAAGAACAAATTCAAAACGCTATAACACACAGTCGAAGAGCAATGGCAGCTAGCCTTCCAAGCCATGAAGGAGGACACTAATGCAGTGCTAGGTAGGAGAAGAGGGTCTAACAGAGAACGGTGGAAAAAGATCAGAAGAGATCAAGCGGCTAGAAACCTCCAACAATGGAGATCATCAGTCGAGGAATAAACGAGACTGAACAAGGAAGTAGAAAAGAGCTTTAGGACAGATAAGAGGAAATGGTTAGAAGAGAAAGGCACATAAGCGCAAACAGCAGCAGAAAGGAATGACTAGATAACGCTGTGTAGGATTGCGAGAGAGCTAACAAGCGCAAGAAGATGACAAGGACGAGGTTGTAGATGAGTTAACTTACTTGTTCAATCTGATCTGGTGTGAGGAGAAAGTCCCGGACGATTGGAGAAGAGGAGTGATCGTAACATTATAGAAGAAGGCGAGCCTGAGCGATTGCAACAATTGGCCAGGAATAACACAGATGTCAGTGCCTGGAAAGGTGTTCTGCAGCGTGATCTTCAACCGACTGAACATTTTCGGGAGGAGCAAGCTGGTTTTCGAAGCGGGAGATCAGGCTGTGAACAGTTCTTCATATTGCGAAACATCATTGAGCAAAGCAGAAAGTTCCAAAAGTCTCTTCTAGTCAACTTCATTTACTTTAAGAAGGCTTTCGATAGTGTACACCGAGAGTCGTTGTGGAAAAAAACGTGAAACTGTACGGCGTGCCAAACAAATAACAAAATTCAAATCGCTATACATACCGGAACACCAGCTGCCGCATCAAGACCAACGATGGCTACACATACATTATTCAATATAGAGACTGGTGTACGTCAAGGATACATGTCCCCCTTCTCTTCGTTGTTGTTATTGACTTCATCAAGAGGAAGACGATGAATGGTCCGAACTTTGGCGTTAATTGGGCAAATACTAGGTTCACATACCCTGACTTTACAGATGACATTGCACTGCTCAGCCACACGCCAGAGATCCTGCAAGAGATTACCAATACTTGAAGGATAACGGAGTGAGGGTCGGATTACGGATCAGCTACGAGAAGACAAAAACGATGTCAGTTGATGGTTGTGGCGATTTAGATGTACATTCAGGCAGTATGTTGCGCAATGTATTGCGAGCAGACAAAAAATGTCCAGGCTGCGGGGAACAGCCGAATGTGTAGCAGACAGTCACTCGACACTGGGCAAGTGACAGGGTCGCACTGCACAGATTTGCAGCTCGATGTCAATGAACATAAGTTGGGGTACTTAACTCTTGTCCAGGCTAGGCTGCGCTGGAGCGCAAGCAACGGCACGCGCGTGGAAGTCGGTCGGGGTGATGCGAGACGGTTGCGGAGTCGGCTGTTTGTCGAACTGTGTGTGTCGGGCTGTGGCCCCGTATGCGAACTGGCGATTCTACAGAATGTAGTGCACGACAGAACCTTGAATGTTATGTTTATGTTATATTAAATTGTGTTCTATTCATTGTTATTGTTCGATTGTTACACGGCCCGATATATAATCATCCCCTATGTGACAATGATGGACCTGACCCCCACATTGCGATCGGTCAGCATGACCTGCAGTGCGTCGAGAACTTCCCCTACATCTCTACGGAAGGCGACGCGGACGTAGATGTGCGAGTGAGGTTAGGCAAAGTCTCAGCAGGGTTTCAAAGACTAGGTCTTATATGATTCAGTGTCACGTGTAGCGATGGAGTCGATACCGGAAGATGGTAACAGGAAAAGAGGTAGGCCAACTAAGACATGGCGCAAGACATTTATAGACGATTTTGCCGAAATGGGAATCACCTCGAATGAGGCCAAAGAAGTTGCAAATGACCGTACCAGATGGAGACATCTCGTAGCCCGATGTCTCGAAAGGAACAGGGGAACTAAGTTTAAGTCTTCTTAACATTGTTGATCCCAAATAAACAATCACTCAAATAATCAATCAAACAACATAATGTAATCTCGGAACATTTTCAACAGCACCCGTCCCCCTCCGATGTCATATCTGACAGTGTTCAGTGAGAGGCGAGAACACAATTGCGATTTTTTTTAATAGCCCGTCCACCCCCACTTTCCCATGTCATGATTGACAGTGTCCCCGTAGGGAAGGCATACATTTTGACGTCACAGCAAAACAATTTCCGTCAGCACCCCCTAATAGGCGGACCCAGGGAGCCTCGGGGCATGTTCTCCTGGTCTTTGGAATTTGGCCGCGCTGTGCCTGCGCTAGAGTGGCGTGCCCCCAGAACTTTTGACTGTGCCCCCGATACATGTCCCCCCTAGATGTTAATTGTGATTCCGTCCGGAAAGTTTTCAACAGAACCCCTCCTCGTCTTCCAATCCGACAGCGCGACGGCGGAGTGGCTATAGCGGTGCGGCGGTGAAGCTCCGGCGAAAAATATTCAATTGCACCGCCTCCGCCGTCTTCAGATGTGAAGATCCGACAGCGGAGTCGTGCTGAAACTCCGGTTCAACCCAATAAAAAGTGAATTTGGTTCGGCCGCCAGTTGTTTTTTTGCGAGCCTCAGAGGATGCAATTTGAGGCCTAAGGCCCCCTAGACTACCTTCTCTGGATCCGCCCCCGCCCCCCTCCCATCTTCCGATGCCAATGTCTGACCGAACCGCCAGCGACAGCGACAGCGATAGCGACAGCGACGTGTTAAACTGAAGCTCCGGGCTCAGACCTCTCAATATAATTTTGTTCCGACGCCAGTGCATAGCTTGACCTGGAAATGAAGAACGGATTTATAAGGCTGTAATGTGGTATTTAAATAATCAATTAACATATATTACAGAGATAAAAAAAAGTGCAGTCAAAAACGTTCCAAAGATATTGACGAATTATTATTTTGTGTATATTCAGACATCACATTCAGTATTTTGTTAACGGCGGCTCCTAATTTGTATATTTTGGATTGTGAAGTGTGGGATCATTTTGGAATCATGTACTTAGCAATACTGCACACACTCAAAACATGGGACTAGACACCTGATTTGTTGCGCTACTGTCAACAATTACGGAAGAATATAGATATAATGTTTGGCAGGCCTACTGCGTGGCGACCCTAATTTGCAAGTTATGATAAAATCATCAATTATGTCAAGGTAGTGGAAGGTGGGGTAAGACCATTGGGTAAGACAAAAAGAAGGGTCTAGGACAAAGCTATGAAACTAAATAATGCTTCATATTAAAGACTTCGTCTTTGTAAAAACATATACAATAACGTGCTTGCTTGAGGAACTCACTGTATAGTTATCACAAAAACAATTGTCGTCACCGGGGACCCCCAGCAATATTGACTAGGACACCAAGTTCTTTCACGGAAGTAAAATGGTGCATAGTAGAACAAATATTTCCATTATTTTATAGATGAAAACAATGATATAGTATGGTTAGTTATACGTGGGGTACAACGACCCTGTACATACCGTTTCACGTGTGGAATGTCTTAATTATTGCATGTGACCTAAACAAAAGTCGGAAGCCTTGCATCTGATCGGCAAAATGCGATAGTGCCTTAATTACGGCCGATATATAATGGGTGGCTGTCTTAGACAGGGGGCTGTTTTACACCCACATTCCCCTATGTGGCTTAATTCGGATTCTTTATTAATACACCTCAGATATACAGAAACGTACTGCAAAAACTTGGGCTTGATCCTGACCGTAGTAATTTAAGTTAGCTGTTAGATTACTGTGCACGCGTATAACGGAAACCGGTTGGTTTATCCGCGCAAAGCTCGTTGATGTTCCCAGTTCAGTGTGGTCGCGACGTTCTCACATTCAAGACAAGCAATTCAGCAATCTACCTAGCTATTAATAATTGCGATCCTGACTGATTCTCGGGGTAATCCCTTTATTAAAGGTCATCCGTGTTGAAAACAGCACGTCCTATATAAATCCCGAGACCCGGTATGACCCGCAGGCGTAGACCCCCCTTCCGTTTCCACGAACGAGCGCGTACGTAGGCCTACTCCATCGCGAACGTTTACCGAGAGGTGTTGTAGCGTGCCGCGCCAGTGCCGTTTGATTGGTGCGAGTTGTTAGCACAGTGTTGTGTTTGAATGCCGTCAGTGTGTTTGTGCTCACTTGTAGCGGCGTCCGTACCAACGCTGTCAGTCGATTGCACGATCGCTTTTCGCTCACGTCTGAGCAACTCACGGCGCAAACGTCGGCGCTGTTCCGACAGTGTCAGTATGAATGTCTGTGTTTTAACCTAATGCCGCGCGCAGTGTACACATTTGGATATAATTTTGTGGATTCTGGTATCGTTTGGTTGTCGCTAGCTGGAAGAACGCACTGCGTGACGCGGACACTTGGAAGCGTTCCAACTTCCAAGTGAAGTCGGAAGTATGCCGTGTCATATCCAAGTATGAGTGTCAACAACGCCATGCAGAGTAAGTTAGACTGCATGCAGAGTAGACGTCAACACCGAGTCAATTCTTCGTTTATGTTATTATTGGGTTGTTTCAATTCGTTTTATTGGCACCTGACGAATTTCTATTTAAGTTGAGTACGTGTTGTCAATAATATACTACCGGTAATTAGACAAATGTAAAATCGAAAAATCCAAACAGAACAGACAACAGTTAGCCTTAATTTTCTTTTGTCAGGCCACTTTAATGTAAAGGTACTGATTTAGTGGTCTTCATATTTATAGGCCTATTGCTAAAAAGATATATTTACTATTTTGGTAAAATGTTTGTCTTGGTCTTGATGTTCCACCCATGACCACCATAGGCCGAGACAGCGGAGTAGCTGCTGTTATAGCGGTGCAAATTTCTAACAGTTCCCCGTCTTCCGATGTCAGAGTCAAACCAACAGCCACAAGGGGAAGGAAGATATGAAGATATGTGGCAGCATGGCGGTGAACATTTTTCAGTGGTGCTGAAGTTCTGGTAGCCCCCCCAATATGAATTTTGTTCCCCTGCCACTGATCACTACCCAAAGAGCTCTATACACCTCGATGTTCCACCCATCACCGACCACCAAGCTCTATATACCTCAATGTTCCACCCATCACCGACCACCAAGCTCTATACACCTTGATGTTCCACCCATCATCGACCACCAAGCTCTATACACCTCGATGTTCCACCCATCACTGACCACCAAGCTCTATACACCTCAATGTTCCACCCATCACCGACCACCAAGCTCTATACACCTCAATGTTCCACCCATCACTGACCACCAAGCTCTATACACTTTGATGTTCCAACTATCACCTACCACCAAGCTCTATACACCTTGATGTTCCACCCATCACTGACCACCAAGCTCTATACACCTTGATGTTCCATCCATCACCGACCACCAACCTCTATACACCTCAATGTTCCACCCATCACCAACCACCAAGCTCTATGCACCTTGATGTTCCACCCATCACCGACCACCAAGCTCTATACACCTTGATGTTCCACCCATCACCGACCACTAAGCTCTATACACCTCAATGTTCCACCCATCACCGACCACTAAGCTCTATACACCTTGATGTTCCACCCATCACCGATCACCAAGCTCTATACACCTCAATGTTCCACCTATCACCAACCACCAAACTCTATACACCTTGATGTTCCACCCATCACCAACCACCAAGCACTATACACCTTGATGTTCCACCCATCATCAACCACCATGCTCTATACACCTCAATGTTCCACCCATCACCAACCACCAAGCTCTATACACCTTGATGTTTCACCCTTCACCGACCACCAAGCTTTATACACCTCAATGTTCCACCCATCACCGACCACCAAGCTCTATACACCTTGATGTTCCACCCATCATCGACCACCAAGCTCTATACACCTTGATGTTCCACCCATCACCAACCACCAAGCTCTGTACACCTTGATGTTCCACCCATCACCGACCACCAATCTCTATACACCTTGATGTTCCACCCATCACCGACCACCAAGCTCTATACACCTTGATGTTCCACCCATCACCGACCACCAAGCTCTATACACCTCAATGTTCCACCCATCACCGACCACCAAGCTCTATACACCTTGATGTTCCACCCATCACCGACCACCAAGCTCTATACAACTTGATGTTTCACCCATCACTGACCACCAAGCTCTATACACCTCAATGTTCCACCCATCACCGACCACCAAGCACTATACACCTTGATGTTCCACCCATCACCGACCACCAAGTTCTATACACCATGATGTTCCACCCATCACTGACCACCAAGCTCTATACACCTCAATGTTCCACCCATCACCAACCACCAAGCTCTATACACCTTGATGTTCCACCCATCACCGACCACCATGCTGTATACACCTCAGTGTTCCACCCATCACCAACCACCAAGCTCTATACACCTTAATGTTCCACCCATCACCAACCACCAAGCTCTATACACCTTGATGTTCCACCCATCACCGACCACCAGGCTCTATACACCTCAATGTTCCACCCATCACCAACCACCAAGCTCTATATACCTCGATGTTACACCCATCACCAACCACCAAGCTCTATACACCTTGATGTTCCACCCATCACCGACCACCAAGCTCTATACACATTGATGTTCCACCCATCACTGACCACCAAGCTCTATACACCTTGATGTTCCACCCCTCACTGACCACCAAGCTCTATACACCTCAATGTTCCACCCATCACCAATCACCAAGCTCTATACACCTTGATGTTCCACCCATCACCAACCATCAAGCTCTATACACCTTGATGTTCCACCCATCACCGACCACCAAGCTCTATACACCTTGATGTTCCACCCATCACCGACCACCAAGCTCTATACACCTTGATGTTCCACCCATCACCGACCACCAAGCTCTATACACCTTGATGTTCCACCCATCACTAACCACCAAGCTCTATACACCTTGATGTTCCACCCATCACCAACCACCAAGCTCTATACACCTTGATGTTCCACCCATCACCGACCACCAAGCTCTATACACCTTGATGTTCCACCCATCACTAACCACCAAGCTCTATACACCTTGATGTTCCACCCATCACCAACCACCAAGCTCTATACACCTTGATGTTCCACCCATCACCGACCACCGAGCCTTGTACCTCTAGACATACTACACATCACTGCAAATTGAGCTTTATCTCAATAATTGCTTTTAAGATCTCTTCCAGAAGACACTCAGGCAACCCTTTGTGAAAAAAATTGCAAAAGTTCTGAAATGTCACTAGATGGGTTCGAACCCTAGTCCTCTTGATTGACCCTCAAACGCTCTAACCTTTTAGCAAAGTTCTGAACCAACATTAAAAAATACAACATAAAGAAGTATGCAACTTGTCTGTTGGGAAGACTAATGTTTACTTGTATTGTATTCTCAAATATTGATTAAATTGACAAAGTCATAGAAACAAACATTTTCATTTTGATTCAAACCACCAACAGATGGTATGGACTTAATATTTGGAGCAATCCAAAATGGCTTCCAAGCCCATTGTTGATAGCCGCTGAATTGAACTGATGTGGCATGGTTGTGAAGACATTACTACCAGGTATTAAGTTTCTCGGTGACTGTGAACTGATGTAACCACCCCTAAAGGTAATGCGTGTTGTTGATTTCAGAATACAGGGTGGTCGGAAAGAAAGGAGAAGGGACGTTTTCCTATGTCTTGAAATGTCAGAATGTTGAAGATGGCACATACTGGGCTTGCAAGAAGATGAAACAGCGGTATGAAAGGTACGTGCCTGAATATTGTACATGTGTGTACGTAATAACAGTTCTAATAAACAACCAACATTTGTGTATTTAGGCAGTGTTTTATTGAATTTAAATACCACAAACTTCTTCAATTAAATTTTTCACTTGCCCATTTCAATTTTGTCTAGGTCTAGTATACACCATGTACAGTATGTGATTAGTTTTGTTTTTTCCTTCATTCTATCATTCTTTCTGTTCTACCGTCCTTTCTTCATTTCTTCTATATGTCATCCATCTGTCTTTCTGCCATTCCTTCCATCCTTCCTTCATTCTGTCTTTCCTTTAATTATTCCTTCTGTCCTTCATTCACTCTGTCTGTCACTCATTCTTTGTGTCGATCCTTCCTTCCTTTCTGCTTTCGTCCATTCCGTCCCTCCGTCCGTTCTTCCCACCCTCCTCCATCCCTTTTTTCCTTCAAACTAAAAATATGAATCCTTTGACAGTTTTCTTGTTTAAATTCTTATTAATGAAGACTTATTTATATGATCATTATGAACTGGTAAGGTGTGTGCCGACAGCCTGGAGCAGGTGAACAACCTGAGGGAGGTACAGGCGATGAGAAGACTGAGTCCACACCCCAATGTCCTCGAACTCTCAGAAGTCATCTTGTGAGTACACGGCCTTTGTCACAACACTTTCTATGCTGTTGTATTTTTGTATTTTTGCAGGCCTAAGCTTTACAGGAAAGATGTAACGTGTGCGTAAATCTGCCAGTGTTCATACATCTGAGCATGTACATGTGTACTTGTGTGAATAATTATGTAAAGGTGGTTTTAATTAATTAATTAACCTGTATAGTACCGGTAGGATATCCACTTCTGCAGTAACCATCCTGATATTTTAATCAGTTATCACTTTTCACATTTGAGCTACATTACTGTTATTATTACCCACGTTTCACTGTGTTATGAGTTTTCAGTTGTGATGAGACTAACGTGGCACCTTGTAGAAAATATGTGTGATAGTAAATTCATAGCTCATTGCAATTATGTTAATGGTGTTGTTAAGTTTGTGTAATCGCTTGAATAACACATTTCTGGACAGATGTTATGACACAGACATTTTAAACAAAATGAGTAGCATCGTTATTCAAACATCTGTCAATGTTGTTAACTCCTCTAATAGGTTAACACGTACAGTAGAATAGTGTGACATTTACACTGGTTAGCAATACATGGTATACGCATTCATATCCACTGACCAATGTTATCTTGGAGAATGCTGTTAATTAAAATGGTCACATGTTTTATATTATTATAAATATTACATTACATAAGGGCAATTGGTAATACACTCATTGAATAGATAATTAGTCACAGGAATATTCAGAAGTGTCAGACGTTTATTGAAACATATAGCGAAATTGTGGAATGACCCTATTGCAATTGTTGAATGCATTGTGACAGTCACTGCACTCTGGCTTCCACTGTTTGCTAATCTGCAGCTCTCATCTGCCTTCTGTTTGCTAATCTGCAGATCACAGTTAGGTGATTATGTAAGAGGCCACACATGCATTCAACTAGCTCTGTAAACGCAGGAGAAAGGACTGACTAATCAAAGTGAGTGTTTGTATTAGCTGCACACAGTATTAATACAATATTTACACACCATAGTTGCGTAATATCTTCCCTCTCAGTAATTAAATTGATCGATGAGGATGTGTGCTTGTGTACGTGCACACATACGCACGTGTATTTGGGGTGTTTGTGTGCATGCATGTGTGTGTGCGTACGTGCACATCTATGTCAGTGCATTGCATACATAACACCAATGGACTTTCTGTCGACCACTCGGTAGCCAATGCAGGACATATTAAATCAACACTAACCAATTTGTTATGTCTGACATTGGTTTTAGTGACAAGAAGTCTGGCACACTGATGCTGATATGTGAACTAATGGACATGAACATCTATGAACTAATCAGAGGTAAGTTCACGTTCACTTAAAGGTGTTTCCTCAATCACTTAAAGGTGTCTCCTCAATCATTTAAAGGTGTCTCCTCAATCACTTAAAGGTGTCTCCTCAATCACTTAAAGGTGTCTCCTCAATTCAGGTTTATCGTTCATCTCATTTCAAATTCATTTTGCTGAAAAGTAGACCTACGTTCTGATAGTATCCCACTATCCGCTATAATATGCTAGCGTTTGAGCACACTTTTTGTGTAGTTTTGGTGAAATCATCAGACAATAACTTATTCATATTTGCCCAAACATTAATTCAAATTATTCTCATAATTGGAGTTGTTGTTGTTGACTGGCCTTGCTCACTCGAAAATTACATGGCTGACAAGTTCAGTGGCTTGAAGGCTAGTTAGCCTGACAATTGACTTTGAGCAGCAGATTACCAGATGTTATGACAAAAGTCAATTCATTCTACAAAGATACCAGAGTAAGCAGTTTCTTTATTAAATAACTGCAAATATTACAGTTACTTAAGTAATTCACACATTTACATATGTGAATCCCAAAGAAACAGATCTATTGGCAATGGTCTAAACCAGTTGAGGAAGTAGCTTTAATATGTTTCTTTTTAGAAACTTGTTAGAACCGAGTCTTTCTTCCTGACAGAGACACCTGTGTTTATTGAGCTATGAAAGGAATATTTTTGTCTGTCCATAGCGTGTGAGCTAGTCTTTCCGTGGCTCACTGGATTGTCCTGAATAATCAATATAATAAAAACGCTTCATGGTCGATGAACATCTTCTGTTATAGTGTATTTTGCATTAAATATTAAAGCAAAAGGTTATCACAACACGACGGTTGACTATGAACCCAGTAACATACAGCCTGTATGTTTGGTGATCGCCAGATCAGCTTTTGTCGCCATTCACATGACCTCATTGTATCACCATTCACACTACCTCACTGTGTCACCATTCACACTACCTCATTGTGTCACCATTCACACTACCCCATTGTGTCACCATTCACATTTTGTCAAAATTCACACTACCTCAATGTGTCACTATTAACACTATATGATTGTGTCACCATTCACACTATCACATTGTGTCACCATTGACACTACCTCATTGTGTAATAATTAACATTATCTCATTGTGTCACCATTCACACTATATCATTGTATCACCATTAACACTACCTCATTGTGTCATTCCCACTACCTCATTGTGTCACCATTCACACTACCTCATTGTGTCACCATTCACATTATCTCATTGTGTCACCATTCACACTACTTCATTGTGTCATCATTCATGCTATCACAATATGTCACCATTCACACTACTTCACTGTGTCACCATTCACAGTGCCTCATTGTGTTACCGTTCACACTATCACATTTCGTCACAATTCACACTACCTCAACGTGTCACCATTCACACTGTATATGTTTGTGTCACCATTCATACTATCACATTGTGTCACCATTCAGACTACCTCATTGTGTCACCATTCATATTATCTCATTGTGTCGCCATTCACACTACTTCATTGTGTCACCATTCATGCCATCTCATTGTGTCACCATTCACACTACTTCATTGTGTCACCATTCACGCTATCTCATTGTGTCACCATTCACACAACCTCATTGTGTCACCATTCACACTACACCATTGTGTCACCATTCACACTACACCATTGTGTCACAATTCACACTCTCTTGTGTCACCATTCACACTCTCTTGTGTCACCATCCACAATCTCTTGTGTCACCGTCATTAGCGAAAACAATGGTTCTGAATGAGCTCACAGGCCACGTATCTATGACTGCTATGTACAGAGATTAATAGATTTGATACAGGCAGAAATTTGGCTTTGCTTACTCGGTCTAGGCATATGTCATGTTGACTTAATTCATAATTTCACGGTTCAAATGAATTTTCAGTTCTCAGCACATTCACTGACTAAGATTCTAAGTCCATTAGCTGACAACAGGCTGTGTAATGTTGTTAATGATGGCCATCTATTGAGGCATCAAGTGGAGTCATTGTCACAGTTATGTTGGATATCATCCTCAATGATTCTATTAGTAATTACGTTCCCAATTAGTGACAGTACCATCATTAACGTGATCACCACAAGTCAAAAGATACGCAATGTCTCCAATGTTGAGAGCCAGGTCTTCACACAAACATGCGATGTCAGTCCGTATTCTGGTCTAGTATTTCTTAATTATTATGCTTCGAGATCAAACCAATGCAATGATAGATCTATATTAAACTTACAACAGACCACATTCACTGGATGTTTGTTGTCTCAGACATGTCCAGACACGCAACCACAGTCCAAAGGTGCTGTGTCATACTTGTGCTTTCAAATGCACTCTGTCTAGTTGGCACTCTGCTTTGTGACCACTGCCACTTTCACAGTCCTTGTGCGTTCCTGCTACTTGCAAAGACTGGCTAAGTGTGGTACTGTTCTCTGATGTACTCAGCCCGGACACTTGTACCAAACACTATTTAAAGCTGCTTCCTTGATTGGTTTAGCCTATTGTGAATCCAGTTCTTGATAGTGTCCAGATAAGTATGAATTGCTTACTTTTGGTTAATTGGTTGAAGAATTACCTTTGGTTGTTACACCTATTAGAACTTAAGTAGTACTCGCAGTCGGTTTAATAAAAGTACACTTACTTTTGGTTAATCGGTTGAAAGAACTAGCTTTGGTTGCTACACCTATTAGAGCTTAAGTAGTATTCACTATCGGTTTAATAAAAGTACACTTACTTTTGGTTAATTGGTTGAAAGAATTACCTTTGGTTGTTACACCTATTAGAACTTAAGTAGTACTCGCAGTCGGTTTAATAAAAGTACACTTACTTTTGGTTAATCGGTTGAAAGAACTACCTTTGGTTGCTACACCTATTAGAACTTAAGTAGTATTCACTATCGGTTTAATAAAAGTACACTTACTTTTGGTTAATTGCTTGAAAGATTTACCTTTGATTATTCTATTAGAACTTATTAGCGACATGTTTTTCGAGCAAGATAATATGATGTGATAATATGAAAACATAATCAAATGCATAATTCACATGAATATTCCAATTCTTAAATGATACATTTTGAAGTTTCATAATTTCCCTGGGTGTTAAGAGAAGTAAATAAGAACTGCGTGTTAGCCCGTAAATTTTTTGTAAAATTGAAAAAAATAACCAAATCTTGTTATAATTTTATATGATTTTGTATTCATCCTAGGTGAAGTGGAATTAAAATTTTAAATATATTGGCGATCAATCATGTATCAATTTATATCATAATATCGCAGGCTGTATATCGCGATATGTTGATACATCAAGTAATCGTTACAATCCTCTTACTTACACCTATTTATATAGCACAATTAAAAAAATTAGTCTGACCTTTACCGTCACTGTCTAGTTTCTGTGACACTGACAATAAATGCATGAACTGAGTCATATAGTATGCATCGTTACTCTCATTAAGAGATGACTAGAGACAACAAAATAGATAACTGTCAACTTCTAGCATCATCAGTCACATTGAATGTGAATATTGTGAGTCACGGATTGTGTTGTATAGTGACAACACAATCCGTGGCTGTCAACTCGTAGCGTCACTCATCAGTCACATTGAATGTGAATATTGCTGCAATGTTTTTCCGGATAATTGACATTTTGCAGATGTATTATTTAATGTCATCACTATCTAAATATTTTGACTCTTCCCAACTCAAATTATAATTATACGAATAGTTATTGTCAAGAAAATAGCTTTAATTCTGTAGTTGACATCTGCAAATTTAATGAAGCTTGCATTACTTTATTTGGCAATAAAAGGTATGATTTTATAAAGCATGGTGCAGTCCTCAGCACCTCTAAAAATGTAGGAGACCATTTCACTAACATCCTCATGAGCTCATAAACCAGACTTTGCTCTTTAAAATAAATTTTTGCTCCTTAGCAGTGATCTTTTATTATGAAAATCGTCTAAACAGGACACACCAGCAGGACATCTTCATCGGTGTCACACGGAAATAGTGTTCTTGGTGATACCGTAACTACAGTGGCTGTTTTGTATTTTGAAAAAGATCCTTAAATTTATTCACAGATTTTCTCTAATGATAAATTTTGTAGATGAACACATTGAATGGAAGTGGACCCCTGATCATTGTAGCAGACATAATCATTCCAACAAGAGGTCCCCTGATAATTGTGGCAGACCTCATCATTCCAACAAGTGGTCCCCTGATCATTGTGGCAAACTTAATCATTCCAACAAGTGGTCCCCTGATCATTGTGGCAGACCTAATCATTCCAACAAGTGGTCCCTTGATCATTGTGGCAAACCTAATCATTCCAACAAGTGGTCCCCTGATCATTGTGGCAGACCTAATCATTCTAACAAGTGGACCCCTGATCATTGTAGCAGACCTAATCATTCCAACAAGTGGTCCCCTGGTCATTGTAGCAGACCTAATCATTCCAACAAGTGGTCCCCTGGTCATTGTGGCAGATCTAATCATTCCAATAAGAATTTTAAAATGTTAAACCAGAAACATTCAGCCATGTTACGATTATAGCACAAAAATTGTTGTTGAAACCATTATCATTGTCTCATTTACATATCTGAGTGAACTTGAATAAGGTGGCAGTTAGTAAAAACTGATAACTTCATAAGGTAACTGCATGATTCGGACCTTGGTCCTCTAGATTGACAGTTCTATGTGTGGCACTATACTCCCCATAATAATCATACCTGACTTTGATTTCTGTAACAAATGCAACATGTCACATTTCCCCATTTACCCAACAATTCAAAGGACTTAAAAGGGCGATATATTTGCAAGCATACACAGTTTTCTTCGTCAGTGATATGGCATACATTATCTTCAGCCTATACATTTATTCACGGCGTCCACATCAGTCAACTCTCTTATTATTATTGTAATTAAATGTTTGTGCGAGCTCGTAAACCTATCCCACCTGTGTCTGCAGGTAAACTTGTTTGTATGCCCAGAACAGAGCACACCTCTCAATGCAGCTGGTTATTGTATGCAGCCGTCTAAATGGGGTCATTGCTACCTCTGTTTACCTGACATCACAAACAGTAACACACCTGGCAGTCTACCAACTAGTGCAATCATTCCCACCACAGTTACAACAACACTGTATGTATACACGCACATGCGTGCATGCATGCACCACATGCATGCACACACACACGCACACACGCACACACGCACACACGTACACACGCACACACGCACACACGCGCAAACACACACACACACACACACACACACACATTACATATATAGTTGTTTTCAGAAAAAGTCACAGTAAAAAATGTAACTCTAAATATATAAAGTCTTACAAATCTCACATCCTCAATTGTCACTGAAATGTGCAAGACCCTGTCATTTGCAGTTTATTCACAATATTCATCTGAATCATCAAACTTAATTGTTTTCAGTTCTCATTGAAAATATGCAGCAAAGCTTTTATATTTAACATTCTATCTATGAAAAATAGTTAATATACCGGTAGTTCCTGTGAATTTTTGATAGCCAAAACTGTAACTTTCTTTCCATGACATTTTTCCTTTGGCTATATTTCCGTCCACCTTGTATGTACGTGTTTGTACATTCATCAATGTATATATCTGCACGGCATCCACTTGTATGATATGTATAATTGCTGCAGAGTTTATTTCAACATCGCTTTCAAATAGGTAATTTTTATTTAATGGAACTTCTGTTTTCTTTCCAGGCAGGAGTTTGTACCTTCCTGAGAAAAAGATCAAACATTACATGTACCAGCTGCTGAAGTCAGTGGATTACATGCACAGGTAGGAAGCAACTCTGACTTGTGGAACAAGGGCCAGTTGAACCCAGACTGTCAGTGGTGTGGTTGTTCTCATACTGTCAGTGGTGTGGTTGATGTCAGACTGTCAATGGTGTGGTTAATGTCAGACTGTCAATGGTGTGGTTGATGTCAGACTGTCAATTGTGTGGTTAATGTCAGACTGTCAGTGGTGTAGTTGAACCCATACTGTCATTGATGTGGTTGATCTCAGACTGTCAATGGTGTGGTTGATATCAGACTGTCAATGTTGTGGATGATGTCAGACTGTCAATGGTGTAGTTGATGTCAGACTGGCAATGGTGTGGTTGATGTCAGGGTGTCAAAGGTGTGGTTAATGTCAGACTATCAATGGTGTGGTTGACCTCAGACTGTCAATGGTGTGATTGACCTCAGACTGTCAATGGTGTGATTGACCTCAGACTGTCAATGTTGTGATTGATATCAGACTGCCAATGGTGTGGATGACATCAGACTGTCAATGGTATAGTTGATGACAGACTGTCAATGGTGTGGTTGATGTCAGACTGTCAATGGTGTGGTTGACTTCAGGCTGTCAATGGTGTGGTTGACCTCAGACTGTCGATTGTGTGGTTGAATTTAGATTCAATAATGTGGTTGATCTCAGACTGTCAATGGTGTCGTTGATCTCAGACTGTCAATGGTTTGGTTGACGTCAGACTGTCAGTGGTGTGGTTGATGTCAGACTGTCAGTGGTGTGGTTGATATCAGACTGTCAATGGTGTGGTTGGTGACGATGATCATTATGTGACAACCAATTGACAAGTACCTTGTTCTACATCCCTGGACTAATGCAAGATCCTTATTTCAAAGAAGACATTCTGCTGTTACTAAACCACCATCAATTCACTGTCACAAGTTCCCTTTGCACTCATGTATAAGCATGATTGTCTAAGTCGTTGTGGGACATTCATTGTATTGTCTTTATCTACTATCTACAGATGTTTATCGAAGCACGTTTTGAGCTTGTTGTGAAGACAATGGCATGTGTTGTGTTTCCCAGTGACTGGTATCATGTTGTTGCACTAGTCACAGACTCATGGCTCATGTGGCTGCTACTTATCCTCCTAACACATTCTTTCCCCTCTTTCAAGTCGCCTGGTCGCCAGGTTTGTTTCCCTACATTATGTAGACTAGTAATGCTCCAGCTAATTGGTTGATTGACAACCAGGAAGATTAGCAGATTATTGCACCCATTACACCAACACACGAAACAACTGGGTCATGAAGTTGTTGAAGTACTTGGAGTTAACATACAGCTCTCTAGTATCTGTGTTTGCATTCATGAATAAACGCATGCATGCCTGCATGAGTGCACGCATACATGCGTGCATGTATGTATTTGTGTGTGCATGTAGGTAAATGGACAAGGAAGCCTCGACTTACAAAGAGCGCAATAATTGTTCATCTAGATACATAGCCTGCCCTTGAGAAATATCAGTAAAACAGTTATTAAAAATACTCCTCAATTTGTTTAGCCCATCACAAATCTGGTTCTTTGATGTCCGATATCTAGTGTGTGAACAGTTTAAATAATATCCACTAAATTTTGTAGAACAAATTTGTATATAACTATTAATTGTCCAACAAATTAGTTTATTGTTCAGTACATCTGGTAACTAGCCACAGCCAATTGTTAACCAACATTTAGCCTTCAGTCCACTGAATTTGTTGGTGACATGATTTTTTTAGGAACAGGTACGTACCGGTAATCATATAACACATTCATGTGAAGATTCCAATTTTGAAAGTCACTTGAACTGGTTACTGGACAGGAATTTAGTAAGCTAATAGTTTGCCTGGTGATTTTATTAAAACTACTGTACATACAAAAGATGCACTAGCAAGCTGGCATGTCTTAGTAGATACTATGTAGGTTTGCTTTTTTACAGAATTAATGTAAGTTCTTATATAGCGCAGTATCCAGTCCTCAGGACTGCTCAAAGCACTTTACACTTTACTGCCTGGCAGACCTGTTCAATAGAACACCATCTCGACTTCTCTCTGAAGCATCCAGCCATGCTGCAATTAATGCGAGGAGAATATTTTCGCACACAAATAATTCACCACTGTCTGTAGCCAGGCACTCATTCATACAGCTGGGTGAACTGGAACAACGTGAAGTGAACAAACTTTCCCAAGATTCTGCACGGCAGCACAGGATTCGAACCTGGGTTCTCTCAGTCGAGGGTCTGAAGCTCTAGCCACTGCACCACAGCGCTACACAAGAATTATGTCAAATGAGACAAACAAATTGAAGCAAGGATGCAATTTTAAGCATATTCACACTGCTAGCACTTACCGCGGTACACAATGTGCAGGTCATATGCTACATTAATCTACCATTCACAGTGAGTCTTCATTTGAAACTACATTCTTTTATCCAATCTACACTGAGTTACTCTTTTATTTAGTGTCTTCCAGTTCTTCTACCTTAACTTTGAACATAACTATTCGAGTTTTATATGGCGATTCAATATTCTCAACATCCTGAATTGGTTTCCACTAATCTTCTCATCTCCAGTGTTGTTAAACCACATTCTGTTAAGAGTTTCATGTGTTTATCAAGGCTCTCATTTCTGGAATACGTTTAGTTGTCCATTGTAGGCTCTCCAGCTTATCCATGACCTTACAATATGGCGTCCAAGCCATATAGTCTGAATGGTAATAACTATTCCTGTATGTTATAACTTATGTTTCTCCTAATCAACTCTAGACTTTGGTGACAGTGATTGATTGATGTGTTTCACTGGAGTTAGATGTGACATTTTTGATTGATTGATGTGTGTCAACTGAGTTAGAGGTGACAGTGACTGATTGTTGAGTGTCAACTGAGTTAGATGTGACATTGATTGATTGATGTGTGTCAACTGAGTTAGATGTGACAGTGATTGATTGATGTATGTTAATTGAGCTATATATGACAATGCTTGATTGATGTGTGTCAACTGAGTTAGATGTGACAGTGATTGATTGATTGATTGATTGATTGATGCGTGTCAACTGAGTTAGATGTGACAGTGATTGATTGATGTGTGTCAATTTATATAGTTAGATGTGACAGTGATTGACTGATGTGTGTCAAGTGAGTTAGATGTGATATTGATTGATTACTCTGTGTCAACTGAGTTAGATGTGACAATGATTGATTTCTGTATGTCAAGTGAGTTAGATGTGACATGATTGATTGATGTGCGTCAACTGAGTTAGATGTAACAATGATTGATTGCTGTGTGTCAACAGAGTTAAATGTGACAATGGTTGATTGCTGTGTGTCAACTAAGTTAGATGTGACAATGATTGATTGATGTGTGTCAATTGAGTTAAATGTGACAATGGTTGATTGCTGTGTGTCAACTAAGTTAGATGTGACAATGATTGATTGATGTGTGTCAATTGAGTTAGATGTAACAATGATTTATTGCTGTGCATCAACTGAGTTAGATGTTACAATGATTGATTGATGTGTGTCAACTGAGCTAGATGTAACAATGATTTATTGCTGTGTGTCAACTGAGTTAGATGTGATAATGATTGATTGCTGTGTGTTAACTGAGTTAGATGTGACAGTGGTTGATTGTTGTTTGTGTATGTGTGTGTGTGTGTGTGTGTGTGTGTGTGTGTGTGTGTGTGTGTGTGTGTGTGTGTGTGTGTGTGTGCGTGTGTTTGCGCATGTGTGGTGCGTGCATGTAGGTCACCTGATGCAAATTTAACATATATGTTTGTGACTTGTTGTAAGAATATGAAAATTGTGAAACTGTACATTAATTTACCTTATTTACACAAATTTGGACTAACAAGTATTGTTGGAAAATACACTTAATATTTACTTGGGATGGCCAACATTTCCACATATGTGCAATATGATAGATATAAACCATTATATAAATATCTATTGCATTTTTGCTATCATTTAGTACATATTTAAGCCTTGTATACTTCAACTATTAATTCCAGAACAAGTGTGTGGCTCAAGGAAGAATTCAGCCATGTTACAATCACTGCTCAAAACTGCTAATTTACACAATTGCTCCATTGCCAGGTCCTCAATCATACAGCTGAATAAACATGGACAATAAGGAGTGGCCAACGTTGCTTGGGCTTTGACTGGCACTAGTAGGAGTTGGACCCAAGTTGTCTTGACTGAGAGTCTACTCTTACGTTACTGTGGCCAAATCACACATATCTTTGCCAATTAAGGTCATAAAATGACTACAATGCGTAGAGTTCGGCCGGTAGCACTGGACAACTCAATAACGTGGATTGTGATATTGCAATGCCATCAAGCGTGGCCTTATGGACACTTCCACTTTGTACGTTGGTGGCAGAATGGGGTGAATATTGGGGGGCTGAGGCACTCCCAAAACCACCAATTTCACACAGCCTTGAGGCTCGCAAAAACAACTTGAAGCTCTCCGAAAACCTCAATTTACACCCCGTTGAGGCTTACCAAAAACCCTACCTTCAGGTTCTAAATATTGGGAGGCTAATCCTATCTGTAGCCCCCACCTAAAATGTAGGGTTGGGCTGAGCCCCCGGTTCCAGTGTTGTTGCTATGTGACAGTGTTGTAGCATTGCTATGTAACTGTACACTGTATCTATACAACAACCTATAGGTGAGCTGAAGTGTTGTGGTGTTGAAGTGTTACTGTGTTGTAGTGTCGCAGTGTCGCAGTGTCGCAGTGTCGCAGTGTCGCAGTGTCGCAGTGTCACAGTGTCGCAGTGTTGCAGTACTACGATATAGCATTGTTATATTGTAGCTTTGCAGTGTTGTGGTGTTCTATGTGTAATATATTGTTTGTGTTTTGCAGAATGGGCATATTCCACAGGGACATAAAGCCAGAGAATATATTAATCAAGGTAATTATGAACATTGTTGAATGTGAGCCACTGATGAATGTCCAGGCTCCCAGTTTTGTGTATGAAAGTATCAGAGAATAAAATGTTTTTAAAAATGTTAACTGGATTTAAGCTTGACAACTATAATAAAGATTCTGAATAAAGATTCTGAATCTTTACCAACACATCATTCAAGTGTTGGGATGTTCAATAAAACTATTAATTGATAAATTTACATCAAACTCAGAATCAATTAATTTGACCTACCGTATCACATATAGTGTGCGAGTGCAAGGACTTAGGTATGCATGTATTAATTTATCTTAAGACATAAGTAGCACAAGCCATGAGAGGTAGGCGGACACACAAATTGCATCCACGTCACACACATGCAACTCCTAGGTGGACAACATGTAGCAAAGACAGATTCCGCAAATCTACCAAAATATCCATCGCTCGATCGACCAAACACTGTACACGACAGGAAGTGCGAGTAGAGACAGCCTGCTTCGATTATTCGAGTGATGCTAAACAGACAATCATCATGCTAGCCAAAGGTCATCGTTGGATTAAGTAAATATACCTGACTAGAGACAAATTGCATAGTAATTGTTAGGTACTATTTACAACATAATATAAATAAGTAACCCCCCGTGCCTCATCAAAAGCAGGGGTTACTTTTAGTACTACCCTGTGTGAACTGTGCACTATGCTGCAGGTCTTGTATGCACACATACACGACAAGGATTGTCAATAAATGGGTTGCCCATTTGCGACCTGCCACAGGCTAGTGGGTATTAAGTTGCAGTATTGTGAAATGGATTCTTGTACCTTTCTGGATTTCACAGAACACAACTTTTAATATGATACCTTGTTTGTTAAATATCTTCAGAAGTTTTTTTTTTATTGCTAATATTGAAACAAACTCTAAAAAAGTGACATTTTGAGAAATTAGGTCATTTTGACTGATATCGTCTATTGTTTTTAATCTGTCGGTTCATAAATGCATTTTATTAGTTTTGGGTTATGTGTCGAGGAAAATAAACGGGACGTTGAAATATGAATTGTAGGGTATGCATTCCTGCCAAAATAAAAAAATTGATAAGACATGACCTAAACAGCCATTTTGGCTCATGTGCAGAATAAGCCTGCATGACTTAGTACAACACGGTATATATACAATACATATACAATGAATAACTAAAGTAATACTAATAGGTAATTGCTGTGGCTGGTCACATGACCTAGACAACTATTTTGGCTCATTTACAGCTTAGTGCCCGGTTTGCTGTGGCTGACCACAATTTATATACATCTTAGTAACTAGTTGTTCTGACAAACAGGGCAAGGCTCGCCCACCCCTCAAGAACCTCCCTTATAGTATGTGTCAACACAGCCACATTGGCCACACCCTCAGTAAGGCTCTGCGCAGACACATGAATAAACGCCACTTTACAACCACCCTGAGCAACAAACTGTGGCACCCCCTGGTGAATGTCTGCCCACTCAATTTGTCCACTGAAAAAATAAACCCCCCTAGATAACTACTTTTTGTGTTTCTTTAATACATCATCAATTGCCAGATCAGAGGCCAATGATCCAAAAAATGAATGCACATTGAAAAAAGAAGAGATCAAAGAGTGGAGATGCACTTACAATACTCGGGGATCCCAGTCAGTGTCAGGACATTGTTCCCCACCACACAGTTGATAGCGGTAGGCCTATGCTGTGTCACACTTGACACAGTTGATAGCGGTAGGCCTATGCTGTGTCACACTTGACACAGTTGATAGCAGTAGGCCTATGCTGTGTCACACTTGACACAGTTGATAGCGGTAGGCCTATGCTGTGTCACCCTTCACACAGTTGATAGCGGTAGGCCTATGCTGTGTCACACTTCACACAGTTGATAGCGGTAGGCTTATGCTGTGTCACACTTCACACAGTTGATAGCGGTAGGCTTATGCTGTGTCACACTTCACACAGTTGATAGCGGTAGGCCTATGCTGTGTCACACTTCACACAGTTGATAACGGTAGGCCTATGCTGTGTCACTCTTCACACAGTTGATAGCGGTAGGCCTATGCTGTGTCACACTTCACACAGTTGATAGCGGTAGGCCTATGCTGTGTCACTCTTCACACAGTTGATAGCGGTAGGCCTATGCTGTGTCACACTTCACACAGTTGATAGCGGTAGGCCTATGCAGTGTCACACTTCACACAGTTGATAGCGGTAGGCCTATGCTGTGTCACACTTCACACAGTTGATAGCGGTAGGCCTATGCTGTGTCACTCTTCACACAGTTGATAGCGGTAGGCCTATGCTGTGTCACCCTTCACACAGTTGATAGCGGTAGGCCTATGCTGTGTCACACTTCACACAGTTGATAGCGGTAGGCTTATGCTGTGTCACACTTCACACAGTTGATAGCGGTAGGCTTATGCTGTGTCACTCTTCACACAGTTGATAGCGGTAGGCCTATGCTGTGTCACACTTCACACAGTTGATAACGGTAGGCCTATGCTGTGTCACTCTTCACACAGTTGATAGCGGTAGGCCTATGCTGTGTCACACTTCACACAGTTGATAGCGGTAGGCCTATGCTGTGTCACTCTTCACACAGTTGATAGCGGTAGGCCTATGCTGTGTCACACTTCACACAGTTGATAGCGGTAGGCCTATGCAGTGTCACACTTCACACAGTTGATAGCGGTAGGCCTATGCTGTGTCACACTTCACACAGTTGATAGCGGTAGGCCTATGCTGTGTCACACTTCACACAGTTGATAGCGGTAGGCCTATGCTGTGTCACACTTCACACAGTTGATAGCGGTAGGCCTATGCGGTGTCACTCTTCACACAGCTGATAGCGGTAGGCCTATGGTGACGTGAGCGATAATGGTAATTAGCACGAGAGAAAAATCGTTCCCTAGATGAGCAATTAGCACGAGAGGTAGGGAGCGAGAGCGATCGCTCGCCTCAAAAATAATGCACTGCTATGGTAATATTTTCTGATTGGTTGATTCATTACTATGAACTGGCATGATTACTAGATGGCCATTAACTTAGAATAGTACTTTTGTGTTTACTTCAAGTACACTTGTTTAGTTTTTACTTGTACTTGAAGAACATTTTTTTTAAGTACTTTTGCTTGAGTAGGTTTTTTCATAGTTAATTGTACTTTACTTTTAAGTACAAAATAAATGTATTTCTACCAGTTCTGCTAATAATAAACTCTTTCTTTCAGGACAACTTGCTCAAGCTGGCAGACTTTGGGTCATGTCGCAGTGTCTACTCAAAGCAACCGTACACAGAATACATATCAACCAGATGGCAAGTACTTCCTGTGTTACTCCAGTCTATGTCCTGTTCTCCCTTCCTGTGCGTGTCTCTCCCTGTAAGTTCCCTTTATGTTTTGTCTCGTTCCATTTCCTATGGTCCTTGCTCTCTTCCAGGGGCCCTTAATTCTCATTTGTTGTTTCTCTTTCTAGCACCTCGCTCCCTTCCTGTGTGACTCTTATTTCTTAGGCCAATCTCCCTTCCAAACACACATTTTCCCTTCCTTTTAAGCTGTATGGCTTAATACTATGATTTCTCCTTTCCCTTCATCTTTCTTCATTCCAGAACCCTCCCTCCCTCCCTCCCTCCCTCCCTCCCTCCCTCCCTCCCTCCCTCCCTCCCTCCCTCCCTCCCTCCCTCCCTCTCTCTCCCTCTCCCTTTTCCTCCCTCCCTCCCTCTCTCTCTCCCTGCCTCTCCCTCCCTCTCCCTCCATCCCTCTCTCCCTCTCTCTCTCGTAATGGTTACACGGAATTTACACCCCCCTTGTTTTCTTCCCATTATTTTCTTTCCTACTACCACTAAGACATTGATCTCTTTGAGATTGTAAGTAACTTATCTTCCATGCAGGTATCGGGCACCTGAATGCCTCTTGACCGACGGCTACTACACGTACAAGATGGACATCTGGAGCGTAGGCTGTGTGTTCTTTGAAGTCATGAGGTGAGTCAGCAGAGCCAGGGCCAGAAATAGTTTTTGCCAATCTTGAATTAATCAAAAGTGTGCCTTTTAGCACACGAATGGTCGGCGTGGCAGCCATTTGTATCACTCATTTTTGGTCAGTTTAGTTTTTCAGTGACAAGCCAGGGTCATTTGAGCCAGTTATTTAATTAACACAGATCCATTTGATTTGTTTCACTACCAATTGTGCCAATGATAGTCATTAATGTGGGTCTTAAAACTTGGAACTATTAATTAATCTAGTAGCCAGCTGGTCCCCTCTAAATTCGACCAGTCTAATCAGTTGTAATTACCTGTCTTTGCCAGTCTTGAAGGCAGGCAGGTGGATCTCTTGCTAAACACTTGCTTCTGCCATCTAGTGGCAAATAATGGTGATCATGGTTTCATGTTACACCTTATTGTTACTTATTCAATGACATGTGAGCCTCGGCTTATATTTACCTCACCGGAATTGACGTTAAAACAGTTACATCACATTTAAAAGTAGGGTCTCTAAATATGGCAAGATATTTTGGTGTAGTAACCTTGCGCAATTATAAAAATGGGTGTGTTTGATCTTACGTCACAAAATTATTTTTTATTGCAGAGTTAGTTAAATTGTGACAAACACCTGCCACAAAGCAAGCATGACGATGGATGAATGAGGAAGTAGAAGGATATAGTCAGAAAAACTGGTGGTTTCATCATATAGGGTGCAACCGCATAGTGTTTAGAATAGCAGATGCTCAATCAATAGAATCCAGTTTAAAATCATGTCACTGCCATTTCAATGTTTGAGCCGTTCCATTCACTCCACGTTGTGCCACTTCACTCAGCTGTGAGTGAGTACCGGGCCAGAAACACTGGTGGGTATGTGACACAATGAGCCGGATGTTTCGCAGAGGAGTGGAGATGGTGCTTAAATGAAGAGGGAGTGAAGCACTTTGAGTAGTCCTAAGGACTGGATACAGGGTTACATAAGAACTGTTTTGTTTCTTTTATTTGAACCATACCCATATGTTCACTTTGGGGTAAGATATAGAAACATTGAGATTATAACAAAGTTATATGACTTAATGAAGTCCAATACAAACATGTTGGTAGTGTTACCGTGTACTCTGAGAGACTGAGGTTGAGACACACTTACACCTTGTATTGTGTTTTCAGCTTACATCCTCTGTTTCCTGGTGCCAATGAAGTCGACCAGATAGCCAAAATTCATGATATTATTGGCACCCCTGACTCGTCTGTACTCAGCAAACTTAGAAAGTAAGTAGGTGTGACTATTGGGGATAGTGTTACTGTTGCAATACTATCACTATCGATAGTAAACTATTGTCACATCAACTATTGTGATGCATCAGTAGTTTAATGCATCGTTAAGCCCCTGAAAGTAAGTCTTCTCTATAAACACCTCTCACTCAGCTGTAGTTGGTGTGCTGTCAACATGTCTTCAGTCCACTGCAATTGTTTCCATAATTCAACATTGATGATACTTCATGAGTCCACCTCATCAGTCAAGAAGACAAGACTGTTTAAATACTGATTCACACAAGTTCCGGAGAAATTTGCATACACTGTCTGGAGAAATTTGCATACACTGTGCATGATGTGTGTGCGTGCGTGCATGCGTGAGTGCGTGCGTGAGTGCGAGTGTATACAAATGTTTGTGTATGTATGTGTGTGAGAACTATATGCATGTACAGTACACAGGTGTAGTCTGTGTGGTTGATATATATATGTAGACGTAACTTATAAATAGTTGCTATATTTGCTGCAGCAAAACGCGTGGTATGAACTTCAACTTCCCCCCCAAGAAGGGGTCTGGCATTGAATGTCTCCTGCCCCATGCCTCCAAGCAGTGTCTACAGATCATTGTCAGCATGTGCGAGTACGACCCAGAGCAACGAACCTCCGCCAAGCACGTCCTCAAACACCCATACTTCAAAGAGTTCAGGTACGTCAAACTTACCTCATGTGTTCTTCCTCTATGTTCCCTGCTGTACAGGGGTGAGGGTTAGGTACAGGGGTGAGGGTTAGGTACAGTGTTGTTGTACAACTCGTTCTGTTCTTTCTCTCCATTGTTTCCCATCAGAAGCCCTCTCTTCACTTTCATCGTCCACTAATCTTCTCGCATTCCTCCTCACGCAGTCTTCCCATCTCACCTGTGGTATTCCCCTTTCCTGTGTCCTTGATGTTTTTCCGCCTCTGCTGTCTTTGCCACTTTGCCTGGATTAATTCTTACCAAGTGGCCTCCCTGTCTCATTGGGCTTCTCACATGTCTTCCTGTTAGGCTGCATTGAACTTCTTTCCTCGGGTCATTCATCCTTCTTCTGTGCTCTGTCTTTGCTCTTTTGATTCTTCAAAGTTGGTTGTTCTCACAGACTTGCAGCTTCTGTTGTTGTTCTGTCAGTGTTTCAGACATGCCAGCGTAACACACACACACACACACACACACACACACACACACACACACACACACACACACACACACACACACACACACACACACACACACGTACACACACGTACACACACACACGTACACACACGTACACACACGTACACACACGTACACACACGTACACACACACACACACACACACACACACACACACACACACACACACACACACACACACACACACACACCTCTTCATATCAATGCTATTTCAATACCATATTTATTCAGGTCCCATACGAAACTACCTGGTACAAAATCAGTACCAATAATTCAATGATTATCCTTTTTGAACTGTGGAGGAGTTCACCACTCAGTTCTCTCAAGTAGGAGGAAGACACTCTGGAAAACCATACTGCATCACAAACATGAAAGAAAATAACTGTAAATGATGTCCATTATGTTATTTGGAATTCATCACCAGTTGTGTTTATTGCTTACTCCTGTTAAAAAGCCTATCCAGCTTCGATCATCTAGTTCTGATTTACATTTTGTTCTTATGAGTCAATACTACTATTGGAACTGGGGCATTTTCTGTTGCTGCATCACCACTCTGGTATTTCAACTGATCTGCTTATGTTAGATCAGTTGAAAATATGACACAATTTTGAAGTCACTTAAAAAACTTATCTTTATAAACTTACATATCCATCTTAGTTCCTTGGCATATCGATCCATCCATTGACGACTTTTAAATGGATTAATGATTCTGAGATTGATCACCCTTTTGTACTGTTGCATCTCTGAACTTGGTTCCCAGGGATTTAAAAAGCTACCTTATTATTATTATTAGTTGGTAGATCAGAGGTCAATGAACCATGGCGCCTGGGAGGAGATACAATTAAAATCTCCAAAGTTCATGTATTGATATATATATGTGTTGACAGAGATGCAGACAAGCAGCTAGCGGCAGCCAAGAGTTGGAAGCAAGAGGGTAGTTCCCCCCACGACCCCCCGCAGGGCAGACAGGACAAGGAGAATGTGATAGAGGTCATAAGGTCACACCCTGAGATGGAGAGCAGTGACAAGATGTCCGTGGGGTCGGTGGAGAGGAAGAAAAAGAAGAGTCCGCCAGTCACCTTCAGTTCACTCTCCATGCAGAAACACGACATCGCACAGCTCAACAAACATACAGCCTTGATGCAACTCAACAAACATGAGCGCAGAAAGGTCAGTGTCGCTCGTAATTCAATTAAATTCAATAGCTTTAATTCAGCCTCGACAGAACATGCATGCATATACATATACGTACATGAAACTTGGGCCCATATGTTTTGTCCAGGATACATTAGAGGTTATACATATAACATATAATCATGTATGGCTGTATCCATTTTCTTGTTGTCGCAAATATTCAGATATAGTAACTTGTTCCAGTGTTTACGTATTCTGGATGAATATCACAAACTAGTAGCAAGTATATCCTTTATAATATAATTAACTACAATCTGTGTGCACAAAGCGATATATCAAGTTCCCTATTACAGACTGGCAGTACTGAACATCAAATAAGGTGCATTAAAAACTAGTACTTTCATACTTGTAAAGTGTTGTATAAGAAACGTTTCACGGAAGAGTCGTTGAAACTCTTAAAGAGAGGCAGGCTGTTTGTCTACCTGAAATTAGCCAACGTAGTAATTTGTAACAGGAAGTCTGCTGTTTTGAACATGGGAAAATGGGAAATTGTTGAACATGAAAGAGTATTGTGGTTAACTTCAGGTTTCAGTGGCGGTTATAGTGTCAGTTGATTTCTTTACTTTTTTCTTCTTAGAACATTAGTAGGTGTTGGTGTGAACATATGTACTACAAAAGAAAACATGGCATTAATGCCATATGTCACCAGTTTGTGTGTCTCAGTGGAATTCCCCTTCAAATTCTTGGAAACAATAACCACATTTCCGTAGAAACGATGACTTCAGTTTCACACCAGCGCAGATGTCCGCGAGTGTAAATTCGTTCGCCTTGAATGCATATTATATAATCTGGTTATTCTGATACCATGCAGTATCCTGTTTTATGAAGAATACATAATTGCATCGCGATGTTAAATAACCAATGCTGGCGGTAGTCTTCTTGTTTTATGACCGAACGCCGTTCCACGCTCGTCAACACTGCCATTTGTCAGTAACCCGGTATTGACCCCTGACCAATCAGGTGCCACCAAAACACAGGCTAGCATGTGGGACCGTAGGCCAGTCATAAACACAAAGTTGTTCGACATTTAATCAATACAAATACAAGTTGCAGGGCCTATTTGGCAGGAAAACCCGAGGATATCTGAAAAACAGAGGTCTCCGTCAATTTGTATTAACAATAAACTGCTTGCCAATAAAAAAATGTCACATTTTATGCAAAAGCCGCCTATTTGGTGACATGTCTGTTGTCAATGACAACCAGGAAGCATTACTTAATGTAATGTTTTTTAAAAACTGCAATAGTTACAAAGCTATAACTTGGCTTGCAAGCTGACCGTACATGTGTGCCAAATTGCACAGGATTGATTTACGATCGGTGAAAGGGTTGTGCCAAAAATACTCTTCAATTTTGGCTGTCTTTCAACATTGTTGTAAAAATTTTATGAAGCTGTAGCACGCTTAATATGCATTTGTTCACAAAAGAATCCCGTCTGAATGTCAATAACATACTTGTGCTTACAACCATGCACATTTTTCTTTCAGGGTATTTCTCAAAATGAAATAAATTGCCATTTTGAGGTGATTTTTGACATATTTTTTAATTGTCTTTAAAAGCATGGAAATGTCACTAAACAACATAGAAACTTAATTCTTTTTGGACTAGAGTATTGCTTGATGTCCTAGGCAGAGTCTGAGAATTTTTTTTAAGTCTATCTTCAAAACGTTTATTATAAATTATTAATTTAAAACAAGCATGCCTTTGCCACCCGAGCCACCTTAACCCACCTTGGTAATATTGCCAATAACCCTTGTTTTGAAACTGGATTGTTTTTACCTTTTGAACTGTTTTGTTTCTTCCAAATTGCAAACATTGTTACTGGCTTACTGTATACAATTTGGCTTTTTACCCTCAACATATGTATCATAGTCTTAAGAACATTATAATAATAATAATAATTAATAAATGAAAAACTAGGAACAGATCCTTTAGTTATTTTTACATGGAGCTAATGCAAAAAAGCCACACAACAAATACCTGTACCCTTGTGTATAGCAAATAAAACCAAAAAGCTTCAAAATGACATAGCACTTATCCTATAGATGGCACCACATGTAAGTCGTTACAGAGTAGCTTATCAATTGGGCGGTTTGGGGTCATGACAGATTGGCTAGTTGTGGAAGGTTGGTGTTGAGAAGGTCGATGAATTACAAACAAAATGATAAGACGGAAACTAAAGAATAAATCATATAAACATTTTTACTAAAAATATAAAGAAGTGTAGCGAGCTGTTATTGTATTTAGAATTATACAAATACAGCTGTGATAAGATTGACTTGTCACAAACAGTAGACCAGCATAACAATGATGTTGGATATGAACGGAGCTACAAAATGGTTTGCTGAACATTGCTATTTCTTTATCAGTGCCATGTATTGTATGCTTGTTACGACAATTTCAATATCAAATCCTGTGAGATTGTGTAAATAAGTACCACTGTTTCAGAGGCGACATCGCACGGTTGCTGAGAGTGGTAGAAGTCAGTACACAATGTCCTACTACCCAAAGGTTGTTGGCTCAAAACTTAGCACATTCCATCCAACGTTTCCGCCAAATTCCTACGGCAATGCATTCACACTTCCGAAAATTTCGGGGACATCGTCAACGACGGGATCTTATCTCCCCAATCTCTCCCAGGCGTTTGTCAAACATGCCACCAAGGTCAAGGTCAGTACAACACGAACATACTTAGGGGTTAATTGGCACAAACATTTGCAGCAACATCCCCCCAAAATGTGTAGTAGTATATGTTTGCATGGTGGATTGTTTGTCACTATGTATTGCAGGGAGAAGCCATTTTGGATCGCTACTAATTTGAAATTTCTCACCATGTATTGGTGGGGTTTGGTGATGGTTGGAACCAAGATGAAACACTATGCATAGTTTATGTGCATAATTAACACATTTCACTTTTTAAAAGCATTTAAAAAAACACTTGTTCATGTGTCATTGATGGTAGCAAATTGTCAGACATTTAACAAGATTTAATGAGATTGCCACCGGAGAATTAACCCTAGATGGCAGGTGGACAAGGAAGCCTTTTGGCTTATCAAGAGTCCAACCCTTTTTATCTATGTATATCCCACCCTTCTGAGGTACGTGTCAATTTTATTTTTAAACATTCACACTATTAGCACCTACACAATCAGCAGATAATCTGTTCCATTGAGTTAGAGTCCTTTGTGAAAATGAGAACTTTCTTATATCTAATCTACACTGCTCCTTTACTAATGTAACTTCATGTCCTCTAGTCCTTCTCTCTTTCTTAACTGAGAAAAAATATTTCTATCAATATTTTCATAACCATTCAATATTTTAAACACTTCTATCTGATCTCTCAATCTCCTGGTCTCTCGTGTTGTTAAACCACATTCTTTTAGGCGTATTTCGTAACTAAGATCCTTCAGTTTAGGTATCATTTTAGTCGCTCTCCTCTATACTCTTTCTAGCATATCTATGTCCTTCCTGCGATATGGCCTCCATGCTTGAATACAATATTCTAAATGAGGCCAAACTATTGTTTTGTACAGCAGTATTATTAGTTCTTTTTCCTTACGTGCTATATTTTGCCTAATTAATCCAAGGATTTTATTTCCCTTTGAAGCTGCAATTCCACACTGCTCTGAAACCTTCATATCAGCACTAATGGTTAACTTTTATTTTATAGTAATACTTAGTACAGTACCCCCCATTGTATATTGTACATCTTCAATCCCACGTCCAATGTGGAGGCATTTCCATTTCAAATAATTGAACAAGATTTGTCACTTTTCAGACCATTTAATCAACATGTCAAGATCATCTTATACATGCTGTCTATTTCCATCACGTTTACTCCGAAACAGTTTTGTATCATTCGCAAATTTCAACACATTGCTTGTTATATCATCGTCCAAATCGTTGATATATATTAAGTATAATATAGGTCCCAGTACTGATCTTTGTGGTACCCCACTCAAAACTTATTTCCAGTTTGAAGCCTCCCCATCAACTACTACCCGTTGTCTTCTGTCAATCAGCCATTTTTCTATCCCGTTAATTATACCATTTCCTATGCCATTGGCCTTTATTTTAAGCAGTAATCTTTGATGTGGCACTTTGTCGAAAGCTTTCTGAAAATCAAAGTAGATGATATCTACTGGTGATCCCTTGTCTACCCACTTAGTGATATCTTCCAAAAAACATAACATATTTGTTACGCATGACCTCGCTTTAAAAAACCCATGTTGAGATGGGTTTATCTTGTTATGTTTAACAAGAAAATCCACCGTGTGATCTTTAGTTAGTCTTTCTAATAATTTGCAAATCACTGATGTTAAACTCACTGGTCTGTAGTTCTCTGACTTGTTTCTCAAACCTTTTTGTAAATAACAGTATAATGTTTGCTTCTTTTCATTCTAAAGGAACCACTCCCTCTTGGTGGTATGCTAATTTGTTCTATAATTTCCAATATTAGTTTGGGCGGAATCCCATCCACTCCAGGTGATTTATTATCCTTCATAGCCCTTATTTTCTTAGCTACCATTTCTGGGGTTACAATTAACTGTCCTAAATAGTCTGATTCCGCTCCCTTGAACTTAACCTCTGGTACTGGCAGTGAACTAATATCTTCCCTGGTAAACATCAAACTAAAATACTCATTCAGGTCTTCTGCCATTAATAATCCCTCTGATATTATATTTCCAGCACTATCTTCTAGAGGACTGACCTTATCCTGAACTTTCTGTTTGCTCCGAACTTACGGACAAAAACTCTTGCTGTTTTATATTAGAAGCTAATTTTTGTTCATAGCTTCTCTTTGAATTTATAATTTCAGTTGTAACTTGGTTAAGTGCTTCTTTGTAAATTTTGTAGTCTTCATCATTTTCAGTATGTCTATATGACTTTCACAACATTTGTTTGTATTTTTTAATGGCTTCTTTTGATAAGGGTTTCTTTCTGGATGGTTTCCCCTGTTTTTTCAAGGGAACAAATTTATCAACGATGCACTCAAATTCACTCTTAAAATATTCCAGCATTCCGTTGCTGTCTTCAGTATATTATTCTTTGCTAAATGTTTCCTCATGTTCTTATATCTTTTCTTTTGATTATGTTTGATGATAAAATGTATCTGGTTGTGATCACTACTCCCAGTGACTCACATATCTTGACATTGTCAACTAATTCAATCTGTGAGGACAAAACTATGTCTAACACATTATCATCCCTGGTTGGTTCTAGCACAGGTTGAGAAAGGAAACTATCTTGTACTAAAACTATAAACTTGTGGTCCTCACTCCCTGTACTCTGTACAGATTTCCATTGTTAATGGTTAAAATCCCCAATAATAATACAGTCCCGTTTGCTCACTTCCCTTACAGCATTTTGTACTTTTTCATTCTCTTCTATGCTTATGTTTGGACTTCTATAAACTAACCCAATCATTAACGTTGAGTTTCCTGTAACTATGTTACAGCAAACAGCTTCTTCATAATCTGCTTCTCTTTCTAATTTAATTTCATAAGTCTAGATAGATTCTTTAATATATAAAATAACTCCACCTCCCCTTCTTCCTATTCTATCTTTCCTGAACACTACGTAGCCTGTCAGTCCAAATTCTGCATCTGATATATCGGTGTTGGCCCATGATTCGGCTATACCTATTATATGAGGGTCAATATCTTCTACCATAATGTTTAGTTCACTTCTTTTGTTTACTATACTCCTTGCGTTTAAACAAACACATTTATATCCAGCTTCAGAACAGTTTTCGAGGCTATTCTTTGCTGATTCATTTGTGCTGTCTTTATGTATGTCTCCTTTCAGGCTTCTCTGTGAACCTGCCTGCGCATCTAGTTTAAATAAATGTAACCTGTCCCACTGTCAACAGATGACAGCAGGTTCTCTGAGAAAACTGCTGCCCCCTTTCCACTAAGATGGAGGCCATCTCTCATGTACATATCTTCCCTCCCAACAAAGTATCACCATAAATCCATGTCTTTGTGTGTAGTGTATATACTCCAAATCACTTAGTCTCATATATTCAATAATGTAAACAATTATCTGAATTAGACTGACCTGCCCAACTATCCTACGCTAGATACTGGTATACGTTATGTGTCCCCTAGCGAATGGGCGTAACACTACGATTTATCAACATACCGTCTAATATCGCTCACGAAAGCTAAGGTAGTCTAAAATACTTTCTCTGAATAACTTTTAGCTATAATCATTTCTTAATATATCTACAGGTAGTTTATGAATAATACTGACGCAAATTATACTGATCAATATTTCCACCGATTATTCCTGCACCGCAAAATCTCAATGATCCAGTCCCAATATTTTCCCGCATTTCAAAAGGTTGTCCTCTATTTATTTGCCCCCAATGTGGCCCAAGGAAGAAATTATAAATATATAATTATGTAAATCTGATATTTTGAAATTATTTGAAGTATACAAATATATAAAGAACTGTTATCATGGAACTGTTAAGTTATATCCACAATAATACATGGAACTGTTAAGTTATATCCACAATAATACATGGAACTGTTAAGTTATATCCACAATAATACATGGAACTGTTAAGTTATATCCACAATAATACATGGAACTGTTAAGTTACATCCACAATAATACATGGAACTGTTAAGTTATATCCACAATAATACATGGGACTGTGGCGTTGTCTCCACAATAATATGTGGAATTGTTAAGTTGTCTCCACAATAATACATGGAATTGTTAAGTTGTCTCCATAATAATACATGGAACTGTTAAGTTGTCTCCACAATAATACATGGAATTGTTAAGTTATCTCCACAACAATACATGGAACTGTTAAGTTGTCTCCACAATAATACATGGAACTGTTAAGTTGTTTGCACAACAACACATGGAACTGTTAAGTTGTTTGCACAACAACACATGGAACTGTTAAGTTGTTTGCACAACAACACATGGAACTTTTAAGTTGCTTACACAGTGGTACATGCATAATTTAGTGTGTAGACTATACACAGTGTCTGTCAAATGTTCAACAATATGTCACCAGGCAGGAAGATAGAATGTGTTGATAAATGCAATGAGTTCCCTGCAGTTACCCTACAGTGACATGTCTGCTGGATGTTGTAGGCCTCCAACCATGGCACGAAGAACGTCTACGGCCATTACCATCTGCCCTCACTAGAGAGACAGGGAGAGGCAGAATTCTAGGAAAATAAGGCATGGGCTGTTAACATGTCACATTGTACTGCCGGTGTCTGTCATGTGACATTGTACTGATTGGTTCTGTAAAGTGACAATGTTTGTAAAATGACATTGTACAACTGGATCTGCTGTGTGACAACATTGTAGTGCTGATGTCTGTCATGTGACATTGTACTGTTGGTTTATGTCATGTGACATTGTACTGCTGATGTCTGTCATGTGACATTGTGCTGTAAGTGTATGTCATGTGACATTGTACAGCTGGTGTATGTCATGTAACATTGTACTGTTTGTGTATGTCATGTGTGGCATGGCAGTTTAACTGGCATCTAATTCATTGTTATATTAACCATCTTGGTTATGTTTTAGTATTTATGTAGCAGTGGGCTCTATTCGTTAGTTTTGTAATATATTGTATAAACAATGTCATGACACTGTTGTTTACCTGTGAGAGAATCATCACAGATAGAGCTATTTCCTGCAGCCTTGAGATACTGTGATGTGTGTACGGCATGCAGCTATATCAAGTCTCTTTGAATGCAGTAAAAATTATGATAGTTACAATGACTATAGCAACTGTAATGTGATGATAGTTACAATGACTATAGCAACTGTAATGTGATGATAGTTACAATGACTATAGCAACTGTAATGTGATGACAGTTACAAAGACTATAGTAGCAGCTGTGATAAACATAGTATTAAGATTGTCTTCTGTTAGTGTCTGTGTCTACCTCATGACAAGAATTTTGCAAACTGCTTATCTTTGTGAATGCAAGTAAATGAATGATTTGTGATTATGTAAGATGCATGTCCATTTTTATTAATATTTATTATTTTTACAAAAGGACATACTATGCAGAATGCAAAGGTTGAAGTGCCCAATGGTGCCATCAGAGGTGTAGATATTGATCTGTGATACAGTATTGTCGTTTATTTTCTATTAGATCTATAAGGGTACGTTTCCTTCTATTTATATCTTTATAACCAAGATATTGGTTAAACTATGCTCTACAATAAACATATTTATCTATGCTGAGCCGTCCTTATTCACTGCCTGTCTGTTTGCGTTGACACCTTTTGTGACACATCTAACAGGACTTTTGGCACAAGGGAAAATGTCTCGGAAGAAAGTCAGCTTTGTAACTAACAAAACATCGTTGTTAAATGTGCCTTATTTCAGAAGACATTGCCTGTTTTCAGTCAAACAATTTCTCCATGTATTGATACTTATTATACTGAAACAAAATTACTGTCAGTTGGTATATTTGTTGTGTTTGTCCCTGACACCCCATTTTGTCTTCTCCGTCAATGACTTTTTCTCCAACCTACATTTACCTGTCCCACCCTTCTTCTTGGTCCTCCCAACCACGAGTGATGTTGTCATCAGGGGTGATATTGGTTATCATCACTCCTAGTGGATTCACTAGGTGTGATGTCCACCTTCCTAGCGGATCCAACAGGTGTGATGTTATCACATCTAATGCATCCAATAAATGTGTTGTTGCCATCACCCTAATGGATCCACCAAGGGTGATGTCACATCGTAATGGATCTACAGGTGTGCAGTCGCCATCACTGATAATGATGTAGGTGGTCGGTGGAGTGGTTGAGTGGTAGGTTGTGCATTCTAGTAAAATTCCTTCTGCATAACATCGGTTTTGCCTAGTAAATAAAATGTCTTTAAATGTCATCAAAATAACAAGTGGCTCCTGGTTACAATAGAGAATGATATCTTCCATCTCATCCCACACATCTGCTTCTACAGAGACCTGCTTCAACAGTCGTGGTAAGCAAGCTTATGGAGTATCAGTGTCGGTGAACGCATTCGTCACAGCTCAAATATTAGTACATGCAATATATACACTAATTAGCTGTCGGCATCGAGATTCACTAAAAAGGGAGTGCAAACCAATGGTGTGCTGTAAATATTGTTTTATTGTAAAACTACAAAACGGACATCATGACATATGAGACATTGTGACATACGCGGTAAGTGTAATTTCTTATCGAAAGCAAACACAATTTTAATTATTTCAGTTTGGTGTTTGCCCAAAGCACTCGGGTAGCAAGGGAGAAATGTCAATTGTTTTACAGGAAACACCCTCGCTTCTTTATAGCTCTTATTGCGGAACGTGTCTTGGTTGAGTGGTATTTACACCCATATCGTAGGTTCTTGCTGTGAATCATGCTGGTGAGGTTCTTGCTGTGAACGAAGATGATGAGGTTCTTGCTGTGAATCATTTTGAGAGCAGAGAAGCGAAGGCACGTCACGTAGTTGCACATAGTTGACGAGAGCAGGAGGTAACTGTAGATGCTGTGTCCGCTCACAGATGTCCGTGTTGAGAGCGCGTCTGATGACCATCCGACACGTGCCCTTGAGACTGCGGCACTGGAAGAGCGCATCCGTCAACAGCGTCAGATAATCCACACTGGCCACGTCCCCGAGTTGAGCTTCTTCCGACAGTTTGTTCTCCACCAACAGTTTAAGGTCGTCGAGGTGCGAAGGCTGGTCGCCTTGCTTGGGCGGCACGCACGGCCTCGCCCCGGCCGTGTACAGCAGACACGACAACCCGTACAACCGGAAGTGGATCGTTAACTCGATCAGACTTATCCGGCGCCGGCCGCGTCTCGTGCTTTCCCGGGCGTCTACCTCATCGTCGTGTTCCCACAGCGACGTCGGCAACATGACGTCGATGTCCAGTCCATTGCGCAACCTGTTGATGGACATACTCTTGGTCACGTGACATCCGGCGGAGAGGAATCGTGCTGCCACCTGTGAGTGACGACAGCGCACAGCGAGCCACAGCGGTGTCCAGCCGTCTCTCGTCGCCTGGTCAATGTTCACTATGCGCTGGTCAACCAACTGGTCAATGACGTCGACATTGCCACCGACGGAGGCGCAGTGTAACACGTTCCAACCTTTGCTGTCCGTGTCGCTGACCTGAGCACCGTGCTCCAACAACCACCGCACCGATGCAGCGTTGCCGTACCTGGCCGCTAGGTGCAGCACTGTCTGTCCGTCGCCGGCGCATGCGCATACATACTGCACGTTGTCCTGCAGTAATTTGTCGATTGACGCCTCTGACGCGCTGGATCTGAAGAGTAGTTGAGCGATGCCGATGAAGTCTATAGCCGTGAGACACGGGGTGCGAGGTGGTGGCGATACAACACCGGCGTCGTGCGACAGGAGACACTCCAGCAACACGACCTCGTCGTCCTTCGGCGCAGCGCGGCCCAGCAACTTCCGGCCATCGGCGCAGACATAAGCGTAGTGCACGGGCGACAGACCGCGGTTGTCGGGCACGGCGACGTCCGCCCCGGCTGCGAGAAGCTCTCGCACCATGTCCACCGTGCTCTTACGCGCGGCGTAATGCAGGGCGGTGCGACCCCACGCGTCGGTCACATGCACGTCAGCGCCACTCGCCAGAAGGACCTTCACGGCGATGCCGGCGTCCGACTCGGCGGCATACATGAGCGCCGTCTTGCGGGTGCGGTCGCACATGTTGACGTCAGCACCACGGCGGACGAGAGCCTCGCAGGCCACGTGGTTGCCGGCTCTGGCCGCGTGTTGCAGCACCGTGCAGGCAGACGCGTCGACGCGATCGATGTCGTCGGCGAAGGTCAGCAGTGTCGTCATCGTCGTGACGTCATTGCATTTGGCGACGTACAGTACGAAGCAAGACCAGAAATCATCGTGGTTGATGTCGGCCATGGCTTCGGCGTGGTCTCGTAATAACACGTCGACGAGCTGCGCACTGGTGTAGCGGGACAGCGCCAGGTGCATGCTGGACCGGATGTCAGCGGTGACCGGAAGTGACGGAATGCATGGCGCGGCGATCGGGTCAGCTCCGTGCTTCAGTAGTGTTCTCGCGAGAGCCACGTCGTCGCGTAGGATTGCATAGCCGAGGGGCGTGCAGCCATAGTACGGCCCCACGCTCATGCGCAGTCGCGTGTTGACCAACATCACGAGGCGGATGGTCAACTCGACCGGACCGTTTAGATGACCAAGGAAGTCAGCGAGGTGTTCCACGCGGTCAGTCAGATAGTGCTGCAGCAGTTTGTCCGTCAACATACACGTGTAATCAGCACTGAATTCGTCCGGACTGCTCACAGCGACACCTGCCGTACGATGTACGAACTCGTACACTGCCGCTAGACGGCGTTGCACCTCGCATGGTTGCCACGAACTACTAAGGTGATTGGCGGCAATAGATCGCAGGGCAAGTGCCCTCACCCCGTAAGATTGCGCAGGTGCTTTGACGTTCGTAGTTTTCGGTCGTGTCTTGTTGACGGGCCTTGAGGAGATCAACTCGGCAAGACTGGCCCGACGCTCCCCGGACTGTCGGCAGTAACTTGGGGCCTGTGACGTTGCGTCGCTGAATGTGTCCGACAGTGCGGTCGCGTGCAACGACCCGGACACCAACTGGGACAAACACCATTGGTTCTTTGAGTTTCTGCAACACGCCAAGAATGTATTATTGGTAGTTGTTATGACAGCTGGGAGCAGGATTGAGTTCAATTACATTGATCAATTACAAGACTGGATAATGTTCAATTACAGTTACAATTACAATTATTTAGCATTTCAAATACAATTACAATTACCGTCCCAAAATACATTCAATTACAACTGTAATTGTCACTTACAATTATAATTGTAAATTACAATGGATTTTTGTTTCGCTCAAAATAATATAAACAGAACTAATGATATATCTCAGATCACCCCACATTGATATCATTACCACACAATTGGCTTATCGGCACGTTGCTACCCTCAAGCTTACTAGAACATAATTCCACAGTGAAAGGATAGTGTTTGTGCACAGCCTTATTTAACTAAATTACAATAAGTACAGCTAGCCTGTGCAGCACAGGCCTATTGTTTGTTCTTGGCCTCCTACTTGACACTTGTCAACTGATGAAGCCTGTTACTGCTAGAGCTAGTGCTTCAATGGGTCAGCTCTATATGCCCTCCCCAATGGAAGAGAAACCATGTTTTATCTCTCTATCAGTGCTTCCAATGTGCCAAGTCAATAAGGCAAATAAAGACTAGTTGGCACTGTGCCTGTCCATGCGTGACTGATTGTTTGGAAAGACACTGCTAAATGCTTTATGCAACATGACTGTGCCAGGACAGACAGACAGCTGTTATCTGCCCATGCTCACCAGAAAGAGTCATTGTCTGATGATAACACCTCCAAAAATGGAGAGTATGAGAGGGAAGGTGATTTCAGAGGGAAACAGCCTTGGTTTTCATAATGAAATAAAAAAAACAGTTCTGGGAGTTTCACCCACATTAGGAGAAACTATGGAAAAGTAATTTAATTGTAATTGAACAATTAAGGCAATTACAATGGCCAATTACGACACACACACACGCACGCACGCGCGCGCGCGCGCGCGCGCACACATACACAAAATAAGTTACAAGTACAATTATGATACTTTCAAATATTTCAATTTTACAATTACACCGTAATTGTAATTAATTACACAATTACGAATTATAATTGACCCCAGCCCTGGCTGGGAGCATATGTTTTACTTAGACCCAACACTTGTTACATAGCGTAGTCTTAGGGCTGCACACGCCACCCCGTGGCAGACATGTTCAATCGAACACCGGCTTGAATCATTTGGAAAGTTTTGAGCCATGCCGCATTTACTGCGCGAAATCTATTCGTACAGAATCACCTACCACTGTCTATAGCCATGCAGGTACTGGTGCATACAGTGATTGGTTTCACGCCTACTGTAGATATATAAACAATCTAAAAAACGACGTCCCCAACACTCTGCCCGTGTATCCTATCCTTGTACGTGCTCCTTGCCCGTGTACCGTGCCCGCTACCCATGTGCCGTACCCTGTTCGTACATTGCCACTAGCCTCTACAGACACGAAGTGCTACCAAGTGTCGTCTACATACACACTTCGCCTGATCACCAATACATCAGTCTAGCACTAGTAGCAATGTGCTGTCCTACATCGCGCCAATTAAACAGTTACTTACAAGCTGCCGGTCTTTGTTTTCATGCTGAATGGTGTGTCCGTCCGTCTAAGTGTAACGTGTTCCATCTGAATATCCACTGTGGCTGGCGACAACACATTTATAAGCTTGGATCGTTATCCCACTCGTATCTTGTATAAATCTAGGATTTCCTTAGCCAGCGATGCACCAATCAGAATCGTCAGTTACGGACCACTGGACACGTGTCTTTGTATTAACTAGCTCAGGTGCTAGAGGCCGTCCCGGTATTTCCCCACGTTGCTCAGCAGCCAATCAGCGACGTTCATATCCAGCCACTTTGTTCTGTCTATGCTCGTGTATTGCTGTATTCGACGTTTTGTCGACTGCCGGTGAAAAACATGGATTTCCCCTCATTTCCAACAGCCAATCAGCCTCGTCTGTGCATTCGCCCACCCCCCGGGCGATCGTGACTCAGTCAAACTTTGTCTGTTATCGCTTATATAACACAACAGTAGCCACCGTGTTACTTGTTTGTCGTTTTTGAAAAATACAGTAGACATATTATGCGTCGTGACATCGCAATGTTATTTATACGTGAGAATAATGTACTTTTTATCAGTACAAGTAATCAATATGGCCACGCACAATGGTGTGTGTAGTGTTGGTAGTTGGCATATTGTCAAGCGTGATATTTGACGAATAAATGTCCCTTATGCTGCGTTGGCATGTGGTGAAAAGGTGGCGTGATTGGTGCGATTTTCATCTGAGAGCAACACCCCAAAAAATAACTTTAAATGGTAAAAAATAAATGGGTGTGTTCGTACATAGCGTGGCATACAGTGCTTGGAACAGCCTCCATTCTCTGACAGTCCTATTCAAACGAACACCATCTCGACGTCTGTTGGAAGTATTCAACCATTTTGTAATTACTGCACGAAAACTATTCGCACGTAAATACCCACCACTATCTGTAACCAAATTACAAATTATTATTGAACCAAATTACCCAAGTTTCGAAACTGCAGTAAGATGATTCGAGCCCTGTGCTCTACGTCTACGCTCTACCAACTACGCTACCGCGCCTCATACAGAAACAAATAACAATTTAATTAGTGCACTGATTACAGATAGACGTGGTCGAAGGTTGTATTTGTTAACCTATTCAGCTTCGGTAATTTAGTTCTGACTATTTTTTTTTCCTAGAGTCAACGCTGACTTTGGAACTAGGGCTTTTTCTGTTCGGAATAAATAATTATGCTCCCTTAGGGTTAGGCCAGTTGAGAATGTTACACAATTCCGCCGTCATTTAAAAACTTACCTTTATAACCTTGCATATTGCGTATCAGTCCATCTGTTGAGAACTTGAATACTGCTTATTGATTTTGAGATTAACTAACCCTTTTATTTTGGTGCTCCTCTGAGCTTGGTTTCCGGGGTTTTAAGCGCAATATAAGTTACCTTATTATTATTATTATTATTATTTGTGATTAACTTATTTACGATTAAAGTAATCATATACATCCATGGGCATTTGGAAAATTAATATAACGCTTTCCGCCCATCTAACAGCAGCTGTCCGCTGAGGTCAAAGTGCTCGATACAGATCTCAGCCGGATTTACCCAACGACCTTTGCGTGGTTTTTGGCCGCTACGACGACCTGCTATCACCAATACAAGGGTAAACAAAAACGCAATGACCGGGGATGTTTTCATTACACATAGTTCATTAGGACAGTAGAATGGACTTTCTACCATATTAGTATGTGGTCTCCAGTTGGTAACCACCAGAGACGTGCCATCCAGTGTAAGTATGCTTAGTGGTTAAAACTTCCGCCTTGAATTCGGAGATCTCAGTTCAAAACCCGCACCGAATCAGTGCATCTGATGTAACAATTTGTTTCCCAACATTGAACATGTTAATGTTGGCTCCATGTCAACTTAACAAGAAAAAACGAAGACGCGCAAAAAATACACCTGAATGCGAGCCGCTCAAGGAAGCGGAACCAAACACAACGGTTGAATGCTTACTCCAGGTGGTAGGAAAGTAGGCCTTCTGACCCGTGAAGATATTCACACTCGTGAGACGACGCTTCAGTTAACGCGGACAGACTACCCCAACACCCGTTTATAGTCAGCTTCTTCGATTACACTGTACATATTTACCTACATGTTATATAGGCCAACTACGTACACTTTCACCCAGGTTCTAAACAGTCTGTTAAACCACTGAACAACCAGTCGTGTTGACCAAAGCCTCGTTGTAAGAGCCTGACAGCCTTGTCAACAACCAACACATCGGGTCTCAACCAGGAACGATAGCGGCCTTCACAAAGGTGTCTTTTCTAAACTGAAGTAGACCATATAGCTTAGAAAGCCGGTTTCTCATGGTGGACCAATCTTACATCACACCTTGCTGACGAGTTGTAAGAGGAAGTAACCGCAGTTGACGACCTCTGTACTACAGGAAGGAAGGGAGGAAGTACCGCTCCTTGTGTGTGTGTGTGTGTGCGTGCGTGCGTGCGTGCGTTCGTGAGAGAGTGTGCGTGCGTGCGTGCGTGCGTGCGTGCGTGCGTGCGTGCGTGCGTGCGTGCGTGCGTGCGTGCGTGCGTGCGTGCGTGCGTGCGTGCGTGCGTGCGTGCGTGCGTGCGTGCGTGCGTGCGTGTGTGTGTGTATCAGACCCGTAGCGTTTTTGGTGCGTTTTTAAGACCTGGGATTACACATTTCCCACAAATAAGTATCCATTAGATTTGAGACGGAGCTTCAGCTGCTGTTGGACATGACTTCTGAAGACCGGGGGGGGGGGGGGGGGGGGGGCAGGGGGGGCATGCAGGTTGTGTATGTTAGATCCATATCTTTGACAGCACACACCACGTAGCATGGTCAATAATGTGGTGTGCGAACATGCACTACGTTCCATTACCTTCCGACCGAAAACGCCAACGCACCAAAGTCGTGTGGAAGTTGACAACAACATGACGTTCTGTCACACGACACACCAGCTGACGATTCGGCATTGTGCTATCCATGTTAAGCATTCGTTGTTTGGGTTTACGTGACTACGGATGGTCAGCTACACCCAATAATCAGTGGGGACTCACTGTCTTTTGCCTCGAGAGTTTATATGGTACGAACGCACCCCATCCACACACACACTCACACACGCACACACACACACCACCCCCCCCACACACACGCACGCACACACGCGCACACACGAGGGAAGAGTTAAGCTTGAGGGACAATAATTCTGCTTGTACAGGTCACAGGTGGGTGTGTGCTGTTGTATGCATTTTATGCTCCTCAGGGGGTGCAATTGGGTGTTTTTATGAACCTAAAGGGAGAGTACAATTGGAGGTTTTACGATCAACCTCAGGGGAGTGCAATTGGTTTTTGTGAGCCTCAGGAAGAGTGCAATTGGAGGTTTTTGGAGATCTCTTGGGGGGCGCCTTTGCGATTCACGTATAAAAAACTAACAGTCACTTTTTAAGCCACGCCCAGCGCGCTCATGATTGGTTACTAGGGGAAGAGCGCGTCTGTCGCCTGTGTCAAGCGCGTTTCATTTCGTCGAGTATCGAACTATAGTAGTTTAAAAAAAAAGTATTGTTTATTTGCTATAGTCCTAATAGCAATGTTAGTACTACTGTAGTTGAAATCTCAACATTAGTTAAACATTCCGTGGACACACTCGTTATACTAATTAATATGTATACAGTTTTGATGATGGACCTCTGATGTAATTTAAGGGCGACATAAGTGATTTATTGTGAATCAATTGATGTTACACCACATAATGCGCATTGTTTAGCTATCTTGCGCGCACATCCGCGTTTATTTTTAGACGGACCAATGATCAGCAAATGGGGCGTGTCTTAAAAGCGCCTGTTAGTTTTTCATAAATGAATCGCAAAGACGCCTCCTGGGATGCAGTTAGAGGTGGGAAAAAGAACTTTTTCAATACAACATCGGGAAGACATCACCTTCTGGTCACGTGACTTCCGGTTTGACCCTACTGTCGTGTCCGTGATGTCCCTAGTTGTTTGACAGGCAAAGTTATTGTTTTCTTTTGCAACAATAAGCCAAATTAATATTAATCAAATAGGCCTATGATTCTATCTTATACTTTCAGTATACAGAATAATTATAAAAAAATCGTGCTGACGTATTTGCGAGCAACTGGCCTCGGCAGCGTGACATGTTGCATCGATTGGTTTGACAGTTTGTGATCTTATTTTAAGCACTACCCACTCATTTAATTCCTTCTAAAATTTCACAACATCGCAGAAAAGGTTGAATTATGCCATATTTTATTCATGGAAATAACGCGTAAAACGACAACGAGCTTGCAAATGTAGAATGGCTTCTACACGGCGAGAACGGGTAATGTAAAACGCGGCTCTGGCGTTCCCAGTATGACCTCGCACATTTCGATGACATAGTACACAGTACTTATTCGGTACGCGCACATGTTCGCGCACTGAACCTCCCTATCATAACCTAACACACTTCGAGAGAGTCTGTTTTATTAGTTCACCAGGAAGGCATCGTCATTAGAGGTCGCCCTTCATGCATCCGCCGAAGGCCCCGTTCTCGATACAATTCTTCTGCACTTAGACTAGCTGTATCACAGAACACCTCAACACGACTTAGTTTGTCCTCCAGCGGGTCTGGCGAACCTCTCTCCACCTTAGTGATGCGTCGTAGGCTGTTCTCCTGAAAACATGCCAACCAACTAAGACGAAGTTGTAAGTAAGGTGACAAAACTGATGTCACTGATCGAGCGTGTGACGGAAACGAAAACCAGAGATCAAGATCACTCCATGGTGTGTGGTCCCCCGGCCTCAACCCAATGCACACGAGGATTATATTAGTTTATACATTTGTTTTAAACCTGTCCCTATATATATATATATATATATATATATATATATCACCCCTCACCAGCGGCCACCCGCTTCATAAGGCCACTTTATATTTTTTGCTGAAGGGTAGGCCTTATAAGAGGGGGACTACTCTATATATATATATATATATATATATATATATATATATATATATATATATATATCCACCTTGCCGTCTTCTTCTCGTCTGTCTACCGTGCCCGTTTCCCTCATGTTGCTAATCTAGGCTTACATAAGTCTATCCTGTTTTCCATACAGACAATGCTTCGCCGGTCTTCACGTAAATCGATTCTTCTTCTCCTTCTTCTCTTCTTCTTCGTTGTCGTCTTGATTCAAGTTATCACACATCCCGACGTCTTTGTAATACAAACTTTAGTTTCGCACATTAAACATAACAATTGTACACTTTTCAAGATACAGTTATTTCCATAATAATCCGACTGACATCATCATCGTCTAAAATCGTTTAAACTCACACGCGCGTGCACACACAACACGCGCTCTCTCGCACGCACGCACGCAGACACACACACACACATACACACACTCGCACACATACACCACATTGTCACACACTGACTCTTTCTGTCTCTCTCTCCATTTCTCCCTCTCTTCACACCCATCTTCCTCCACTCTCGCTCATGCATACGCACCCTCACACACTTCCCTTTCTCCACCCTCTCCCTGTCACTCTCTCCCCGACTGTCTGTCTGTATGACTCACTCTGTCTCTGTCTCTGTCTCCGTCTCTCCCTCCCTCCCTCCCTCCCTCCCTCCCTCCCTCCCTCCCTCCCTCCCTCCCTCCCTCCCTCCCTCCCTCCCTCCCTCCCTCCCTCCCTCCCTCCCTCCCTCCCTCCCTCCCTCCCTCCCTCCCTCCCTCCCTCCCTCTCTCTCTCTCTTTGTTTATCTGTTCCTCCCTCCCCCTGCCATTGTACGACAAATTCTGACACATTAACAATTAAATGAACTATATAAAATATACTATATCAATTGGCCATTTTGTAAACACCAAAATCCATACACATGCAAATAGGCACTACAAGTCTAAACAAGCTATGTAAATAGGATGCAAAATCACTAATGTCCACAATGTGATCACCACTGTGTTCTTGCACATCTGGACCTCATGGGCCCATTAACAACAGTTATACAATACCTCAATATTTACACATAAATTAACAAACAACAATTTATTCAACTCAATAAGCCTATCTGTCTAACATTTAGATTCGCTTGTTCAACCACAACTGTTTAAATTTATAGGTCAATGGAAAATGTTTAGTTTACAATTGATCATACATATACTAATGATGGCGAAACTAATTTAGATAATTATTTATTAAATATCTGCTGTTGTTTTACCATAAAAAGGGACTCTGAAGTTACCTCTACGTTTTATGTTAGAAGCTCGTGTGCATTGGCGAGAAACCGTATTATCTGCTCAGGCTGGGCACTCTCCAAACATAGACTCGCTTCCGAATTATTCTTAAACTGACACTACCTTTAGCTTCAAATACGAAGTTAGGGAGACTCGCTATAAGCCCGGAAGCGAGCCCATGCGTGGAGATTGCGGCAGGGGTAGCGTCGGAACCCTCCGACTCATTGTGGCCACTTGAGGAGTGGCCACTTGATCTCTAAGACTCCAACACAAATACAGTTAACTCAAACGTCATGAAATTTAGAAAAGAACCATCCGAAATCCCAGAATGAAAGTTTGAACAAAGCTGTATTTAATTGATTTATTTAAATAAATGTTTCTAATCCTCTTCTTCCCCTGGTTCCCTTGCGGGGGTCCACGCCACTCAGTTGCTTCTTCTGCCTTCCTCGTTATTTCCCTCCATCTCTGTCTGTTGTCCGCAATGACCTTCCATTCTTGGCTGTTCATACCTGCAGTGTTCGAAATTACAGCCGACCCGGAGGCCCGAGACCGTCAAGTATTTCGTCGGACCGGTAACTTTGAAAAAGTGCCGGACCGCAGGAGCGGTAGATTTTGAAAAAGAAAATAACGGAGCACTTGTGTAGTATCCGGGCCAACCTCGATTTCGTCATTATAACTACCCGTTTGCCTAAATTTGATACGTAAATGATTTAGTTCTATCATTCAATATCATCCCAGGCATATTATTATTGTGACAGTAGTGCATCTTAACATACTTTTGAGGCCCAAAAGAGTGACCCGGTTTGCGTCAGTCTGCGCCCTTGCGAACGCGCGTTAATATTAAAGTATGAGGCTATGACCCCGGAAATCATCAAAATACGGCGAAACTTGCCATTTTCCCTATCTTTTAACACGGCCCATTTTTGATGATTTTGTTTACCTGTTTTACTACCAACAATGGATGTACCCGTTATACCGCGATCTGACGAAACGATTTTCTGTCGATCGACCCGTTTCTTTCTTGTGAGATGATGATGTGATGAGGACCGTGGGAAAACTGGAGGTTGAGGGGACCCCCTAAATTGTTGTTGGCGCCGCCTATGGGTTTTTGTTGTATTATTTTATTATATAAGTTTTTGTGTGAAAGAATGTAGGTGGAGTATATGACGGTTATGGTTATGGTTATGGAGTATATGACGACCTGTGGTTTTTTTGGTATTATTTTATTCTAGAAGTTTCTGTGTGAAAGAATGTAGGTAGTCTCGCTTAAGCGGCTTAACCGACTCTCGCCTGGCTGCGTGACTTCACCAGAACGATAGTCTGGCTCTAGCTGGACTTTCTGAATGTTATGCCACGAGAGCTGCCACCTAGTGAATATGCATTGATTAAAAGGCATTAAACTACGAAAAAAGTTTAATGTCGGTTTATTCTGTGTGTGACATGTTTCAATATAAGTTTAATGTTGAATAATTGTTATAGTGTAGTATTGTCTAATAAAAATGTATCCTTAGTTAATTTAATTTGTTATTTCATAGTTGGCCTGACAGCCAATCATCGTCTCTACCCGTATCTGGTAATATTGGCTGAGGCATAATAATCATCCAGGCCGTTGTGACGGACCAATGCTGCCATCTCACGGCGACTGGATAACCGAGGCTAAAACGTAGCTGGATTATATAACGGTTATAGTGGCGCCGCCCTTGGAGCGAGCGTTACTAGGTTTGGAGCGTAGGTTAGAATGTGGTGTATAGCAGTGATGAATGAGAGGTTTTAGGAATTCGCCGAATCGGTATCTATTCGACGTGGTGTGTGTGGGAGGTGGGATAGGTATAGGCCTGTGTTATAGTGGACTGGACAATTCCCTGCTAAGTAAAAGGATCGATTGACGCGTTGTTATTTTTTGCCTAAGCGGTGTTTGTGACGGGCGGTTGGTGCCTTTAAGTGGTAGATCGGGCGTGTGCTATGTAGTGGAATCGGCAATGGTATGCTTATTTTTCTTTGCTCGTGCGTGACGGTTTCGGTCTGGGGTAACTCTGTGCAGATTGTAGTGTGATTTTTATGGCGAGAAAACCGAAAAGCGAATTGAACGAGACGAGAAATGTATCATTTTTTGTTGTGGCGTTATTGAGAAGTGCTTGGACGTTCGGGGTGTTTTTAAATGAATATAAGGTATCGGTTTTATGGTGAGGAAAAAAACCGGATACTGATAAGTGAATTTAACGAAACAAGAAATGCCTTATTTTTCAGCTATTCGACTGTGCACAAGAGCCCCCGTGGAAAATCCCACGCTACTGTAGAATTAAAAAAAAACAATGACGACGTGGCTGACGCACGTGACGTGAGCAAGCTGTCTCGGACGGTGAAACGCTTGGGAGAATTGCGCGCCGGGCGATGTTCGCTTATAATTATTGGTTTTTGTTGTTATGACCGGTAATGATAAGCCAATTTAGTGAACAATATAGCGATTATTTTTATATGTATTATATAAACACAGCGTTCTTGTATCTTGCATGCTTTTTAATCGTGAATAAAACGTTGACAATTATATTCCTGTTTACTAATTTAGTTTACTATGTCGTCCTTAACTGGTGTTATGTTATTATAATAATATTACATATTAAGGGTTTAACGATACGCAGGTTCCTGGCTAGCGTCGACTCGCCGGCAGCACGGCAGGTTCGCGGGGAACGACAACAGCGAGAGCTACAGGTCCGGGGTAACGACGGCTCGCTGGCAGCGCGGCAGAGGTTCCGGCCAGTGGCGCCAGCGACGCCAGCAGGTCCCGGGCTAGCGACGAGTCGCCGACAGCAAGGGAGAGGTTCCGGGGAGCGACGGTAACTGGGATACGTATAGGGCTGTATTATAGTGGAGTGGAACATTACGTTCTTGTATTTTACATCTTTTTGTGATCTAGTTAATAAAACGTTGAAACTATATTCCTGCTTATTTATTAAACTCACTATAAGCCTGGCGTTTACCCCCGCTACCTATTTAGAACCTGGAAAATTATAACAACAATATTCTTGAAAAATAGTCTAAGTTTGGACTCGAACATAACAGAAAATGTCTAAGTCCCGACTTGAAAAATATTCTAAATTACGACATGAACAAATTATATTATAAACATGAATATTATAACAGAAAAATATTCTAAGCTCCGACTTGAATATAACATAAACATTACTTTTTGAAAAATAGTCTAAGTTAGGACTCGAACATAATAGAAAAAAAGTTTAAGTTCCGACTTGAAAAATATTCTAAGTTACGACTTGAACATAACAGAACAATATTCTAAGTCTCAGCTTTGAAACATTACTAAATCCTGACTTTGAAAAAATATTCTAAGTTACGACTTGAACATAACAGAAACAAATTACAAAGTCCTGACATGAAAAATATGTCCTATTATCCGATAGTTGGTATCAAGTTTTTTCCAGACTCCTTCGCTAGCCGTGTCTGGACGTGTTTTGCAAACATACCGCTAAATCAATCCCCAAACCTCTCCTACTACCCGACAGGTGGCGTCGAGTTTTGCCCAGACTCTTTCGCTAGACGTGTCTGGACTTGTTTGTGCACCGACGATTGCGTGATACCATCGCGCGTGGCTATAAAAATCTGTCTGAATTTTTCGACAGGCCAGTATATCCCCCCAAGCAGACAACCTTTACGACCATCGCTTCTTATTGATATTCCGCTCCTATGGATAGACCGGCTTTTATCTGCGCAACGTGCGGACGTTCGTTCGACCGACGCGCCCATTTGGGAAAACACGCCGAGAGATGTCCACAGCCGGCTCCCGTCGACTGTCCGGTCGGCGGTAGAGGCTTCCGTCAACGGGATGCGCTGAAAAGTCACCTTGTGACGTGGCGACCGACGCCGAAACGATATCGTTGCGACCGCTAGGAGGACGATCACGCTTTCGCCTTCAAACGCGCGACGCGACGACGGGAAAGCCTGTCGAGGAGGCAGAGGAGGGAGAAGCGACCGCCACCGCCGCCGACGCCGCCGTCGTCCGCGAAGCAGGGCACTTTCGACAGCCTTGGCTGCGGTAGAGGCTTCCGTCGACGTAGCAATCTGAAAAGGCACCTCGGCACGTGTCGACCGGTGGTGAAGACGAAGATATATCTGCGACAAGTGCGGTCATACTTTCGGCCTGAAATCCAAACTAACCGCACACGACAGGAGGGCTTGCCGAGGCGTCATTTCACCGGCATTGCAACTCCGACTGCGGGAGACCCCCGTGTATCGACCGAACGTCACTACCGCCGCCACTGCTGCTGCTGCTCCTCCCGATGGCGGGACTTCCAGTGGCACTGACGGGTACACGGACGGCGCTGCTGTACCGGTCAACGACAGCGTGTCCGAGGTCTTACGTCGGATCGTTCGCGAGAATTGGTCGTCGATACGGACGTCGACGATTATCGGTCTTGTACAGAGGCGGTATAACTTTCGCCTGACCGGTCTGGGCGTGCGCAGTATAGAAGGTCGACTGTATGGCGTGTTCGAAGAACAGACGCACGCCTTCAAAATCAACATGGGCTTCGGATTCGTTCTACGACACAAGGTGACGGGACGCTATAGGTATTACAACTCGTCGTGTAACTGCTGCGGTCGGTACCTGAACCAACCCATTTTCGTTAACAACGCCGATGATTTCGAGACCTTCCTCGGTCGTATCCGGCAGCCCGACGTCCTGCAATATGTTATCGCCCAGCGTCCCGACTCGGCTTGGACGGCCGAACTGGTATCTGACGCCACATTCTTCCAGAATGCTATCGTCCGTCACTCCATTGGATGTCTCGACGTTAGACTTCCCGAGTACGTGAGCAACAACAGAGCGGTCGTAAGCCTCAAGAACGACGAAAATACAGGCAGACCCTACACCGACCATCTGTGTCTTTTCCGCGGCGCGGCTTTGAATCGAGGGTGCGCTGTGCGCGGGTTGGAGACGGCGGCGCTCTACGCCCACTATAAAGAGGGGTTTGTCGAACCGGTAGGGGCGCGCTCTTTTGGTGTCCTCACGCTAGGCGAATTCGACCGAGTAGAGACCGTCTTCCAAACGAATGTGGTTGCGTACCGACTGGTCGAACCGGGCGAAGGGGTGACGACTGCGGAATTGGTCCGGCGATGGAAAAACCGTTACCCGGTCATCCTGAACGTGAATCTGTACGATGCTCACTATTCTTACAATTGAGACGTGAAGATGTTTTGTCGTTATAACAATCGAGACGTCGTCCCGTTCCTCGAGGCCGTCGACACGTTGTTCGCCTTCTACCGACACCGACGCATCGACATGTTCAAGGACAGTATCAGCGCACCCGGACTGACGCTACTCTACCTATTTAACGATCTGCCTACGACGACCCATTTCACGTTGTTCAACGAGGCGAACAAAGACCTGCACCACCTCATGACTCCCCAGGTGGTCGGTGGCCGCGATTGCTTTCGTCCGCCATCACGAGGCGGAAGTCACCAAGGTACGGCGCGGCGAATACGCGGAGGACTGAGTTTCGAAACCGCATGAAGTCATCCACAATGTCAGGATTATATCATCACCATCCAGCTGCATTCACCCGACATGGGTGATTTCAAACCCACATCCAGCGCGAGGATGCTCAACTTTAAATCCGAGTTGAACTCGGACAACGAGTCACTGTCCAAGTGCAACGTAAGATTAATCTGAATTCAGAACTAAAATCTATACTTATTCTCTCCACAGTTTTTTTATATACTGTAAAAACATACTTCATAAGGAATTGTGAAACTGAATGTTTTATCCCAAACTGTTATATTTGTACTAACTGAAAATTAGATCAACCTTGTAACTAAAACTGTTTGGAAACTTTGTATGTTATTTAGTTATGACGACACCGAACAAATCACCATTACAGTGGTTTGTAACATAAGACAATAACATTTTATGCTGCTAGTGTTTTTCAAAGATTTTTAGGGTTAAGTATTTGTGTTTTTTAAATTAATATTAGTAGGGCTATTAAACAGTTAATTAGTATTAATTACTGTTATTGGCTAACTGTTTATGTTTTTAAATAAATAGTTTAATGACGTTTAACTATTGAATGCATGTCAGTTTTATTTTAACATTAGCATTAGTTATATATTATTATTCTAGTGTATTATTCTGCTTGTTTGATGATAGTTAGTGGTAGTAGTTAGTTAATGTTATTGAGTAAGTCAGTGAGTTAGTGTTAAACACTGTAAATTAATGCTTATTACTTATAAAATCATATGTAATACAATAATTATTGTTATAGTATACCTTTATATATAGTATAACTATACATTTAACAACAGGGTGGTTCTTATGTTAGAGGCCTACATAATGCCGTAATGAGAGTCTTCATGGCCATACATTTCTTTACCTTTTTTGATGTATATAATACATATTTTATGGTCGAATAAATCATTCTGATTCTGCAGATGATGGCAACAGTTCTAAGTAGTCCCTGTAGACATTCGTGTTGGTGTTTTTGCTGTAATTTGCAATATACTGTTTCTTATGTTGACATTTTATTTTCGCTGGTTCATTACTCTGAATATCATAAATTAATATGCAGGACATACTTGGCCTGAACTAGTTTAATAATTCCTATGCGTTACAGCTGCAAATGTATATTAGTCGTGTAATGATGTTAATATTTGGATCACCAACTTGTATGTGGGATCACAATCTTTTGAAAGTTGAAGGTCCGACTGACCACCAACTTTTCAGCTAAGGTCTCTTTTCATGCTGTCGTTCCATCTCAGTTTTGGTCTTCCTCTTCGTCGTTTGCCGCCCTCTTCTGCCTTTCCTGCACTTTTTGACCATCTGTCTTGGCTCATTCTTTGCACGTGTCCTGTCCATCTCATTCTGTTTCCGACTACTTTAATCTTTAGTTGTTTTTGGGTTATGCCCATCTCTTCTCTCAGTTCCGTCATCTTCCTTTAATGTTTCAAATATTTTTATTATTATTTATTTGCGCTGCCCACCTACGCAACAATCCTAAACTTTATGTGGTCACCGTAGTGTTTGGAAGACGACGAAACACTCCTTACTAATGCCAACTGCAAAAAACTATTGCCGTGTGTTACCTTCAGTTATTACAGTTTCCCAGAGACAGACTGACGGATTGCCTGGGTGGACGGATGAGTGCGTGGCTGGATGGCTGGATGGCTGGATGGCTGGATGGCTGGATGGCTGGATGGATTGATGGATGGATGGATGGATGGATGGAGTCATTGCGGATCCAGGGGGCCTGGGTGGCACGTGCCACCAAAGACATTTGGCGTGCCCGTAGACCTTTTTGAATGGGCCCTTGAGGTCGTGCCCCCTACACCCTTGGAAATGTGCAAGCCGAAGCGGCGGCGAAAAATTCAACAGCACCCCCCCCCCCCCCTCCGTCTATCGATGTCCAAGTCGAACCAGGCGAGCCAGCGGAGAAGCTGTAGAATTGTTGAAGATACGGCGGCACGGTGGCAACAAATGTTTCAACAGCACTCCCACCCTCGTCTTCCGATTTCATCATTCGAGGCGAGACAGCCGAGAACATGAAGTTAGGGCGGCGCGGCAGAGAAAACAATTGTAGGCCTACACCATTACGTTCGGCCGCCAGTGGGCTAGCCTACCCCATATGGATCCGCCCCTGGAAGTATTGCTCAAGGCCATCGACGCTAACCATCAAACTATGTTCCATAAACATAGTTTGATAGAGAGGAAGCGACTCCTGAGCCTTACACTTCATGGGGACTATTTAACAATTCATCTTAACTGTCGCTTTGATCGTCTGTGCTCTGCCTACTCTTCCAGCCTCCAGGTGGAACGTCAAAGCTAAACTGACGCAAACGTCATACAAATAATTAATGCTAAGTTCAACTTGTCTGCTAAATGTTCGTGTAACTTCTTGCAAATGTTCTCTGTGGTTGGGTTGACTCTCCGCTTTTTACACAAATCGTGTTAACTGGCTCCTGACTCGTTTGAGCCCTACCTACTGTTCCAGATGGAAATTTAAAGCTAAACTAACGCAAACGTTAATTAATGTTAAGCTATACTTATCTGCTAAATGTTCATGCAACTTCTTGAAAATGTTCACTGTGGATGGCTTGACTCCCCGCCTCGACGAAGAACGATTAGCTTGACGATTTGCCATTACTATATCTGCCATTACCGAGCGCTGTTTATGACGTAATTCCTTCGCAGTCACGTGGTTGGACGGTAGAAAGAAAAGTATAATTATATATAGGCCCGCGTGTGTAGCGTATAGCGACGATATAAATAATAATAATAATTTTATTTAGACACTAAAATCCAAAGTAGAACTCTGTTCAGTAGTGTTGACAATAGTCGTTAGAAATTATAAGAAATAAATATAGTAATAATACAAGTAAAATATATAAATACAAAACTGAACTAGAGAAACTAAACCAAAGATGACATTGTTGTAAATTATATTATATATCATCAGTAGAAAAAATAAGTATATATACATAAATATATAAAACAACTATGTAGTAAATTCCGAAATAAATATATTATAAATATATATTAGTTAATTAATTAATAATCAATAACTACAATAATACTTTATTAGTCTCAATTAAAATTAATATCGTGATCACGTAGGTGGTAGTCGATCACGGCAGTTTAACCGCTCGGTTAGCCGCTGCACACTCGAGTCAGCCAAACAAAACGATGACAGGGGCGGATCTAGATAGGGTAGACTGGGAGAGGGGTGGGGACAAACAACCTCCATCTAATAAATAGGCCGAACCAAATTCATATTTGGTGGTCTGAGCCGGAACTTCAGCACGACTCCGCTTTCGCGCTTTCGCGCTTTCGCGCTGTCGCGCTGTCGCGCTGTCGCGCAGTCGCGCTGTCGCGCTGTCGCATTATCGGATCATGACATCGGAAGACGAGGGGGGTATTAAACATTTAAACAAACGCGTCGCCGTAACTTTAGCTTCTTGTAACCTAAACGGGGGCACATTCCAAAGGTCTAGGGAGGCACTCACCGGGAGCACATTCAAAAAGGTCTAGGGAACGCCACATTCAAAAGGTCTTGGGGAGCTCGTGCCCTTATTTCCCATAGATCCGCCTGGATGGTGTTTAGCTGAAGTTTAATTTTAATTGAAGGAAAACTAAAGGCATTTTGTTGGGCCTAGGCATTTAAAGAGTTCATAAAAACTAACCGTTGGCAGCTACAATAAATAATATCATGCCAGCAGTTTATTAGAATAACCTTGCTGAAGACAGATAGGTTTAATTTAAATTGTACGGACTACGCCACTGTGACAGAAAGCCTATTCTTGCCAATCAGTGTTCTGACCGTCTAATCGAACAGAACCCACTTCCAGCTCAGTAAAGGCTCTCCACAATCATGGAAGAGTAGGCTCACCTACCTGTTTATCACCGGCAAGGGATACATCTTTCTTCCAGGCTAAATTCATTTTGATTGCGCATGCAATGAGAAGGATTTACCATGGTCGGCAATCTGGAGCCCTCGCGATGACAATAATTATACATTTGCATGGTGAACCTTCCGTAGGAGGAAGAACAGAATGAGTTGTTTCGTTAATTGAAAAGGTTCGACACGATGCAGGTGCCAAGTGCTACGAATCTCTTCAGGCCCACTGCATCACGTATTCCAATTAATGAAATAGCAAAAGATACTGATCATTCGCGTTCGTGGCAGTTCAGGCGCCTTCTCGCAGAGATGAATGCGCAATATCAAGATCTCCGCATGGTCGCGTGCAGGAGCTGAGACATGGAATTTAGCTTGATCGTGGAGCAGACGTTTCAATATGTAAGGCCTATCGGACATCGTTGACCGCGAGTTTTAATTTCTTGTAGACATCATAGCATATCTCAATCTGCTTAATTTTCAACTCGAGGAACGAGAACATCTAACCAAAGAACTCTTCTAGTTCGTTTCTTCCAGTTCATTTCCGCTTTCGAGATCAAGTTGCGATTGAGCTGCATTTCTCAACACCCCTGACAATGAACCAGAAAGGCCGGACACGTACAAAGCATTCGTTGAGAGGTTGAGACAAGAATTTGCAGAGTGTTTAAAGCCCGGCATACACGTCACGGCGCGACGATTTGTCTGCAACGATTTGTCGTGTCGTGACGTGTATGACCCTCTTTGGGGGTCACAACGCGACTGACGGCGGCGACAGGTTGATGCATGCACTCCTGTTGGTAACGGCTGGAACTGTAGCCACTGCCCAACGAAAATGTGTGGAACTATTAAAAAAGGGCTGTTATCTTTACTTTAAAAAATATTTCATTTTCTACAGATGTCTACGTCGTCCATGTCATCTCAATCGCAACAGGTTTCGGACAAGGACGAATCCACTAGTCTCTGTTGCTATATTCTTTGGAAGTCGCGCCATACAAACGAGGCCTCTCCTGCCAGAAGTCTAGCAATTTCTCCTCTAATTCTATATATTCCAAACAATGTATGCCACATGTCCTCCATTGCAGTGTAATTATTTATATATAGCATGTATGCGATATTTTCTCCATGTTTTAGGGACACTGCCGTGACTTCTAGGAAGGTCCTCTTTTGCTAAGTGCATCAAACATTTGGGAATGGAAAAAAATACATCGCAAACGCAGGTCGTACCGGCACACACGTCACGACGCGACTCACCGGCGAGTACAACCCAGATCTCATCTTTGTTACCAGTCGAATGGTTGGATGCTGCAACAAGGTTGTGATGGACCCAGTCACACACTCCCAACACCGACTTATTGGCCTACACATTAATGCAGTAGTCACCCCACAAATCGTGCTATTCGGTCGAAGGTTCAACCTGAAACAGGCAAACTGGCAAGGTTATGCACAACAACTAGATGCAGCCACTAAAACATTCCGCCGACTGCAGAAAACTACAGCCAATTCGTAGACGCCGTACGAAGGGCCGCAAGGAAGAACATTCCCCGTGGATGTAGGAGAATCTACGTCCCCGTTCTGACACCCGAGTCGGCTTAAATATATGAGCAATACAAGCATGGAGGCCACCATCGAGGCAGGAGAAGAGCTGATGAACATCATCTCCGAGGAACGCTGTAAATCACGGCAGAATATGATTGAATCAACATATATGACACACAGCAGTAAGAAGGCCTGGGAAAGGATACGAAACCTGAGCAATGACCCTCGAAAGACAAAGCAACACTACAGCACAACAGCAATCCAAGCAGCTCACCAACTGCTGCTAAACGGACACACGCCAAACAAACAACACAAAGTTCGTCTCGATCGACAACGATATCCCGATGACCCGGGGTTTACAAGACCGTTCAATGCAGCCGAAGTAGATGTTGGCATCAACGCATGAAGAAGTGGGGCTACATTGATGAGACGCAGTCAACAGAATGTGACTGCGGAGAAGACAGACAGTGCCCCACCTATTCTCCTGCCGACTGCTGGACGAGTCGTGTACACACGAAGACCTGGCCGTCGTCACGGACCGGGCTAAGATATGCGCCAAGAAATGGCAACAGATCGATTTGTCTGCGACGATTTGACGCAATAAATACAAACTATTTGGAACATCCTGGAGGTGTCATTGGTTGAGGCTAAGGATGTTTCCAAATATAATGAACTGCTGGGCCGTGCTCTATGCTCATATAGCAATTACAACCCAATGGCGCGACACCCAGTTGGGATTTGCCAATTACCAAACATAAACTGTTTCACAATTTGACGAAGGTAACGTGATTATTGTTTGTCTACCGCGATCGCATAATATATATCGTGATGCACCGGTGCACAGGCATATCATTCCGGCCATAGTAGACCTATTGTATGATTATAAATGTAAAGGCGATAATGAGGGAGGTTTGAGCAGGAGGGTTCGATAGAGCGACTGTGATGGGAGCAATGGTCTGGTGCGATGCGATGAAGAGATTGCGCATCGGAGCAATGGCGCGGTGAGGCAATAGAGCGATGAAGCGCTGACACGATGGAGCGACGGAGTGATAACGTGATCAGGCGATGACGCGATGGAACGATGACGCAATGGAGCGATGGCGCGTAGCTATGGAGCAATGATGCGATGGAGTGATGGAGCGACGTGGTGCAGCGATAGCATTACCGCACCTAAAGCATTATCCTTCTCGGCCGTTAAATCTCTTCATTGAACGTTGCGGATTTCCTTCAAACTTAATATAAAATGTCATCTTAGCCGACAATAAAACGGGTATTGATTATCTCAAACAGCATACGTTAAAGTGAAACGCTGTCAAATAAACCGTGCAAACGTACAATCTGGCAACTTCTAATGTCGTCTGTTGTAATGAAATAGTCAAATTGTCTTATACGACAAGTATGCACGAACGCAAGCGCGTACTTGCTCTCACACACGCGCACGCGAGCATACATTTGCACGCTCGTATTAGGTAATGTAAGTATTGGCTGCTTATAGATGTCACAGTCCATTCTCGTTCCCAAGTGTTCAACTAGGGTGCAGATACAGTGATCGCCGACAGGCCAAGACAAGTGCGTCCACAAGATAAGACTAACTTCGACGACAGGAGGCTACAAGTGCTTTGCCAGAGCAAGACAAATACGTCGACAGGCGATGACAAGTGTGTCGACAGAGTAAGACAAGTGCGTTGTCAGAGCAAGACAAGTGCGTCGACAAAGTAAGACAAGTGTGTTGTCAGAGAAAGTCAAGTATGTCGACAGAACAAGACAAGTGTGTTGTCGGAGCAAGACAAGTGTGTCGACAGAGCTAGATAAGTGCGTTGTCAGAGCAAGACAAGTGTGTCGACAGAGCAAGACAAGTGTGTTGCCAAAGCAAGACAAGTGTGTCGACAAAACGAGACAAGTGTGTTGTCAAAGCAAGACAAGTGTGTTGACAGAGCAAGACAAGTATGTCTACAAAGCGAGACAAGTGTGTTGTCAAAGCAAGACAAGTGTGTCTACAAAGCGAGACAAGTGTGTCTACAAAGCGAGACAAGTGTGTTGTCAAAGCAAGACAAGTGTGTCGACAGAGCAAGACAAGTGTGTCTACAAAGCGAGACAAGTGTGTTGCCAAAGCAAGACAAGTGTGTCTACAAAGCGAGACAAGTGTGTTGTCAAAGCAAGACAAGTGTGTCGACAGAGCAAGACAAGTGTGTCTACAAAGCGAGACAAGTGTGTTGTCAAAGCAAGACAAGTGTGTCTACAAAGCGAGACAAGTGTGTTGTCAAAACAAGACAAGTGTGTCTACAAAGCGAGACAAGTGTGTTGTCAGAGCAAGACAAGTGTGTCTACAAAGCGAGACAAGTGTGTTGTCAAAGCAAGACAAGTGTGTTTACAAAGCGAGACAAGTGTGTTGTCAAAGCAAGACAAGTGTGTCTACAAAGCGAGACAAGTGTGTTGTCAAAGCAAGACAAGTGTGTCTACAAAGCGAGACAAGTGTGTTGTCAAAGCAAGACAAGTGTGTCTACAAAGCGAGACAAGTGTGTTGTCAAAGCAAGACAAGTGTGTCTACAAAGCGAGACAAGTGTGTTGTCAAAGCAAGACAAGTGTGTCTACAAAGCGAGACAAGTGTGTTGTCAAAGCAAGACAAGTGTGTCTACAAAGCGAGACAAGTGTGTTGTCAAAGCAAGACAAGTGTGTCTACAAAGCGAGACAAGTGTGTTGTCAAAGCAAGACAAGTGTGTCTACAAAGCGAGACAAGTGTGTTGTCAAAGCAAGACAAGTGTGTCTACAAAGCGAGACAAGTGTGTTGTCAAAGCAAGACAAGTGTGTCTACAAAGCGAGACAAGTGTGTTGTCAAAGCAAGACAAGTGTGTCTACAAAGCGAGACAAGTGTGTTGTCAAAGCAAGACAAGTGTGTCTACAGAGCGAGACAAGTGTGTTGTCAAAGCGAGACAAGTGTGTCGACAGAGCAAGACAAGTGTGTCTACAAAGCGAGACAAGTGTGTTGTCAAAGCAAGACAAGTGTGTCTACAAAGCGAGACAAGTGTGTTGTCAAAGCAAGACAAGTGTGTCTACAAAGCGAGACAAGTGTGTTGTCAAAGCAAGACAAGTGTGTCTACAAAGCGAGACAAGTGTGTTGTCAAAGCAAGACAAGTGTGTCTACAAAGCGAGACAAGTGTGTTGTCAAAGCAAGACAAGTGTGTCTACAATAAGAGACAAGTGTGTTGTCAAAGCAAGACAAGTACACAACATTACAATGTTACTACAAGCATTGATATTTAAACAGGTCACACTATACGTAAACGATTTACACCACTGACATAATGGCATAATCAGCCGAGAAAATGTAACTTAAAACGCCAACATACGGTTAGCAAAAATTTACGGATTTACTGAGCAATGCAAACTAGACTAGTGTCCCCAGTTCAGCAACCGGAAACCCGCGGCGTCAGACCTTCCATCACAATGGCGCTGCCCGTGTAATTTGTGTTATGTGTCTTCAACAAAGTTATTCTAGTAAAGTATTGGCCTACTGTTCTTGGGTGTAGCTGCAAATAGTTAATTTTTAGTAACTCTTAGATGCACAAGCCCAACAAAAGCCCCTTGTTTCCTGTGCAGACCAGTCTAACAGCATTGTCTCTGGGGAAATGTTGTTCCTTAGGCCAATCAATGATTTCGCTGCATACATGGATGGACGCACTGGGGGGTGGCCGGTAGCATTGATTATGTTTGTGTTTAATTTATCGTGAGTTGTGTATGTTAGACCCTACTGTATAGCACAGTTGTGACGCCACACACCACATGTTATGGTCAACAATGTGGTGTGCGGATATTCACCAGTTTCCCCTAAGTTCCGACTGGGAACGTCAACACACCTAACTTGTATGAAATTTGACAACAACATGACGTTCTGTCACGTGACACAATAACAACCAATGGTTTGGCATTGTGCCGTCCATGTTAAGCATTGGTTACATCACATATTTCTATGTTGACAGTACTATAGTAAGGTTTGTATGTAGCCTTCGAGTTGTCCAATGCTGAATGAATTCACGACGTCAACAATGTTCCCGTGTGTTCGGCCGACACACATTCACTTCCCACGAAGGCGTTCTGGCCTGTAGCCAATGTAAGCGATTTCAAATCCGAGTCTCAAGATGAACGCGACCGTGTTTAAAACTGCAATGAAGACCATAGCAATCGCATTAGAAATAAATAAAATATTACAACTTGAACGGAAGTAGGGACCACGTGACCGTACAATCTGCAGTCGGCTGTTGTTTGTGTAACTTACACATATAATATGTTTAGGTTTACTTTTATTAGTTCACAAGTTTGGACCAAGCTCTGATGCTATGTTTCAGGTAGTGGTGCATTTAGCGGACATTAACCCTTTCGTCCTCCCGTTTGGTTTATTAGCGTTATGATGGTAATAATACCCTTAGCCCAGGTTTTCATAATATGCCTTTTAACCATAAATGTCACATTGCTTAGGTATATCCATAAAGTGGGCGTGGTTGATTGAAGTGGGGTTTTCATTAATAAATATAATTAGCTAACACAATTGGTATTGCGGTAATACATGCACGCACGCACGCACGCACTCACGGACGCACGCATTCACTCACGCACACACACACACGTTTGTTGTTCTTAACTGAGTTGTGGCGGAGAGTAGCGCTTTGGTCGCACGTCCTTTAGAAATTGGAAGTACATATAACGTTTTGTAGATGCTTACCGACAGAAGTGATTGTCCAGAAAGTCAGACATTTGCTGCGACCGTGTGTTTTCTGCGTGTGGTAGACGAAAGCCAACAACGCCTGGTAGAACGCGACGGAATGCATCACCTGCAGCAAAGACAACTCTACGATATCTAACGCGACGGAATGCATCACCTGCCGTAAAGACAACTCTATGATATCTAAAGCGCCAGAATGCATCACCTGCCGTAAACAAAACTATATAATATCTAACGCGACGGAATGCATCACGTGACGTAAACACAACACTACGATATCTAACGCGACGGAGTGCATAAACTTCGGAACATGGGGTGGGGGTGGGGGTTAGCCCCATAATTTAGGTGGAGAGCTGGAGATAGGATTAGCCCCTACAATATTTAGGTAAGGGCCGGGTGTGCATTTTAGTGGTGTGGGGTGGAGTTAGGATTAGCCGCCCAATAGTAGGTTTTGATCAGCCCCAAGTTGCAAATCGAGTTTTTTTGGAGAGCCTCACTATGGGTGTTTTGGCGAGCCTCAATGGGGTGGGGGTGAGGTGCAAATCCGATGTTTTTGGAGAGCCTCTTCCCCCATATTCACCTGCCTTAAACACAACTCTACGATATCCAACACGACGGAATGCATCACCTGCAGTAAAGACAACTCTACGATATCTAACGCGACGGAATGCATCACCCGCCGTAAAGACAACTCTACGATATCTAACGCGACGGAATGCATCACCTGTAGTAAACAAAACTCTACAATAGGCCAAATCAAGCGTGAAACAATAGGTACACACAGTCGCTCATTTACCAGGATGCCCATTGCGAACTGCTGCGAGGTGTACGACGCGTTCTGCGTGATACAGGTACAGTAGTAATCCCACCCGATGAGGCCAACTCCGACGCACAGCAGGACGAGCGACGTGATCACGTACTGCTGCGTGCAAGTCAATCCACGTGTGTAATACGTGTTTTTACCGCACACCAATCCACACTTAGACAGTCTGCCCCGGCTATCGTCGTAGTCTTCATCATCGTCATTGTCGTCTGATTCCGAAGAGTCACCGAACTGGGTTCCCTTTTGTAAGGAATAGTCCGGACGGAAGCCATTCCCCGTGTCCCCTCCGTTCGCATACATCTTCCGATAGTCGACAGGGACGGTGCAAACAGAACTATTTGCACTTTGTGACGTCACTACTACGCAACTCGATCAAATAAATGTGTATCTGTAACAACTTGATTGCATAGTTGTTGGGAAGAAACATGCAGGATTGTAAAGAATCAAAGTTAACATCACAAGTATGTATATTCCATTTCGTGCAGTAGCGATGTAAACACGTGAATGCAGCAACATACACATATTAAGTGCTTCTAAAGACTCCATACCTTGCCTTTTTAGTAATGCAGCTTTGCAACATTCGCAACCTGTTTATCGCTATGGAAGAGGGTGCAACTCGGTGCAAATTTTCAGTTTTAACTACGAGAGAACTGTAGGCCTATAGACCCAAAATCATAATTATTTTTTTCATGTAATAACAAATCGTGCCCGATTCTGTCATCATCCCTGTGTGCCATTTTGGATGTACTTGTCAACCAATACATTTCCTGCAAATACCCCGGGTATGACATGTGCATCCCTAGAAGACATGCTGGTCAATTATGGGTGTGATACGACTCATACGCATTTGCGCGTTACAATCTACGTAGTTTGTTGTGTTTGTGACATTTCGACCTTTCTCTCCATCATTGCACGCCAATCCACGCAGCCACTTGACGTATTCGAAATTACATTGTTGGAAACCAACGTATTTTATGTCCTTGTTAAGTGTTATCGACAGCGTCAACTGTGATCGTCCGCCCTTGTCCTGTTTAAAGTACTGGTGAATAGCAAGTTGGGCGAGGGTGTTCGGTGGAAGACGTAAAACTTGGCCGAAGAGTCGCTACCAGACTCTCCGGATCAACCGGCTCACACCGACGGTGCGAGGTCTCTGTGCTCACCTTCTGTGGACAGTGGACGCCGAAGATTTGACGCAAGTAGCAGCAATGGTAAGACTGAAGTAGATTCAACTCCACGTGCCAACACGAACGATGCACACGGGCGGAGTCGGTTAATGACATGATTACCCTCGAAACTGACAGTCAGTCAACATTTAGGAAATATGACATTTGCAAGCTATTTACGACATCATCTGCGTCTTCCAGCCAATAACTAGCTAAGCTTCTTGTTCACGCCATCGTTCCCCAGAAATTTGGCCCGAGTGCCTTAGATAGATGTTAGCTTATAGCCATGTATACTGTAGTAACTGATGCCTCACAGTGTCATCGGGGTTCTCGTGCTTTATGGCAGAGCACAACTTCGTTGAGGTGAACCAGCCATCACAGAAAGAATCACATCACTTAAATAACGCGAACATGATTGACTGGTACCTGTGGATAATTCTTGCATCTCCATTCTAGTCCGACTTGACTTCAACGGACGCTGTCTGGTCCTCGTTGTGTAGCATATGATGAAGGTATATTAGCTTCTAAATGCATTTAATAATCCTGAGACAATGTTCGCAATTTAACTTCTCAATGTGTTGATCGTCAGACACAGATAGTAAGTTGAATGTATCTGACGACCAATCAGACACGGTCCATAAGCATTCTATTACTCTATTTAAGGGTGGTTTCATAGTTAGTAAGTTGAATGTATCTAACGACCAATCAGGCACGGTCCATAAGCATTCTATTACTCTATTTAAGGGTGGTTTCATAGATAGTAAGTTGAATGTATCTAACGACCAATCAGGCACGGTCCATAAGCATTCTATTACTCTATTTAAGGGTGGTTTCATAGATAGTAAGTTGAATGTATCTAACGACCAATCAGGCACAGTCCATAAGCATTCTATTACTCTATTTAAGGGTGGTTTCATAGATAGTAAGTTGAATGTATCTAACGACCAATCAGGCACGGTCCATAAGCATTCTATTACTCTATTTAAGGGTGGTTTCATAGATAGTAAGTTGAATGTATCTAACGACCAATCAGGCACGGTCCATACTATTGCTGTATTTATGGGGTTTTTGAACGGGTAAAATTTGACGAGTAAAAAAAGCTTATTAATTATTGACTGTCCATTATGCTTTAAAAATATGTATCACACGTCTACATGTAGGGTATTTCTTTATATGTATCACAAGTCTATATTTATGGTATTTCTTTATAAAATTATGTATCACAAGTCTATATGTATGGTATTTCTTTATATGTATCACAAGTCTATATTTATGGTATTTCTTTATATGTATCACACGTCTACATGTAGGGTATTTCTTTATATGTATCACAAGTCTATATGTAGGGTATTTCTTTATATGTATCACACGTCTATATGTAGGGTATTTCTTTATATGTATCACAAGTCTATATGTAGGGTATTTCTTTATATGTATCACAAGTCTATATGTAGGGTATTTCTTTATATGTATCACAAGTCTATATGTAGGGTATTTCTTTATATGTATCACACGTCTACATGTAGGGTATTTCTTTATATGTATCACAAGTCTATATGTAGGGTATTTCTTTATATGTATCACAAGTCTATATGTAGGGTATTTCTTTATATGTATCACAAGTCTATATGTAGGGTATTTCTTTATATGTATCACACGTCTACATGTAGGGTATTTCTTTATATGTATCACAAGTCTATATGTAGGGTATTTCTTTATATGTATCACACGTCTATATGTAGGGTATTTCTTTATATGTATCACAAGTCTATATGTAGGGTATTTCTTTATATGTATCACACGTCTACATGTAGGGTATTTCTTTATATGTATCACAAGTCTATATGTATGGTATTTCTTTATATGTATCACACGTCTACATGTAGTGTATTTCTTTATATGTATCACAAGTCTACATGTAGGGTATTTCTTTATATGTATCACACGTCTATATGTAGGGTATTTCTTTATATGTATCACACGTCTATATGTAGGGTATTTCTTTATATGTATCACAAGTCTATATGTATGGTATTTCTTTATATGTATCACACGTCTACATGTAGGGTATTTCTTTATATGTATCACAAGTCTATATGTAGGGTATTTCTTTATATGTATCACAAGTCTATATGTAGGGTATTTCTTTATATGTATCACAAGTCTATATGTAGGGTATTTCTTTATATGTATCACACGTCTATATGTAGGGTATTTCTTTATATGTATCACAAGTCTATATGTAGGGTATTTCTTTATATGTATCACAAGTCTATATGTAGGGTATTTCTTTATATGTATCACAAGTCTATATGTAGGGTATTTCTTTATATGTATCACAAGTCTATATGTAGGGTATTTCTTTATATGTATCACAAGTCTATATGTAGGGTATTTCTTTATATGTATCACAAGTCTATATGTAGGGTATTTCTTTATATGTATCACAAGTCTATATGTAGGGTATTTCTTTATATGTATCACACGTCTATATGTAGGGTATTTCTTTATATGTATCACAAGTCTATATGTAGGGTATTTCTTTATATGTATCACAAGTCTATATGTAGGGTATTTCTTTATATGTATCACAAGTCTATATGTAGGGTATTTCTTTATATGTATCACACGTCTATATGTAGGGTATTTCTTTATATGTATCACAAGTCTATATGTAGGGTATTTCTTTATATGTATCACAAGTCTATATGTAGGGTATTTCTTTATATGTATCACAAGTCTATATTTATGGTATTTCTTTATATGTATCACACGTCTATATGTAGGGTATTTCTTTATATGTATCACAAGTCTATATGTAGGGTATTTCTTTATATGTATCACAAGTCTATATGTAGGGTATTTCTTTATATATATCACAAGTCTATATGTAGGGTATTTCTTTATATGTATCACACGTCTATATGTAGGGTATTTCTTTATATGTATCACAAGTCTATATGTAGGGTATTTCTTTATATGTATCACAAGTCTATATGTAGGGTATTTCTTTATATGTATCACAAGTCTATATGTAGGGTATTTCTTTATATGTATCACACGTCTACATGTAGGGTATTTCTTTATATGTATCACAAGTCTATATGTAGGGTATTTCTTTATATGTATCACACGTCTATATGTAGGGTATTTCTTTATATGTATCACAAGTCTATATGTAGGGTATTTCTTTATATGTATCACACGTCTACATGTAGGGTATTTCTTTATATGTATCACAAGTCTACATGTAGGGTATTTCTTTATGTGTGCACATTTGGACTGGATTCTATGAGTGCACAGACACGAGTACCTACCAGGAAATTTTTTACAGGTAAAAATCTGATTCTGCATAAAGGCCTGGTGCGTGCACACATGTGTGTATGTGTGCGAGACTGGTTTGTGGGTGTGTGGAGGTGTCTAAACATAGAACAATTAGGCAAATATTTAAATCACTTTATTAACAATATTATATCACACAGTTGTAGTCAAGCAACAATATTATATTCACCTGATCTAACAATCCTCTGGCGGATGGAAGACTCAATAACAAATGGCAATTTTAATGAGTTCTTACTTAATTTGTTCATAAAAGACACATACACCAGCCCCAACACACAATTCTAAACATCACGTGAACTTGTTCAACTGCTTCTTTGATCAACTGTCCTATCCACATTTTGATGACACAGTTGACAATGACGTGATGACAAGATGTGACTTCTGTGACGTCACTAGCTGGGTGTGTCTGCTTCTTCCTTCGTTCTCTCCACGGTTGTCCCGGTCAGCAGGTAGCCCCCAGTCCCACTCATGTTTACCCGAGGGTGGGTCCTACTGGGCAATACCTGCACAAACACATCAAACAGGTAAAGGTCAGTTCCTATATAGTGCTGTATCTGGTACTTAGGACTGTGCAAATGAAGTGTCCCAGTGACTAGAGCTAGAACCCGGGTTCTCTCGACTGAGAGTCCCCGGGTTCTAGCTCCATCCACTGTGCTCGACAATGCCAGACTAAGAACATTTATAGACAAGATGATGGTCAGATCAGTGCCAGTTCAAACAGTGTTATTGTCTCATCACAAAGTGACGTCACATACGGCTGCTTCAGCACACAATGTTTACTCCAATATGCTGAAGACTGTGTAAGCACACATTATCTTATCTGTTAAAACCTATCAAGACTACAACAGACTGTTCTTTTATAACTACAAGCAGAGTGCTTGTTTCATTTTATTATTAATATGAAATTGCAAAACAAAATCAATATTCATTTCGCAAATGACATAGGCCAAATGATTTAAAGAGACACTGAACTACAGAAATTGGAAACAAACGTTTCACAGAATAAAAAACAGCTATATATTCAATTACTAATACTTCGCTTGACAGAAAACATAGTTCACTGCACCACACAATCACTGAAACCTCTAGAAACCTTTGCTAAGACGTGTTGAGATGTTAACATCCTACCTGATATTCTCTGAGCCATGTCTCGGTGAGTTTCAGTAGAACTACACCACCCCTCTTCTTTAGTTTCATGTAGCAGTCCAACAGAAACTGAATGGGAACACACGCATATGTAAAAAAAATTTCTTCAGGAAATCAATGCTGTGGATATCAACATGTACATTGTCGTGATTGTTCCATTTCAAGTATTCAACAGGATGTGGTTGTATTCCTTTCAAAATCTGTATTTACATGAAAAATCCACACAATCTTGCATGTATACAAACTTCTGTAACTGTAACCTGTTAACTTAACTCAAAATTTTAAATTGTACAAGTGAAATATCATATCTTTCACCACCATTTACAAGTACATGATTACTTAACATGTCTCTAGAAAATTATGGATTCTTATATTATTACTAATAATACAGATATCTCAACAATCGCTCAGAAATAACTGTATAGACGCGTTTTGAAATGTGACGTTTGGACAAGCGGAATGTGCAATCACTGTTTATGTGCATACATACCATTTAAATATGGTGCATTGCATTTGGTATTAAATGGATTAACTGTGACGCGTTCTTGCGATACAACAGACTCACTTCTTTGTGTTGACAGAAGACAACTACGGGGCGACTGGGAACGACGTAGTCTATGAGACTGAGCACAACAGGGGTGGGGTGGAACCTGCTCGCCACAATCACCCTGCAACCACACAAACACAGACATGACGCAGGGTATACAGCAGTACCCCACAATTAAGGTCATCCTCGGGACTAGAGGTCGAAGTGACCTGGAAGGAGAGGTCACCATATTAGCATGACTAGTTTCCTATAATTTAGTTAAACATTTTATAAATATATTGAAACTTTTGTAGGGTGATGTTAATTGTGAGATGGCTGTATTACTGAGGTGACCGTAAAGCAAAGTTCGACCGTACACAGATATAAGTGTGTACTGTAGGGTGATGTTAATTGTGAGGTGGCTGTATTACTGAGGTGACCGTCAAGCAAAGTTCGACCATACAGAGATATAAGTGTGTACTCTAGGGTGATATTAATTGTGAGGTGGCTGTAGTACGGAGGTGACCCTAAAGCAAAGTTTGACCGTACACAGATATAAGTGTGTACTGTAGGGTGGTGTTAATTGTAAGGTGGCTGTATTACGGAGGTCAACGTAAAGCAAAGTTCGACCGTACACAGATATAAGTGTGTATTGTAGGGTGGTGTTAATTGTGAGGTGGCTGTATAACAGAGGTGAACGTAAAGCGAAGTTCGACCATACACCGATATAAGATATATTGTGAGGTGGCTGTATTATTGAGGTGAACGTCAAGCAGAGTTCGACCGTACATAATTATAAGAGTGTACTGTAGGGTGGTGTTAATTGTGAGGTGGCTGTATTACAGAGGTGACCCTAATGCGAAGTTCGAAAGTACACAGAAATATGTGTGTACTTTATGGTGGTGTTAATTGTGAGGTGGCTGTATTACGGAGGTGAACGTAAAGCGAAGTTCGACTGTACACAGATATTGTGTACAGTAGGGTGGTGTTAATCATAAGGTGGCTGTATTACTGAGGTGACCCTAAAGCTAAGTTCGACTGTACACAGATATAAGTGTGTACCGCAAAACTGTACACATTCTAAGAAGCCAGGCACATCTGAATACGATGGTAACTATGGCATATCGACCTAACTCATGGATCTATCAGTTGGCACGTTAACCAATCATGTGATGACCTTTCAGGTTTAGGCGTTTTAGATTTGGGCCAACCATAATAACACTGCTCGCTCATGAGAATGGTTGAAGGAGTAACTGTAGTGGTTTCCTGGAATTGCTCTGTGATATTGTGTATGCCCCTGACTCACACAAACAAGATTGGTACAGACAGCAAGTGGGATGAAGTACATACATTGTGTAGGATATATGCCAGGGATAGTGTAGTGTTACGACCATGTAGATACAGACAGCAAGTGGGATGAAGTACATACATTGTGTAGGATATATGCCAGGGATAGTGTAGTGTTATGACCGTGTAGGTACAGACAGCAAGTGGGATGAAGTACATACATTGTGTAGGATATATGCCAGGGATAGTGTAGTGTTATGACCGTGTAGGTACAGACAGCAAGTGGGATGAAGTACATACATTGTGTAGGATATATGCCAGGGATAGTGTAGTGTTACGACCGTGTAGGTACAGACAGCAAGTGGGATGAAGTACATACATTGTGTAGGATATACGCCAGGGATAGTGTAGTGTTACGACCGTGTAGGTACAGACAGCAAGTGGGATGAAGTACATACATTGTGTAGGATATACGCCAGGGATAGTTTAGTGTTACGACCGTGTAGGTACAGACAGCAAGTGGGATGAAGTACATACATTGTGTAGGATATATGTCAGGGATAGTGTAGTGTTACGACCGTGTAGGTACAGACAGCAAGTGGGATGAAGTACATACATTGTGTAGGATATATGCTAGGGATAGTGTAGTGTTATGACCGTGTAGGTACAGACAGCAAGTGGGATGAAGTACATACATTGTGTAGGATATATGCCAGGGATAGTGTAGTGTTACGACCGTGTAGGTACAGACAGCAAGTGGGATGAAGTACATACATTGTGTAGGATATACGCCAGGGATAGTGTAGTGTTACGACCGTGTAGGTACAGACAGCAAGTGGGATGAAGTACATAGTTTGTGTAGGATATATGCCAGGGATAGTGTAGTGTTACGACCGTGTAGGTACAGACAGCAAGTGGGATGAAGTACATACATTGTGTAGGATATATGCCAGGGATAGTGTAGTGTTATGACCGTGTAGGTACAGACAGCAAGTGGGATGAAGTACATACATTGTGTAGGATATATGCCAGGGATAGTGTAGTGTTACGACCGTGTAGGTACAGACAGCAAGTGGGATGAAGTACATACATTGCGTAGGATATATGCCAGGGATAGTGTAGTGTTACGAAAGTGTAGGTACAGACAGCAAGTGGGATGAAGTACATACATTGCGTAGGATATACGCCAGGGATCGTGTAGTGTTACGACCGTGTAGGTACAGACAGCAAGTGGGATGAAGTACATACATTGTGTAGGATATACGCCAGGGATAGTGTAGTGTTATGACCATGTAGGTACAGACAGCAAGTGGGATGAAGTACATACATTGCGTAGGATATATGCCAGGGATAGTGTAGTGTTATGACCATGTAGGTACAGACAGCAAGTGGGATGAAGTACATACATTGTGTAGGATATATGCCAGGGATAGTGTAGTGTTACGACCATGTAGGTACAGACAGCAAGTGGGATGAAGTACATACATTGTATAGGATATATGCCAGGGATAGTGTAGTGTTACGACCGTGTAGGTACAGACAGCAAGTGGGATGAAGTACATACATTGTGTAGGATATACGCCAGGGATAGTGTAGTGTTACGACCGTGTAGGTACAGACAGCAAGTGGGATGAAGTACATACATTGTGTAGGATATATGCCAGGGATAGTGTAGTGTTATGACCATGTAGGTACAGACGGCATGTGGGATAAAGTACATACGTTGCGTAGGATATATGCCAGGGATAGTGTAGTGTTACGACCGTGTAGGTACAGACAGTAAGTGGGATGAAGTACGTACACTGTGTAGGATATACGCCAGGGATAGTGTAGTGTTACGACCGTGTAGGTACAGACAGCAAGTGGGATGAAGTACATACATTGTGTAGGATATACGCCAGGGATAGTGTAGTGTTACGACCGTGTAGGTACAGACGGCATGTGGGATGAAGTACATACGTTGCGTAGGATATATGCCAGGGATAGTGTAGTGTTACGACCGTGTAGGTACAGACAGCAAGTGGGATGAAGTACATACATTGCGTAGGATATACGCCAGGGATAGTGTAGTGTTACGACCATGTAGGTACAGACAGCAAGTAGGATGAAGTACATACATTGTGTAGGATATATGCCAGGGATAGTGTAGTGTTACGACCATGTAGGTACAGACAGCAAGTGGGATGAAGTACATACATTGTGTAGGATATATGCCAGGGATAGTGTAGTGTTACGACCATGTAGGTACAGACAGCAAGTGGGATGAAGTACATACATTGTGTAGGATATATGCCAGGGATAGTGTAGGTACAGACAGTAAGTGGGATGAAGTACATACATTGTGTAGGATATACGCCAGGGATAGTGTAGTGTTACGACCGTGTAGGTACAGACAGCAAGTGGGATAAAGTACATACATTGTGTAGGATATACGCCAGGGATAGTGTAGTGTTACGACCGTGTAGGTACAGACAGCATGTGGGATGAAGTACATACGTTGCGTAGGATATATGCCAGGGATAGTGTAGTGTTACGACCGTGTAGGTACAGACGGCATGTGGGATGAAGTACATACGTTGCGTAGGATATATGCCAGGGATAGTGTAGTGTTACGACCGTGTAGGTACAGACAGCAAGTGGGATGAAGTACATACATTGCGTAGGATATATGCCCGGGATAGTGTAGTGTTACGACCATGTAGGTACAGACAGCAAGTGGGATGAAGTACATACATTGTGTAGGATATACGCCAGGGATAGTGTAGTGTTACGACCGTGTAGGTACAGACAGCAAGTGGGATGAAGTACATACATTGCGTAGGATATATGCCAGGGATAGTGTAGTGTTACGACCATGTAGGTACAGACAGCAAGTGGGATGAAGTACATACATTGTGTAGGATATACGCCAGGGATAGTGTAGTGTTACGACCGTGTAGGTACAGACAGCAAGTGGGATGAAGTACATACATTGCGTAGGATATACGTCAGGGATAGTGTAGTGTTACGACCGTGTAGGTACAGACAGCAAGTAGGATGAAGTACATACATTGTGTAGGATATATGCCAGGGATAGTGTAGTGTTACGACCATGTAGGTACAGACAGCAAGTGGGATGAAGTACATACATTGTGTAGGATATATGCCAGGGATAGTGTAGTGTTACGACCGTGTAGGTACAGACAGTAAGTGGGATGAAGTACATACATTGTGTAGGATATACGCCAGGGATAGTGTAGTGTTACGACCGTGTAGGTACAGACAGCAAGTGGGATGAAGTACATACATTGTGTAGGATATACGCCAGGGATAGTGTAGTGTTACGACCGTGTAGGTACAGACAGCAAGTGGGATGAAGTACATACATTGTGTAGGATATATGCCAGGGATAGTGTAGTGTTACAACCGTGTAGGTACAGACAGCAACTGGGATGAAGTACATACATTGTGTAGGATATACGCCAGGGATAGTGTAGTGTTACGACCGTGTAGGTACAGACAGCAAGTGGGATGAAGTACATACATTGTGTAGGATATACGCCAGAGATAGTGTAGTGTTACGACCGTGTAGGTACAGACAGTAAGTGGGATGAAGTACATACATTGTGTAGGATATACGCCAGGGATAGTGTAGTGTTACGACCGTGTAGGTACAGACGGCATGTGGGATGAAGTACATACGTTGCGTAGGATATATGCCAGGGATAGTGTAGTGTTACGACCGTGTAGGTACAGACAGTAAGTGGGATGAAGTACATACATTGTGTAGGATATACGCCAGGGATAGTGTAGTGTTACGACCGTGTAGGTACAGACAGCAAGTGGGATGAAGTACATACATTGTGTAGGATATACGCCAGGGATAGTGTAGTGTTACGACCGTGTAGGTACAGACAGCATGTGGGATGAAGTACATACGTTGCGTAGGATATATGCCAGGGATAGTGTAGTGTTACGACCGTGTAGGTACAGACAGCAAGTGGGATGAAGTACATACATTGTGTAGGATATACGTCAGGGATAGTGTAGTGTTACGACCGTGTAGGTACAGACAGCAAGTGGGATGAAGTACATTGTGTAGGATATATGCCAGGGATAGTGTAGTGTTACGACCGTGTAGGTACAGACAGCAAGTGGGATGAAGTACATACATTGCGTAGGATATATGCCAGGGATAGTGTAGTGTTATGACCACGTAGGTACAGACAGCAAGTGGGATGAAGTACATACATTGTGTAGGATATATGCCAGGGATAGTGTAGTGTTACGACCATGTAGGTACAGACAGCAAGTGGGATGAAGTACATACATTGTGTAGGATATATGCCAGGGACAGTGTAGTGTTACGACCATGTAGGTACAGACAGCAAGTGGGATGAAGTACATACATCATTGGCACTGTCCCCCGCCACTTTTCAGACCATTTGATCAACCTGTCAAGATCATTTTGTAAATGCTGTCTATCTCCATCACTTTTAATCCTTCTAAACACTTTTGAATCATCCACAAATTTCAACACCTTGCTTGTTATTTCATCATCCAAATCGTTGATATATACAGGTATTAAGAATACTATAGGTCCTAGTACTGATCCCTGTGGCACCCCAGTTTGAAGCCTCCCCGTTATCTACTACACGTTGTCTTCTGTCTATCAGCCATTTTTTTATCCAGTTTATTATACAATTTCCTATGCCATGGGTCTTTAGTTTAAGCAGTAATCTTTGATGTGGTACTTTGTCGAAAGCTTTTTGAAAATCTAAGTAAACGATATCTACTGGTGATCCCTCATCTACCCACTTAGTGATGTCTTCCAAAAAAACATAACATATTTGTTAAGCATGACCTCGCTTTAAAAAACCCATGTTGAGATGGGTTTATCAAGTTATGTTTAATAAGAAAATCCATCATGTGATCTTTAATTAGTCTTTCTAATAATTTGCAAATCACCGATGTTAAACTCACTGGTCTATAGTTCTTTGACTTGTTTCTCGAACCTTTTTTAAATAACGGTATAATGTTTGGCTCTTTCCATTATAAAAGAACCACTCCCTCTTCTAATGACAAGTCGAAAACTGTTGCAAGCGGTGCGCTAATTTGTTCTATAATTTCCAATATTAGTTTGGGAGGAATCCCATCCACTCCAGGTGATTTATTATCCTTCATAGCCCTTATTTTCTTAGCTACCATTTCTGGGGTTACAATTAATTGTCCTAAATAGTCTGAATCTGCCCCCTTGAACTTAGCCTCTGGTACTTGCAGTGAACTAATATCTTCCCTGGTAAACACTGAACTAAAGTACTCATTCAGGTCTTCTGCCATTAAGAATCCCTCTGATATTATTTTTCCAGCACTATCTTCTAGAGGACCAACTTTATCTTGAACTTTCTGTTTGCTTCGAACATACGCATAAAAACTCTTGCTGTCATGTTTTATATTACTAGCTAATTGTTGTTCATAGCTTTTCTTTGAATTTATAATTTCAGCTGTAGCTTGGTTAAGTGCTTCTTTATAACTGTTGTAGTCTTCATCATTTCCAGTACATCTATATGACTTCCACATCATTTGTTTATACTGCATTTTTCTAATGGATTCTTTCGATAAGTGTTTCTTTTTGGTCCATTTCCCTTGTTTTTTTAATGGTATACATTTATCGACTATGCACTTAATTTAATTCTTTAATATATTCCAGTATTCTGTTGCTGTCTTATTCTTCAGCGTGTTATTCCAATTTATCTTTGCTAAATATTTCTTCATTTCCGTATGTCTTCCTTTGTGGAAATTTCTCCTGAACTGCTTTTTATTACTTCTTTCTGATTTTACTTTGATGATAAAATGTACCTGGTTGTGATCACTACTCCCCAGTGGCTCACATATCTTGACATTGTCAACTAATTCAATCTGTGAGGACAAAACTATGTCTAACACATTCTCACCCCTGGTTGGTTCTAGCACATGTTGAGAAAGGAAAGTATCTTGGAACTAAAACTAAAAACTTGTGGTCCTCACTCCCCATACTCTGTATAGATTTCTATTGTATATGCCTGTGGTTAAAATCCTTAATAATACAGTCCCGTTTGCTTACTTCCGTTACAGCGTTTTGTATTTTTTCATTCTCTTCTATGCTTATGTTAGACTTCGGTAAACTAACCCAACAGTTAACGTTGAGTTTCCTGTAACTATGTTACACCAAACAGCTTCTTTGCAATCTGCTTCTCTTTCTAATTTTATTTCATAAGCCTGGTTAGATTCTTTAATATATAAAATAACTCCACCTCCCTTTCTTCCTATTCTATCTTTCCTAAACATTACATATCCTGTCAGTCCCAATTCGGCATCTGATATATCGGTGGTGGTCCAGGATTCAGTTATACCTATTATGTGAGGGTCAATATCTTCTACCATAATGTTTAGTTCATTTCTTTTGTTTACTATACTCCTTGCATTTAAACAAACACATTTATATCCAGCTTCAGAAGAGTTTTCCAGACTGTTCTTTGCTGATTTATTTGTGCTGATGGAGGCCATCTCTCATGTACATATCTTCCCTCCCAACAAAGTATCCCCATAAGTCTGTGAATCCCACCCCTCTTCTTCACACATCTGCTCAACTAGTGCGTTGATCGCCATCCTCTTGCAGTTTCTATACGTTGCCCCCCTTCCTCCCATTACTGGCAAAATTCCTGACAGAATAATCTGTTCAACTCTTGTCTTCTTTAGCTTCCTCACTAACTGTCTATACTTCTGTACTATCCCAGTTGTTCCCTCCATGTCTGCATTGTTTGTTCCTACATGTACCCGTATAGACCCTCCTTTGCCATGTCTTACCTTCTCTACCCTGTCAGTCACATGTTCAATCCTAGCCCCGGTAGACAAATAACGATGTCCTTCCCCTCCCCATTATGAGAAAGACGGTCAAGACACTGAGTCTTGACCGTCTTTCTCATAATGGAGTTGCCCATAAACACCCTCTCTTTCCTCGTTGCCCCTTCAATCACTGCCTTAGAGTAGCTTCTTCTTTGGTTTGCATCTGTCTGGTTGTTGTCTTTTCCCCCTGCCGTCTTCTCTCCTGTCACATTCTCTTCCGATCCATTCTTTCCTGTCGCTTTTTCTCTTGTCACCTTTCCTCCTGTAATGTAGCTGTAAAACACAACATTCCTTTACCATGAAGCAAGTTATAGGCTACACATTTAGCAACACATTTAGTCACACAAATTTCACATAAACACTTAAGGCCAGGTAGATAATTTTTTTATTTGTGCAAATTGTGCATTTTTCGTTGCCCAAAGTATGGAATGGATCATGCCGAGTAAAAAATATTTGAACTTTTTTGGACAGACCCCCCGTTTCCATGGTAACAAACAAGTCACCATTTTGAAAAAATACTGGCAAATTTGGAAACATTACCATTCTTTTTTGAGAACATATATAATTGTAATTCTTGCAAATCAATATTATGTACACATTGTACTGTGAAATGATCAGACCATTTTTCTAGGTTTTGTTTTTATTTTTAAATAATTTTTTTAAAGTGCAAAAAAACATTGTTTTTGGCAATATCTTTCAAACTATTGATGATATTAAAAAAGTGTTTGATCATTTCACGGAGCAGAGTCTGCTGAATGCAACACTGAAAACCTTATTTGCACAGCATCATAACTCCCAGAGATATCTCATTTCCAAATGCATAAATTTGACCAAAAAATGCTTTTGAGAAAAAGCCATAAAAGACTGCATAATGTATTTGATTACTTGATATCACTTGACTAAAACTGACTTAGAGGAAAGTAATTGTCATAGAAGTGAACTGTGTTGATAATATGCACACAAAGGTATCATAATCTGGCAGAAAACCATTTTGACTTTTTTTGGTCAAAAAACATTTCACCTGGGGTGTCTGGCCTTAAGAAACTAAAGCTGTTACTGCTATGTCTGCCAAGGTAGATAAGTTCCAGTAAATTGTGGAACATTCGTTTTTGACTTGCTCGACTTAAATGTCTAGGCCAATTTAACCCTGACTATCCTCCTGTATGTCACACCCCTCCATTTCATTCTGTCTAGAGCACACCACTCTGTTCTTAAAAGTGGGGGTTCAGTGTTCTATCTAACTTGATCACTCCACCTCTTCCGTGGCCTTCCTCATTTTCTGTGTTCTTTAAAGCTATTTTTATGAGGTTTTCGTTTGGCATACGGCAGACATGTCCAAATCACTGGAGTCTTCTATGTCTGGTGACATCTGAGATGGGTTCATGGGTGAATGTCTCATCTCTGATATGAAGCTGCCAGGCTGGAGGAGGAGGGGAGTGGGTGCCAGGCTGGAGGAGGAGGGGAGTGGGTGTCAGGCTACAGGAGGAGGGGAGTGGGTGCCAGGCTGGAGGAGGAGGGGAGTGGGTGTCAGGCTGGAGGAAGCGGAGAGTGGGTGCCAGGCTGGAGGAGGAGTGGAGTGGGTGCCAGGCTGGAGGAGGAGTGGAGTGGGTGCCTGGCTACAGGAGGAGGGGAGTGGGTGCCAGGCTGGAGGAGGAGGGGAGTGGGTGTCAGGATGGAGGAGGGGAGTGGATGCCAGGTTACAAGAGGAGGGGAGTGGGTGTCAGGATGGAGGAGGGGAGTGGATGCCAAGCTACAGGAGGAGGGGAGTGGGTGCCAGGCTGGAGGAGGAGGGGAGTGGGTGCCAGGCTACAGGAGGGGAGTGGGTGCCAGGCTGGAGGAGGAGGGGAGTGGGTGTCAGGATGGAGGAGGGGAGTGGATGCCAGGTTACAAGAGGAGGGGAGTGGGTGCCAGGCTGGAGGAGGAGGGGAGTGGGTGTCAGGATGGAGGAGGAGTGGAGTGGGTGCCAGGCTGGAGGAGGAGGGGAGTGGGTGCCAGGCTGGAGGAAATGCCAACCGAAGGCGGAAGAGGTATTTTAAAAGCCAACAGTATCCACAACTTTGGAAACACCAGTCCGAGGCAGGTCTCCATCACAATCAGTTTGCTCTGGCTCCTCACGTTGGCTTTGCAGTAATCGGTGAGCTGACTCACTCGCTCAGATCTTGAGTAAACATAAACACTAGCATCAAATATACTTCTTTAATTACCTTCTCCTGGGCTAGATGTCCCAGACCAGATCACTTTCACACCAATGTCTTTCTCTTGCGATTCTATTAGTCATGATTTAACTTTTGAGCATGATAGTTAAATAAAAAATACACTTTAAGCTTCTTTATAATATACCTGTGCAAGATTAAATAGAACCAATTACAAAATTATGAGTTTATGTTTCCACAGAGGCATCCTCTGGTGGTGAGTGTTTGGCTACTCACGGTTCCTGTAGATGGAGAACTATATGTTATGGGTGTCCACTACAAAGATGTTCTGCAATGTCACCAAAAGGCGACAAACATCACAGTTGACATCGTGACCTTGGAATTTTCAAAACGGCATGATCTATGGGAACTGTGAGTGGTAAAATATTCCAGAGGATGCTACTGCGAGAATAAGTTAAAACAAAATTAATTCTGTAATGATGATTAATAACTGATTCCTTTGGCTTGTATGTATCTGTCTGATCAGCACTGATCGATGGAAGTTAGACTGGTGTGATTAGCCAACCACCGTGTGGAATATCATTAGTTAGTTTTATTCATCAGGAATAGTATACGTGTCAAGTTTGTGTTGAGACAAATGACTAGTTTATCATGAACATGTGTACTACAATATTCCTTCAAATGCCAAGACATTTTAGAACACTTAGTCATGTTTCCTGGATAAGGGTAATATTAATAACTGAGCCATTTAGAATGCTGAGCACTGCTCGTGTACTACGTTTATATACACAACATGCTTTGTTACTTGCCAAATCTTCAGAGGGCCTTTGTTGAAATACTGCTAGGAGTCGAGTTGTTGGTTTTAGGACAGTGAACACAGGCAAATACCTGGAAACAGGTTAAGCAATAACACTTTAATACAACAAATTGATGCAGCTAAACAATAAGAACTAGCAAGACATAACAAGTCACTGTTTGCAGAATCTTAAGGTTTAAACTAGAAATATCTTTGGAAGACAAGGTAAACATAACTACCAGTGTATACTTTACATGTTATGTTCAAATTAGCAGCATTTTGTTATTTTGTCAACAGAAAAGCCTGAAAAATCTTACATTTACACCTTTATTGTGTTCCCTTCAATGTCTATAGAGCAGTATATTTCCTGTTTGTGGAACAGCTGACTGAAAACAGTGCAACATTCAATGAAAAAACTGACTTTGCACAAGAGAAATATATCAAGAAGAAAAAAGTAAACTTTTTCTCAAATTCAAGTAAAATTACTAATTTCTATAATTAGTCTGTTTCTAAGGTTGTTAACGATTTTAAATGATTTATTTACCAATTTTATTATCGGAAATGGATGTGTCAGTCTACATTTATTGGGGTATTTTGTAAAAACTGAAACAACAACAATAATGTATTAATATACCATCCTATTTCATTGCAACATTTGTATTTCGTGTTGTGCACCTTTCTGTCGTTTGCTCTATTCACATTTATAGCTTTCTCTTAAGTATGTCTCAATAATAATTGTTCAGTTGTCTAATTTCTTTGCCACACTGAACCTATCTCATACCCACAAAGCCTTGCTAGTTCATGTGTGCTATTTACTTTTTAAATCATTGGAAAAGCTATTAAATTATTTTGTGTTCAACCTGACGGTTAAAAATTGGCTCTGTGTAACTCACGGCTACACTAACTTTAATATTCACACACTACTGATATAAACATCAACAAATCAAATTCATGATGTAGGTCAAATGGAGTGTGCAGATAGATGACATACCTGGCTGAATAATTCCAGAAAGTTAGAAAACGATACTTACATGTCCTGCCACTCCTCCTTTCTTCATCGCCTCTATGTCATCTCTCGAGAGCTTCTGGTTGCCACTTCCATCCACCAGGTTACGGTTGTCCTTGTCTGGGTTCTCCAAACTGTCCCCATTGTCACCTAGAAACATGACATCAGTATCCATTAGGTATATATCCATTGTGTATACATAAGTTATCTGGTAGCAGACATGGGGTCAAATGCAAATGCATTTTTAAACACAAGTGATCCATTTGCATTTGAAAATTTTGAGCAAAAAATATTTGCATTTAAATAAATTTTTTAAGTATTTGAAAAATCAAATACTTTTTTCAACTTTTGTAACAAAATATGACTTAATGATGCTCGGACAGTTGCTTACCGGACAGTTGCTCACCGAAATGAACCGATCTCTGAAAGATTGTATCGCAGATATTCGTAAAATAATTTCATTGATGTATCCGGCTCTTTCTGGCCGTTAGCAATGATGCCTGTTGATTGAATCGGAATGAATTAAACACAAATTAAGGACTAAACATACTTAATGTAGACTCAACCGTTACGTTTACACAATATTTTCTTTGTAGCTTCACATTACTGATGCGGTTTATTATGTTTATTATAATGAATATAAGTGTAATGTTTTGATAACAAGTCGCATTGACGGTTCCCCATCTGGTCGCTTGGAGACCCATCCTTTTTGGAGAGCCACTCTGCGGTATCCGTCTAGCGTACGCATCCGGCTAACACGATCAAGGCAACGATACAACAATACTCGCTGTGCAGGCAAGAGGTGTCTCAACCGTTACCCGTCTGAATGGTGCATGCTGGGTCACCTAGTGTTGTTGGTGAACATTGGGAAATACAAATACATACAGCGTCGCTCTGACGGTAAAAGCCATCCCATTAAAACCAAATTCAAGCCAAAACGTACTTAACATAGTTGTACAAACATTATGTTTACAAACAATGATGTCGCGGTTGTAGTAACGTGACACCAAACACCGAAATTAAATTCGATTTTTTTTTTAACGGTGAGCAACTGTCTGCCTTTTAATTTCACTAGTGAGCAACTGTCCGTGATTCGAATTAATACATCCACATTTCTTGGTTCAGGAGAAAGGTCAATTAATCCCCAGTCCTTCGACTGTGAAGAACTATTATTAGATTTGTGAAACCTGGAAGAGTGGTCAGAGAAGTGGTTGTTGATGTTCAATCAAAGTAAATGCCATGTCATGAGGCTAGGTTTTTAATAATCCCAATTTCACATATTCAATGGGACTACAGGACAAGAAACATACACTAGAAGAGACCAAACAGGAAAAAGACTGCTTGTTGATGACCAGCTCAAATTTAGCCGCCAAGCATAAAAAGCAGCAAACACTGGTACAAAGCTGTTGGGCATGATTAGACGGGCCTATGTGTTTTTAGATGGAACAAGTATGTCACTTCTTTTTCAGTCACTCGTAAGACGGCACCTGGAGAACGGAAACAGGTTCATGGGTGGTTTATGTAATTTTCTTCCGATAGCCTATTATAAAAAATACCTTTTTACACCGACATGTGAAAAACACACACAAATTAATGCAAATTATAGCATTTAATTATGTAAATGAAAACTGTTATCAAAGCTGTGCACCCAGGCATGACATTCACCTAGAGAGAAATCTGGCCTCCCTATAGCTCTTTTATTAGCTGACCAACTGCAGCCAGTGGCATGCTTTGATCATTAACTCAGCTTTAACTTGGGTCATTGTTAGACGGATATCAGTGTATCAGCTGGGCTGTCGCAGGGTCTGCTCAGCAAGCATTTAATTAATCTGAATTGACATATTTGCTTCAGGAGTGTTCAATGTTATACCACCATATTAAATAAACAAATTTTGAAACTAAATTTGTGTTGATTTTTCTTATTAGAAGCTTTGTATATTCACCAATACACGTTTGTGAATTAAAACTTGTAAAGTGGTAAAATGTACTTGTACTCGAGTACTTTTAAATGTACTCGTACTTGTACTCAAGTACTTGTCCTCTGCCCCAAGCCTGAACACATGTAAATTGTGGTAACACAATCAATTATGCAACATAATTGAAATCCGTGATATGAATATTTATACAAGTTTATACTTTTTTTAAACTGTAAAAAAAATATGGCTATAAGCGATATCTTTATTTCTTTGTACAGGCTGCAGGGGGAAAGGTCCAATCACCCTTTGTGAACACTTAATACCTGCCCCACTGGGGTGTTAGGCAAGCTATTCAGACAGCCCTAGTGGGGTATTAGTTGTACTTGGTTAATTGCATTTTAGTTAAAGTGTGCTATTCAAATTGTTGATGTGAAAGACCATGGCTGTTTGTTGAGCACACTATCATTATTATGTGGACACCAAACAGCCAGAGAGCAGCTGCTGAGTAGATCATGTGAACATGTTTTCTCCACCTCATAAATAGACACTCGGTGCATCACTGGTTCATTCACTTTTCAAAGTTGTTCTTCTAAGTGAGACTTGTATTGACGTTCAAACTGACAGCTTGTCTTTCATTTTGGTGTAATCCCCTTAGTCGTATTTATAGAAAGTTTTGTTCATTGGTTCATAGTATGCAGTTGAGAATTCATTGAACTCAACATAAAAGTGGTGCACTTGAAATGGCAACGAATTGTGAAGAAACAAGATCATTCCTCTGCATGTGTCCTCACTAATGTTCATAGTTTCCATAAAATATTTACAATTTGGACAATTTCATTCACTCCACTACGCTTATTCATTTTGGATAAGACTTGGTTCCTTGAACTTCCTTTTGTTGTGCCTATGTCAGGAGAAGTGAAATATCCCCCACAAGGCAATGAAGAAACTTCTCGACTCGAAATGGTTTTGATCTATAAAAAGACATAGTATAGTGTCTGCTGCAAAAGCTACGCAGCATAAACATTTGCTCCAATATGAGAATTCCCCTTAACATAAATATGCCATTTTTATTTTTTAAATCTGACGAAACTGGATATTTGTTTGCGGACTATATAAAAACATAAAATATTATTGTAAACATGCCCTACTTTGCAATAGGTCAGTGTAGCATTTCTGCTATTTGTGGGTGTTTAAATCTACTTTCCTAGGTTTAATTTTGAATAATTGAAGCACGGACGTGACTCGAGAATTCGCAGCGGCCGGCGGTAAGCGTCTACAACCCGGCGTCATCATTCACGCGAACGTATTCTACTGACTTCGCAATCGTTTGCGATCGTGCGATACAAGTTGATCATAGCACGGACACGACTCGAGAATTTGCAGCGGGCGGCGGAGCATGCATTGATTACCTGGCAATATCACTCATGCGGCCGAGATACACCGTTCTGATTGTTTTCTGAGCTCGGCGTGATGACTTCATCAAATGTTCATATAGGTTCGAGATGTAATGTAAATGTTTATTTTTCTATTTGAACGTTTCCAAGGCAAAACAGAAATTCAAGGGAATGAAAGGGGTTTCATCTGAACAGCTTCCCAGCTACATCGACGAGAGGATGAGGCGAAATAGGTTTGGGTCAGATGTCAGTGTAGCCTTCCGCAACATTTTGTGCCCACATCGCATTGCTGTATCACCTATAAACGACACCCGACAACAATAACGGTTCTTTTCAGAGCCACAGACAAAACAAACAGCTCTTTTCAGAGCTACCCACATATTGTCCGCCTACCAAACTTTGCCATGGCTCCACCAAAGTTTTTATAGCTTTATGTTATTCACACGCCTCTGGGAGAGGTGACCATCCCCTTGTTGTATGCGTTCCTGGAGAATAATTATATAGCCAACTAGAAATTATTATTTATTATTTTCACATGGGTCTGTGAACCTCGCAGAATTGTTGGAACCAGTATGTCACTGTTTGTGTGTGATCTGTAGGTGGCTGACTGAGGTATTCGTTCACCTCTACAATCAGCAATCTGCTAATATGAAGTTTGCAACTTATATTTCAAAGTGGTTACATAGTCGAGCATTGGAACTGGTGTACGCCAATGTTATAGGTCCGAGTTTTCTAATAGAACGTTTCTATTATTTGCTGTTTTATGAATGGTAGTTATATGTGGTTTTGAAGTGAGGTATTATTACCCTTGAAGTATACATATATATATTTGTTGTAACCGATTACTGTAATGAGAGTCCGCGAGGGCTAGCGATATGTTGTGTATTTATCTTACGGGATTTATTCTTAGATAACACTTGGCGCCTAGTGTTTGGTCGTGTAGTGGAACAATCCACCTTAGAAAGGAAGAGGAATTGGATAACTGAAAGATTAATTGTAACTTTACTTTCTTAGTTAGATAGATTCAAGGATTCAGAGATTCAAGGATTCAGTGTTACTGTTCATTATGTTCTGTTAAGATATGGGTTACAGGATTTCTTTATTCTTTTCATTTTTGCTAATCAAGATACTTACATAAAGGAAGATATCTTGTAATAAAGTTTATTAAATTTTCCTCGTTCTGTGTTGCTTGTTTACGATAAACACTCCTTCTCATATGCGTTGACCTTAACAGATAAGAACCCTACTAGATCTGAGCCATCTAGTGTACAGAGACCTCACTAATCCGTGACAATTACACAACCGTGCGCGAGATGCCTACAAACGAATTCTGAATCCATGACGTTTTGATAAAGAACACTTTGGCCATGGACAGTTGGGCAACAGACAATTTAGTAACAGGACATTTTGGTAATCAGACATTTCGGTAATCGGACATTTTGGTAAAACTGTTGAAAATAATCAGAATTATTTTGTCATTTTTAAAGGTGTCTTGTATAAATGATGGTATGCACATCAGGCACAGCCGATTTGCATACTGGACTTTGTGCAAGATAACGGCACAGAGGCTGCTGATTGGCTAATTTATCCGGCCAATCAGCGCGCACAGGGCCGCGACCCTGTGCCGTTTTCGGTCTAATCCGCACTCCATCTTGCGAAAGCATACAGGACCAGACGTTTGCCAATTTCAATCCGTTTTGAGTTGCGTTATATTTGATGTTATTTTCTGCCGTTTGTTATTCGTGTTGTCCCTACTACGGATTGTCGGTGATTCGAGGCGATTGTTGCCATCGCTCAGCGGAGTCAAGCTGAGTATTTTCTGTTTTCCTTTGTCTTTGTTAGATTTTGTATTCCGCCATTTTGCGACCTCGTGGTTTGAATTCGTCATCGGCCTTACCATGTCATTGGCGTCTTCCCCGATTTCCGTGCTATGTATCGGTCACAGTCATATTTACTCGCTGAGCTCGTTCGTAGAATCGGCAGACCTGTTTGCTGGGTTCGAAGTTCAGGGCCGCCCATGCGACGTCCAGTATTTAGCTTGTCATGGATACGTTTCTCGAGCTGAGCATGATGGCGCGGATTGCCTCATATCGTGCGGATGTCATTGTTCTACATTTGGGTGGGAATACTTTAGACGGGAAGTCCTTTCCTAACCCAATCTGTTCTTCGTTGGGGGTATCGAGTTGTGATGACATATCGATAGATACACAAATTAGTAATATGTTGTTACTGTTATGTAAGGCTAAGTTGTTCGTTTTTTAGAAACGTTTGTGTGGTAGGGCCATATGCAACTTTGCCTCGTCGGATATGAATTTAGAACATTTTTGAATGCACATATGGGTCATATGTTATTAATGTTACAAAAGGTTACGGCAGTCGTTCAAATTTGGCAATATATGTTGTTACTGTTACGTAAGGCTAAGTTGTTCGTTTTTAGAAACGTTTGTGTGGTAGGGCCACATGCAACTTTTCCTCGTCAGTGGTAGGACTTTATTGCATATATGGTTGCACAAATTGTTCAATATGTTATTACTGGCTATGACAGTTGTTTGTTTTTAGAAACGTTTGTGTGGCAGTCATTCAAATTTGGCGATATTTCTGTGGTAGGCCCACATACAGCTGTTCTTAAGCTGGGGGCATATGCCTGGCTACAATTCTGCAGTGGCTGACAGTTGTTTAACTTGGTTATTTGTTCCAAAAAATAAAAACACAACAATTTAGTATGGCAGTTGTTCATTTTTGGAAACGTTTGGGTGGTAGGGCCACTAGCAGCTTTGTGGCCTGCCTGGGTACACAACTTAGTGCTGTGACAGTTGTTCATTTAGATTTTGGTTATGCTGTGTCTGGAGATGCAGCCAGTTTTACGCATTAATGCTGTTACCTTCAAGCTGTGGCATTTGTTCAACTTTTGCTTTGGACGGGTTTATTTAGTTATGTATATACAGTACAGTATATGCTCTGCCAGTTTTTCACAGGTTCAATGATAAAAATTATCCCATGGTGGCGGTATTGGGCATGTTTACATGGTAGGGCCATGGACAACTCTCCTGACGGGTGTGCATGTAGATATCGGTACATATGGAGAGAAGGGGGTGTTTAGAAGTTTCACAGGTCGTGATATCCGTATGTTCTAGTTATTGTTGCCTTTTATCCTTGCCGAGATATCGCTTCTGCTGTGTTCTTCATATTGTAGAATGCCTCGGGCACGAGCTCCAAGGGGACGTGGCCGGCCAGCGCGTTGGGAGTCGCTGACACGCCAGACACGCTTGCGGACAGCCGCCTCAACTCTCTCGTCAGACACGCTGCCAACCCCGTCTGTCTCGCTTGGCACGCCGCCACCTCAGTGTGCGACACTAGTGAACTTTGAGGATGCGTCGGGTCTCCAGGCGGTCGTGAATGAAACACTCGTGACAGAAGGTCCACAATCCATGTGGGAACGTTCGATGGAACGCCTGCCCAAATGTCAGCAGCTGTCGGCGTGGGACCTTCGACCCCTGGGTTGACCCATCCCTTTGCCACACCGGACCCCCTCCACGCGGCCCCCGTGGAACCATGGTCGTTTGGCCAAAACGATGCCAGGACGACTCCATGGCCGAACACAGACACTGTGCCAGGTACATTACTCGAGACATTGCCTGGGTCAACGCAGGCCCTGATTGATTTGCGTACCTTGGCCGCCCTCCCTCTCGATGCTCGTATCCCTGACGAGCTTCGGGCAAAGGTCTGGGCAGGGGAGTATATTGATGTCTCCAACACCAGGAATATGGCCAGGTATATGGGGGTGCTTCTCACCCCACTTCTGGCGCATCCACTGATGCGTCTCCCAAACCCAATTATGATATTGTTACTTTTGACAGATGGTTGCAGGCATTCACTTTGTACATGGCAGTGTATCTGTTGAAGCCTGCCAACATGCCGTTAGCTGTTACGATGTTGAAGTATGCGGAAGTAATTTGGGGTTTAGCTGATGCGGGGGTGACTGGCGGTCCTATGACGAAGCGTTTAGGTGCCTCCGTTACCTCAGGGGTTGGTCCTGGGGCTCCATTAACTGGGAAATGTGGATGACGGCATCGCAACCTATCAGGCGGCCGGCTTCTGTTTCCCCCTTTCAAGGCAAGGGTAGGGTCAGGTCCCCGGCTAGTGGTCCCTGCTTCGCGTTCAATCGGGGGGAAAGTTGTGACAAGGCCTCTTGTCGCTTTACACACAAGTGTCAGCTAGGCAGCGGCAGCAGCCACCCTGCGGTGCATTGTTTCAAAACCCAGGGAAGACGCCCCCAATTAGCTAACCCACCACCACCAAACCCCCCTGGTTGACCAGGCCCCCCAGGTAGACTGTCCACCACCAGTGGCTCCCCCGCTTCAGCCAGTGGCTCGCCTGTGTGGTTCAGGAAGTGAGTTGCCAACCCCGGTGTCCTCCTCAGTCTTGCAAGAAGTGTTGATGGGGTATGACTGTGAATTGCTTAACTATCTAGTGCACGGTTTTTCTTATGGTTTTCGTATAGGTTGTTTTGGGTTGCCAACGCAGTCTGATGCGGACATATGTAATTTGAAATCTGCCGATGAATTTTCAGGTGTCAGATAGCAAGATAGCGAAAGAATTTTTGCTCGCTTAGTCTCAGTTTTAATAAATATATATTCTTTTCTTTCTTATATATCATTTATAGCCATAATGTTTATTTTAATGACGCTATTTTAAAATAAGTATCAGACTAAATTTATGTTTACACCACTAAGTATTATGTATGTATATTGTTTTATTTTAGTGACTCCGTACACACTATTGAACAGAGTCGTACTCTGGAGACTAGTGTATAAATAAAGTTAATTATTATTATTATTAGTAGTAGTTTGGCAAATCTTCACATCGTTCCCCCTTGGACCCACACCATTGGTCAACAACATGAGGAATTCCTCTTCTTCGACAATGCCCACCAAGCAACTCCCAGAACTGTTGCTTATGCCACGGAGAACAATCTATGTCGCTTGGCTGCCGCAATTCATATTTTAACTAAGCCACCCTTGAACGGTCTTTGATCAGAGTTTTTCACCAGATCACATGAATGTTCAGTTATTCACACGTATTCCGAGAGTAACATGCCAATTACCCCGGTGTGTCCCTTCATAGATCAAAACACACACATAGGGTGTTTGAACTTTCTGACCAAACTGGTTTACCTTCCCTTTGATGACGAGTACATAAATAAGAACTTGAGTGTCGGTTTTGTACAAGCCAAGTTCTAAATAAGACTCGTATAGCTTGACTGACTGATTGACCTCACAAATCACCTATTTTGATCATGAAGGTTTTAAAGATGTTGAAAAAAATCACTGTAATTGTTGTTGTTGTTCTCCGCATGAATCCCTGTCGTCATGGGGTGAGACTGGCCACGGGGCAAGACTGGCCACGGGGCGAGACTGGCCAAGGGGCGAGACTGGCCACGGGGCGAGACTGGCCACGGGGTGAGACTGGCCACGGGGTGAGATTGGCCACGGGGTGAGACTGGCCGTGGTTCCATTCCTTTTTGCTCATCATAGGTTTGATCACACAATCCTAATTATTGTAGTATATAATATAAGTACATCCACATCGTCTATCTGTGGGCCCAGAATTTGCCAGTGAAGATGGCTGCCGAAACACTCGGCGTGTCTCGACAGAGACTGACCACGGTGTGAGACTGGCCACGGGGTGAGACCGGCCAAGGGGCGAGACCGGCCATGGGGCGAGACCGGCCACGGGGTGAGACCGCCCACGGGGTGAGACAGGCCACGGGGTGAGATTGGCCACGGGGTGAGACTGGCCGTGGTTCCATTCCTTTTTGCTCATCATAGGTTTGATCACACAATCCTAATTATTGTAGTATATAATATAAGTACATCCACATCGTCTATCTGTGGGCCCAGAATTTGCCAGTGAAGACGGCTGCCGAAACACTCGGCGTGTCTCGACAGTGTGTACAGCAGCATTTCCTCTTCCTACGTGAAGTCTGCTCTACACATCTGATTACCCAGTAGCTCTCGGCGGTGTTAACGTCATCGTTCAGATCGATGAGTCGCTCTTCCGCCACAAGCCAAAATACCATCGTGGTCGCGCCCCTGCCGCCGACTACTGGGTATTCGGTGTTGTAGACACTTAGACTACGCCTGGAGTGGGCTACATGCAGCTCGTGCAAAACTGACGAGCAGTGACGATGATCCCCATCGAACGTGTCATGTTGCCTGGATCGATCATCCACAGCGACCAGTGGGCTGCCTACCAACAACTGAGTCAACACAACAACTACACATATGCCACAGTCAACCACAGCAACAACTACATATACGGCACAGTCAACCACAGCAAGAATTTCATTGTTCCAGCCACGGGCTTCCACACTCAATCCATTGAAAGCTACTGGGCCAAGGCAAAACAGAAATGAATGAAAAGGGTTTCATCTGAACAGCTTCCAGCTACCTCGACGAGAGGATGAGGCGAGACAGGTTTGGGTCAGACGTCAGTGCAGCCTTCCGCAACATTTTGTGCCCACATCGCATTGCTGTATCACTTATAAACGACACCCGACAACAATAACGGTTCTTTTCAGAGCCACAGACAAAACAAACAGCTCTTTTCAGAGCTACCCACATATTGTGGAAGAGTTTGCTATCATTGATTTGAGATGTTGTTTATGAATAGTAATGTAATGACTGATATTATTTACCACCCACCCAAAAAAAACAAAAAACTTTACCCCCAACATTTTTTTTAATTATTATTTCACGTTTTTTGACGTCGAGGTCTGCGCATGCGTCAGGTACATGTAGTCCATTCTGATTTTTTCGCTCTGCTGTTATCGATTATTTTCACGATTTCTAAACTTTTTTTTTATTTACTGTTTGACAAAGGTTTAGCCTTAGCTTCCATAACAACCAGTTCAAAACAAGATGGCGAATCTGTAAACAACTTACACAAAGAGCACCAAAACCAAAACGCCCCTAAAACAACCCAAAATCAGTCCATTCACACAAAGCTTACGTATTATACTGTTACAAATCCGGATTGTAGGCTGTCAGCAACACACAAGAAACCAACAGCAAACACAATATACAATACAATAAACTGTCTACTAACTGGCAAATTTTACTGTCTTTTACATCTACTGTGATCTTACTACTGTGATTTTATATTAACTGTGATATATAACTTAATCATAAAAACAATACCCACATCTATAGTGGAATATAATCTCTTGTTTTTGCTTTTGTTTTACTGCATTAACATAACTGTACAAGCAAAGCAGCTTGTGCAGTAGCTGCTCTTATGATGGTGTCACCCAAAATGGGCACACCAGTCGTAGTTCTGATTAGTATCATTGTTGCATTCATACCCAAATTCCCGACACACCTGGACCATACCCAATTCACGGACGATCAAAATGGTCTGCTAACATATGACAGGTCTTGCTGGACTGACACAAGTATTAGATTGGCACTAGCTTTCGCCAGAGACTCCCGTAACAAGTACCACACCAAACTGGCTTATGCAATCCCTACATCGGGACACAAAACATGTTATCTTGTCCTACTAATCTTCTGTGGGAACATCCAAACAAACCCCGGCCCAGTCAGACACCCCTGTGGATTTTGTAAAAAGCCTGTTGCTTCAAATCACCGAGCAGTCTGCTGCGACCGGTGCAACCAATGGGTACGCATTAAATGTTGTGACATAAGTCCAGATCAACATAATCTCCTCTGTAACAGCTCCTGTTCCTGGCAATGCATGAAATGCGACCATCCTAACTACAGTCATTCCTTCTTCCAAGACCACTTATTGAAATGTTCTCACAACCGATGTAAGAGCCTTAGTGACACAGACCAAAATAACCAAAACATTGACCACCACACACATATCTCTCAAACAAACACGAGTCGTACATCCCAAACCTGGGATCCAACCTTTGGACCAAACTCTCAAAATGCATCAACCCCTGAACGTCGTAAGAAAACCAAACTTAACACACTTAGCAGAATTCTAATCAATACCAACAGTGTCAAAAGCATTGCAAAGACAACCCAATTAAAAACAACTATTCAGTAAAATAATCCTGACATCATATTCCTAGTCGAAACCAAAATAGACAAAAACTACCCTACCTATTCGTTCCTACCACCTAACTATAGTGCCATCCTAAAGGACAGAAACACCCATGGTGGTGGAGTTCTCATAGCCTTCCGCACTGACATTGTAGCAGAACCACTTACAAAATTAAACTCAAGCTGTGAAATAGTATGGACAAAAATCCATTTCACACGAAACAAATCCATATACTTTGCATCCTACTACCGACCCCCCAGTGACCACCTTCAATCCCTTGAAGGTCTCCACGAATCCCTAACAAAACTGTACAGATCACAAAAAACATCTCCTAATGCAGTTATAGTAGGTGACTTCAACTTTCCTGATATTAACTGGGGCAAGCAGCAAATCACTGACAACAGAACTGCCAGCAAGCATAACAAACAGCTAGACATAATTAGAGAATTTGGATTACAAAACATGGTCAACGATCCCACACGAGTTGATTCTGGCAATATCCTTGACCTCATACTCACTTCTAATCCATCGATAATTGCTAACACTCACACCACTCCCGGCATGAGTGATCATGAAGCTGTGACCTTTAACGTAAACCTAAATCCAATCAGTAACAGTAAACCACCACACAAAGTGTTCCAATATAAATCTGCAAACTGGGATAAGTTAATGATTACATAAAGCAACTAACAACAACATACTTTGACACGAACCCAAATTCAACACATGTCAACACAAATTGGAACTTTTTCCGGAATAATCTTACTTCATTAGTCAACAATAATATTCCAAGCCGCAACACCAAAGCAAAAACCCACCTCCCCTGGATAACACGTGAAATAATAAGAATGCAAAGAAAATCCAACAAAAGCCAAAAGCTGTTACCTTCAAGCTGTGGCATTTGTTCAACTTTTGCTTTGGACGGGTTTATTTAGTTATGTATATACAGTACAGTATATGCTCTGCCAGTTTTTCACAGGTTCAATGATAAAAATTATCCCATGGTGGCGGTATTGGGCATGTTTACATGGTAGGGCCATGGACAACTCTCCTGATGGGTGTGCATGTAGATATCGGTACATATGGAGAGAAGGGGGTGATATCCGTATGTTTTAGTTATTGTTGCCTTTTATCCTTGCCGAGATATCGCTTCTGCTGTGTTCTTCATATTGTAGAATGCCTCGGGCACGAGCTCCAAGGGGACGTGGCCGGCCAGCGCGTCGGGAGTCGCTGACATGCCAGACACGCTCGCGGACAGCCGCCTCAACTCTCTCGTCAGACACGCTGCCAACCCCGTCTGTCTCGCTTGGCACGCCGCCACCTCAGTGTGCGACACTAGTGAACTTTGAGGATGCGTCGGGTCTCCAGGCGGTCGTGAATGAAACACTCGTGACAGAAGGTCCACAATCCATGTGGGAACGTTCGATGGAACGCCTGCCCAAATGTCAGCAGCTGTCGGCGTGGGACCTTCGACCCCTGGGTTGACCCATCCCTTTGCCACACCGGACCCCCTCCACGCGGCCCCCGTGGAACCATGGTCGTTTGGCCAAAACGATGCCAGGACGACTCCATGGCCGAACACAGACACTGTGCCAGGTACATTACTCGAGACATTGCCTGGGTCAACGCAGGCCCTGATTGATTTGCGTACCTTGGCCGCCCTCCCTCTCGATGCTCGTATCCCTGACGAGCTTCGGGCAAAGGTCTGGGCAGGGGAGTATATTGATGTCTCCAACACCAGGAATATGGCCAGGTATATGGGGGTGCTTCTCACCCCACTTCTGGCGCATCCACTGATGCGTCTCCCAAACCCAATTATGATATTGTTACTTTTGACAGATGGTTGCAGGCATTCACTTTGTACATGGCAGTGTATCTGTTGAAGCCTGCCAACATGCCGTTAGCTGTTACGATGTTGAAGTATGCGGAAGTAATTTGGGGTTTAGCTGATGCGGGGGGTGACTGGCGGTCCTATGACGAAGCGTTTAGGTGCCTCCGTTACCTCAGGGGTTGGTCTTGGGGCTCCATTAACTGGGAAATGTGGATGACGGCATCGCAACCTATCAGGCGGCCGGCTTCTGTTTCCCCCTTTCAAGGCAAGGGTAGGGTCAGGTCCCCGGCTAGTGGTCCCTGCTTCGCGTTCAATCGGGGGGAAAGTTGTGACAAGGCCTCTTGTCGCTTTACACACAAGTGTCAGCTATGCAGCGGCAGCAGCCACCCTGCGGTGCATTGTTTCAAAACCCAGGGAAGACGCCCCCAATCAGCTAACCCACCACCACCAAACCCCCCTGGTAGACCAGGCCCCCCCAGGTAGACCGTCCACCACCAGTGGCTCCCCCGCTTCAGCCAGTGGCTCGCCTGTGTGGTTCAGGAAGTGAGTTGCCAACCCCGGTGTCCTCCTCAGTCTTGCAAGAAGTGTTGGTGGGGTATGACTGTGAATTGCTTAACTATCTAGTGCACGGTTTTTCTTATGGTTTTCGTATAGGTTGTTTTGGGTTGCCAACGCAGTCTGATGCGGACATATGTAATTTGAAATCTGCCGATGAATTTTCAGGTGTCAGATAGCAAGATAGCGAAAGAATTTTTGCTCGCTTAGTCTCAGTTTTAATAAATATATATTCTTTTCTTTCTTATATATCATTTATAGCCATAATGTTTATTTTAATGACGCTATTTTAAAATAAGTATCAGACTAAATTTATGTTTACACCACTAAGTATTATGTATGTATATTGTTTTATTTTAGTGACTCCGTACACACTATTGAACAGAGTCGTACTCTGGAGACTAGTGTATAAATAAAGTTAATTATTATTATTATTAGTAGTAGTTTGGCAAATCTTCACATCGTTCCCCCTTGGACAACAACATGAGGAATTCCTCTTCTTCGACAATGCCCACCAAGCAACTCCCAGAACCGTTGCTTATGCCACGGAGAACAATCTATGTCGCTTGGCTGCCGCAATTCATATTTTAACTAAGCCACCATTGAACGGTCTTTGATCAGAGTTTTTCACCAGATCACATGAATGTTCAGTTATTCACACGTATTCCGAGAGTAACATGCCAATTACCCCGGTGTGTCCCTTCATAGATCAAAACACACACATAGGGTGTTTGAACTTTCTGACCAAACTGGTTTACCTTCCCCTTGATGACGAGTACATGAATAGAAATAGCTCAGAGTCGATAGTTACCGAGCAGAACTTGAGTGTCGGTTTTGTACAAGCCAAGTTCTAAATAAGACTCGTATAGCTTGACTGACTGATTGACCTCACAAATCACCTATTTTGATCATGAAGGTTTTAAAGATGTTGAAAAAAATCACTGTAATTGTTGTTGTTGTTCTCCGCATGAATCCCTGTCATCATGGGGTGAGACTGGCCACGGGGTGAGACTGGCCACGGAGCGAGACTGGCCAAGGGGCGAGACTGGCCACGGGGTGAGACCGGCCACGGGGTGAGACTGGCCACGGGGTGAGATTGGCCACGGGGTGAGACCGGCCACGGGGTGAGACCGGCCACGGGGTGAGACCGGCCACGGGGTGAGACCGGCCACGGGGTGAGATTGGCCACGGGGTGAGATTGGCCACGGGGTGAGACTGGCCGTGGTTCCATTCCTTTTTGCTCATCATAGGTTTGATCACACAATCCTAATTATTGTAGTATATAATATAAGTACATCCACATCGTCTATCTGTGGGCCCAGAATTTGCCAGTGAAGACGGCTGCCGAAACACTCGGCGTGTCTCGACAGTGTGTACAGCAGCATTTCCTCTTCCTGCGCGAAGTCTGCTCTACACATCTGATTACCCAGTAGCTCTCGGCGGATTTAACGTCATCATTCAGATCGATGAGTCGCTCTTCCGCCACAAGCCAAAATACCATCGTGGTCGCGCCCCTGCCGCCGATCACTGGGTATTCGGTGTCATAGACACTTAGACTACGCCTGGAGTGGGCTACATGCAGCTCGTGCAAAACTGACGAGCAGTGACGCTGATCCCCATCGAACGTGTCATGTTGCCTGGATCGATCATCCACAGCGACCAGTGGGCTGCCTACCAACAACTGAGTCAACACAACAACTACACATATGCCACAGTCAACCACAGCAACAACTACATATACGGCACAGTCAACCACAGCAAGAATTTCATTGATCCAGCCACGGGCGTCCACACTCAATCCATTGAAAGCTACTGGGCCAAGGCAAAACAGAAATGAATGAAAAGGGTTTCATCTGAACAGCTTCCAGCTACCTCGACGAGAGGATGAGGCGAGACAGGTTTGGGTCAGACGTCAGTGCAGCCTTCCGCAACATTTTGTGCCCACATCGCATTGCTGTATCACTTATAAACGACACCCGACAACAATAACGGTTCTTTTCAGAGCCACAGACAAAACAAACAGCTCTTTTCAGAGCTACCCACATATTGTGGAAGAGTTTGCTATCATTGATTTGAGATGTTGTTTATGAATAGTAATGTAATGACTGATATTATTTACCACCCACCGAAAAAAAACAAAAAACTTTACCCCCCAAAAAACCATTTATTATTATTTCACGTTTTTTGACGTCGAGGTTTGTGCATGCGTCAGGTACATGTAGTCCATTCCGATTTTTTCGCTCCGCTGTTATCGATTATTTTCACGATTTCTAAACTTTTTTTTTATTTACTGTTTGACAAAGGTTTAGCCTTAGCTTCCATAACAACCAGTTCAAAACAAGATGGCGAATCTGTAAACAACTTACACAAAGAGCACCAAAACCAAAACGCCCCTAAAACAACCAAAAATCAGTCCATTCACACAAAGCTTACGTATTATACTGTTACAAATCCGGATTGTAGGCTGTCAGCAACACACAAGAAACCAACAGCAAACACAATATACAATACAATAAACTGTCTACTAACTGGCAAATTTTACTGTCTTTTACATCTACTGTGATCTTACTACTGTGATTTTATATTAACTGTGATATATAACTTAATCATAAAAACAATACCCACATCTATAGTGGAATATAATCTCTTGTTTTTGCTTTTGTTTTACTGCATTAACATAACTGTACAAGCAAAGCAGCTTGTGCAGTAGCTGCTCTTATGATGGTGTCACCCAAAATGGGCACACCAGTCGTAGTTCTGATTAGTATCATTGTTGCATTCATACCCAAATTCCCGACACACCTGGACCATACCCAATTCACGGACGATCCAAATGGTCTGCTAACATATGACAGGTCTTGCTGGACTGACACAAGTATTAGATTGGCACTAGCTTTCGCCAGAGACTCCCGTAACAAGTACCACACCAAACTGGCTTATGCAATCCCTACATCGGGACACAAAACATGTTATCTTGTCCTACTAATCCTCTGTGGGAACATCCAAACAAACCCCGGCCCAGTCAGACACCCCTGTGGATTTTGTAAAAAGCCTGTTGCTTCAAATCACCGAGCAGTCTGCTGCGACCGGTGCAACCAATGGGTACGCATTAAATGTTGTGACATAAGTCCAGATCAACATAATCTCCTCTGTAACAGCTCCTGTTCCTGGCAATGCATGAAATGCGACCATCCTAACTACAGTCATTCCTTCTTCCAAGACCACTTATTGAAATGTTCTCACAACCGATGTAAGAGCCTTAGTGACACAGACCAAAATAACCAAAACATTGACCCCCACACACAGATCTCTCAAACAAACACGAGTCGTACATCCCAAACCTGGGATCCAACCTTTGGACCAAACCCTCAAAATGCATCAACCCCTGAACGTCGTAAGAAAACCAAACATAACACACTTAGCAGAATTCTAATCAATACCAACAGTGTCAAAAGCATTGCAAAGACAACCCAATTAAAAACAACTATTCAGTCAAATAATCCTGACATCATATTCCTAGTCGAAACCAAAATAGACAAAAACTACCCTACCTATTCGTTCCTACCACCTAACTATAGTGCCATCCTAAAGGACAGAAACACCCATGGTGGTGGAGTTCTCACAGCCTTCCGCACTGACATTGTAGCAGAACCACTTACAAAATTTAACTCAAGCTGTTAAATAGTATGGACAAAAATCCATTTCACACGAAACAAATCCATATACTTTGCATCCTACTACCGACCCCCCAGTGACCACCTTCAATCCCTTGAAGGTCTCCACGAATCCCTAACAAAACTGTACAGATCACAAAAAACTTCTCCTAATGCAGTTATAGTAGGTGACTTCAACTTTCCTGATATTAACTGGGGCAAGCAGCAAATCACTGACAACAGAACTGCCAGCAAGCATAACAAACTGCTAGAAATAATTAGAGAATTTGGATTACAAAACATGGTCAACGATCCCACACGAGTTGATTCTGGCAATATCCTTGACCTCATACTCACTTCTAATCCATCGATAATTGCTAACACTCACACCACTCCCGGCATGAGTGATCATGAAGCTGTGACCTTTAACGTAAACCTAAATCCAATCAGTAACAGTAAACCACCACACAAAGTGTTCCAATATACATCTGCAAACTGGGATAAGCTTAAAGATTACATAAAGCAACTAACAACAACATACTTTGACACGAACCCAAATTCAACACATGTCAACACAAATTGGAACTTTTTCCGGAATAATCTTACTGCATTAGTCAACAATAATATTCCCAGCCGCAACACCAAAGCAAAAACCCACCTCCCCTGGATAACACGTGAAATAATAAGAATGCAAAGAAAATGCAACAAAAGCCAAAAGCTGTTACCTTCAAGCTGTGGCATTTGTTCAACTTTTGCTTTGGACGGGTTTATTTAGTTATGTATATACAGTACAGTATATGCTCTGCCAGTTTTTCACAGGTTCAATGATAAAATTTTTCCCATGGTGGCGGTATTGGGCATGTTTACATGGTAGGGCCATGGACAACTCTCCTGACGGGTGTGCATGTAGATATCGGTACATATGGAGAGAAGGGGGTGTTTAGAAGTTTCACAGGTCGTGATATCCGAATGTTCTAGTTATTGTTGCCTTTTATCCTTGCCGAGATATCGCTTCTGCTGTGTTCTTCATATTGTAGAATGCCTCGGGCACGAGCTCCAAGGGGACGTGGCCGGCCAGTGCGTCGGGAGTCGCTGACATGCCAGACACGCTCGCGGACAGCCGCCTCAACTCTCTCGTCAGACACGCTGCCAACCCCGTCTGTCTCGCTTGGCACGCCGCCACCTCAGTGTGCGACATTAGTGAACTTTGAGGATGCGTCGGGTCTCCAGGCGGTCGTGAATGAAACACTCGTGACAGAAGGTCCACAATCCATGTGGGAACGTTCGATGGAACGCCTGCCCAAATGTCAGCAGCTGTCGGCGTGGGACCTTCGACCCCTGGGTTGACCCATCCCTTTGCCACACCGGACCCCCTCCACGCGGCCCCCGTGGAACCATGGTCGTTTGGCCAAAACGATGCCAGGGCCGAACACAGACACTGTGCCAGGTACATTACTCGAGACATTGCCTGGGTCAACGCAGGCCCTGATTGATTTGCGTACCTTGGCCGCCCTCCCTCTCGATGCTCGTATCCCTGACGAGCTTCGGGCAAAGGTCTGGGCAGGGGAGTATATTGATGTCTCCAACACCAGGAATATGGCCAGGTATATGGGGGGTGCTTCTCACCCCACTTCTGGCGCATCCACTGATGCGTCTCCCAAACCCAATTATGATATTGTTACTTTTGACAGATGGTTGCAGGCATTCACTTTGTACATGGCAGTGTATCTGTTGAAGCCTGCCAACATGCCGTTAGCTGTTACGATGTTGAAGTATGCGGAAGTAATTTGGGGTTTAGCTGATGCGGGGGGTGACTGGCGGTCCTATGACGAAGCGTTTAGGTGCCTCCGTTACCTCAGGGGTTGGTCCTGGGGCTCCATTAACTGGGAAATGTGGATGACGGCATCGCAACCTATCAGGCGGCCGGCTTCTGTTTCCCCTTTCAAGGCAAGGGTAGGGTCAGGTCCCCGGCTAGTGGTCCCTGCTTCGCGTTCAATCGGGGGGAAAGTTGTGACAAGGCCTCTTGTCGCTTTACACACAAGTGTCAGCTATGCAGCGGCAGCAGCCACCCCGCGGTGCATTGTTTCAAAACCCAGGGAAGACGCCCCCAATTAGCTAACCCACCACCACCAAACCCCCCTGGTAGACCAGGCCCCCCAGGTAGACCGTCCACCACCAGTGGCTCCCCCGCTTCAGCCAGTGGCTCGCCTGTGTGGTTCAGGAAGTGAGTTGCCAACCCCGGTGTCCTCCTCAGTCTTGCAAGAAGTGTTGGTGGGGTATGACTGTGAATTGCTTAACTATCTAGTGCATGGTTTTTCTTATGGTTTTCGTATAGGTTGTTTTGGGTTGCCAACGCAGTCTGATGCGGACATATGTAATTTGAAATCTGCCGATGAATTTTCAGGTGTCAGATAGCAAGATAGCGAAAGAATTTTTGCTCTCTTAGTCTCAGTTTTAATAAATATATAGTCTTTTCTTTCTTATATATAATTTATAGCCATAATGTTTATTTTAATGACGGTATTTTAAAATAAGTATCAGAAAAATTTATGTTTACACCACTAAGTATTATGTATGTATATTGTTTTATTTTAGTGACTCCGTACACACTATTGAACAGAGTCGTACTCTGGAGACTAGTGTATAAATAAAGTTAATTATTATTATTAGTAGTAGTTTGGCAAATCTTCACATCGTTCCCCCTTGGACCCACACCATTGGTCAACAACATGAGGAATTCCTCTTCTTCGACAATGCCCACCAAGCAACTCCCAGAACCGTTGCTTATGCCACGGAGAACAATCTATGTCGCTTGGCTGTCGCAATTCATATTTTAACTAAGCCACCCTTGAACGGTCTTTGATCAGAGTTTTTCACCAGATCACATGAATGTTCAGTTATTCACACGTATTCAATACATGCCAATTACCCCGGTGTGTCCCTTCATAGATCAAAACACACACATAGGGTGTTTGAACTTTCTGACCAAACTGGTTTACCTTCCCTTTGATGACGAGTACATGAATAGAAATAGCTCAGAGTCGATAGCTACCGAGCAGAACTTGAGTGTCGGTTTTGTACAAGCCAAGTTCTAAATAAGACTCGTATAGCTTGACTGACTGATTGACCTCACAAATCACCTATTTTGATCATGAAGGTTTTAAAGATGTTGAAAAAAATCACTGTAATTGTTGTTGTTGTTCTCCGCATGAATCCCTGTCGTCATGGGGTGAGACTGGCCACGGGGTGAGACTGGCCACGGAGCGAGACTGGCCAAGGGGCGAGACTGGCCACGGGGTGAGACTGGCCACGGGGTGAGACCGGCCACGGGGTGAGACTGGCCGTGGTTCCATTCCTTTTTGCTCATCATAGGTTTGATCACACAATCCTAATTATTGTAGTATATAATATAAGTACATCCACATCGTCTATCTGTGGGCCCAGAATTTGCCAGTGAAGACGGCTGCCGAAACACTCGGCGTGTCTCGACAGTGTGTACAGCAGCATTTCCTCTTCCTGCGCGAAGTCTGCTCTACACATCTGATTACCCAGTAGCTCTCGGCGGTGTTAACGTCATCGTTCAGATCGATGAGTCGCTCTTCCACCACAAGCCAAAATACCATCGTGGTCACGCCCCTGCCGCCGACTACTGGGTATTCGGTGTCGTAGACACTTAGACTACGCCTGGAGTGGGCTACATGCAGCTCGTGCAAAACTGACGAGCAGTGACGCTGATCCCCATCGAACGTGTCATGTTGCCTGGATCGATCACCACAGCGACCAGTGGGCTGCCTACCAACAACTGAGTCAACACAACAACTACACATATGCCACAGTCAACCACAGCAACAACTACATATATGGCACAGTCAACCACAGCAAGAATTTCATTGATCCAGCCACGGGCGTCCACACTCAATCCATTGAAAGCTACTGGGCCAAGGCAAAACAGAAATGAATTAAAAGGGTTTCATCTGAACAGCTTCCAGCTACCTCGACGAGAGGATGAGGCGAGACAGGTTTGGGTCAGACGTCAGTGCATCCTTCCGCAACATTTTGTGCCCACATCGCATTGCTGTATCACTTATAAACGACACCCGACAACAATAACGGTTCTTTTCAGAGCCACAGACAAAACAAACAGCTCTTTTCAGAGCTACCCACATATTGTGGAAGAGTTTGCTATCATTGATTTGAGATGTTGTTTATGAATAGTAATGTAATGACTGATATTGTTTACGTGTCATCCAGCCACCCAAAAAAAAAAAAAACTTTACCCCCCAAAAAAACATTTATTATTATTTCACGTTTTTTGACGTCGAGGTCTGCGCATGCGTCTGGTACATGTAGTCCATTCCGATTTTTCCGCTCCGCTGTTATCGATTATTTTCACGATTTCTAAACGTTTTTTTTTATTTACTGTTTGACAAAGGTTTAGCCTTAGCTTCCATAACAACCAGTTTAAAACAAGATGGCGAATCTGTAAACAACTTACACAAAGAGCGCCAAAACCAAAACGCCCCTAAAACAACCCAAAATCAGTCCATTCACACAAAACTTACGTATTATACTGTTACAAATCCGGATTGTAGGCTGTCAGCAACACACAAGAAACCAACAGCAAACACAATATACAATACAATAAACTGTATACTAACTGGCAAATTTTACTACTGTCTTTTACATCTACTGTGATCTTACTACTGATTTTATATTAGCTGTGATATATAACTTAATCATAAAAACAATGTTTTACTGCATTAACATAACTGTACAAGCAAAGCAGCTTGTGCAGTAGCTGTTCTTATGATGGTGTCCCCCAAAATGGGCACACCAGTCGTAGTTCTGATTAGTATCATTGTTGCATTCATACCCAAATTCCCGACACACCTGGACCATACCCAATTCACGGACGATCCAAATGGTCTGCTAACATATGACAGGTCTTGCTGGACTGACACAAGTATTAGACTGGCACTAGCTTTCGCCAGAGACTCCCGTAACAAGTACCACACCAAACTGGCTTATGCAATCCCTACATCGGGACACAAAACATGTTATCTTGTCCTACTAATCCTCTGTGGGAACATCCAAACAAACCCCGGCCCAGTCAGACACCCCTGTGGATTTTGTAAAAAGCCTGTTGCTTCAAATCACCGAGCAGTCTGCTGCGACCGGTGCAACCAGTGGGTACACATTAAATGTTGTGACATAAGTCCAGATCAATATAATCTCCTCTGTAACAGCTCCTGTTCTTGGCACTGCATGAAATGCGACCATCCTAACTACAAATCCATATACTTTGCATCCTACTACCGACCCCCCAGTGACCACCTTCAATCCCTTGAAGGTCTCCACGAATCCCTAAAAAAACTGTACAGATCACAAAAAACTTCTCGTAATGTAGTTATAGTAGGTGACTTCAACTTTCCTGATATTAACTGGGGCAAGCAGCAAATCACTGACAACAGAACTGCCAGCAAGCATAACAAACTGCTAGAAATAATTAGAGAATTTGGATTACAAAACATGGTCAACGATCCCACACGAGTTGATTCCGGCAATATCCTTGACCTCATACTCACTTCTAATCCATCGATAATTGCTAACACTCACACCACTCCCAGCATGAGTGATCATGAAGCTGTGACCTTTAACGTAAACCTAAATCCAATCAGTAACAGTAAACCACCACACAAAGTGTTCCAATATAAATCTGCAAACTGGGATAAGCTTAAAGATTACATAAAGCAACTAACAACAACATACTTTGACACGAACCCAAATTCAACACATGTCAACACAAATTGGAACTTTTTCCGGAATAATCTTACTTCATTAGTCAACAATAATATTCCCAGCCGCAACACCAAAGCAAAAACCCACCTCCCCTGGATAACACGTGAAATAATAAGAATGTAAAGAAAATGCAACAAAAGCCATAAAAAAAGCAAAACAAACTGGACGTAATAGTAACTGGGAAAGGTTTAGTCAACTCCGAAAACAAGCCTCTAAAGCTGCAACCAAATCCTACTCAGACTATCTAAACAATCACATTGGAGACAGCCTAAAAACAAACCCAAAACAATTCTGGTCATTCATTAAAGCAAACAAACAAGAATACATTGGCATACCTACACTGCAAGCAAACGATCAACCAATCACAAATGATCACGACAAAGCAAATACACTTAACCAATTTAGTTCCGTGTTTACTCAAGAAATCTACCCCATCCCCCAACTAGCTCCATCCATCTATCCCGATATGCCCTCCCTCGAATTCGGGAGACGGAGTAATTAAGCAACTGAAAAACATAAACCAAAATAAAGCTACAGGCCCCGACGAACTCCCAGTCAGAGTCACAAATCAGACCCTGCTAATTATAGACCAATTTCGTTAACATGCATCCTCTGCAAAGTTATGGAGCACATAATTCTAAGCAACATGTGGAAACACTTACACAAACACAACATCATCCTCCACTTCCAACATGGATTCCAGCCAGGTCTGTCTTGTGAATCCCAACTCATCGAGACAGTCCATGACTGGATGACTGCTATGGACAATAAGACACAAATAGATGCCATCCTACTCGATTTCGCCAAAGCCTTCGACAAAGTCCCCCATAAACGCCTCCTATCCAAATTAGCTTTCTATGGAATAACTGGAAACACATAAAACTGGATCAAATCGTTTCTATCCAATCGCAAACAGAGAGTCTCAGTCAATGGAGCCCTGTCGGACAGAACAAATGTTACATCTGGTGTACTACAGGGCTCAGTCCTAGGAACTGTCCTATTTTTACTCTACATAAACAACATAACCGAAAATGTCCAATCTTCCGTACGTCTCTTTGTAGACGACAGCATTATATGGTCTGACAAATGGCAGATGGAATTTAACATATCTAAATGTGTGCATCTCCCAATAACAAACAAAACCAAACCCAGACTACATTCACATTCACTCTTTGGTATGCCACTCTCTACCGCCTCTAGCCACACATATCTTGGAATAAAATTAGATTCTAAACTAACCTGGGCTAACCATATCACTGACATAGCTTCCAAATCTTCAAAAGTCCTAGGCATGATCAAACGAACCCTCGGACCATGCAAACCTGAAGTAAAAGAAACAGCCTATAACATGCTAATCCGACCAAAACTTGAGTATGTCTCTCCCATATGGAACCCACACACTGCCACCCAAATTAAACACCTTGAAAGAGTACAACACTGTGCTGCCAGATTTGTCAGAAATTACCACAGACGCCAAACAAACGCAGCAGACCTAATAGCCACCCTTGGATGGTCAACTCTTGAACGACGACGCATTATCAAACAAGCCATGACATTTTACAAAATAATAAATAACATAATGAACATCACACCCCCACCAGGTCTACTAACACAGTCAAAAAACCGTGGCCACTACGTAGCCCCTAGGTGCCGCATCAATGCAGCAGTGTTCTCTTTCTACCCTCGCGCAGTTCGAATCTGGAATATGATTCCACCACCGATTACTGAACTAGAAAGCCCCATAGCATTTCAAACAGTGATCATGAACCCCCCTTTCACCACACCCAATCATCTAAAGTGCCTATAAAATAAACAAACAAGCTACCCACAACGCATGTGCACAAACAAGCACCATACAACTCCTGCGTTAGCTCAAGTTTGGGCTGTTTGGAGTAAATCACCTAAGACCTAAGAGCAAGCACCATCGCTCAATGGCCGACCTCGAGTCCAACTCCAAATTCCAACGGCACTAAAACATCAATGTTTAATCAAAGGCACGTAAACTAGGTGTAAAAACGTCCTGATGTATTTGTATGTGTGCCAATAATTAACTGTCCACCAAGCAGCAGTAGAGCATTACGGTTTAATTACACTTATTATAATCCACCAAGTTAAGTGGCAGTGACAATGCTGTTGTCTTTCATTCCTATATAGAACTGAAATATTAACTAAAAAATATGTTCTATCCTTAAACACTTAGTTAGTAGAGCTAGAACTGTTTATAAATATATTTCTGGTGTTTGTGTTTTCCAGGTACTAGCACTTCCTTTCTTGCCGGCCGAACACATCCCGGCAGCATTCCATGCGCTGATGCCACACGCGACGACATTCGAGCTGGTCGACCTCATGGACTAAGTCGAAAACATGTGGATCAACAGTCGTGTTTGGAATACCGACTCCTGGTCGGTATACCAACAAAGCATACGCACGAATAATGACTTAGAAGGTTGGCACCACCGCATCAACCAACGCGGTACAGCCCCGCCGTTCTACAGGTTGGTGCCACCGCATCAACCAACGCGCCCGCGGTACAGCCCCGCCGTTCTACAGGTTGGCACCACCACATCAACCAACGTGTCTGCGGTACAGCCCCGCTGTTCTACAGGTTGGCACCACCACATCAACCAACGTGCCCGCGGTACAGCCCCGCCGTTCTACAGGTTGGCACCACCACATCAACCAACGTGCCCGCGGTACAGCCCCGCCGTTCTACAGGTTGGCACCACCGCATCAACCAACGCGCCCGCGGTACAGCCCCGCCGTTGCCCGCGGTACAGCCCCGCCGTTCTACAGGTTGGTGCCACTGCATCAACCAACGCGCCCGCGGTACAGCCCCGCCGTTCTACAGGTTGGCACCACCACTTCAACCACGTGCCCGCGGTACAGCCCCGCCGTTCTACAGGTTGGCACCACCACATCAACCAACGCGCCCGCAGTACAGCCCCGTCGTTCTACAGGTTGGCACCACCACATCAACCAACGCGCCCGCGGTACAGCCCCGCCGTTCTACAGGTTGGCACCACCACATCAACCAATGTGCCCGCGGTACAGCCCCGCCGTTCTACAGGTTGGCACCATCACATCAACCAACGTGCCCGCGGTACAGCCCCGCCATTCTACAGGATGGCACCACCACATCAACCAACGCGCCCGTGGTACAGCCCTGCCGTTCTACAGGTTGGTGCCACTGTATCAACCAACGTGCCCGCGGTACAGCCCCGCCGTTCTACAGGTTGGTGCCACTGCATCAACCAACGCGCCCGCGGTACAGCCCCGCCGTTCTACAGGTTGGCACCACCACATCAACCAACGCGCCCGCGGTACAGCCCCGCCGTTCTACAGGTTGGTGCCACTGCTGTTTGCAGAAGCACAACTGATCCCGATTTCGGAGATGAAACTCGTGTTACAGGCAGCTACAAGGGAAATTGTTTCGTCTGTGGGCTAGATATGCAGCTGGCGAAATCTAAACTTCGAAATTGCTCAAGTCTTGTGGTAATGTGTATGCTCCGAACCGTCTGTAAATGAGGACTGTAGTTTGTGTTCGTTACAATTAAAATTGTGTTAAGATATTACCATTGTGGGTGGAGGTGGCAGTGGAATCCAATTCAAATTGTGTTAAGATATTACTATTGTGGGTGGAGGTGGAGGTGGTGGTGAAATCCAATTCAAATTGTGTTAAGATATTACCATTGTGGGTGGAGGTGGAGGTAGTGGTGGAATCCAATTCAAATTGTGTTAAGATATTACTATTGTGGGTGGAGGTGGAGGTGGTGGTGAAATCCAATTCAAATTGTGTTAAGACGTTACCATGCTTTGTTTCTCACACACCGATCATAGACCATTCACCGGTGTCTTAGTTCGTTGTGCTTAAAACAAACAATAGCCCTTTCAGGTTCAGGTCCCACTTCCACAGTGGGGCGTTGCTGTCTCCAGGGTTGGGGGCACTTCACTTGGATGACAGTATGATATTGAAACAACAGGGAGGCACCTTTGAAGGGGGACTTCGCTTGGAAGTACCATTTGTTTTGACCCTTCAAATAATTCTTGGCCACGGGGTCCAGTACTGCAGTGGCAGTGGTGGCAGTGGTGCCGGCGTTGATGGTCTTGTCAGTGTCCATCCACACGCAAGGTCGTCCACAACCGACTTTTAGGTCACTGTCCGTCCCATACAGTAGGGGAACCATATATTGGTTAAAGACGGTTTGTGGTTTCACGATGTGGGTTCGGGCGCCAGGTACGAATTCGAGATGACCAGTGGTGTAACCGGCATCGTCGTTTTTGTCGTAGAAGGCGGTGATACGCAGTGGGTGAGGGTCTTCTTGGTCTTTCCCGGCTAAGAAATCGGGATGATAACCATTCAGATACATGGTTATACCGACTTTCTTGATACGCCAGAATCTCCAGTTAGCGCGTATATCATAGAGGACTGACGTCATAGGAAGGCGACTCCAGAAGGGTCGAGCGGGGTCAAGACGTAACCAACCTGTAGTTATGGTGGTTCGGTCTCCCAACCGCCAGTGAGCCTGCTCGGATACGACGTGGAGAGATTCAGTACGATTGAAATGCAGGTTCCTCTTCGGTAGCCATTTGTTTTGACGGCGCCCACGTGTTCTGACCAGTCGGCCACGACCCCGATGGTTGGTACGTTTTCTCCTCCAGGTAGGGCGCGAACGTCTGATGGCACGACTCCTCCTTCGGACAGTACCCATTAGTTGTTTATACAGGGCAGGTCCACGGCGAGCAGCAGGCCTACGTCTAGAAGAACGTTGATGCATAGTACGAGGCATTATGCCGAATGAATACACAGAGAGAGGGGCCCCTTATATAGGGAGACTGCGATAAGGCGCTGTCCAATCACAGCGCCGCAGTCAGTACAAGTACGGCTGACTTGGTAATACTAGGCAAGTCAGCCGTACTCAAACAAAATGGCGCCCACACGGCAGCGCAGATGGTGTTTCACGTTGAATAATTACACTACAGAAGAGGTACGTGATTTGAGGGCGAAAATGAGCGGTGCAGATGTTGCCTACAGTATATGTGGATACGAAGTAGGTGACAATGGAACGCCACACCTGCAAGGATACGTGAGATTTGTGAAAGCAACGGTTTTCAATACGGCGAAACTATTTCTGTCTACCTGGATACATTTGGAGGCGGCGCGCGGCAGCGAGCGGGCTAATTTCGACTACTGCAGTAAATGCGGGTCGGTGGCGTGGAATGAGGGCACCTACTTACCGGCTCTAGGAGAGAAGGGGGTCACTTCCAGTGCTGGGAAAAGAGCGGTGGAATTGATTTCGGCTATTCATGACGGCATGACGGAGGGTGAAATAGCCAAGAGTGAAGAGTACGCAATGTTATATGCGCGATACGGGAACATGTTTAAAAAGATGGCAGACAGTATGACGCACGAAAAGAATGTGAAAGTGATGGCTGCAGAGTTCAAGGACGTGCAATGGCGTGATTGGCAGGTTGATTTATTGTCATACATTGAAGGGGACATTAATGACAGAGAGGTTCGTTGGTACGTAGATGAAGTGGGCGGTCAAGGCAAGACGTATATAAGCAAATATATACTATCTCAAGGGAATGCTATGCGGTTCGAGAATGCTAAGAGTGCTGATATAAAGTACGCATTCAATGGTGAAAGAGTGTGCATATTCTATCGGTTATTTATATTTAACTTATTTATTCATCTGTTAATTGAAGAGCCGGATTCCAAAATGCGCAAAGTCCATGTTCAAAAGATATGAGATAATGACGGATCCCTGGCCTCTAGTTATAGATGCTTAATGCTACCAAAACAGTTGACCTGGCGTGATGGGTCCATAGGACATTTTGCCAGTCCAGTTGTCATTCGCATAAATGCAAATGGCGGATAATCAGATGATGATAGAGTACAACTCGCCGGCTTCCACTCAGGTGGAAAAAACATCAATGGAAAAGCAGAAAATATCAGGCAAACATACAGCAATTGAAGGCCTGCATTCATGACACCAACATATGCTGTGCTGAGAAGCTCACGGACAATTACATCCGAGGGGGAGGGGGGGAGTGTACGTTGTTATCTGCTACCTAGCGATTCTGTCTATGAAAGTATTTACTGGAGAATCGGCTAATATAACCATATAATGTTAGCCTGGATTATAAAAGAAATATATTCATTACTTAAAAATGAACTAAGTCCGTGGACGCAGAGTTGTCTCAGGACAGGGACGAATTGTCTCAGGACGGGGACGAGTTGTCTCAGGGTGGGGCCGAGTTGTCTCGTGACACCTCGGCCCGGGCCGAGTCGTCTCGGGCCGAGTTGTCTGCCTACCGAACTTTGCCATGGTTCCACCAAAGTTTTTATAGCTTTATGTCATTCACGCGCCTATGGGAGAGGTGACCATCCCCTTGGTGTATGCATTCCTGGAGAATAAGACAGAAGTGACCTATCAGGAACACCCACTGTTTGGCGACTCCATCTTCATAGAGAGGAAACCGACGTTTTATGACAGTAGTGGTCAGTACTGGCTCAAGAATGCAAATGGTTAGTATATCTGCTGTAGACGTGTCAGACAAGTTGTAGTGGATACCCATTTTATATTGCCAACTAGAAAGTATGATTTATTATTTTCACATGGGTCTATGAACCTCGCAGAATTGAAGGAACCAGTATGTCACTGTTTGTGCAATCTGCTAATATGAAGGTTGCAATTTATATTTCAAAGTGGTTACGTAGCTGAGCACTGGGACCAGTGTACATCAGTGCTATAGGTCCGAGCACTCAACGCACATGCGCCAATCGTCACGTGTTGGCTCTCGCTTCCTCTCTCGCTTCCTCTCTCGCTCCTCTCTCGCTTCCTCTCTCGCTTCCTCTCTCGCTTCCTCTCTCGCTTCCTCTCTCGCTTCCTCTCTCTCCCTCTACCTCTACCTCTCCCTCCCCCTGCCCCTCCCCCTCTCCCTCCAGCAGCAAAAAGTGATTGCCGCTGACATGCTGAAACTGAAAAGCAACAAGAAGTTGTTGCAAGTGTACATGCATGAAAAGACGAGCCAAAATTAGATCTCATGACTTGGCCAAAGTGGTCACTCGGTTAAAAGCAAAGGAGGGTACGTCTGGTTTCTATATTATAAAACAGTCAACTGTGCAAATTGGAGGGCATTGACCCATAACATCTGTGATGGACACAGCACTGCAAGAAGAAGTCTTAAATATATTGAAATATGTTAATATCATATTTACTAACATAAAAAAAAATAAAAGGTTGTTTAAAGCTTTATATAATGTTGCAGCTCATAATAGTGTTTTCCAGATAAGCACATTATTTAATAATAGATCCAGATAAGCACATTATTTAATATTATAAAATGTTGCTGAGTCTGTCTGCAGTGATGCTGTCTTGGTTCGTGGATGGTGAAGCAGGAGAACGTGCCATTAAAGACGCCATCTCCATCACAGCAGACAAGGTTACGCGCAGGACCCAGGACCGGCTCATCAGCGGCAGTTGATGATCATGTATCACTGTTTGCTATACGCAAATACTGTGCTGCTGTCGGATAGGCCATGATCCAGGCTGTCGTAACAGACATAAAGCGTGACCATGTGGTACCATGGTACTTGCACAGAAAGCATCGATGACGCCGAGAACAGATCAGTAGCTTGTGACAGTTGTCTGCAATGGACTCATTTTAAGTGGGTTGGCATGAAATCCGCCCCAAAAGGCCGATGTTGGTTTTGTGCCAGCTGCAGAAGAGTGAACAGCAGATGATGTAGTTGGATGCTGATGCTTTCGTCTAGGTGCAATCCGCGGACGGATGCCACTAAACATGGGGCGGATGTCATGGATGGCCATGGTGCTATCTTATTATCACTTATTATTTTATGTATTAAATTCCTCTAGTTCCTCTAATTTTCCTTGATGCTTTTCCATGTTTATAAGAGGTTTTTACATAGTAGTTTTCCATGATATATTGGTATGCTGTCATCGAATTTCCATTGGCAATATTCTGTGCTATGTTACTCAAAGTGTGGCCGGAAACAAAGACGGAAGAAAAATGAACAAGACGAACGAATCCCCGGCCTCGCCGACCAAACCTGCCAAACAAGATGGCGAGATTGTCGGCGTCGTTCATGATAACGTCAGGACAGCAATTGTGAACTTGCTAGAAAATGATGCCGACATCATGCGCGTGATCGTTGAAGCCTTCTGGGACACAATCATTAAGAAGATTACCGATGACAATACTTTCACTGATAAACTGGTCAAACACATGTTGGAAACCGAGGTACTCGATGCAATTCAGCAGCATGTGTACTTATCCTGCAAGATGGATATCGCATGGGCCGTAACACGGAAGATTCCACCCACAAGCCACGACCCATTATCATGAAATTCACGTGCAACTCTGTATTCACAGTGAAGAGGAAATTGAAAGGGTACAAGACGGTCATAACCGAGAATCTCACCAGGAAACGGACTGAGCTGCTGAAAAAGACCCGTGCCTCTCCCGCAGTGAAAGCAACATGGACAGTTGGTGGACCTGCTGTATGTCTTTTGACGAGTGGTCGAAAGGTGACCATAACCACTGATTGTCAATTGAACGGACTAAAGTGAGTGATGTGACAATGCCCGAGCTGAGAAGCATGTACTATGCTTAATGTGTGAAATGGCTGTGCTAGCAATGGATGTAATATCAATGTCTTCACTGACTGTAATGTACTATTATTGCACTTGTTACTGTATATTACCTGGCATCCATACTGTTAACTTACTACACCTGGTATTGAGTATGATATTATTTGTGAATAACATCAGTGATCTTTGGGAAAACAGTCCTGGGAACTCCAATGTTATACACATAACACCAACGCAAATAGTACATACACATTCAAATTTGTAATGTTTGTCATTAGTTTTATTGCAACTGTTATTGTACTGTTATGTAAACAACAACTATATATTCACCAAAAAGATGGCTCTAAATAATGACGACCAACCTTGTATTATAATTGAATCACTTAATTATTCCTGAGATGAACTTGGGATATTAATTTAAAAAAATCAAAAAAAAAATGTTTCTCTGTTCTAAATATTAATATACGAAGCTTATTAAAAAACAAGTCAGAACTGGAAGCATTGTTGCATATTGGTGGATCCACAGCTTGGACTTGTTAAATTTGGGCAGGAGTAGGTCAGTTGGTTAATTAGTGTCGCTATTGACTGTATTTACGATAAGGTGCCACATCTGCTGGAATACCTGCACACCCGGTGGAGTACGTATGCTCCCTGTATCGGAATACTGGCACCCGAATGTGGGTGAACGGCCACCTGAGCGAAGAGGTACAGATACAACGCGGAGTGAGGCAGGGTGATCCCTTGAGCCCTAACCTGGCAAGGCCCAGGCCAGGCTGCCAGGGGCTTACCCACGCCAGCTAACTGAAATAATGCCAGGAATCATGAACAATTTATGTTTGCTCTTTAAATCTATACATTTTAATACGCAGTAGTTTAGTGGTGTATTCTATCATGGTAATGTCGTGCATGAATGGACAAAGTAAAACATGCACCTATATGGGTCATATCCTATGTTACCATTCCATGACTTGTGCTAATCTAGTTATCCTGTGTCAGTCAGCTAGTAATAATTTGAAGTAAAGCCGAAATCTAATACATGTTCATTGTTTATCCCACAGGTGCCATCGACATCACATGCACCAACTTCCGCAACGCAGAAGAAGTTCGATTATAAGTGTCTTCTTCGTGAGACAGCAATTCTGGGAAACAACGAGCTCAATGATGAGTCTGACGCTGATCCAGATGACACCGGCTGTGAAACCATCACGACAGTCATCGCAAGGGCGAACAAGCTGTCTGAGCTCGTCGCAGGACTACCATGCCCATCATGTTGGAGCAACACTCTTGCCGTCCGTGCTGTCAACTGTCCTCTTGGGTGGGTGTGTCAGTTGCAGACATACTGCACATCAAGTGATGACATCATCAACACCACACATTTGTCTGACAGTATTGGTGGCACTGCTGGACACTGGACAGTTGCCATTTGTAGTGACACGTGCTGTGGTGTCAGCGTCGTTGGACATGGGTATGGGCCACAGTGGTTTAGGGAAGTTGTGGAGATACCTGGACATGAATGCAGTTAACCAGATCACCTTGGCCACCACCATACTGGCATCGACAATGGCTTGACTGTGGATGGCAGACACTGATGGTGTGAAGATCGTTTGGTGAGTGTACACGGGTCTGTCTGTTACCGACAGTGATGCCGATGATGAACTCAACGACTTGGCCGTAAGTTTTGATGGCTCTTGGATCAAGCGTGGACACATCTCAACATACGGGATAGGATGTGTGATAGACACGGTCACAGGACTCGTCCTTAACCTGACTGTCCTACTGTCTTACTGCCAGGCTTGTTTGTCCGAAGAAGCACTGTGTGGGGACCGAGACACAGCCCACTATCACAGGCATGGCTGGCACGTCACAAGAACTGTAACAAGAACTACAACACCACATTTAGATCTGGTGGCATGGAGGTCGAAGCAGCCAAGATTTTGTGAGGGCGTTCCCTTGACAGTGGGTTTCGCTGCACGACAATGGTGTCTAACGGTGATGCCAGAACTTTCAAATATCTGACAGAAATGAAAGTGTACGGTGAGGACATGAACATCATGAAAAAGGAATGTGTGAATCATGTCATAATTTATCTCACCCTGATGGTGAGTCAGTTAATGATTACATTCCTAATGAGTTATCAACAGTGCAGTATGCAACCATACGTAATGCCTTTTCCTTCATTACAGAATCTGAGTCAATCGTCTTCATGGCTAAGGTAGACATAGAAGCAGCATTCAGGATTATACCCATTGCTCCGAAAGATTCTCCATTGCTAGGTTTTTAATGGAGGTGACTTGTTTCGTGGAACATCCAAACATTTCTGTATACAATTCATTCTGTACGTGTATTTTCTTGGTACGCTTGATGTAGATACCAATTAGCAGTAAATATGCCCATTACCAACCTTTGATATATGAATCAGCCGACCTTTACTCCAACATCAAAGCTGCGGCAACGTTAAAAACTTATATATGACGATATATTATGTGTTACAAAATCTATCAGTGTGTCATGTCTGATACACTGATCAGTTCCTGTTCATTTTCTTAATTACAGCTTATCAGAGAAAGGTGATTATGCGCCTTGATACAATTATTGAAAATCAGCATCAACTCAACGAACTAACACAGCGAATGGGGAAGGGACACCCTGATATGAATTATGTCGAGGCCACTAGACACAATCGAGGAGCTGGAAACATTCCCCCCAAAACTCAACGATCCAATGTTCAAGAGGAAATTGGTCAGCACAAATGTATGGCAGTGAGGCTCATATGATGAATATGGCATTGAAAAGAAACAACCAAACCCCTAATCTTAACGAACAGCGGAAGTATAATAAATATTGAATTTTCGATACACTGTTCTAGTACACAAATACCACATATGGTAGAGAAATGTATACTTATAAAATAAGCCATCACTAATATTATTGTTATGGGGGCCTCAGACTACTGACTAGCCAGACTTAGTTGTCAAACTCGTCAGTATTTTTGCCTATTCCTGACTAGTGTGCTCACACTAACGATTATGGCACACAGTACTTAAATCAATACATGTCAATCATTCCAAAATTATCTGATATCGTGCAAACTGCAGCATGCTTAGTGCCTATGATTTTGGTATGGTTGACTGGTTGTGTGTGTGTGCGTGCACCAATCTGCTATTTTAAAAACTTTATTGGTTGGTTGGCCGACTGGCGATTCCCAGTTGAGTTGTGACTAGCACACAGATTATCAGCTACTAATGTGCGTCACGTTGTGTTGTGGTTTGCGCTGAGAGTATCAAGTTCAACTGTCACCGACAAGTGTTGGGCCTCATTCTTTTTTTAATCTGATACAACTACCATCGTGGGAATTGTACCGACTAAAGACAAGTTGTAAGAATGCTTAGCCTAACAAACGGAGCATTGGGAATTGTCCTCACTACCTGGACTTGGGCAAATCGGTGATTTGGCCAAGTCCAGATGTTACAATCAATCTGAGGAAATGTTAAAATTGACAACATGTGCATGGATCTGTTTAATTGGTATAAAATATTGTTCAAAACTATTTTGTAGGTTACTTTGTTGAGTGCTGTGGGTGGGCACAACGCAGGGGACATCATCCGCAGAATGTTTGTAGGTTACTTTGTTGAGTGCTGTGGGTGGGCACAACGCAGGAGACACCATCCACAGAATGTTTGTAGGTTACTTTGTTGAGTGCTGTGGGTGGGCACAACGCAGGAGACACCATCCACAGAATGTTTGTAGGTTACTTTGTTGAGTGCTGTGGGTGAGCACAACATAGGGGACACCATCCGCAGAATGTTTGTAGGTTACTTTGTTGAGTGCTGTGGGTGAGCACAACATAGGGGACACCATCCGCAGAATGTTTGTAGGTTACTTTGTTGAGTGCTGTGGGTGGGCACAACGCAGGGGACATCATCCACAGAATGTTTGTAGGTTACTTTGTTGAGTGCTGTGGGTGAGCACAACATAGGGGACACCATCCACAGAATGTTTGTAGGTTACTTTGTTGAGTGCTGTGGGTGGGCACAACGCAGGGGACATCATCCGCAGAATGTTTGTAGGTTACTTTGTTGAGTGCTGTGGGTGAGCACAACATAGGGGACACCATCCACAGAATGTTTGCAACGTTAGGAACATCCCGGCTGTGGTCTTTATTCAACATAAAAGGTCGCAAAAACAAGCAAGCATTCCAAGCTGTTCCTCTTAACAAAGTGATGAATAGTAGGGATGCCTAAAATCCATCTGTCGTGGCACATTTGTTATTACAAATGAAGTTGATCAGTCCAACATGATATGTGACACAAAATAAATTACACCAATCTATCCACGGAAATAAACATGTATTTTGTCATCTGCTCCTTATATTATTCCTTGTTTATAGTTACCATATTGTTTAGATTCTGCACACCCTATAATTATATCGTAGTCTTGGAAACGTCCAGGTACATAATAAAATGTGGTTGAACTATACTTTTATAATCATATAAAATTACGTTAATGTTTTAGACCAGGATTAAAAACAAAGCATATATTTAATACAATATTTGTGGTACACATTGATTTTTCTTGTATGCTTTTAATAATGGTCTGTAATATTGGTTAACAGAAGCATACCGACAAGTACACCAACATACAAAAGATGATGACATCGAGTGACAAATGGTCGAATCGTTGAAACATGTCCCAAGCAAGAAGGGGGGCTACCTATACCAGGTAAAGATGTGTTTTTCAGCAGCAAAATGTCGAACAGAAATAATAAGGTATAAGTTATTTGTGTAATTTCAATGACCCGTTTCATGCGAGACAATTTCCGTAGAATGAACACCATCAGCCGCCAGAGATGACGCTTGCAGCGTCAGGAATGTATGAAAACAACGATAAATAATTAATTTACACGTTTAGCGTTCAAGTTGATGAACACAATTGAAGATGAGTTCACCACTGAAATCCTTGCCAGGTTCCACAACGATGAAGTTTGGAAAATGTGCCATTCAGATCCCACAATTGTTATGATTGGAAGGAGGCGATTTCTAAGAAATCGAGGAAAGGTCGACAAACTGAAGGAAGTAAAAAAATGTATGATGACTGAATTGAGGCAACTTAGCAAGTTGCTAATTACTTTCTCGGAAGACAACGATGCAGCACCGGTCACAGCTGAGGATATGTTCATCCGAAAAACCTTCAGTGTACTACAAGCAGCCATCGAAAAAGTCATGATCGCAGAGGATGCAAGTACTAAGAATGGCCTCGACTATCTACTGAAAAATTCTGCCATTATTGTCATGTCAACCTACCTGGGTTCAGAAAACGACAGCAAGGCAGCAGACGTAGAAAAATTCATCCACTGTCTAGAACTGAATAAAGACGCAGTGTTTTCTGACGCCGTGTATGCCATCAGCAAGTCGTCAAGAAAGACTGAGGATGCCCGAACAACGAGCGGACGAACAGCAAGTGCGAGCATTAAATGACTGAACAAAGGATCCGGGTGCTATCAGATGAGTATCAGGTCATCATTCAGCAAACCTATGTCAAACGACAAGATGCCATCTGCAGCAGGCTTACTCCGTTTAACGCTCGTAAGGGTGGAGAGCACAGCTGGCTTAAGATCAAGAACTGGTCGGATGGTGTCGAAGGTCGGTGGATCGACAAGTCCAGAATAGACACCATGGAGGAGTACGAAAGAGATCTTTTCAAATCGATGATGATCGCGTACCAGATAGGAAAGGGGAATCACCTGGTCCCTGTTCTAACACCAAGAGACTGTGTCACCGGACTTGGAAAACTTGTAGATCTTGAGTTGCGGAAGGATGTAACCCCTATGTAACCCCAACACTGAACAATCCCAGTTTCGTGTGTTAGGCCGCAACACGACAAGGAAAATGTGCGAAGATGCCAACGTTGATAAACCTGAGCTGCTCACAGCTTCCAAACAGAGGCACTGGATATCTACCATGTATGCAGCACTTCCAATACAATTTGTTGTATTATTATTTAATATGCTCATTGTTACTGAATGACCCCTAAATTGTAATTTCCACACCATTAACGTTTTCTCTTACTGCTTCTTCAGGATTATATATATTATTATGAAGAAATTGTATCCGCTATATTGTTCCAGAGAGGACCTACTATAGATGGTCAAATGAAATGACATGCAATGTCAAACAGACCTTCGCCGAGTGGATCTCACTGAGAGAAGGAACGAGACTGCCAAGTAAGCAGAACACGAAGCCTTTTACAATGTCATTCTGTAATATTCTAACTACAGGCAATTGTTTTAGTTATTATTGTTATTATTCTTTCATAGCATTGATGCATTAATATTACTAACACACCTTAATTACATTTTTAACTGCAATGTGTCATATCGACTATATATATCAATTTTTTTTAACCACTATTTAATGCCATAATTTGTTTTAGTTCATTTAATTAACTGAAATTATGTATACCTCACTTAATTTAAAGCCAATGCTACTTAGTGATGCTTAATGACTATTCATTATTAACTTGTTTTATTTCGTCTTAATAAATTTTAGTTTAATTAATATCAATGTATCTTGACCTTCTTACTACGCATGATGTGCAAACCAATTGGCAGTAAAATTGGTCTTTTACCAAACTTCAATATATATGAATCCGTCGTCCTTTATTCCAACATCAAACAAACTGCGTCAACATAAAAAATTATATATTAATCTGCCAAATACATGACAAAACAGAAATGCTTTTGTGTGATGTATTAGAAGAATTTTCATTATCTTAAATTATTTTAACAAGTATATGACAAAATCTGTTAGTGTGTCATGTCTGATACACTGGTCAGTTCCTGGTTTATTTTCTTATTTACAGGTTACCAGAGAAAGGTGATTATGTGCCTTGATACAATTATTGAAAATCAGCATCAACTCACCGAACTAATACAGCGAATGGGGAAAGGATGCCCTGACATGAATTATGTCGAGGATGTATTAGAGAGGCCACTAGACACAATCGAGGAGGAGATGGAAACATTCTCATAAAAACTCAATGATCCAACGTTCAAGAGGAAATTGGTAAGCACAAGTGTATGGCAGTGAGGCTCACGAATGGTTGATGCCCTTTCAAATTATGATATTGTCAAAATGTTTAAGGGAACTGACTAGTCGGAAATCATTAAATTTAATCAATTTTCCACACAAAAAAAGTTTAAAAAATAAATAAATATTCAGTTACCTGAGTTATCTAATTTGCCTTTACTATGTTGTTTATTTCATGAAATGAACACATTGATATAACAAACGTTTTTTATGTGATGCCTGTCATTACAGTCTTGTTTTTACGCATTGGAGCGAAACGACGTCCGATTCAAACGTTGTTTTTGCGACGTAATTATATTCAACTACGACATGGCGCCCATCGCCAGAAAGCTCAGTTTCTCCCCTTCAAGATACGGTCCATGTGTTCTAAATATAGCTTACGTAGGCCAAGTATATGCGGGAATAACCGAAGCAACATCAGACAAAGAAATCGTTTTGGATTGGTTTACTGCCATCACATGACACGAACGATGCGCCTCATTGGCTGGATTTGCGTGACCTCGATCCACTTCCTCTCTGTCTTGTTTACCTGCGAGTCGTTTGCAATCGTTTTTAGTTGTAAAATCTACAACATGCCGTTGCCCAGCTAAATAAACTGTAATTAGCACGTGCAGCGAAGGAAAAATTGAGAAAACCTGACGACGAGAGCCGCCACCACGCGGCGCGTGGCCGTGGGGCTGAGGCTGGAGACTTGGTGCCTGGACCTACTATGCAAGTGGACGATCAACATGATACGTCGCATGAGGTAATAATATGTGATTATGTAATTGAATGAATAAGGTTATTTATGGTTATTTTTGGTTGTTTGCTAACTTTACAAACGTACATCGTTCTTGACTTTGTCATCATGTCTCTGTACTGCCACAGTTGTGCTGGTGCCGTTGCACGCTGTGGTGGTGCAGACACAGAAGAGTACAAGACATGGAAGGATGCACACACCAACTGCAACATAAATTATGTCGGCCCATCCCGGGGGATGGAGGTCGCTGAGGAGCTGTGGCAATGCTCCGTCGAGAAGTTCGGCTTCAGATACACGACTATGTTGTCTGACGGAGATGCAAAGACACACAACCGCCTCTGCAGCTTGAAAGTGTTCGGAGACACTGCGATCGAAAAAGAAGACTGTGTCAACCATGTGGCCAAGCGGCTTGGCACAGCTCTCCGCAAGCTCTCAACGGAGAGCAAGAAGAAAGGTGTCACCCTCGGTGGTCGTGGCTATGGCAAGCTTACCCAGGCCACGATCACCAAACTCACTGCCTATTATGGGAAGGCCATCCGGGCACACCAAGGAAACTTGAAAGCGATGACTGATGCAGTGTTCGCCACTTTTTACCACGCCTGCTCCACTGACGACCACCCGCAGCATGACCAGTGTCCTGATGGTGTGGACAGTTGGTGTTTTTACAAGAGAGCTCAGGTCACTGGTGAGACACCCGGCCCTCACCGCAACAATGTAGGAACCCCACTGTCGTCTGAGGTGGCACCTCACGTCAAAGAGGTCTACGCGCGGCTCGGCCATCAAAGTCTTCTCGGTCGGTGCGTGAGAGGGGAGAGCCAGAACGCCATTGAATCCCTGCATGCCAAGATCTGGGCAAAGTGTCCCAAGACCGGGTTTGTTGGCTTGGAACGGGTGACTGCAGCGACGTGTGCTGCGGTTGCTGAATTCAACAGCAGTGTTGAACTTTCAATTAGAAAGTTGTGCGAGGCAATGGACATTGTGTCAGGCGTGCAGATGGTGACATCAGCTAAGAAGGCTGATGCCCAGCGACTGAAACAGTCACTGCGTCAGGCACAAGTGAGCACCAAAGAGGCAAGGTGTGCGCGCAAGGTAGCTCATGTTACAAGGCATGGCAGCCGCACTGGCTATGCATCTGGTGCATTTTTGTGAAGTGACTGTCAGCATGGACACATATATGACAGACATTGGTAGATGACCTAGTAGCAATACTATTCACACTGATGCATGTACAAGTTTTATTGCAAAGCTTCTGCTTTTTTGTGTCCTTACTGAAGTATATTCTTTATTTATCAGTGTCAATTCTTTTACATATCTGTTAGCCATTTACCCAGCTATTGAAGAACTGTTTTGATTATTCTTTGACGTATGCTATCAAAGTAAGTTGTCATGGCAATGTTTGGTTTGGTTATAGTTGTAAAATATACAGTTCGCTGCACTTTATTATTATCTGCAGTACTGTTTTCACTCTGCATACACATGTATATTACCATTGTTATTTATAGTATTACCAGCACTGTTTTAGGCTGGTGGAACATTTCAACAGTGGACCACGTACATGTTTATGTATATATATATATATATGATTATTGGTGTATAATGCATACCTGGTTTTGCTTACTTATGCATCTTGTAAATACTGAACTTGGTACTTAGTATATTACCCAAGAGGCATATTGATAGATAACTTTCGACAAGAAATTAATGATATGCATGTGCTTTTAGATATATTTTGCAGTTCAAACTTTGAGTGCGTTTTTCTCAAATACAAGATTTTCGTCACCATAATTACTTCATAAGTGTTTATCTCTCTTATTTACCAGTGTAATTTCTTCAAATTTGTGCTAGTGCATGGTGAGTCCATGCTCCAATACATGTAAGAGCCATTTCTTTGTTGTGTAAATATTTCTCCCAAAATGTGCTATGAATGTAGACTCTTATCACTAATTATGAGTACAGCACGATTGTAAAGTCGCAGTTAATGTTTTTTGACACAAGACAAACCGGTTTTGAAGTAGCTATTAAGCTTGGTGATGCAGTTCTGAACACACCGAAGGCATACAAATATCTTGGCCATATAATCTGTAATGATCTGTCGGATGAAACGGATATGAAATCCAAAGAAAGGAGTTTGTACGGCAGAAGCAATTTTCTACTCAGGAATTTTCACTTTTGTTCAGTAAAGGTGAAGAACAAACTGTTCACATCCTATTGTAGTAATGTGTATTTATGTTCCTTATGGGCTAATTATAGAAAAGCCGCTATGCAGCACTTTATTGTTTCCTATAACAATGCATTTAGAATTATGCACAGCCTATCTATGAGGTGTAGTGCTAGCCTAATGTTTGTTAGTTCTGACACGGACTGTTGCAATACTAGATTTAGAAAATGCATGTACAGTCTTATGAGCAGAATATCTGCATCGACGAACAACATTGTTGAGAGTATTATACACAGTGATGTTTATACGACCTCTGTATTGCGCAGGAAGTGGATTAGTGCAATATATACACTATAATATACTTTTGATTTTTACTTTTTTTACTATGGACATAGTGCATATTACATGTATGCTTTTTTGTCTGAAATAAAGATTGATTGATTGTAAAATATGTGAAAAATTGGATTCTTGAGCTATTGCAAAATCCCTCTTACATATGTTTCAGCTTCATTTCAGGAGTAAGCACACCAATTTGTATTGAATTTGGACTGCCCATTACCAACATATACTGGGTTGAACAAACACAGTATTACAATCCAATATGGCCGCCATTTCCATGGTAACACATAACACACAAAATTGAAAAAAATCTTGTGTATTACCCTTACCCATATTAACATACGGTGAAAATTTCAACTGAATCGGTAGAGAAATAATTTAAAAAAATCCCACTACGTAATTCCCTTAAATATCATGTATGAGCATACATCATAAAAAGAGCCTTTAAATTTGCCACTTTACGGAAACTATCGAGCGATGCCGGGTTTGCATTTGTTGCTGAAACGTGACATCAGTCCTGGTTGCACCGTGAGCTAGTGCAGCGGCTTCATGCCCCCATTCGCGCGGTGTCATGTAAACAACTCAATACAAAGGCGGCTTACTCAAGTAGTTCAGAGAGCGATATCAATTTTGACGAGGACCACAAAACGCTTGATAATATATATTTTGGTGACAGTGAGGATAACATTGCCGAGATCGAGGATGTTGACGTCAGTCAGCAAGGTGTGGCACCGTATAGACATGAACCAGTGAAGAAGCTCCGACAACTGACCGGGCTCACATGCGCAGATTCGCCAGTAACCGATTCGCCTTCGCCACAGGATACTGACAGTCAAACCGAGCAACCATCTTGTCTAGGCAACACCAAATGGTTTGTTCATTGTTATCATGTGTACGAATGTATTTGTACAGCATTTATTTACAAAAGTGCCTACACAGCGAGTTGTGTGCTAAAATTAAGAAGTAGACTGGCCATTGATTTGGTCGTTGTGATCGCTGGCAGTAACCAGACACTAGACTTAGCCTATTACTAGTAGAGAACCCGAAGTACTGTTCACGCAAACTACAATTAATGTTTTATAAGGCCTACTACACTCAGTATTTAGAATGGCAATGTTCTGGGACACTCCACGATCATTCAAGTAAAGATATTATACATGTACCATGTAATTATGTATTCAGTAAGTAATTATCTTGTACATGAACAAGTCTGATTTTGCACAGGGCTAGTGTTAGTATTTAGGTGAAACATATTAAATTATAACTTTCCCTGTTTTGGCATAGGTGTCAGTGTGGGCAGTGTGTGGCGATGAAAACAGAAGGCGAGTCAATCTGTTGCACGGAGAACATGAAAATACATCAGTTGGTGGCCCGCTATGTAAGAGGAGGCTGGAGTGTGAATGTATCACTCAACGCCCAGGGTTTCAAGATGTATGTCTGAGTGAATACACATTGGCAGCAGCATACTCCAACTACCGAAGAGTTTGGAAGGATCCCGGGAAACCCATCGTTGTACGAGGATGTTGTCATTTTAGTTTTTTGTAATAGAGGGCACTGAATGTATTATTAAATAATATATATATTATATATAATATTTTATTTCTATTAGCTCATGTGTTATATTTATAGAGAAGATGATTTGCTTTTAAGATTTTTGGGGCAGAAAGTGCTTGATCATTCAAGTAAAGATAGCATACGTGCAAGTGCAACATTTAAACAGTCAGGTTAGCATTCATCTGTCTCCAGAAGTGTGTGTGATATGTAAATTATGGCTACATTGTATAAATATATGAAACTTGTAACATAAATTAAATAATAACTAATGATTTTTACTATTTACATTTTGTCTCTTCAGCAAATACAGATACAGCCTACAGACAGCTGGTGCGATGGTGCTACGGATGGCTGGGGCGATACAACAGCATATGCTGTCAACAAGATCAAGGAAACATTTCCATCTGATTCTGGACATTATGTAAACTTCAAGCAGGCAGACCTAAACTAGTAGCAGTACACGATAATCAGAAATAAAATACATATCCGAGTAATGAGGACATTGAACTTGTTGACTCATTCCCCTTTGGAACAGAGCCATGCACTGAGATATTGTCGTATTAGCAGAAACCTTGCTTTTAGATGGAATACACACACCTGCTACTGACAGTGCAGAATTTGAGATAGCAACTAGACAGCAGTCGGAGTGTGACAGGTGGCATCGGCCGGAAATGCCTGCCTATGATAATCATGGGTGTTACTACAATAATCTTCTTAAGAACCGAGACTACAATTGTTAATCAATCCGTTTTCTGCGACTGTATTCTCACTGAATGTGATCACTATCGTGGATGTTCGTGTATAGTAATGAGTTCCGTCTGACCGCAATCAACGATACTATAGAACGCACGTTCGCCGATGCTGACAGTGTGTGCATATCTATCGGACACGCGCTCAATAATAAAACGCGAGCTGCCCAATGGAATGTGGTCACCATGCAGACGGTCGGCACAGCATATGTCAACGACACCAATGTGCAGATCATGATGGTGTCACATGACATCTTGCCTGTCACGGTCATGCACGCGCCGAGTACGACCGATAGCGCGACGGTTGCTGCGTGTGGCGGTGACGAGACGGTAGTTTCGGTCCTCAGACATGACAGTGAGCTGATATTCATTGCAAATACCAGTCTGTGTATTACTGCGGGGGGTGTGCCCCGAACTATTGCCCAATCTCAGGGCTTAGTTCTGAGAGAATTGCAATTGCATTTTAAACAAAAAGGTCAGTCAAGTGAATAGCCTGGGACTGGTTACTTAAAGTTACATAACTGCCATTGACTGACTCACAGGGCTGAATAGTTGTTGATAGGGCATTTAGTGAATACACACAAACTGTACCATTTTCTTTGGTACAGTTTGTGCCAAGATGTAGTCTTTAGTAAGTAGATGTACTCATGCCCGAATGATATTAGAGGGTTGCCCAATGTTTATTCTTGCAAACATTGCAACTGCTGGCTTGTCTTGTGTTAATGTATGTATATTCCATGCATACATCTGGTATAAATAATTAACAATTAACAAAAAAGTGTTTTCCTTGATGACTGTATAGTACTACTAGTTGTAGTATAATTTACACTGCATATTTTACAGATTGGAGGCATATGCCCGGAACAACAATTTTGGTTGTACCACGAGTGATCTCAACAGTGATGATGACTGGCACATGTCCGTACCCCTTGCAACCAACTACAGAGATGTTACAGGGAACATTATTCTCCCACCCATATCATCTCGCACAGTCAACCAATTCCTCCATCCATTAGGAACCAGCCTCAACAGAAACGCAAGAGAACTTTATGATGACAGGTAGTTGAAACAATTTATTTAAAACATGTAAAATATGTAGATAATAACTATAGTAATTATTGTTGATAAAGTACTAACTTTATTTACACTTTTGGTAAAAACTGTTACATGCTTGATGGTCTATGCTGCTGCATACAGAGTCCTTTACATTTAAAGACATTAATTGGAGCTTCAATACTATTATTAATGCTTAGTGTTGGCATTTATTTTAGCATGTAACCTTGTGTCTAGTAGTTTCAATAATGAAAAGTTTCTACATTTCGGCTGATGCATTATCTTTTAGGGGTATCTGTTTTACACATGTGAACAAGTGTACCCTGAACATGTAAGTTAATAAATCATGTTTCAGGTTTATCCGTTTCATGCGTTGTACACAGACTATATACAAACTATTTTGAACATAAATCAATTCTGATATGGCACCTTGCAAGCGGCAACTCAGGGCAAAACAACACTTAGTTTGCAACGACTGCCAGAGCTGGGTGGATTTTGCATTGTCTGGCTGTCTAAAATCATGGGCAGAGACCAAAGATGACGGATTCACCTTTCGGTGTATGGGGCGTTTGAGGGTGGAATGTCTGATGAAGGAGGTGTGTATGTTGACGGATATAGTGAAGGAGATGGAGGTGAGACTCAACATAGATATAGATGGAGCAGAGAGGGATGACGCGGAGAGAGTTGAGAATTCTACAACACAGAAGGAGCAGAGTTGTGACACGGAGACTGAAGAAAGGAGTCACCTTGTGTCTACTAGTTTCAATAATTAAAAGTTTCTACATTTCGGCTGAAGCATTATCTTTTAGGGGTATCTGTTTTACACATGTGAACAAGTGTACCCTGAACATCTAAGTTAATAAATCATGTTTCAGGTTTATCCGTTTCATGCGTTTCTGCAAGAAGGATGAGACAACATGCTTGAGGACACAGTGCCGTGCCAAGATGCATCGCACTACCGCGTACGACATAGACCTGAGCCTGGACGAGCATGGCAACACACTACAGACACAGTGTGAATGTGCTGCTGCCATGAGTCCGTATGCTCACTGCAAACACATTCGTGTTGCTTTCTTGCCCTTGTTAGACTATGCATCTGGTAAAGTCATGAAACTAGAGCTGACATGCACAGACTGTGCAGTCCTTCCACAGACCACACCGCTTGAACAACGGGTCACCTGTCAAAGCAGAACACTTAGACATGTCCACGAACAACAGCAATATCATCTTAAAATCAAATGCAATACCACAAGCATATCAGGTGGACATCAAAACAACATGCACATGGGTATGCAATGCCACTATCAATTTTGCAGCTTCATAAACTGTGAAACCGGCTGTGATGCACATCACCACTCCAGCAAATATGCATGCATTTGACAATGACCATGACTACTGCATACTCACACCATCAGAACACTGTTGATAAGTTGACACTCTCATAAACATTTCACAGGAACAGGCCACACAAATGGAGCAAGACACCAGAGAGCAGTTGTAGATTTGTGGCATACAGAGAGCATCAAACGCATGACTGTCTCACACTTTGGCAGAATCTGTAAGATGGCTGAAAGAACTGATGCAGACAAATTTGTCTGGAGTCTGCAACAAATGAAAAGCATTTCAGCAGCACCACTTGAGCACGGGGGAAAGTATGAAAGCACTGCAGTAAAAGCTTACTGTGAGAAGACAGGCAGTGGTGTAACAAACCAGTGGTCTGGTCATTTGTTCAGAGTGACCCTACGTGGCCTGCTCTCCAGATGACATCGTAGAGAACGCTACAGTAATAGAGATCAAATACACATCTGCCTCCAGAGACAAACTAATCACACATGCAGCAGTGCCATACTTAGGACTTACACAAAATGGCAAACTTATCCTGAACAGAAATCACGATTATATGTATCAGGTGCATATTACTTGATAGTGCAATTGATTTAGTAATATTTGTTTATAAAGTGCAATTGATGGGTCTGAATAAAGGAATATTGTATTGTATTGTGCAAGGCAACATGCACGTTACCAGAAAAACCCTGTCTGGTGATTTTCACACTGGTAGACCATGTAATTTATAGTTACTATTATACAAATTGCTACCATCATTATTTAATTATGCACACACAATAAAATAAATATTAACCATGTAATATCTTGTATGTAATCAATGGGGGAAACGACTGTAGCATACGACCATGTATGGCTTTAGACTGCAGCACGACCCTCTACCAAACATGACCTGAAAGTTGATTGTGAGCAGGGAGGCGGACATGGTAGCTGCAGAGGTGCCCCACACAGACCATCAGCAGTGGATGGAGGCCAATGCAGGAGCCCCCAGGACACCGCCACCCCACAGCTACCCCACCCCACAGCTACCGGCAGCACCAGGTGTGTGGGAACTACTGTCTATCCAGGACAGGTGACCCAGCTGGTCCTACTGTGCACCTGGCTGAGTTGAAGGACTACACCTTCTTCAATGGGGCTGGAATCTCCATCGCTTTCAGGTATTGACACAATCTCCCATGCCCACACCTTTACAATCTTTAATCTGGTTTAATCCCATTACAAATTATTCTGCTGATTTGAGCATGGAGTAAATTGAGCATGGAGTGAAACTAGTGTCTCCACCTCACTTATATTCATGATACAGCTGTGTGAATCAATCGGATCTTTACATTAAAATTACATTAATTTAATTCTGCAGTATGCCAGAAAGTCATCGGTACACTCAGTTATTCATTTGTACACAGTATTGTCTATTCGTTAGGTGGCAGCACTCCCAACTGTCAATCAAATCTAATGTACTGCCATCTAGAGGATTGCTGTTGTATTATGCATATTATATTGTCTTTAACTGGGCGGGTTAATGTGATACTTTTCTCCAAATTTGATTACAAGTGACGTCAAAGAGACATTCCACAGAAAAGTGAGGTAATTATCCTTCTACTGATTTTATTTGTTGAAACTGTCTTTTGTTATACATTTGAGGTTGTAGGATTTTTCTAATGGGTGATAATAGGACACTTTTCAATACAAGCTTTATGTATCATAAACCCAAATTTAAAATAATAAATAATACTACAATTAAACAACTATATATTGGTAAACAGGGGCTCAGTCGGCGTGAAGTGAGTAGGCAACTTGGCCTGAATGTGAAGGCAGCGTGTGCACTTATCAAGAAGCATCAGAAGACTGGATCAGTCGAGGACAAGTCAAGAAGTGATCAGCCAAAGAAGACAACGACGAGGCTGGATCGTATTCTGGTTCGGACCAGTCTTGCTGATGTCACCTCATGTCCCCGGAACTAAGACCTATGCTAGAAAGAGACCAGGTGTCAGTGTCTTCCAGCACAGTGAGGAGTCGCCTGAATGCAGCAGGATTACGTGGCTGCAAAAAAGCCTATGTTGAGGAAAGCTAATGTGCAGGCGAGGCTGCAGTTTGCGACAGCCCACAAGGACTGGAACACCGAACAATGGGACAGTGTGTTATGGTCCGATGAAAGCTGCTTTCAGCTTTTCTGTGGAGCAAAGAGGGCATCTGTGAGGAGAAGTGTGGGCGAGAGATTCAGCCCACAATATGTTGCACTCACAGTTAAGCATGGAGGGGGTTCCCTGATGGTCTGGGGGTGCATGTTGGGGCTTGGGGTTGACCAACTGTATCCGTGTGAGGCACCTTGAGGCAAGACCAGTACCTCAGAGTGCTCAGAAATCATGTTACCTTCTGCTAGAATGCTTTATTGTGAGGGAGAGTTCATGTTTCAACATAACAATGCTCCTTGCTATAAAGCAAGGAAGGTAACAGGTTTCTTGGAGCGCGTTCATGTGGAGGTCATGCATTAGCCAGCTCAAGAGTCCTGATCTGAATCCCATAGAACACATGTGGGAAGGCCTCTTCAGGAAAGTACAGAATAACAAGCCAAGTAACTTGGATGCTCTGTGGCAGCTGTCCATGGCAGGACATCCAGGCTGAAACCATTCAGACCTTGGTACATTCAATGGCCAGGAAGTGTGCCGCTGTCATCGCAATGAAGGGTCACCACATTAAGTATTAGTGATGGTGTGTATATAATGTAAATAATGTTAGTAAATAAGGTGTATGTATTTGTTTTTTGTCTACAATACATGTGTTTGTATTCAACAGTTTGTTCAGTTACATTATGTATTCTACTGTAAATCTTGCTAAATAACAAACATTACAAAATATTGCCTGCACCAATGACTTTCTGGCAGTACTGGAAATGACAACAAAAGCAATGTTTCTATTCTGGAGTATACGGCAAGCTTAATCAATTATGAGGCTGACGGAAACATGGGACTGGCTCCTCCAATCCCAGCGTCCACGCTCCCTTTTGAAATTTCCATGATTTAAAAGGTATATTATATTTGCTCTTGATTTTTGAAATTGGTTTTTACAAAATACCGCTGCTGGGTTCGTGTTGACGCAACGTTTGTATTCTGTTTGTTACACAATATCGTCGTGATTGTTTTTGACCGGTTGTCTATTTAATTGCACTTGCGATCGCAGTGATGGAGATGGTGAACATTGCTATCGTTGGCCATTCCTTTGTTCGCCGCCTTGGGGCTTTCTCGCTAACGCATCAGTCTATGAACCTCGATTTGGACGAGATATATCATGTTACCTTCATTTCGTGAGGGGGTTTGAAAGTGCAGCAATTATACACACTGATGCACAATATTTTAAATGCCAGTAAGGATGTTGTGTTCATCAAAATTGGGATGAAAGATTTAACGAATTGTGGACATATTGAAGTGGGCGACAAAGTGTTGGCTTTCGAGGCGCAACGGCAGGAGGCCGCGGAGGAACTGCGTCGGGAGATGCGAGAGATGAGGGCGATGCTCCAACCGGCGCTCCATGGTATACCAGCATCGGGCCAACAGGTGGCAAAACCGACAGCGTCGGTGGCACGTGAGCCACCTGTTCGGGTCGTAGAACCGATCGCTGGACCATCGACCGTGGACATGCAGGCAGCAGGTATGGCTGACCCCCTTGGCCAACTGTAGAGAGCATGGTGGAGGCAGTAGCTGTCTGACCCATTGCAGGTGTTGTTGAGATGGTGCAGAATCTCCCAGGGCCGACGCAGACAAGAGTGTCCAGTATGATCACTAATACCCTTTCCATACATAGTCATGTCCCCGGAAAAGTCCGGGCTAAGGTATGGTCGGGGGAGTTTGTTGTTCTCTTCTGCCCGAAATCAGCTTAGCTCAGCCGAGTATGACCCTGACAGTTCGTCCGGGAGGAGATAACGGGGACCCTGCAGTCTGCGTCGCCCCTAGGCCAAAAGCGGAAATCCGCACATTTTACATGTGGTCGAAGGCATTCGACATTTTTTCTTCTGTGTATTTGTTAAAGCCGGGCAACAGCGGGGATGCATCAAAGCTGTTACAGTACAGGCATGTGATTAGGAACTTGTATGAGAGGGTAGGGAACTGGCGAGGGTACGACGTGTCTTTTCGTGCTATGAAGTCAGTAGACACGACTCCTACCCTCTCTTCATCTGAGTATTTAGATGGCTGGTGGTGGTGTTTTTACTACTTTGTGTGTTTTTGCATATAATTATAAATACACGGTTCATATTAAGTTACATTGTTGACGACTTTCGCCTAGCACACGAGAACGAGAATGCTTAATCTTTTGGCCATATTTCCCGATGCTATTTAAAGCAACCTGTCATGGATCCACGACATCCTACATCTGTCACAACACTAACTAACTAACGGTGTTGTAGTTGTATCCCATTATGGCAGTGGAGGAGATGAGGGGATCACACATCTCCCCAGCAGCCACAGAGACTCTGCAAACCTCAACAAACCCTCCAACTCTGACCGCCAACAACATTTCGTGAACAACGATGTTATCATCATATCAGATGATGATGAACATAACAAAGACCAGCCAACCATCCATTTAACCACATCTACCTGGTCATCATCATCTGTTGATGAAATCCGAGATCGTGCAGAACATATCATTAGCCAACAGGCTTTTGTACAAGCCATGGACAGAGTTTGTGTTAGGTACGTGACTCGTGAACTGTGTCATGTGTTCGAGGTCATAGAAGGAAATGGTACCGACATCAACGCCTATACAATCGAGGCATACCTTCGTTGTCTCGTTGTTGACCTTAATGAATGGTCTTCCACCTCACAATGGTGAATCAACATCATTATAAAGGTGAAAAATCAAATACATGGTTGATACCTGAGCGGTGGACAATCACAACAACAAAAGTACACTCAATGTCATACAAGGTGCTCTGTAGTACCCTATTGCAACAGAGATTTATGGGTATTTCATGTTTACTTTTGGTGCAGATTATACATAGTATAGCTTTGGTTTGTTTCTTATTGTGAGTAGCTTCCCCAAAAATAAAGTACGTGTGTACTCGTTTTTTCATACGCGTTACGGTTAACGGAGGATGTTTACCAGGCACATCCATTCACCCAGCTAGGTGGCATAGTAAATTTCAGCAGGCTAGGAGGACAGTACAGGCCCCGTTATTTGCATATATGGATGGGACGCCGATGTTGCACAGGGAATCTGATTCTTCGTTAAAATGTCTGCTTGAATTTTGCGATCTTAGCAGTAAAGTTTTTAAGGGGGATACCTTCAGGATAGGTGCTGCAACATCAGCACCAGTCTGATGCACAGATTAGAGCAGCTGGTTGGTGGGAATTGGACGCATTCAGGAAATATATTACGATAGCGTGATTAGTTCGGGGCAGATCTGTAGATGGTGCAGTGTTTCTAGAGGGTAGCAGTAGGGATATATCGATGTCTCTGACAGTGGCAGAAACAGCAGTGGTATCTTATCTAGATGGTAGTGTTAAAGATATACCCAAGTCTCTGACAGTGGCGTAGACCAGTGGTATCTTATTTAGATGGTAGTGGATTAATTATTTCAACTTTTCAAAAAAAAAAAAATCTTCTGTTATGATGTTGTATCCAACAGACCATATATAGAACAAATATACGATATAAATATTAATATACATTAACTTGATATGGCAGCACCGACTTTGTATTGATTACATTTTTTTCTCAAAAATGGCAATAGACCAAGCAAAACGTATAAAACTGGTATGTTGCCTCAGGGCAACAACGTCCAATAAAGGGTGGGTAATTAAAGATATACCCAGGTCTCTGACAGTGGTGGAGACAGCAGTGGTATCTTATTTATATAGCTTATATTTAGGAAATCAGTTATTGGCTACACTCCAGCAGTGGTGGATTTGTTTTAATGACACCAGTGTCTCTAACAAGGCTGGTGTTGTTTGATGCGTTTAGTTGGTAGGGGTCTGTCACATCTGATTTGAGGTGACCTGGTGGCGGAGTGACGCCCACCGATATGGTGTCAATTGTAAATATAGTGTTGTGAGATAGCTAGTACTGGTGGTTGGTGATACGTCTAGGACTTGTAGGTAGTGGTTAGCAATACCACTGGGGCCGGCATGCTTGCTGTGAACATGTATTGATGTATTTAGGTTGTAGTTTACGTGATGTATGTAAATGAATAAAACTAAATGTCAAGATGACAAGGCCAAGGATTTGCACAAAGAAGGCTTTCTCCTACGCTTCCGTTAAACCTCTCATCAAGATAAACACTTCTTAAGAACCCGCCGTGCAGCTGCGATGTACAAGAGTGAAATATCAAGTAGATTCATCGCTGGATTAGAATGGTGCCATTCTGGACTGCGAGTGTGAGTGCACTGTTGGGACGGGACCAAGTGCACACTGCAAACATGTCCAGTGTTTCTTATATGCATTAGTGTGCATATCAAATGGTCAGCATTTAATTGTACACAAAACAAACTTCAGACATTTCACAAATGCAAGGGTCACCACTGAAGTCAGCAGATTTAAATTGTTGTACCCAGACCACAACTAGAGACATCCATGAATTCAGCAGCTTTGATCCACGTCCAGCCAAGTATGTACACATGGAGGGTTACTCTCACTACTACCCTCTATCCAGGACAGGTGACCCAGCTGGGCCTACTGTGCACCTGGCTGAGTTGGAAGACTACACCTTCATCAGCGGGGCGGGATGCTTTAGATCAACATTGTCGACTGATTCAAGAAGTCCAGGAGACTTACCCTGGAGTGCCCTTCAGTGTCTGGTGAACTCCCTTGATACGATCAGCACGAGAAATAGAAAATGTAGTGGTTTACAATACAATTAAATCACCCAAAATATTCACATATATAACAATCAATACGCACCGAATGGTGATGGTATTATTTTAGAGAATAACTATTTACTTCATCATTTATGAAAATGGCAATTTAGAGTTTGTATTTTTGTTTTTCATTGCAATTTTTTAGCACAATAGTGAAGGCCAGAAGGCAAATGTATGTGTGTGGGAGTGGTGCTCTCCTCAACAGTTTTTGTCCCCTCCTGGCAAACTCAAAAACTCCTAATGCACACTGTTTACCTTGCAAAATGTGTCGGATGACAGTCTAAGCACTCGATATGTTTGTGAAAGTGAGTTTATTGTTTGTCTAGTTTGGTATTTCCCATTCTGAGGACAGATTCACGAATTCTGACTGGAGGAATGCAGATATAATATTGGAGCACAATTTAGATTCTGTTCTCACGTATCAGATGGGTTATGCAGGACTAAACAGAAAAGAATGTATGTAAACAACGGGGACATACTGCGTTTTATGTGGAAGTAACAACGTAATGCAGCGTAGCTATTGGATCGTTACATGTTTGGTTACGAGGCTATGCGACACGCGCATGCGCGTTCGACACCAGTATTTAAATGATAGCAGCAGCGGGATCGACCTCATTCATTCAAAACTATTGAGGAATATTCACAGCGTTTATTCAGCTTATTTGAATTTTTGATTTATGTAGTTAGAATGTAGTTATGCTTTATGCTAGATGAGTGTGTTCGTGTAGTAGTGTAATATTGATCAAGTTTAGATTCTGTCCGGGTTATTTAATGTGTTGTGAAATAATTTCATCCAAGCACGTGTGAGCGGGTGCCACCATCTTGCTTCGACAACTCTACCATCTAGTCGAAGCCGAAGGTGTGTGCCGATTTACAGGAGGATAGGATAAGTATGGCATCGAGCCGGGAAGTTGTGTGGATCGTAGGCGATTCACACGTTTTCTGGCTAGGGCAGTTTTTTTCCGGTTCCTTGATAGAGTGTGTAGATTGCAAGATAGCCTTCCACGGGTATCGTGGAGGGACTGTGGCTTCCCTAGCAGGCAGTAGGGATCTGAAGAGGAAGTTGGCCGGCGGTGTCCCTAGTGTGTGTGTTTTAAGTGTTGGTGGTAACGATTTAGACCACGTCGGGCCCCCGCAGACATTGCAGGTAGGTATGCGGTTGTATGATTTCGCCCAGGAGTTGGTAAGCATGGGCGTTAATCGGATGGATTGAAAATTGGCGGCATATAACGTACGAGGAGGGTTCCGTCAGAGTAATCGAGATCAACGATTTTCTAAAGGCTGTGTGTGACGATTCCCGGTTATTGTTTTGGCATCACAAGGGTTTCTGGAACATTCAGCGATACATTTTTTGTCCGGATAGGGTTCATTTTAACAATTTGGGAAACCATAAGCTCTTTCGTAGCATTAAGGGAGCCAGTGGTATTTAGTAGAGTCAAGTTGATCCAGCAGTGTGGGTGACTGGTTTGCCAGTAAAGCAGTACTTTTATGGGTAATTCAAGGATGGTAATTGGTTGTTATTGTCTGGAAATGTGTGGGCTATTATAAAAAATTTCATAACTTTGTATTCTTGATGATTCGCCAAGCAGTGGTCGGGTACGTTGTACGTTGAGATGTATTGGGAATTATCCGCCATGCAATATGTTGGAGGTATGGAATACACCTAAATGGGCTCTCTGTTCCTCTTGTTTGGAATTTGACCATTAACCGCCATGCATAATTTTGGAGGCATGGATAGCTGGAACTTAACCGCAAACAATTTGGAGGCAAGATCACCAGTTATTTATCAGAGGCTTGGAAATGTATGATATTTGGTATCATAACTTAACCGACATGTGAAATTTTGGAGGCTTGTATAGTGTGCTTTGCTTAGACTGGAGACTGAAATTGATGAGACCTGGCATAATATAACTTAAACGCCATACACAGTTTTGGAGGCATGCATTAGTGTTTAGCTTAGATCGCCATGCAATAATCAGAGCCGTTGGATGACAGCAACTTGTATAGGAATGAATATGGTCAACCGTTGTTTTAATTGTCAATAATATTTCAGATGCCCCCCATTAGACAGTCCCAGCGCCAGAGGGTGAGGGAAGTGCAAGCCAGGGCGAGAGCTGCACTGGAACAACTGCCACAGGGTGATGTCGTACCGGCAGTAGTGGCTGGACCAGTCAACACGGCAGCAGAATCCGTCTCATGATCTATTTCTTATTTTAGAATGTGCATAAAGCTGTCATGAGTTAATGCAATGTGATGTCTTCAAAGTCTGTCATAGACAGACCACATGATGAAGACTATATGCACTGGCTGAAGGCCGGACATACACTTCTAGTCACAGTAGAAGCACTGGACGCTCCACCTGGCCAATGGCTGGACATACACTTCTCGTCACAGCAGAAGCACTGGACACTCCAGCTGGCCAATAGCCGGACATGTATTTCTTGTAACAGCAGAAGCACTGGATGCTCCAGCTGCCAAAGGCCGGACATACACTTCTAGTTACCGCAGAAGCACTGGACGCTCCAGCTGCCAAAGGCCGGATATGCACTTCTCATCACCGTAGAAGCACTGGACGCTCCAGCTGCCAAAGGCCGGATATGCACTTCTCTTCACCGTAGAAGCACTGGACGTTCCAGCTGCCAAAGGCCGGACATGCAGTTCTAGTTACCGCAGAAGCACTGGACACTCCAGCTGCCAAAGGCCGGACATGCACTTCTAGTTACCGCAGAAGCACTGGACGCTCCAGCTGCCAAAGACCGGATATGCACTTCTCTTCACCACAGAAGCACTGGATGCTCCAGCTGCCAAAGGCCGGACATGCACTTCTAGTTACCGCAGAAGCACTGGATGCTCTAGCTGCCAAAGGCCGGATATGCACTTCTCTTCACCGTAGAAGCACTGGATGCTCCAGCTGCCAAAGGCCGGACATGCACTTCTAGTTAACGCAGAAGCACTGGACGCTCCAGCTGCCAAAGGCCGGATATGCACTTCTCATCACAGTAGAAGCACTGGATGCTCCAGATGGCCAAAGGCCGGATATGCACTTCTTATCGTACCGTAGAGCTGACAAGTGTGAGAGGACATAAAGAGTGCACTGTCCTTCAGATGTAACTATGTCTCTAGAGCAATGTCTCTGATGCAGCATCTTGTAATTACTTCCTAAGCCAGTCAGCTGACAAAAACCCTAAGAACTGAATAACAACAACGGAAGGCAACTGAATGAAATCACTGCATTGAGCCCAGGTAATTTCATCTATAATTGTCATATAGGGCCTAATAATATAAGTTAATGATATTACTTAAGAGAGAGCAGGGACTTAAGTCAAAAGTACATGTCAATCTGTCAGAGAACTCCAATCATGGGATCACATAGTATGCTGTCTTCATGTTCTGTCATAGACTTCGTGACAAACATTATGTGCACTGGCTAAGAGCCGAACAGAAGCACTGCACACCTCCAGCGCGACCCTCTCAGGCAGAGTCGGATGCTCTGATACACCATTCAGTGATCCAGACCGTCAGCTAAAAGAGACAATCAAACGGGAACAAGAACAAAGAAAGGCAACTGAAGCCAAAGAAAGGTGACTAAGAGTCCAAAGTAGACTTGAATTGGGCTTATCCTGTATTGATGTAGGTACACATATGTAGTGTAACTTACCCTGTATTGATGTAGGTACACATACGTAGTGGAACTCACATCTGTGTTCTTTAACATTAATCATAAAGCCTTACCCTATATGGGTGTGTGTGCATAAATATGTACACACATACGTGATACATACACATATTTACAGTTGATACACATGTCGTGGTATCACACATGCAATTTAATTTACATTGATATTTGTACTGATACTGTTGTTATCAACACCTTTCTTTAATGTATTTTAAATATAAAAATTAGGAAAAGAAAAAAAAATTATATAATTACTTTAAACCTGGCACTAAACCCATTTTATGAATTGCATGACACTGTCAATGCGTTATACTATGTATTTATACTATATGATGTCATTCGTGTTATATGTTTTATCACAGATACTCAGTTGACAAGTATTTTCCAAATGCACACTGTACCATTCAATCATCACTTTGTCTCATGATGTTAGATTGTGTAAGTTTATGTTGGATTGCGATGCCCTGTTGTAATTTTTTATTTGCATCTAATCTAAAAAATATGTACAATTATTACATTACCTAATTATTGGCAGTTCTCAAAATAATCCCCCGGGGTTTCTAAAGAATCTCCCGAGTTACTTGGTGAAAGCATATTTACATTCATGCTTGTAATATCTGGTTTTGTTTCTCCGACAGAATAAAAAAAGAAACCGTATAGGATGTGCCCTTTCTGCAACGTTGCACAAAGCAGGCTAAGCAGACATATCACAACAAAACACGAAGACATGTCTCCCGTGAAGAATGCCGCTACGAAATGCAAAACTTAAAAAGAAGCCGTGTTTACAAAATATAAAAAGAAGGGATACTGAAGTTCAACCTTGAACAAATGAAACAACCACTAGCAACCTACCAGACGGAGCGTCGCACCAACATTTCAGATGATACCCCTAAAATGTGCAGTAGTTGCAATGGTTTTTACCATAGCCGGTACTTTTGGCAGCACAAAAACAATGTCAGCGTGAAACTGCTGAAATTGCAATGGGAGGGCTGTTCCCGCTGATCTCCATACACATGAACCCAGATTTCAAAAAAGAAATTCTATGCAGATTCCAATCTGATGAGGTAGGACAATTCTGTCAGAAGGACCCTACCATAATTGCAGTGGGTGAAAGGTTTTATCAAAAACTGGAAAAAAGCTAGATAAGAAGAAAGAGGTCAGAAAGTCGGTGATGACCGACATGAGGAGATTGGCAACTCTATACATTGAGTTCAAGAGCGTATATGACGCAGATGTCACACTTCAGACTATTGCATCAATGACAGCGGCTGACTTGCTCGTTCGACGAAATTTCGTAATTTTCAAACAAGCCATCTTAAATAGTACAAGGAAAGGGGAAGATGACATTAAGGAAGGCCTCAAAAGCGCTTTCATGTTTCATATCTTGTGGCGGAAGAAGACGAACGTGCAGCGGAAGTATCCCTATTTGTTGAAGTGCTAGAGCTGGATCATGATGTGATATTTGGTGTCGCAACTTACCCGTTAAATCAAAATCGACAGAAGAAACTTCGCAGGTCCAAAGAACTACCTGACGAAGAGGATGTGCGGGACTATGCAGTCTGAAAAATGGAATACTTCACGGCAAACAAATATATCATGTGGGGCCGTCATGAATTTGTTGATCTCAGAGACGTTGTGGCTAGCCGCATTACTCTATTCAATGCACAAAGGGGAGGAGAACCAGCACGCCTCCTGCAATAGGAATGGCAAGATGCATTCACCGGATCACGGGTCGACCACGTGCATGTCACAGATCTTCACGAAGTCAAAAAGCGGCTTTTCAAAGAAATGCTAATTACGTTTCAGACTGGAAAAAGGAATAATCACGGTGTTTCAGGTGGCTGCAGTTTGCTTACTTAGCAGCGCGGCACTTCCGAAAGTGTGGCCTCAGGTCCGATGGGAATCATAGCTCAAAACTGTGAAAGCATTCAAGTGAAATAATTCTACGCTTCCAACTAATATATAGGAATTATACAAGTACTTTAAAGCACCACTCGTCTCGGCCATCGGAAATAGTGTAAAACTAGGTGTGTTACCTAATGAAAATAAAATGATCAATGAATCAGTTAAGCCTACTTGTGCATGGATGTTTTTGTGTCGGTGTGTGATTAAAAATAGTTTACTATTAGTAAGGCTGTCAGTACGGCTCTCTTCATTTAAGTTGTTGTGACTATGATATTCTGGCAGGTACCACGCAACGACCATCGCTGGTCAACGGAACAAACGTCTGAAATACAACACTATTTCAAGAAATGGATTCTTGGAAGTGGCTACCCACGTGAGTTGTATAATTGTATCCTATTATTGCATCTGCTGATACACCAGCACTCTAAAATACTTGTCGTTTTGTTTCTGAGTAACCAAGCTTCAAGACATGTTTTAAATGAGTTGCATATGTATACACAAGTATGTTTCCATGAATATGATTCTTGTGCATTTCAACGTATTATTTAATGTGAAGTGAAGTTACTAACACAAAGTTGCATAACAGTGAGTTTTGACAATTAACGTTAAATGTACACATAATAAAATAATAGGATGTAAACATCAAATGCCATGTGCCATGCGATACTAAATTATCTACATGTCACAAATACATTCAAAATGTCTTTTAAATGCAGTTTTTCTAAGTTTTACCCATCCATGTTTTAAAACTTATTCACATTAGTAATAAAATATATGTTATAAAAAAGTGATTTGTTTAATTTTCTATTACAGGAACATGTGACATCATAGCCTTCCAAGCACAGCATCCCCAAGTTCACTACAGTACGAAAATCATCCGCACCAAAGTGGTAAATGAAAAAAGACTTGCTGCACAAAGGATAGCTGTAACAGCATACTTTTTCAGGCACAGTTACATGTAGTTTCAAAATAGGCATACATCATGTAACACATTATGCAGTTTTATGTGTTACTAAAATGTTTTCAACATGTTTGCAGCAATGGAGTGACTCGGAATCGGAGGACAATGATTCTGATGACAGTGAGGACACTCTTAAATGTGGGATAGCTCGAGGACGTCCTCGCGGCATCGGACATGCTCGTGGCTACTGTCGCCGTGCTGGAAGACGTGGTCACACCAACACAGCTGCTTTGGTGTTGGAGCCTGGCTGGAAGAGAACTGCTGATGTTCAGCCACCTGTAGTGCAGCCATTCTCCCAAGAGACAGGACCAACAAACTCACTGCCTCACTCTACCAGCCCTTTGGAATTTTTCACCCAGATGTTTGGCGTCAACTTCTTCGGAAACCCCCACTGGCATCCGACAAATGCTGCCGAGATGAAGGCATTTGTCGGCATAAACATCGCCATGGGGATGACGGACCTGCCAGAATATAAAGACTACTGGTCGGAGGAACCCATCCTCCACAACATTTACATTTCAAGCGTGATGTCGCGACGCCGATATGAAAAACTCTACCAGTACTTTCACTGCTCGCTGGCAGCTGAGGAAGAGGCGACAGATAAGCTGGCTAAGGACCGTCCCCTCATCACTGTGTATGTGAAACAAACTTTGCAAACTACTTTGCACCAGGTCGCGACCTCTCTATCAACGAGGCAATGATTCGTTTCAAAGGGAGGCTGGCATGGACGCAGAACATGCCAAAGAAGCTGGGGTGAAGGTGTGGTGCCTGTGTGACTCCCACCGGCTACTGCCTTGCCTTCTCTGTCTACATGGTGACATCTGCCGATTAGACAGCCAACCTGGATCTTGTAATGATGAGGCTGATGCGCAACCATCTCCTCAGATACCATCACCTGTACGTGGATAACCACTGTCAGGGCCCGATCATTTTGGTAACCGACAGAAGCAGCGTAAACTACCATCAGGAACAAGCTAAATCTAAGTTGAGGCAATGTTTTAGGGCAGGATGGGTAACTGCTCTTATTAGGCGCATCTGTAACCTGGAGACTGTGACATTCACAACAATGGCTGCTCAGTGAGCATATGACCATGAGAAAGTGGCTCGAAAAAAAAAAATTGTGGAAGAAATGACCAAAGTTTATGAAAATTTCCAGGTGTGACAGTGGTTTATACATAAACCCAGATGTACCCCATTTAGTGGCCTCCCCCGATGACTTGGTGTGCTGTGATTGTTGTGGTGAGGGGGTGATTGAAAAATAAAGAAACTGTAAACTCCATAGACGAGTCTTGTAGGAACACAATCAGTTCATGAAGTTGTTTCCAATTCTCAATAAAATTTACAAGAATGGCTGCTATCTTTCTAAAATCCAATAAAAATGGATCAGAAATCGCTCATTACCACGGAAATCACTTTGGAATCTGCCGACAAGTGTTGTGATGTAGATCATTCCGCAAATCCACAAAGCCAAGCACATAATCTTGCTGTTAATCCACCATGAATATAAAGTCTGATCTCTCTCATTCTTCTGGCGATTCCCATGATCAGTCAGATGAAGAACAGATTGAAGAGGTGTTTGTTATGCACACAGGAAATGAGCCAAAATGGTCGATGATTCCCGGCGGCAGTAGTCATGTTGATTGAGTCAACCGAGTTGGTAATACGGAGTGGATCGTTCAGTTTTATGTGTTCTATTTTAAATCTCTGATATGATTCATGACGATAGTTCATGTATATACTACATAATTATCACCTTTATACGCTGTAACTTGACGAGAAAAAACAACTGCATCTAGGGGATAAATGTAGCAACGATTCACATAACAGGTGCAAAGGTTCTGAGTGTTTGGTGATGGGCACAGATGTTGAAAGCTTCTGTTGTCAAGACAGAACCAAGACAGCTGAAAAGATGGAAGACTACACCAAGAAAACCCTCAAATGTATGACAGACCATTCATGATGTATCACCAACTGCCTGAATCCTGGGAGTTGCTTCTTTTCACTGTCATTGATTTATAAATGTGCGCCTGGTAAAAATTACCCAGTTTGCATTACGTTTTAGAACCCTAGCTTTGCGGATCTAACAACATGTTGAGCAGTGTAGATGTGGCGTGTTCCGAGCATGTGAAAACACTTCGATCAGACATACGAAAATGATATAGAGAAAAAACTAGAATTACTGGATGTGATCCAGATAACACTGTGACAACTGGTTTGGAAAATTATATCACGAAATGGCCACATGTCGGCTTTTTAGACATGATAAACTACCTGATTTTCAGCCCATCAACTTACACGCACGAGCAGTTGAAGAAATACAATTGCGATGAACTTTGCGGGTTACGTTAACGTTGAGAGAGCGAACGCTCCATGGATTCTTGCAGCCATCACGACCGCCATGACCTGGCTTGGCCTGTCGGAGACGGAGTGGCAGCAGAATCTTGTTGGCTTCGGAAGCGATGGCACCAGTGTGATGGTCGGCAAGAGCAACGGCGGCGTCGCTCTCCTGCGACAGGTGCAACCCACTGTGCAAGGTGTGCACTGCGCTACACACCAGATGGAGCTGGCCTACAAGGACGCCATGCAGAAGCAGCCATTCTACGCGAAGGTCAAGGGGCTAATGACGGGGCTCTACTTGTTTAACAAGAAGTCACCACTGAACCGCTCGATGCTGCTGCGGACATACCATACACTATAACTCTCCGCATTGCTGGATTCCGCATACATCAGCTGGTCTTGACAACATCATCTGGGGATACGAGGGCATCACGACACATCTGTCACAGGTAATTAACATATAAAATTACAAGACTTAGTCTACTATACTAAGTGGATTATTAGCAATGGAAGCTGTTCATAATGTACTGATGCTTGCTCAGCTTCAGGATATGCCCTGGGGAATGTATGGAAGAAGTTTAGAAGAAGCTTTGTGGCTGTACATAAATATTATACATTGTGGGATATTGTGTTACAGGTCAAACAGAATGCAGGCAGCTCTGCAGATGCCAGGGGGAAGGCCAAGAACTACCTGGGCCATCTCCTCAGGATGGATGTAGTCCTGTATCTACTATCCCTGTTTGTTTACCATTCATGTAACACTTTCATTTAAACGCTTGGTTCTTTGTTGCAGGTGGACTACGATGCGTTACGAATGGCCTAGGAAATATACTAGTTGCTATGAATCACATTCGGTTAGATAACTGGCAACTAGACCCGCCAACGAACAAGTAAGTATATATTCATGTGTTATAACAGCAGTGAAATGTGTTGTTAAATATTTATTGACATATATCAACAATGACGATAATACTACAGTAACCAGAACATCAAGCAAAGCAACAGCAATTAAAAAATATATAAACATATAAAATGTATGAAGTTTCATAAACTGTATATACTACCGGTAGGCATAGTTAGTAGAAATCTGCCAAATTTTTTTAATGTTTAATAGTAAACAACATAGGATCATTCTAGAACATTTTGAGTAGCATGCCTATGCGAGAATTGAAGAAAGGTTCAAATGATTTCATAAAAGCACTGCTTGTTGATATATACCAATTTGACAAGGAAATGAACTACCTCAAACCTATTTTCATACATCACCTGCTGACAATGTTAGTAAATTTATTTGAGCCTTATTTTATTTCAGGTCTCTGAGGTGGGCTGCATATAGACAGTTCATCTGGTGGATCCATGGCAGGCTGGGCCGAAAGGTACGGAGAGTTATACCAGCGTGTGCCAGCCATCAAATACGATCACGTGACCATCTCTGCATCAGAGATGTGACCAGTGCGCTGTCGACCCTATCGCTGGCCATGCAGAGACGTGAGGCGACAGTCACTGACATCCACACTATCGTCATAACGACGGAGTGCTGTGGAGGTTCCAAACCAGGTTCGCGGTTTCCAATAATATACACAAGTGTAAGAGATTACCCTGTTTTATGTGGCATTGATATTTATGTTTGATTATTCATTTGCAGAGCAGGACCAATGTTGACAGAGTTGTCTCACTGTCTTACTGTTAATGTTTGATCATAAATCAATATTTTGCAGGCCTGGACCAAGACTCAGCGATGTCTTCAAAGACAATGATGTCTTTGGGACGCAGATGCTGAAGGGTAATCTGATGGCCTTCACGTCTGCATGCGAGATGGCACTGGATGGACTCGTCAGAAGTCTGGGCAGCCGCTTCTTATTCTTAAGATTATAATAAATGTATTAAAGGTATACTGCCCACCAAATCGTGAACCCATAACAAAGTTCATAACAATGTTTGTAACTTGAAAGTTTGAACTTTCCACCTACTAAATGTTCAAATTCATGTTCACAACAAGTTTTATTAATACATGTTGACGTTTTCAGATTTTGGCAGTGATCACGTTTCCTTCCTTGTGAAGTGTTTCAAGCCAGTGCTCCTGTCAGCTGGTGTTGCTGTGTACGAGATAGAGCCACAGTGGACCCTACTCAAGGACAAGTTGTTCAGGAAGTGAGTGTTTACTATATTTTCATGTACCTGATCTGATATACTATAACTGAACTAAAGTTACACCACTTTTGTACTGTTGTTAAGAGTAGCAAACTACCTGCTGTAGTAGTATATATAGTCGCAAATATGTATGTGTCAGGTTGCAGGGCGTGAGAGACAATGAAGGTCAATTAGGAAAGCCCTAAAGGAGATGAAAACTAGTATCAGCAATTAGAAGTATCAGCAATTAGAACTATCAGCAATTAGTACAACATTGCCAGTATCAGCGAGACAGGTTGCATTTGAGGACTATGTATTAGTACGCGCCATGTATACTTCACCCAACGCTGCTGGTCGTCATGCAACACCGTCAGAGAATGATAAGTGTCAGGAACCAGTCAGTTCTGGCAACATTAAAAACAAAGAGGAATGCATGATTGACAACTAGTTGCATAAAATACTGCAAACATATTCCACATAATATATCCCGTTGACTGAGGGAATGTAGTGCGGACCAGCACTGTAAATAGTTCACACACCCAAGATAAGTACGCGTAATCACATTACACCCCAACAATACACACACATCCTGTGCAACACAATAGCCACCAGTTTGAATTGCCGTCGCCGTGATCGCCCATCCTCTGAGACCCGCAGTCCCATCAGCCCTTCGTTTTCGAAGGTCGGCACATTATGCTTGCTCAAGTGCTGTGCCCAATAGTTCAAAGAATAGCTGCAGCATCAAATGCAGTGTCAAACAATTTGATGTCTAGCAGTGTTACTGTATATTCCAGGTTGGATTCCTTCATGAAGACAAGCAGTTGTATGAAACTTGCACTAAAAGGCGACGGCATAGCCGACAATGTCTTTCTCCTGAGATCTCTACTAAGAGACAAATGTAACAGCTTAAGACCTTTGTCATTGGCATTTTTGGATGTATCTAAAGCCTTTGACTCTGTCTCCCATGTCTCACTTATGTTAGCGGCTAGAAGATTGGGTGTGCCTGGCCCATTCATAGAATATTTACGGAACCTCTATACGGAGGCATCCACGACCTTCAGGTCGGAGACCGGTTGAGTGATCCCCTGCCTCAAAACAGGGGAGTACGACAAGGGGATCCACTCTCGCCCTTATTATTCAACTGCGTTATAGACTGGGTTATGGCGTCTCTTGATACGGAGTTGGGCGTCAATATAGGTAACAATGGCCCGCACATTAACCATCTGGCGTTTGCCGATGATGTGGTTCTAATTGCAGAATCCAGAATTGGAATTCAGCGTCTATGCCGCGAATTCAGAGAGGCGTTGGGTCGATGTGGCCTAAGTCTAAATTTGGAGAAGTCCAGAACGCTTCGGATTGAGGTCGACGGTAAAGCCAAAAAATGGGTCTGCGACCCAAATCCGCTTGTCCGTCTTGGTGGGAACGACCTGCCGGTTGTGTCAATTTCGAATTGCTATAAATACCTAGGGATCTCGGTGAGCGCGAAGGAGGTTGATTCGGCTCCGGAAGAGATTCTCTCTCGGGGTCTGAATCACCTCACCCGCGCTCCACTGAAACCCCAACAACGTCTCTTTATGCTCAAAACCAATCTGCTACCAAAATTATACCACCGCCTGGTACTCTCCCGGAGCAATTGCAACAACCAGACAGATGCAAACCGAAGGAGATATTCTAAGACAGTGATTGAGGGGGCAATGAGGAAAGAGAGGGTGTTTATGGGTGACTCCATTATGAGAAAGACAGACAAGACACATCATTTCTGGGTCTGGGGTGTGATGACACATCATGTGAGGCATATATCAAATAAGCACGGGTAAACGGCAGGAGTGACTATGACTCTCTTTGGGTTGGGATGGCAGAATCACCTCCACGTGGTCCAACCTGGGTGCCGGCCTGCAAAGGTCGGTAGCTAAGAGTTCTGTCCCTCGCCGTTGGGCGGGGTTTCCTAGCGGTGTTGTAATTACACGAGCATGTGTATATGATTTTGGGTAGACGGATGTCTGCCTCTGGTGAAAAAGGAGCCACTGCTCCTTTAAGCGTATCAGTGGAGAATGAGGACGATGCAGGTCCAAGTTTGGTCAGTAACAGAGAGAATGTGGGAGGGCCCTACGGTGCGCTTCCATGCCAGGTGTGTGGAAGGCCCTTTGGTTCTCAGAGAGGCCTTTCATTGCATTGGTTCCATGGTACTAGGATAGCAGATGTAACCAGATCCGGCTGGTCAACTGATGAAATGGTCCTAGTGGCAAGAGAGGAGATTCGGCTGGTGGAGGCCGGCAGAAGAGTGCAGGGTCCGAATGCAAACATTCGTGTTAACTTCGACTTATTCCGGAAGTTCCCGCAGAGAACGGCCGACGCTATCAAAGGCCTCAGGAAGTCGGAGAAATATCGGAATCTAAGAGACAGATTAATGATGGGGGCCTCCCCAGTTGAGTTTCCGGTTGAGTACGAAAGGCCGTGGAGGTCGAGGTTAGGGTTGGTGGTAGGAGGTCTTCCTCCAGGCCCCACCCAAGAACTGAGTCAGAGTCAGATGGTGGCAGGCAGTGTTCCTCCGGGACCCACCCCAGAACTGAATGTAAGACAGAATAAGGCTAGAGTAAACCCGGTACAATGGTGTACTCCTGAGAAGAAAGACAGGACGGGGCCGAAGGTCAGATGGTCTGACGAGTTGTTACTGAGGATGGCCGAGACGGAGGACCGGTTGGTGGCGGCGGGGACCAAAACAATCAACCAAATGTTTTCCAAATTATCGGATTTAGAAGCTGCGATTGCTAATTATGAGCAGTCCAAGTTAGTTAAAATGTATAAATGTAGGTCCATAGAATCGCATAGGAAACGCTGTCCAAATGTAGCTGAGACAGCAAACAAAGATCTGATTTTTGCCGAAATTGTATACTGCTGCATCCACAGTGGCAAAAACTTCAAATCTCATGGAAAGGGACAACGACAGGTTCATCAGTAAGTATTGTTTCTTATATCTATAAATGTATCGATTAGTTGGCATGCCTTTGTTAACCCCAAAATAAAAAAACAAGGCACTTGTGTAGAATCCGGACCCACCTCGATTTCGCTGTTATAACTTGAGTTTTGCCTAACTTTGATACATCAGAGCATTAGTTCCGTCATTCAAAAACATCCCAGCCATATTTATATCATTGTGACTGTACTAGTCCAGTGTTAGTTTGTTCGATTCTTTGTTCGAACTAGTTTGTTACACTGTACAAGTAGCATGGTTGAATAATCGAGCCTTGAATAATCGGCTAATCCCAGCTGGGTATCGGTATTTATCTTATCAAAATATGCTTTAAAGAGATAAACCTCATTTAAATCAATGTGTTTTATGTTTTATCCAGTTCACATGACACACCTCTTAAGATAGTCACTTGTTATTTCCAGTACTACGCAACAACAGCTGGTTTCCGGATACAGCTGTCGAAAGACGCCACAAAGCTTGTCGTTGTGAATCTGAATGAGGAATTTAACCACCAGATGAATGAGGTATGCATATTACTATATTATATGTTAAAAGGATGGCCTTGAAAAATCTTATATATGACAAACTCAAATTACCAGACATGTTATGCCAAGGTCCAGTATAAACTGATACCGTGATCAGTGCAAGTGATGCAGACAGTGATAGTAGTGACAAGTCTCAATACTTTTTTCTAAAATTTAGAAACTTAAAGGGGGCAGACTGTTCACGTTTATTCTACAATTGTGTTATACAGTGTTATAATAAAGTTTTTTTAAATTTATTAATTCAGTGTTTTAGTAAACTATATAAAAGTTAGTGATATGATGTGATAACCTGATGTCTAGAATCCATCAGTTGTACGTATTCGTGCATGCATTGTTCTAGTTCCTGCCACAACAGAGACGCCTCAACCCAGCAATGGAAGCGGAGACTGGACGTCTGCTTACTTTACATGCCAACAAGAAACTGATCTAGCAGGAAATTCGAGACCAGGGTAAAGAAGTTACACTAAAAAATCTGCACAACATCAAAGTGCGCACAAGACCATCGCACAGCAACAAATTACAAGCACTACTCATCGAAATGCGGATTGAAGACGGGGCAGTGACTGAGTTGGTACTCGGCAACTCAAACGAGCTGGTAGCCATCTCATACCAGACGCCAAAATGCGCACGATCCAAGCTCGCTTTCCAGAACTTCTGCTGCTGGATGCAACATACAAGCTTAACGACATCAGGATGCCGTTGTATGTCTCAAAAGCATTCGACTCGGGTGTCCCACGCTTCTCTCCTTCTGGCAGCGTCGATTGGGCCTTGGGGTCTCTTGACCCTGAAATGAGTGTGGTAACAGGTGAGGTGTTTGGCATTTGCGGATGATGTCGTCCTCTTATGTTGGTCCTCGATTGGCGTCCAGCATCTTTGTTGTCAGTTCGAGAGGGCATTGGGGTGCTGCGGTCTTGCGCTAAACCCACAAAAATCGAGGACGCTGCGGATAGCGGTGAATGGGAAAACCAAGAAATGGGTATGCGATCCGACCCCTTTTCTGTCCCTCACAGGCGGTAAGTTGCCCACGGTGTCCATCGCCCAAAGCTACAGATATCTCGGCGTGGCCATAAGTGCCCGCGAGAGGGACTCAATCCCGGAGGACATCCTCAACAGGGGACTCAATCAAATCACAACAGCACCACTCAAGCCTCAGCAAAGGCTTTACATGTTAATGACCCACCTACTGCCCAAACTCCACCATAGGCTGGTGCTCTCTAGATCGAGCGGTGGGGTCCTTAGAAGATTGGATAAGATGATACGCTGTAAGGTACAGGCATGGCTTAAACTACCCCATGATGCTACGAATGTATACATCAATGCCTATGCGAGGGATGGGGGCCTCGGGGTTCCAAATCTGAGGTACTCCATCCCATTCATGAAAAGAAATAGACTTGAAAGATTAGCCAAGTCACAAGACAGGGTCATTCAACAATTGGTATTGAACTCCCAAACGTTTGCAAGAGAAAGAGCGAAGTGCTCGAACCCCTCCGGTCACCATTAATGGTGTGGTAATAGCGAATAAACTAGAGGTCAGACGTGCCCTTGCAGCCGAGTTGTACAAATCGGCGGATGGATATGGATTAGAGGCGTCAGTCGCGGTCCCGTACGTACACTCTTGGGTAACGGACGGGACCGCACTCATGACTGGTGCCTCATTTATACTCTGTACAAATCAGAGGCGCCACCGTCGCGACTAAGAAGCGTGCCGCGAGAGGCAGACCAAATGCGTGTGACGCATGTGGGCGGACCGAGACCCTGGGGCATATCCTCCAAGTATGCCATAGAACATGGGGGTCTCGATTAAAGAGGCACGACGCCCTCATGGAGAAGTTGCTCCATGACTTGGAGCTCCGTGGCTGGTCAATAACGCGCGCTCCGGTAATACCTGTTAGGGGGGGCTCCCCCAGATACCAGATGGGGTGTTGTATAAGCACGATACTTGTTGGGTAATCGATGTGTCCGTTGTCTCTGACAACGCTGACCTCGATGATGCCCACGACAGCAAGTGTGCTAAATACAACACCCCGGCTGTCCATGACTGGTGCCAGTGTAACTGGCCTTCCCGTGAGGAAATGGGTGTCATCTTGTTCGGGGCCCTCGTGTTCAAGTGGCGGGGGATTATGTCTCCTCAGTCCGCCAGCATGTGTCAGCAACTTAGTATTCCATTGAGCAAAATCAAATTGTATGGTGTATGCGTGATAGAGTGGGGTTGGAGACTTTTTAGAAGTTTCCACCTCAGCACAGAGAGATGGTGCTGAAAGGCACACGGTGCTGGGTGACGACTGTCCCCTAATGTTCGTATGATTAGTGGCCTATCTACTTCACGTCTCATATAAGCGTTATAATTATATTAATCGGAATCCTCCACCCGTCTTATTACTTAATTCACTTGTTTAGGTATTAATCACTATTTGTTTGGTTTATTCACAACTTGTGCATTATTTAATTCTTTTTGTCGGGTGTAGAGGGAATAGAATTGTTGGTACTCGGCAACTCAAACGAGCTGGTAGCCATCTCATACCAGACGCCAAAATGCACACGATCCAAGCTCGCTTTCCAGAACTTCTGCTGCTGGATGCAACATACAAGCTTAACAACATCAGGATGCCGTTGTATATCCTGATGGTGGCTGACGGCAATGGCGAGAGTATCGTCGTTGCCCTGTGGATTGTTGCAAACGAGGAGCGGGCCACCATCAGTGGATTGTTGGACATCTTCGTAAAACACAATGACGCTGACAACATCAAGTGCGTGACGGCGGACAAGGATATGACGGAACGTGATGTCATCCATGAGAAGCTGCCTGGTGCAGCTTTACAGATCTGCCTCTTCCACACGTTGAGGACATTCCGCAGAGGTCACATCGGAAAAGCTTGGCATATGGTCAAATGAGCGGTAGGTCTGCCTTGAGCTGATGCAGAAAATGGCGTATGATGCAGAAGAGGTCTACAGACAACTGTACGAGGCTCTGCAGCAGACGACGCACAAGACAGTGATCACGTACTTCGATAACAACTGGCATGGCATCAGGGAGCAGTGGGTCGAAGGGTTGAAGCAGCAACAGAGGAGCTTTCTGATGAGAACGAACAACCGCGTCGAAAGCATCAACCAGAAATTGAAGAGTGTCATCACAAAGTTTTCCAACATCGTGACATTCTTCAAAGACCTGAAGGTCAGTGACACATTCTTGCTAATATATTGTTTAACTTGTTTATGTAATAGCAGAAATGGAGTAATCATACTCTGTAATCATACTCGTGTTTATCGTGGGCAACTTTCAGAGTAATCGTAACACTAAAACATGGACAACAATAACTAGTTAGAACCAACAATAACTAGTTAGAACCAACAATAACTAGTTAGAATCAACAATAACTAGTTAGAACACTAGATATTGTCTTAATATAATAAGATCGATGCCTTTGAATTTTTACAGTAATCAATTACATTTGTACAAAAAACATAATATTTGTCAGCCAATATTTATTGCCTGTCCTGTCTGATGTAGGTTGCCTTGTGCATGTTGGAGACCGAGCACAACTACCGCATTGCAAAGTTAGTGCAGAAGGCATCAGTGATCAGACATGTTGTTGGATCCGCTGAAGCAGCATACAGTGAATTCCTCACGCCGTATGCCTTCAGGTATGTTCATGATTTTGTGTGTGCATAATTTTGTTGTTTCTTTACAGAGATATAACAAAGCAGTTGTTTGCAGCGTAACCTCATGATACCGTATGCATACATGCACAAAGGAATTGTACTCATTGAGGCAGTATGGGAAACATAGACTTTAAATAACACCACAGATACATGGCAAGGCTCAACATGATGTACAAAACGGCCTCGTAGACATCCATTCCAACTAATGGTCCAGCGTTCCCGAATACAAGCCTATGAGCACTCCTTCTTCACAACCATAATAGCGCCATGCCACAACTTATCTGCCAAAACAGTAAAAGCGGGAACCCGTAAAAGCTCCCTTGTCTAGAAGCTTTCAAGCTGTGCCTTGCACTGCCACATAGAATGTTTAAAAGATTAAGACTGTGACCCCGGTTTTAACCTGCACTTGCACATGACTTATAAACATTTCTATTCCGCATTATATTCTGCCTGTGCATGTTTCGCTCCTTTCGAAAAATGACCGCATGTATAGTTGAGGTGGCGGAGTTAAAAGTCGGCGCAATATTTTCCAAATTGAATGCCTTTCCAAATTATCGGATTTAGAATCTGCAATCGTTAACTATGGGCAGGCCATGTTAGTTAACATGTATAAACGTAGTTCTACATCTATAGAATCGCACGGGAAACGCTGTCCAAATGCAACTGAGACAGCAAACACAGATCTGATTTTTGCCGAAATTGTGTACTGTTGCATCCACAGTGACAAAAACTTCAAGTCTCATGGAAAGGGACAACGAAAGGCTCATCAGTAAGTATTTCTGTTAACCCCCAAAAAATAAACAACAATTATATATTTTGGCATCAATGTATTTTTTGCCTTTTGGGTATCACGCCACGATGTGCATTTGTAAAATAAAATTATGGTTATATTGAGCTTCGGATCAAAATGGGCCTACCAGAAAGGCTTTTGTACCAGAAAACTGGTACTGGTGACTTTTATATTCAGACATTACTTTCCGGTGAAGTCCGTCAGGCGACGCAACTTTATTTCGGGGTTGGACCTCATTTGGGTTTCTATCTTGAAGGGGTACTGAACACAGTTGTTCTATGGCATGCTACATTTACATTTTCTCGAGGCTATATTTGGCGGAGATAGATCGTAGAAATTGGTGGTGTAAAAAAGTGGATAAACAAGTGGAATTACTGATTGATAAGTATTATTTTTGCCTTAATATCATTCATAAAGTTGCAATAAACATATATTGAGTAGCAGTTGTGCTTAAAGTTAGTTAGTTAAAGTATTTTAGAACACCTTAGTATAGTGAGTGATAATAGGGTAACTCACTTAGGCGGCTTAGCCTTCGATAAGTTGTAAACAAGATTTAACAAACCTGATTATGTGGTAGAATATATAGGAGATAAAGTAACAACCATCAAACTACTTACATAAGATAATATCTGTGTAAGCCAGTACTTGCTATATATTTTGGTTAGGTAGCATTGTTGTTAAAATTAAGCAAGGGCGATAGTCGGGCGGCGTAACCTAAATAAATAAAGCAGCCTAACATAACGTAATTGATTGTATTTAAATTAGGTCACTACCGGTGATGTTAGCGGTCGTGTTAGGATAAATAGTCGGCTGTGTAATTGAAATTTGTAACCTAAAGTGTGCTGTAGTACACAGGAAACAGTCTTTATAAAGACTAAGTTAGTTAAGTTATTAAATAAATTCTGATCGGGATATGGCGCCTTGCAAGCGGCAAGTCAAGGCAAAGCGACACTTGGTGTGCGATCACTGCCACAGCTGGGTAGATTTTGCATTGTCCGGGTGTGGAAAGTCATGGGCAGAAACCATGGAGGAAGGATTCACCTTTCAGTTCATTGGATGTTGGAAGGTGGAGTGTTTGTGAAGGGAATGGAGATGGGAATTAGCAAGGAGGCAGGTCGAATGGAGAGAGACGACAGGGAGAGAGGTGAGGATACTGCAAGACTGAAGGAGAATAGCAGTGGCAAGAAAACTGAGGAAAGGAGATTGAGAGGAGAGAAGGTGATTGGAGGGGAAGAAATTGGAAAATCGACAACAGAAAACGTGACAAGCGTGAAGGTGACAGGGAAGAAAGTGACTGTAGAGAAGGAGGGAGGGAAGATGGAACGGGAGAGGAGAGAGGAAAATGAGACGGGACGAAAGAAGAAGGGACGAAAGGAAGTGAGAGCAAATGTGATAGAAGAGAAGTCGATAAAAGGGACGCTGACAGGAGGAAAGGTGACAAGAGAAAAAGTGACAGGAAAGAATGGATCGGAAGAGAATGTGACAGGAGAGAAGACGGCAGGGGGAAAGACAACAACCAGACAGATGCAAACCGAAGAAGGAGCTATTCTAAGACAGTGATTGAGGGGGCAATGAGGAAAGAGAGGGTGTTTATGGGTGACTCCATTATGAGAAAGACGGACAAGACACATAATTTCTGGGTATGGGGTGTGATGACACATCATGTGAGGCATATATCAAATAAGCACGGGTAAACGGCAGGAGTAACTATGACTCTCTTTGGGTTGGGATGGCAGAATCACCTCCACGTGGTCCAACCTGGGTGCCGGCCTGCAAAGGTCGGTAGCTAAGAGTTCTGTCCCTCGCCGTTGGGCGGGGTTTCCTAGCGGTGTTGTAATTACACGAGCATGTGTATATGATTTTGGGTAGACGGATGTCTGCCTCTGGTGAAAAAGGAGCCACTGCTCCTTTAAGCGTATCAGTGGAGAACGAGGACGATGCAGGTCCAAGTTTGGTCAGTAACAGAGAGAATGTGGGAGGGCCCTACGGTGCGCTTCCATGCCAGGTGTGTGGAAGGCCCTTTGGTTCTCAGAGAGGCCTTTCATTGCATTGGTTCCATGGTACTAGGATAGCAGATGTAACCAGATCCGGCTGGTCAACTGATGAAATGGTCCTAGTGGCAAGAGAGGAGATTCGGCTGGTGGAGGCCGGCAGAAGAGTGCAGGGTCCGAATGCAAACATTCGTGTTAACTTCGACTTATTCCGGAAGTTCCCGCAGAGAACGGCCGACGCTATCAAAGGCCTCAGGAAGTCGGAGAAATATCGGAATCTAAGAGACAGATTAATGATGGGGGCCTCCCCAGTTGAGTTTCCGATTGAGTACGAAAGGCCGTGGAGGTCGAGGTTAGGGTTGGTGGTAGGAGGTCTTCCTCCAGGCCCCACCCAAGAACTGAGTCAGAGTCAGATGGTGGCAGGCAGTGTTCCTCCGGGACCCACCCCAGAACTGAATGTAAGACAGAATAAGGCTAGAGTAAACCCGGTACAATGGTGTACTCCTGAGAAGAAAGACAGGACGGGGCCGAAGGTCAGATGAGTTGTTACTGAGGATGGCCGAGACGGAGGACCGGTTGGTGGCGGCGGGGACCAGAACAATCAACCAAATGTTTTCCAAATTATCGGATTTAGAAGCTGCGATTGCTAATTATGAGCAGTCCAAGTTAGTTAAAATTTATAAATGTAGGTCCATAGAATCGCATAGGAAACGCTGTCCAAAGACAACAACCAGACAGATGCAAACCGAAGAAGGAGCTATTCTAAGACAGTGATTGAGGGGGCAATGAGGAAAGAGAGGGTGTTTATGGGTGACTCCATTATGAGAAAGACGGACAAGACACATCATTTCTGGGTATGGGGTGTGATGACACATCATGTGAGGCATATATCAAATAAGCACAGGTAAACGGCAGGAGTAACTATGACTCTCTTTGGGTTGGGATGGCAGAATCACCTCCACGTGGTCCAACCTGGGTGCCGGCCTGCAAAGGTCGGTAGCTAAGAGTTCTGTCCCTCGCCGTTGGGCGGGGTTTCCTAGCAGTGTTGTAATTACACGAGCATGTGTATATGATTTTAATAAATAAAGCAGCCTAACATAACGTAATTGATTGTATTTAAATTAGGTCACTACCGGTGATGTTAGCGTTCGTGTTAGGATAAATAGTCGGCTGTGTAATTGAAATTTGTAACCTAAAGTGTGCTGTAGTACACAGGAAACACAGTCTTTATAAAGACTAAGTTAGTTAAGTTATTAAATAAATTCTGATCGGGATATGGCGCCTTGCAAGCGGCAAGTCAAGGCAAAGCGACACTTGGTGTGCGATCACTGCCACAGCTGGGTAGATTTTGCATTGTCCGGGTGTGGAAAGTCATGGGCAGAAACCATGGAAGAAGGATTCACCTTTCAGTTCATTGGATGTTGGAAGGTGGAGTGTTTGTGAAGGGAATGGAGATGGGAATTAGCAAGGAGGCAGGTCGAATGGAGAGAGACGACAGGGAGAGAGGTGAGGATACTGCAAGACTGAAGGAGAATAGCAGTGGCAAGAAAACTGAGGAAAGGAGATTGAGAGGAGAGAAGGTGATTGGAGGGGAAGAAATTGGAAAATCGACAACAGAAAACGTGACAAGCGTGAAGGTGACAGGGAAGAAAGTGACTGTAGAGAAGGAGGGAGGGAAGATGGAATGGGAGAGGAGAGAGGAAAATGAGACGGGACGAAAGAAGAAGGGACGAAAGGAAGTGAGAGCAAATGTGATAGAAGAGAAGTCGATAAAAGGGACGCTGACAGGAGGAAAGGTGACAAGAGAAAAAGCGACAGGAAAGAATGGATCGGAAGAGAACGTGACAGGAGAGAAGACGGCAGGGGGGAAAGACAACAACCAGACAGATGCAAACCGAAGAAGGAGCTATTCTAAGACAGTGATTGAGGGGGCAATGAGGAAAGAGAGGGTGTTTATGGGTGACTCCATTATGAGAAAGACGGACAAGACACATAATTTCTGGGTCTGGGGTGTGATGACACATCATGTGAGGCATATATCAAATAGGCACGGGTAAACGGCAGGAGTAACTATGACTCTCTTTGGGTTGGGATGGCAGAATCACCTCCACGTGGTCCAACCTGGGTGCCGGCCTGCAAAGGTCGGTAGCTAAGAGTTCTGTCCCTCGCCGTTGGGCGGGGTTTCCTAGCGGTGTTGTAATTACACGAGCATGTGTATATGATTTTGGGTAGACGGATGTCTGCCTCTGGTGAAAAAGGAGCCACTGCTCCTTTAAGCGTATCAGTGGAGAATGAGGACGATGCAGGTCCAAGTTTGGTCAGTAACAGAGAGAATGTGGGAGGGCCCTACGGTGCGCTTCCATGCCAGGTGTGTGGAAGGCCCTTTGGTTCTCAGAGAGGCCTTTCATTGCACTGGTTCCATGGTACTAGGATAGCAGACGTAACCAGATCCGGCTGGTCAACCGATGAAATTGTCCTAGTGGCAAGCGAGGAGATTCGGCTGGTGGAGGCCGGCAGAAGAGTGCAGGGTCCGAATGCAAACATTCGTGTTAACTTCGACTTATTCCGGAAGTTCCCGCAGAGAACGGCCGACGCTATCAAAGGCCTCAGGAAGTCGGAGAAATATCGGAATCTAAGAGACAGATTAATGATGGGGGCCTCCCCAGTCGAGTTTCCGGTTGAGTACGAAAGGCCGTGGAGGTCGAGGTTAGGGTTGGTGGTAGGAGGTCTTCCTCCAGGCCCCACCCAAGAACTGAGTCAGAGTCAGATGGTGGCAGGCAGTGTTCCTCCGGGAGCCACCCCAGAACTGGGGTGTAAGACAGAATAGGGCTAGAGTAAACCCGGTACAATGGTGTACTCCTGAGAAGAAAGACAGGACGGGGCCGAAGGTCAGATGGTCTGACGAGTTGTTACTGAGGATGGCCGAGACGGAGGACCGGTTGGTGGCGGCGGGGACCAGAACAATCAACCAAATGTTTTCCAAATTATTGGATTTAGAAGCTGCGATTGCTAATTATGAGCAGTCCAAGTTAGTTAAAATTTATAAATGTAGGTCCATAGAATCGCATAGGAAACGCTGTCCAAAGACAACAACCAGACAGATGCAAACCGAAGAAGGAGCTATTCTAAGACAGTGATTGAGGGGGCAATGAGGAAAGAGAGGGTGTTTATGGGTGACTCCATTATGAGAAAGACGGACAAGACACATCATTTCTGGGTATGGGGTGTGATGACACATCATGTGAGGCATATATCAAATAAGCACAGGTAAACGGCAGGAGTAACTATGACTCTCTTTGGGTTGGGATGGCAGAATCACCTCCACGTGGTCCAACCTGGGTGCCGGCCTGCAAAGGTCGGTAGCTAAGAGTTCTGTCCCTCGCCGTTGGGCGGGGTTTCCTAGCAGTGTTGTAATTACACGAGCATGTGTATATGATTTTAATAAATAAAGCAGCCTAACATAACGTAATTGATTGTATTTAAATTAGGTCACTACCGGTGATGTTAGCGTTCGTGTTAGGATAAATAGTCGGCTGTGTAATTGAAATTTGTAACCTAAAGTGTGCTGTAGTACACAGGAAACACAGTCTTTATAAAGACTAAGTTAGTTAAGTTATTAAATAAATTCTGATCGGGATATGGCGCCTTGCAAGCGGCAAGTCAAGGCAAAGCGACACTTGGTGTGCGATCACTGCCACAGCTGGGTAGATTTTGCATTGTCCGGGTGTGGAAAGTCATGGGCAGAAACCATGGAAGAAGGATTCACCTTTCAGTTCATTGGATGTTGGAAGGTGGAGTGTTTGTGAAGGGAATGGAGATGGGAATTAGCAAGGAGGCAGGTCGAATGGAGAGAGACGACAGGGAGAGAGGTGAGGATACTGCAAGACTGAAGGAGAATAGCAGTGGCAAGAAAACTGAGGAAAGGAGATTGAGAGGAGAGAAGGTGATTGGAGGGGAAGAAATTGGAAAATCGACAACAGAAAACGTGACAAGCGTGAAGGTGACAGGGAAGAAAGTGACTGTAGAGAAGGAGGGAGGGAAGATGGAATGGGAGAAGAGAGAGGAAAATGAGACGGGACGAAAGAAGAAGGGACGAAAGGAAGTGAGAGCAAATGTGATAGAAGAGAAGTCGATAAAAGGGACGCTGACAGGAGGAAAGGTGACAAGAGAAAAAGCGACAGGAAAGAATGGATCGGAAGAGAACGTGACAGGAGAGAAGACGGCAGGGGGGAAAGACAACAACCAGACAGATGCAAACCGAAGAAGGAGCTATTCTAAGACAGTGATTGAGGGGGCAATGAGGAAAGAGAGGGTGTTTATGGGTGACTCCATTATGAGAAAGACGGACAAGACACATAATTTCTGGGTCTGGGGTGTGATGACACATCATGTGAGGCATATATCAAATAGGCACGGGTAAACGGCAGGAGTAACTATGACTCTCTTTGGGTTGGGATGGCAGAATCACCTCCACGTGGTCCAACCTGGGTGCCGGCCTGCAAAGGTCGGTAGCTAAGAGTTCTGTCCCTCGCCGTTGGGCGGGGTTTCCTAGCGGTGTTGTAATTACACGAGCATGTGTATATGATTTTGGGTAGACGGATGTCTGCCTCTGGTGAAAAAGGAGCCACTGCTCCTTTAAGCGTATCAGTGGAGAATGAGGACGATGCAGGTCCAAGTTTGGTCAGTAACAGAGAGAATGTGGGAGGGCCCTACGGTGCGCTTCCATGCCAGGTGTGTGGAAGGCCCTTTGGTTCTCAGAGAGGCCTTTCATTGCACTGGTTCCATGGTACTAGGATAGCAGACGTAACCAGATCCGGCTGGTCAACCGATGAAATTGTCCTAGTGGCAAGAGAGGAGATTCGGCTGGTGGAGGCCGGCAGAAGAGTGCAGGGTCCGAATGCAAACATTCGTGTTAACTTCGACTTATTCCGGAAGTTCCCGCAGAGAACGGCCGACGCTATCAAAGGCCTCAGGAAGTCGGAGAAATATCGGAATCTAAGAGACAGATTAATGATGGGGGCCTCCCCAGTTGAGTTTCCGGTTGAGTACGAAAGGCCGTGGAGGTCGAGGTTAGGGTTGGTGGTAGGAGGTCTTCCTCCAGGCCCCACCCAAGAACTGAGTCAGAGTCAGATGGTGGCAGGCAGTGTTCCTCCGGGACCCACCCCAGAACTGAATGTAAGACAGAATAAGGCTAGAGTAAACCCGGTACAATGGTGTACTCCTGAGAAGAAAGACAGGACGGGGCCGAAGGTCAGATGGTCTGACGAGTTGTTACTGAGGATGGCCGAGACGGAGGACCGGTTGGTGGCGGCGGGGACCAGAACAATCAACCAAATGTTTTCCAAATTATCGGATTTAGAAGCTGCGATTGCTAATTATGAGCAGTCCAAGTTAGTTAAAATGTATAAATGTAGGTCCATAGAATCGCATAGGAAACGCTGTCCAAAGACAACAACCAGACAGATGCAAACCGAAGAAGGAGCTATTCTAAGACAGTGATTGAGGGGGCAATGAGGAAAGAGAGGGTGTTTATGGGTGACTCCATTATGAGAAAGACGGACAAGACACATCATTTCTGGGTATGGGGTGTGATGACACATCATGTGAGGCATATATCAAATAAGCACAGGTAAACGGCAGGAGTAACTATGACTCTCTTTGGGTTGGGATGGCAGAATCACCTCCACGTGGTCCAACCTGGGTGCCGGCCTGCAAAGGTCGGTAGCTAAGAGTTCTGTCCCTCGCCGTTGGGCGGGGTTTCCTAGCAGTGTTGTAATTACACGAGCATGTGTATATGATTTTGGGTAGACGGATGTCTGCCTCTGGTGAAAAAGGAGCCACTGCTCCTTTAAGCGTATCAGTGGAGAATGAGGACGATGCAGGTCCAAGTTTGGTCAGTAACAGAGAGAATGTGGGAGGGCCCTACGGTGCGCTTCCATGCCAGGTGTGTGGAAGGCCCTTTGGTTCTCAGAGAGGCCTTTTATTGCATTGGTTCCATGGTACTAGGATAGCAGACGTAACCAGATCCGGCTGGTCAACCGATGAAATGGTCCTAGTGGCAAGAGAGGAGATTCGGCTGGTGGAGGCCGGCAGAAGAGTGCAGGGTCCGAATGCAAACATTCGTGTTAACTTCGACTTATTCCGGAAGTTCCCGCAGAGAACGGCCGACGCTATCAAAGGCCTCAGGAAGTCGGAGAAATATCGGAATCTAAGAGACAGATTAATGATGAGGGCCTCCCCAGTCGAGTTTCCGATTGAGTACGAAAGGCCGTGGAGGTCGAGGTTAGGGTTGGTGGTAGGAGGTCTTCCTCCAGGCCCCACCCAAGAACTGAGTCAGAGTCAGATGGTGGCAGGCAGTGTTCCTCCGGGACCCACCCCAGAACTGAATGTAAGACAGAATAGGGCTAGAGTAAACCCGGTACAATGGTGTACTCCTGAGAAGAAAGACAGGACGGGGCCGAAGGTCAGATGGTCTGACGAGTTGTTACTGAGGATGGCCGAGACGGAGGACCGGTTGGTGGCGGCGGGGACCAGAACAATCAACCAAATGTTTTCCAAATTATCGGATTTAGAAGCTGCGATTGCTAATTATGACCAGTCCAAGTTAGTTAAAATGTATAAATGTAGTTCTAGATCCATAGAATCGCATAGGAAACGCTGTCCAAATGTAGCTGAGACAGCAAACAAAGATCTGATTTTTGCCGAAATTGTATACTGCTGCATCCACAGTGGCAAAAACTTCAAATCTCACGGAAAGGGACAACGACAGGCTCACGGAAAGGGACAACGACAGGCTCACGGAAAGGGACGACAGGCTCACGGAAAGGGACGACAGGCTCATGGAAAGGGACAACGACAGGCTCATGGAAAGGGACAACGACAGGCTCATGGAAAGGGACAACGACAGGCTCATGGAAAAGGACAACGACAGGCTCATGGAAAGGGACAACGACAGGCTCATGGAAAGGGACAACGACAGGCTCATGGAAAGGGACGACAGGCTCATGGAAAGGGACGACAGGCTCATGGAAAGGGACAACGACAGGCTCATCAGTAAGTATTGTTTCTTATATCTATAAATGTATTGATTAGTTGGCATGCCTTTGTTAACCCCAAAATTAAAAAACAAGGCACTTGTGTAGAATCCGGACCCACCTCGATTTCGCTGTTATAACTTGAGTTTTGCCTAACTTTGATACATCAGAGCGTTAGTTCCGTCATTCAAAATCATCCCAGCCATATTTATATCATTGTGACTGTACTAGTCCAGTGTTAGTTTGTTCGATTCTTTGTTCGAACTAGTTTGTTACACTGTACAAGTAGCATGGTTGAATAATCGAGCCTTGAATAATCGGCTAATCCCAGCTGGGTATCGGTATCTATCTTATCAAAATATGCTTTAAAGATATAAACCTCATTTAAATCAATGTGTTTTATGTTTTATCCAGTTCACATGACACACCTCTTAAGATAGTCACTTGTTACTTCCAGTACTACGCAACAACAGCTGGTTTCCGGATACAGCTGTCGAAAGACGCCACAAAGCTTGTCGTTGCGAATCTGAATGAGGAATTTAACCACCAGATGAATGAGGTATGCATATTACTATATTATATGTTAAAAGGATGGCCTTGAAAAATCTTATATATGACAAACTCAAATTACCAGACATGTTATGCCAAGGTCCAGTATAAACTGATACCGTGATCAGTGCAAGTGATGCAGACAGTGATAGTAGTGACAAGTCTCAATACTTTGTCTAAAATTTAGAAACTTAAAGGGGGCAGACTGTTCAAGTTTATTCTACAATTGTGTTATACAGTGTTATAATAATTTTTTTTTAAATTTATTAATTCAGTGTTTTTAGTAAACTATATAAAAGTTAGTGATATGATGTGATAACCTGATGTCTAGAATCCATCAGTTGTATGTATTCGTGCATGCATTGTTCTAGTTCCTGCCACAACAGAGACGCCTCGACCCAGCAATGGAAGCGGAGACTGGACGTCTGCTTACTTTACATGCCAACAAGAAACTGATCCAGCAGGAAATTCGAGACCAGGGTAAAGAAGTTACACTAAAAAATCTGCACAACATCAAAGTGCGCACAAGACCATTGCACAGCAACAAATTACAAGCACTACTCATCGAAATGCGGATTGAAGACGGGGCAGTGACTGAGTTGGTACTCGGCAACTCAAACGAGCTGGTAGCCATCTCATACCAGACACCAAAATGCGCACGATCCAAGCTCGCTTTCCAGAACTTCTGCTGCTGGATGCAACATACAAGCTTAACGACATCAGGATGCCGTTGTATGTCCTGATGGTGGCTGACGGCAATGGCGAGAGTATCGTCGTTGCCCTGTGGATTGTTGCAAATGAGGAGCGGGCCACCATCAGCGGATTGATGGACATCTTCATAAAACATAATGACGCTGCCTGGTGCAGCTTTACAGATCTGCCTCTTCCACAGTTTGAGAACATTCCGCAGAGAGGTCACATCTGAAAAGCTCGGCATATGGTCAAATGAGCGGCTGGTCTGCCTTGAGCTGATGCAGAAAATGGCGTATGCATGTGATCACATACTTCGATAACAACTGGCATGGCATCACGGAGCAGTGGGTCGAAGGGTTGAAGCAGCAACAGAGGAGCTTTCTGACGAGAACGAACAACCACGTCGAAAGCATCAACCAGAAATTGAAGAGTGTCATTACGAAGTTCTCCAACATTGTGACATTCTTCGAAGATCTGAAGGTCAATGACACATTCTTGCTAATATATTGTTTATGCCAATGCCTTTGAATTCAAAGATCAGATATCTGGTAGAAGCAGGATGATTTCCATATTCTTTAAAGTCATCATGATTACATGGTAAAGTAATCATAATCGATTACATTTTTTTTCTGAGTAATCATACTTGTACTCGTACATTGTAATAATAATTGTTGTTTTTCAAAATGTTCCTATCTGGAAAGAAATTATTTGTAGGTCATGTTTTAAACATAATATTTGTCAGCCGATATTTATTGCCTGTCCTGTCTGATGTAGGTTGCCTTGAGCATGTTGGAAAATGAGCGCAACTACCGCATTGCAAAGATAGTGCAGAAGACATCAGTGATCAGACATGCTGTTGGACCAGCTGAAGCAGCATACAGTGAATTCCTCACGCCGTACGCCTTCAGGTATGTTCATGATTTTGTGTGTGCATAATTTTGTTGTATTTTCCAGCAGTTACATCTATTGACATTCAACAAGTCTTTCTTTCTAGGGTTTTGCAGCGTGACCTCGTGACAACGTACGCATTCATGCACAAAGGAATTGTACTTATATCACTTGGCTTTCTGTCTAGGTATGTCACTGAGCAGTTGTCTGCTGCGCGGTCTCGTGATGACACACATGATGCTGCAACGTCCATTAGCTGCGACTGTGGTTTCTGGACATCGATGGGCCTGCCATGTCGACACATCTTCCGCCACAGATTGTCGGCTAAAGAGGACTTGTTTGCTGGTCACCTAGTGTTGAGACGTTGGCAGAAGACAGTCTACCTTGCCAGCTATGACATCACCAGCATTGTGAATTCTGCTGCACCGATGCAGTAGAAATCAGGTATTTGTACAACAATGACTTGGTTGCCTTGTGTTATGATGTGTTTATTAATGTCAAGTTATGTTTGTTTATTTTTTTAATGGCATTCGATTTAAATTATCGCTCTTCCATACTTGATAAATTATCTTCTTATGTAATATTGTGTGGATGGGTGGGGACAATCTTAAGTGATTAAACTGGTTTGTTAATGTCTGTGCTTGTCTTTAGCACAGTGCCTGTGATCAGCAGCGTCCCGAAGTCACCAGTTACTGCAACCCGACTACCTCCACCACATCGTCCCCTTTCTCAGCACGAGAAACACCGCAAGGCTAACCAGATTGCCCAGCGACTGGCAGCAATGGCAAGTGAGGCAACTAGCGTCCAGTTCGACATCCGCCTGCATCAGCTGCAGCTGCTGGAAGAGGAGTGGAAGCATACCACTGTTGTCGCTGCTTCGACATCCTCTGCCTCGACATCTGCTGCTTCGACATCCGCTGCTTCGACATCCTCTGCCTCGACACCTCTGCCTCGACATCCTCTGCCTCGACATACACTGCTTGGACATCCTCTGTCTCGACATCCACTGCCTCGACATCCTCTGCTTCGACATCCACTGCTTTGACATCCTCTGCCTCGACATCCTCTGCCTCGACATCCTCTGCTTTGACATCCACTGCCTCGACATCCTCTGCTTCGACATCCTCTGCCTCGACATCCTCTGCCTCGACATACACTGCCTCGACATCCTCTGCCTCGACATCCACTACCTCGACATCCTCTGCCTCGACATCCACTGCCTTGACATCCTCTGCCTTGACATCCACTGCTTCGGCATCCATTGCCTCGACATCCACTGCTTTGACATCCACTGCTTTGACATCCTCTGCCTTGACATCCACTGCTTCAGCATCCATTGCTTTGACATCCACTGCTTCCGCATCCACTGCAAGCATCTTGTATGTCGTACAAGATGAGCAGGGACCGCTGTGTTTGCGCCTCGATGACATCAAGATGCCTCCCCCCATTCGGAAGCGGGACATCCCAAAGGTGCTGAAATGACAGTGATTGGTCTGCCAAAGAAGCGCAACATACTGACTCATCCTGTGCCGTTCCTCAAGAAAACTCCTGAGGAAAAGGAGTCCAGTATGTAATTGTTATTAATAAACTACTGTGATGTGTGCTTGCATGAATGAATTTATTTATTATAAAACCATGTCCAAAGTTCAATGACTTGAGCAGATGCACTTGGCCTGGATTCTGGATCCTGGCCGAAGATAACATGGAAGAACTTTTTCTGTGGTAAATATAATTTGTGTATAACTGACAATGTATTTATTATTTCTCAAATTCAGGATATTCTATTTTTCCAGTCATTATCCATTGGGTCTTCAAGGCCGGTGTGGCAGAGACAGCACTGAATGGCGGGGAACTGATTGCCACCCGAGCAATGGAGAAGCGTCCCGAGAAGGTCCCCATGAAAGTCACAGACGAGACTGTGGACCGGAACCTGGAAGTACTTTACGGTAGTAGGATGGAACGCCCTTCTATGTGTGGTTGGTAAGGTCACACAGAAAGGTGTGTAGAAATGTAAGCTATGTGACAGAGATGTTGACAGTGGTTTATCATTGGGATGTGATGCCTGCCTTGATTGGTTCAATGGTAGATGTGTGGGCATTAGTACTGCACCCAAGAAAGCAACTTGGATTTGCAATGGATACCATGCATGTCTGTGATCATGTCAGCTAGCTAAGCAAGAATTCTCTGTTCTCCTATATTTATTTACCTACTAGTAAACTCCCAATTTTCAACCCGTCATCAAAACATTGCAGAAGGAATAAAACCAAAAAAATTACTGGAGCCATGTTTTCTTTATGGATTATTTCTTCTCTTTTTGTCACATCTTTACTTGCTAACTTAACCTCTACTTTCCCTTTATCTACCTGCTAATTTTTTTTACTCTCTCTCTCTCCCCCCTCTCTCTCTCCCCCTCTCTCTGAAATATGGCGGCCGAGCATGGTGTGGTTTTATTTGGGGTGAACGTAGGTGACGCTTTCGAGTTTTGAGGATGTACAGAGGAGACAACAGCTGTGCAACTCTACAGACGGGACTATAAGACGTTGGCAGTGCTGGCCGCACAGGCAAGGCTAAGCCCAAGTTGAAATACTACCTTCTTGCATACTGCTGTGTGTTTGGTGGGAAAACGGACAAGTCTAGAGGCTAAGACAGTTTACATTTCCTCATCATCAAAATGCACGCACGGAACAACTGCCTTACTTTTACAACCAAGTGCTAAAGGTACGGCAGTATGAGTGCCGTACTTTTAGAACCGAGGGCTAAGATACAGCTTACGCCTATACATCAACATGCATGCACAGGAAAACTCACATACTTTTAGAAACGAGTGCTAAAGATACGACAATTTAACTGCTGTACATCTAGAACCGAGCGCTAAAGATATGGCTCACATATGAAAATCATGCGCATATAGACTGCCGTACCTTTAGACAAGTGATGCTAAAAATACAACACACGTAACCGGAAATAAAAGCATGCGCAGAATGAGTGCCGTACTTTTAGAATGGAGGTCTAAACGTACGGCAGTCTATATGGCTAAACAACTGCCTTTCAAGAAAGGCAGACAAGTATAAGCTCTTGCCGAGTAAATGAAATATCAAGAGGAAGAAGACTGTAATGTGACGGCAGCAGAACAAATGGTCAATCAATAAAAACCACATTTTCCCATTTTCAAGAAAGGCAGACAAGTATAAGCTCTTGCCGAGTAAATGAAGTATCAAGAGGAAGAAGACTGTAATGTGACAGCAGCAGAACAAATGGTCGAACACAGTATGATCAACAGAAATCAGTTGTTTACCCATTTTCAAGAAGGACGGACAGGTGGAACTGTAAGCCTAAGTTGATAAACACTCATCAAGAGAAAGAAGAACCAAGAGGAACTTAATGTGACAACAGCACATACAGCTGCACCAGACCAACAGCACATACAGCTGCACCAGACCAACAGCACATACAGCTGCACCAGACCAACAGCACATACAGCTGCACCAGACCAACAGCACATACAGCTGCACCAGACCAACAGCACATACAGCTGCACCAGACCAACAGCACATACAGCTGCACCAGACCAACAGCACATACAGCTGCACCAGACCAACAGCACATACAGCTGCACCAGACCAACAGCACATACAGCTGCATCAGACCTACAGCACATACAGCTGCACCAGACCAACAGCACATACAGCTGCACCAGACCAACAGCACATACAGCTGCACCAGACCAACAGCACATACAGCTGCATCAGATCAACAGCACATACAGCTGCATCAGACCAACAGCACATACAGCTGCATCAGACCTACAGCTGCACCAGACCAACAGCACATACAGCTGCACCAGACCAACAGCACATACAGCTGCACTAGACCAACAACACATGTCATGTATCAGGATCGTTATAACTGGTACGTTATACAGCTACTTACAACAGTGAGCTCTTACACCGTTGATGGTAATAAAGTTGTTGTTGTCTTCCGGTCAAATTCAAGTTGCACATGTCTAGTGTTTCCAGTTCCAATTAAACAAGCAGTATGCTGCTTTATAAAGCATAACAACACATACAGCTGCATCAGACCAACAGCACATACAGCTGCATCAGACCAACTGGTTAGCCAAGGAAAATGCATGACCTGTACATTATGGATGAAACATTATGTCAAAACATGGAAATATCAAGTCTTACCTTTCAGTAGCTCCTACAACCACTGTCCAGCACCAGCAGCACCCCAAGTTCAGCCAAGTGACACCTCTCCAAGCAAGGAGACTAGTGGAGCCAGACATGCCACTAGTTCAAGCCAACTTGTGTTGCCTGGGCTGGCCAATCAAGTGACCACTGACATTACATAACACCCTCAAACAGACCATTGACACCCCACCCACCCCCTCTCTGCCCAGCTGGATGCTGACAAAGACCTTCTTATCCTTCCTGGGTCACACCATAAAATCTACCCCTATTGATCAGGCTTGAGAAAAACACACTTTTTTGTTTTTAGCATTTTCAGTTTGAAAAATCATCTTTCATTTTTGGCTCATTGTTTTTCAGGAAATAAAACCAGTGTCTTTTGAGCAATGTTTACGCACCGACAAAACACTAAAATCCAACAATGTGCCTACCTTTGGAAAGCTCTGTGTCTCCCTATTAAAATGTGATCAATGTCAACATACAGGAAGAAATGACCTACCTTTCTCATTGAGTGTCTTCCTGTGAACCTTCACAAGCTTCTGGTTCTTCACTTCGTACCAGCCACCGTACGGCTGTCCAATGACTGCGTCCAGGGTAAACTTCACCCTCTCCATCCATACCAGGCTGAAGTTACAAGAACACCAACAATTTAAACATTGTCTGAAACGGAAGTCATATACACCTGCACACTTAACCAAATGCAAAGTTCTACAAATTTATATGGGACTTTTCGATTGTCAAATATTTTTGTTTACAAATTACACATCAAATACAGCTTCAAAAACATTTCCATTACATCTATTTTTTGACATATTTTCTGTTTTACAACTTTTGTCATCAAGTTTTTATAACAATTACATGACCATTGATTGACCAGTCGCAAGTAAACAATGCGTGCTGTAACATATTGGCTTCAATGGTCATTTTGTATTTAGAATCCAAAGTGAAATAGAACCAGTAAACCAAGACAAAGCCACCAAACCAGGCTGCTTAACTATTCTGTGTAATTGCACAACTGCCTTGATCAAGACAAAGTGACAGGGGGTCACAGCTGAGTAAACAATGGGCAGGAAGCCAAGGCTACTTGTTTTATTGATCTGTCCTACAAACTTGATCCAGGACTTCTATTTGTTACTAATGACAAGGATGATGTAATCTTTATGACCACGAAGATATGAAGTCACTGTCCCCAAGATTCACTGCCCTTATGGCATCCAGCAAATTCAGTGCATGGATCTAAGATAAAGGCAGTTTATTTCACTTGAAAGATGTATATGAATCAAATACAAGGCTCAAATACAAACACAAAGTTCTACAAATATGTCACTTTTGCAATAGGCAAATTGAACCTTGTCTATAATATTGTCAAAGACAGAGCACTAATTTATTTGTCCGATTCTTTCAAAGAGTATGGTATAAATACAAGATCTAGTACTTTGTCTCTTCATGTGCCGTATCTTTCGGTCAAACTTCTTTTTACTATGGAATGAATTGCCATATAACATACAAGGTGCTACAAACAAGAACCAATTTAAACATTTAGTGAAACAGTTTTTGTTCAATTATCTTATACAATATATGTTTGCTATGTATGTATATTGGTGTAGATTATCTCCCGTTGGTTGCACTCGATATAATTATTCTGAAAACGAGCCCAAGCTCAGCGAAACCTAATCGACTTGTAGGCTCATTCGCATTCATTGTTTTGAATAAAATTGGATTCATGTGGAACCGTAAGATAACTGCTTGTTCCTCTATGATGACTAGTGTTTGCATTACATCGGAATATTGCACAATAACTCATTCTGATGCTCGTTTCGATCCAAAAGCTATCCTTGTAAACTTGCTCTGAATACATGGAAAGGGTCGGCCTGATGCGAGTGCGAGTCATACATGACATCATGATACCACGTGATCGCCTAGCTCATAAAATTTTAATTTTCCGCGGGAATCGCTACACAGATGGGTTTAAAATCGAATTTATGCTACAAATGTATTTTTCTGTATTTTTTTATGTTCTCGAATGTTACATACAATGTTAAACTTTTTGTACACATAGAAAACGGATTTTAGCTAATGCCTTGTTTTTATTTCCTTTAAGTAAACATGCAGTTATAATTATGAAATTGAGGTGGGTCCGGATTCAACACAAGTGCGTTAAGTTTTCTGGGCTCACTGTAAGAATCAAAATGCTTTAGCAAAAATAAAAAATTTGCTTTAGCCAAATTGCATTTGGATTAGTCAATTTGGCTAAATGTCTCAAATGTGTTTAGCCATATATATTTTATGTGGTTTTTGCAATTGTTGGTAATATCCATTTTACATGCCCCAGTAGTGTTGTTAGATGAAGACAATACACACGGACAACGGATGTCGAACTAGCGTCCAGTTCGACATCCGCCTGCATCAGCTGCAGCTGCTGGAAGAGGAGTGGAAGCATACCACTGTTGTCGCTGCTTCGACATCCTCTGCCTCGACATCCGCTGCTTCGACATCCGCTGCTTCGACATCCTCTGCCTCGACACCTCTGCCTCGACATCCTCTGCCTCGACATACACTGCTTGGACATCCTCTGTCTCGACATCCACTGCCTCGACATCCTCTGCTTCGACATCCACTGCTTTGACATCCTCTGCCTCGACATCCTCTGCCTCGACATCCACTGCCTCGACATCCTCTGCTTCGACATCCTCTGCCTCGACATCCTCTGCCTCGACATACACTGCCTCGACATCCTCTGCCTCGACATCCACTACCTCGACATCCTCTGCCTCGACATCCACTGCCTTGACATCCTCTGCCTTGACATCCACTGCTTCGGCATCCATTGCCTCGACATCCACTGCTTTGACATCCACTGCTTTGACATCCACTGCTTTGACATCCTCTGCCTTGACATCCACTGCTTCAGCATCCATTGCTTTGACATCCACTGCTTCCGCATCCACTGCAAGCATCTTGTATGTCGTACAAGATGAGCAGGGACCGCTGTGTTTGCGCCTCGATGACATCAAGATGCCTCCCCCCATTCGGAAGCGGGACATCCCAAAGGTGCTGAAATGACAGTGATTGGTCTGCCAAAGAAGCGCAACATACTGACTCATCCTGTGCCGTTCCTCAAGAAAACTCCTGAGGAAAAGGAGTCCAGTATGTAATTGTTATTAATAAACTACTGTGATGTGTGCTTGCATGAATGAATTTATTTATTATAAAACCATGTCCAAAGTTCAATGACTTGAGCAGATGCACTTGGCCTGGATTCTGGATCCTGGCCGAAGATAACATGGAAGAACTTTTTCTGTGGTAAATATAATTTGTGTATAACTGACAATGTATTTATTATTTCTCAAATTCAGGATATTCTATTTTTCCAGTCATTATCCATTGGGTCTTCAAGGCCGGTATGGCAGAGACAGCACTGAATGGCGGGGAACTGATTGCCACCCGAGCAATGGAGAAGCGTCCCGAGAAGGTCCCCATGAAAGTCACAGACGAGACTGTGGACCGGAACCTGGAAGTACTTTACGGTAGTAGGATGGAACGCCCTTCTATGTGTGGTTGGTAAGGTCACACAGAAAGGTGTGTAGAAATGTAAGCTATGTGACAGAGATGTTGACAGTGGTTTATCATTGGGATGTGATGCCTGCCTTGATTGGTTCAATGGTAGATGTGTGGGCATTAGTACTGCACCCAAGAAAGCAACTTGGATTTGCAATGGATACCATGCATGTCTGTGATCATGTCAGCTAGCTAAGCAAGAATTCTCTGTTCTCCTATATTTATTTACCTACTAGTAAACTCCCAATTTTCAACCCGTCATCAAAACATTGCAGAAGGAATAAAACCAAAAAAATTACTGGAGCCATGTTTTCTTTATGGATTATTTCTTCTCTTTTTGTCACATCTTTACTTGCTAACTTAACCTCTACTTTCCCTTTATCTACCTGCTAATTTTTTTTACTCTCTCTCTCTCCCCCCTCTCTCTCTCCCCCTCTCTCTGAAATATGGCGGCCGAGCATGGTGTGGTTTTATTTGGGGTGAACGTAGGTGACGCTTTCGAGTTTTGAGGATGTACAGAGGAGACAACAGCTGTGCAACTCTACAGACGGGACTATAAGACGTTGGCAGTGCTGGCCGCACAGGCAAGGCTAAGCCCAAGTTGAAATACTACCTTCTTGCATACTGCTGTGTGTTTGGTGGGAAAACGGACAAGTCTAGAGGCTAAGACAGTTTACATTTCCTCATCATCAAAATGCACGCACGGAACAACTGCCTTACTTTTACAACCAAGTGCTAAAGGTACGGCAGTATGAGTGCCGTACTTTTAGAACCGAGGGCTAAGATACAGCTTACGCCTATACATCAACATGCATGCACAGGAAAACTCACATACTTTTAGAAACGAGTGCTAAAGATACGACAATTTAACTGCTGTACATCTAGAACCGAGCGCTAAAGATATGGCTCACATATGAAAATCATGCGCATATAGACTGCCGTACCTTTAGACAAGTGATGCTAAAAATACAACACACGTAACCGGAAATAAAAGCATGCGCAGAATGAGTGCCGTACTTTTAGAATGGAGGTCTAAACGTACGGCAGTCTATATGGCTAAACAACTGCCTTTCAAGAAAGGCAGACAAGTATAAGCTCTTGCCGAGTAAATGAAATATCAAGAGGAAGAAGACTGTAATGTGACGGCAGCAGAACAAATGGTCAATCAATAAAAACCACATTTTCCCATTTTCAAGAAAGGCAGACAAGTATAAGCTCTTGCCGAGTAAATGAAGTATCAAGAGGAAGAAGACTGTAATGTGACAGCAGCAGAACAAATGGTCGAACACAGTATGATCAACAGAAATCAGTTGTTTACCCATTTTCAAGAAGGACGGACAGGTGGAACTGTAAGCCTAAGTTGATAAACACTCATCAAGAGAAAGAAGAACCAAGAGGAACTTAATGTGACAACAGCACATACAGCTGCACCAGACCAACAGCACATACAGCTGCACCAGACCAACAGCACATACAGCTGCACCAGACCAACAGCACATACAGCTGCACCAGACCAACAGCACATACAGCTGCACCAGACCAACAGCACATACAGCTGCACCAGACCAACAGCACATACAGCTGCACCAGACCAACAGCACATACAGCTGCACCAGACCAACAGCACATACAGCTGCACCAGACCAACAGCACATACAGCTGCATCAGACCTACAGCACATACAGCTGCACCAGACCAACAGCACATACAGCTGCACCAGACCAACAGCACATACAGCTGCACCAGACCAACAGCACATACAGCTGCATCAGATCAACAGCACATACAGCTGCATCAGACCAACAGCACATACAGCTGCATCAGACCTACAGCTGCACCAGACCAACAGCACATACAGCTGCACCAGACCAACAGCACATACAGCTGCACTAGACCAACAACACATGTCATGTATCAGGATCGTTATAACTGGTACGTTATACAGCTACTTACAACAGTGAGCTCTTACACCGTTGATGGTAATAAAGTTGTTGTTGTCTTCCGGTCAAATTCAAGTTGCACATGTCTAGTGTTTCCAGTTCCAATTAAACAAGCAGTATGCTGCTTTATAAAGCATAACAACACATACAGCTGCATCAGACCAACAGCACATACAGCTGCATCAGACCAACTGGTTAGCCAAGGAAAATGCATGACCTGTACATTATGGATGAAACATTATGTCAAAACATGGAAATATCAAGTCTTACCTTTCAGTAGCTCCTACAACCACTGTCCAGCACCAGCAGCACCCCAAGTTCAGCCAAGTGACACCTCTCCAAGCAAGGAGACTAGTGGAGCCAGACATGCCACTAGTTCAAGCCAACTTGTGTTGCCTGGGCTGGCCAATCAAGTGACCACTGACATTACATAACACCCTCAAACAGACCATTGACACCCCACCCACCCCCTCTCTGCCCAGCTGGATGCTGACAAAGACCTTCTTATCCTTCCTGGGTCACACCATAAAATCTACCCCTATTGATCAGGCTTGAGAAAAACACACTTTTTTGTTTTTAGCATTTTCAGTTTGAAAAATCATCTTTCATTTTTGGCTCATTGTTTTTCAGGAAATAAAACCAGTGTCTTTTGAGCAATGTTTACGCACCGACAAAACACTAAAATCCAACAATGTGCCTACCTTTGGAAAGCTCTGTGTCTCCCTATTAAAATGTGATCAATGTCAACATACAGGAAGAAATGACCTACCTTTCTCATTGAGTGTCTTCCTGTGAACCTTCACAAGCTTCTGGTTCTTCACTTCGTACCAGCCACCGTACGGCTGTCCAATGACTGCGTCCAGGGTAAACTTCACCCTCTCCATCCATACCAGGCTGAAGTTACAAGAACACCAACAATTTAAACATTGTCTGAAACGGAAGTCATATACACCTGCACACTTAACCAAATGCAAAGTTCTACAAATTTATATGGGACTTTTCGATTGTCAAATATTTTTGTTTACAAATTACACATCAAATACAGCTTCAAAAACATTTCCATTACATCTATTTTTTGACATATTTTCTGTTTTACAACTTTTGTCATCAAGTTTTTATAACAATTACATGACCATTGATTGACCAGTCGCAAGTAAACAATGCGTGCTGTAACATATTGGCTTCAATGGTCATTTTGTATTTAGAATCCAAAGTGAAATAGAACCAGTAAACCAAGACAAAGCCACCAAACCAGGCTGCTTAACTATTCTGTGTAATTGCACAACTGCCTTGATCAAGACAAAGTGACAGGGGGTCACAGCTGAGTAAACAATGGGCAGGAAGCCAAGGCTACTTGTTTTATTGATCTGTCCTACAAACTTGATCCAGGACTTCTATTTGTTACTAATGACAAGGATGATGTAATCTTTATGACCACGAAGATATGAAGTCACTGTCCCCAAGATTCACTGCCCTTATGGCATCCAGCAAATTCAGTGCATGGATCTAAGATAAAGGCAGTTTATTTCACTTGAAAGATGTATATGAATCAAATACAAGGCTCAAATACAAACACAAAGTTCTACAAATATGTCACTTTTGCAATAGGCAAATTGAACCTTGTCTATAATATTGTCAAAGACAGAGCACTAATTTATTTGTCCGATTCTTTCAAAGAGTATGGTATAAATACAAGATCTAGTACTTTGTCTCTTCATGTGCCGTATCTTTCGGTCAAACTTCTTTTTACTATGGAATGAATTGCCATATAACATACAAGGTGCTACAAACAAGAACCAATTTAAACATTTAGTGAAACAGTTTTTGTTCAATTATCTTATACAATATATGTTTGCTATGTATGTATATTGGTGTAGATTATCTCCCGTTGGTTGCACTCGATATAATTATTCTGAAAACGAGCCCAAGCTCAGCGAAACCTAATCGACTTGTAGGCTCATTCGCATTCATTGTTTTGAATAAAATTGGATTCATGTGGAACCGTAAGATAACTGCTTGTTCCTCTATGATGACTAGTGTTTGCATTACATCGGAATATTGCACAATAACTCATTCTGATGCTCGTTTCGATCCAAAAGCTATCCTTGTAAACTTGCTCTGAATACATGGAAAGGGTCGGCCTGATGCGAGTGCGAGTCATACATGACATCATGATACCACGTGATCGCCTAGCTCATAAAATTTTAATTTTCCGCGGGAATCGCTACACAGATGGGTTTAAAATCGAATTTATGCTACAAATGTATTTTTCTGTATTTTTTTATGTTCTCGAATGTTACATACAATGTTAAACTTTGTGTACACATAGAAAACGGATTTTAGCTAATGCCTTGTTTTTATTTCCTTTAAGTAAACATGCAGTTATAATGATGAAATTGAGGTGGGTCCGGATTCAACACAAGTGCGTTAAGTTTTCTGGGCTCACTGTAAGAATCAAAATGCTTTAGCAAAAATAAAAAATTTGCTTTAGCCAAATTGCATTTGGATTAGTCAATTTGGCTAAATGTCTCAAATGTGTTTAGCCATATATATTTTATGTGGTTTTTGCAATTGTTGGTAATATCCATTTTACATGCCCCAGTAGTGTTGTTAGATGAAGACAATACACACGGACAGCATAGAGCTTGGAACCATTGTAAAGACACACATCTAAACTTGTATAGCATTGAGAACAAAATGTTCAAACTAAGTTATGTAATTTTCATCAAAAGTCCACTATGTTTACATCCAATAGTCATTCTTACAATACCCGAAATGCCTCTCAGCTAAAACTATCCTAAGCCCAAACTGCCTACTATCAACACAATTTCAATGTGTCCGGTTTGAAATTATGGAATAAACCACCAATTGAAATTCAAAATAGCCATTCTGTTCCAACCTTCAAAAAGACCTTATGCAAATATCTGAGTGCTACACCACTATTTTAAATGAACTTTGTTTTTATCTGTTTTTTGTGTGTTATGTTTACTTTATTGTAATCTCTTTTTACTTGTATCCTTTGTACATATATCACCATGTATTGTATGATTGATGTAAATGGTGTATGAATGGCTCAGCCATCAAAAATAATGAAAACTAAGTCTGTCACAGAGTGGAAATAAAATTGTCAATCAATCAATCAATCAATCAATCAATCAATCAATCAATCAAGTACACCTAACCATGAAGACAATCACCTAGAGGGTAGGTATTATTGCAAGTCTTTATCAATACAGTATAAAATGAATGAGTAATTGATAAACTCTCAGAGCAGAATACTAATACAAGGCAAATATTAAATGCTTGCCAAAATGATTAGTTAAATCACAAATAGGGGTACAACCATGAAATAAATCACATACATTATTTTTATAACCAGGGCTGGAGTCACTTGTGTAATTGTAATTATTTACAGACAAATGATGTAATTTTTATATTTATTCTTGTTTTGAAATAATTATGCAATTGTAATTGATTATGTTGTGTAATTGAAAAAGTTCTACAATTACAATAAATTCAATTACAGTGTTTTGCAAATAAGACTATTCTTTCCCTTTCTTGCAATTTTTCATGTTACAAGAAATTGCAAGCATGGCACCATTAGTAGTTATTCCATTTATTATGTTATATTTAGTTGTTAAATATAATATTAATTAGTGGGTTGTTGGTGCTAATTTGTCACTGGAAATAGTACGCCTCAGCCTGGCTAACCGGATCAAGATGACAGGTCAACACTGCTTGCAGATCGCACTTCAAGCAATGGATGTTAGCTTTTAAGCCTGCGCTGGTTAATACCAGTTCAAACTACAGCATGCTAATTATTCCAATAAGAGGTCTTTGTATTTTTGTATGCTAGTTTACCATATATAAAGTTCAGCAAAAATTATCCCTGTGTGGTTACACGAACGCAGATTGAACGTTGGCAAGTGCAAGATAGATTTTACAGCGCCACAGCGGACTACGCAGAACCAAATTAGCCTTTATCACCGATTTTTTATTATGCGGCTGCCTCAAGGCAGCAGGGTTGGGGTCAATTATAATCGTAATTTTTTTAATTAATTACAATTACGGTGTAATTAAAATATTTGAAAGTATCGTAATTGTAACTTATTTTGTGTGTGTCTTAATTGTAATTGGCCATTGTAAGTGCCTTAATTGTTCAATTACAATTCAATTACTTTCCCATAGTTTCTCCAATTGTGGGTGAAACTCCCAGAACTTTTTTTGTTATTTCATTATGAAAACCAAGGCTGCTTCCCTCTGAAATCACCTTCCCTCTCATACTCCCCATTTTTGGGGATGTTATAGTCAGACAGTGACTCTTTCTGGTGAACATGGGCATATAACAGCTGTCTGCCTGTCCTGCAACAGTCATGTTGCCTAAAGCATTTGTGTACTTTTAGAAACGAGTGCTAAAGATACGGCAATTTAACTGCTGTACTTCTAGAATCGAGCGCTAAAGATATGGCTCACATATGAAAATCATGCGCATATAGACTGCCGTACCTTTAGACAAGTGATGCTAAAAATACAACACACGTAACCAGAAATAAAAGCATGCGCATGGGCAGAATGAGTGCCGTACTTTTAGAATGGTGGTCTAAACTTACGGCTCTCGTACGCGTAGCCACTGCCTTTCAAGAAAGGCAGACAAGTATAAGCTCTTGCCGGGTAAATGAAGTATCAAGACTAATGTGACGGCAGCAGAACAAATGGTCGAACACAGTATGATCAACAGAAATCAGTTGTTTACCCATTTTCAAGAAGGACGGACAGGTGGAACTGTAAGCCTAAGTTGATAAACACTCATCAAGAGAAAGAAGAACCAAGAGGAACTTAATGTGACAACAGCACATACAGCTGCACCAGACCAACAGCACATACAGCTGCACCAGACCAACAGCACATACAGCTGCACCAGACCAACAGCACATACAGCTGCACCAGACCAACAGCACATACAGCTGCACCAGACCAACAGCACATACAGCTGCACCAGACCAACAGCACATACAGCTGCACCAGACCAACAGCACATACAGCTGCACCAGACCAACAGCACATACAGCTGCACCAGACCAACAGCACATACAGCTGCATCAGACCTACAGCACATACAGCTGCACCAGACCAACAGCACATACAGCTGCACCAGACCAACAGCACATACAGCTGCACCAGACCAACAGCACATACAGCTGCATCAGATCAACAGCACATACAGCTGCATCAGACCAACAGCACATACAGCTGCATCAGACCTACAGCTGCACCAGACCAACAGCACATACAGCTGCACCAGACCAACAGCACATACAGCTGCACTAGACCAACAACACATGTCATGTATCAGGATCGTTATAACTGGTACGTTATACAGCTACTTACAACAGTGAGCTCTTACACCGTTGATGGTAATAAAGTTGTTGTTGTCTTCCGGTCAAATTCAAGTTGCACATGTCTAGTGTTTCCAGTTCCAATTAAACAAGCAGTATGCTGCTTTATAAAGCATAACAACACATACAGCTGCATCAGACCAACAGCACATACAGCTGCATCAGACCAACTGGTTAGCCAAGGAAAATGCATGACCTGTACATTATGGATGAAACATTATGTCAAAACATGGAAATATCAAGTCTTACCTTTCAGTAGCTCCTACAACCACTGTCCAGCACCAGCAGCACCCCAAGTTCAGCCAAGTGACACCTCTCCAAGCAAGGAGACTAGTGGAGCCAGACATGCCACTAGTTCAAGCCAACTTGTGTTGCCTGGGCTGGCCAATCAAGTGACCACTGACATTACATAACACCCTCAAACAGACCATTGACACCCCACCCACCCCCTCTCTGCCCAGCTGGATGCTGACAAAGACCTTCTTATCCTTCCTGGGTCACACCATAAAATCTACCCCTATTGATCAGGCTTGAGAAAAACACACTTTTTTGTTTTTAGCATTTTCAGTTTGAAAAATCATCTTTCATTTTTGGCTCATTGTTTTTCAGGAAATAAAACCAGTGTCTTTTGAGCAATGTTTACGCACCGACAAAACACTAAAATCCAACAATGTGCCTACCTTTGGAAAGCTCTGTGTCTCCCTATTAAAATGTGATCAATGTCAACATACAGGAAGAAATGACCTACCTTTCTCATTGAGTGTCTTCCTGTGAACCTTCACAAGCTTCTGGTTCTTCACTTCGTACCAGCCACCGTACGGCTGTCCAATGACTGCGTCCAGGGTAAACTTCACCCTCTCCATCCATACCAGGCTGAAGTTACAAGAACACCAACAATTTAAACATTGTCTGAAACGGAAGTCATATACACCTGCACACTTAACCAAATGCAAAGTTCTACAAATTTATATGGGACTTTTCGATTGTCAAATATTTTTGTTTACAAATTACACATCAAATACAGCTTCAAAAACATTTCCATTACATCTATTTTTTGACATATTTTCTGTTTTACAACTTTTGTCATCAAGTTTTTATAACAATTACATGACCATTGATTGACCAGTCGCAAGTAAACAATGCGTGCTGTAACATATTGGCTTCAATGGTCATTTTGTATTTAGAATCCAAAGTGAAATAGAACCAGTAAACCAAGACAAAGCCACCAAACCAGGCTGCTTAACTATTCTGTGTAATTGCACAACTGCCTTGATCAAGACAAAGTGACAGGGGGTCACAGCTGAGTAAACAATGGGCAGGAAGCCAAGGCTACTTGTTTTATTGATCTGTCCTACAAACTTGATCCAGGACTTCTATTTGTTACTAATGACAAGGATGATGTAATCTTTATGACCACGAAGATATGAAGTCACTGTCCCCAAGATTCACTGCCCTTATGGCATCCAGCAAATTCAGTGCATGGATCTAAGATAAAGGCAGTTTATTTCACTTGAAAGATGTATATGAATCAAATACAAGGCTCAAATACAAACACAAAGTTCTACAAATATGTCACTTTTGCAATAGGCAAATTGAACCTTGTCTATAATATTGTCAAAGACAGAGCACTAATTTATTTGTCCGATTCTTTCAAAGAGTATGGTATAAATACAAGATCTAGTACTTTGTCTCTTCATGTGCCGTATCTTTCGGTCAAACTTCTTTTTACTATGGAATGAATTGCCATATAACATACAAGGTGCTACAAACAAGAACCAATTTAAACATTTAGTGAAACAGTTTTTGTTCAATTATCTTATACAATATATGTTTGCTATGTATGTATATTGGTGTAGATTATCTCCCGTTGGTTGCACTCGATATAATTATTCTGAAAACGAGCCCAAGCTCAGCGAAACCTAATCGACTTGTAGGCTCATTCGCATTCATTGTTTTGAATAAAATTGGATTCATGTGGAACCGTAAGATAACTGCTTGTTCCTCTATGATGACTAGTGTTTGCATTACATCGGAATATTGCACAATAACTCATTCTGATGCTCGTTTCGATCCAAAAGCTATCCTTGTAAACTTGCTCTGAATACATGGAAAGGGTCGGCCTGATGCGAGTGCGAGTCATACATGACATCATGATACCACGTGATCGCCTAGCTCATAAAATTTTAATTTTCCGCGGGAATCGCTACACAGATGGGTTTAAAATCGAATTTATGCTACAAATGTATTTTTCTGTATTTTTTTATGTTCTCGAATGTTACATACAATGTTAAACTTTGTGTACACATAGAAAACGGATTTTAGCTAATGCCTTGTTTTTATTTCCTTTAAGTAAACATGCAGTTATAATGATGAAATTGAGGTGGGTCCGGATTCAACACAAGTGCGTTAAGTTTTCTGGGCTCACTGTAAGAATCAAAATGCTTTAGCAAAAATAAAAAATTTGCTTTAGCCAAATTGCATTTGGATTAGTCAATTTGGCTAAATGTCTCAAATGTGTTTAGCCATATATATTTTATGTGGTTTTTGCAATTGTTGGTAATATCCATTTTACATGCCCCAGTAGTGTTGTTAGATGAAGACAATACACACGGACAGCATAGAGCTTGGAACCATTGTAAAGACACACATCTAAACTTGTATAGCATTGAGAACAAAATGTTCAAACTAAGTTATGTAATTTTCATCAAAAGTCCACTATGTTTACATCCAATAGTCATTCTTACAATACCCGAAATGCCTCTCAGCTAAAACTATCCTAAGCCCAAACTGCCTACTATCAACACAATTTCAATGTGTCCGGTTTGAAATTATGGAATAAACCACCAATTGAAATTCAAAATAGCCATTCTGTTCCAACCTTCAAAAAGACCTTATGCAAATATCTGAGTGCTACACCACTATTTTAAATGAACTTTGTTTTTATCTGTTTTTTGTGTGTTATGTTTACTTTATTGTAATCTCTTTTTACTTGTATCCTTTGTACATATATCACCATGTATTGTATGATTGATGTAAATGGTGTATGAATGGCTCAGCCATCAAAAATAATGAAAACTAAGTCTGTCACAGAGTGGAAATAAAATTGTCAATCAATCAATCAATCAATCAATCAATCAATCAATCAATCAATCAATCAATCAAGTACACCTAACCATGAAGACAATCACCTAGAGGGTAGGTATTATTGCAAGTCTTTATCAATACAGTATAAAATGAATGAGTAATTGATAAACTCTCAGAGCAGAATACTAATACAAGGCAAATATTAAATGCTTGCCAAAATGATTAGTTAAATCACAAATAGGGGTACAACCATGAAATAAATCACATACATTATTTTTATAACCAGGGCTGGAGTCACTTGTGTAATTGTAATTATTTACAGACAAATGATGTAATTTTTATATTTATTCTTGTTTTGAAATAATTATGCAATTGTAATTGATTATGTTGTGTAATTGAAAAAGTTCTACAATTACAATAAATTCAATTACAGTGTTTTGCAAATAAGACTATTCTTTCCCTTTCTTGCAATTTTTCATGTTACAAGAAATTGCAAGCATGGCACCATTAGTAGTTATTCCATTTATTATGTTATATTTAGTTGTTAAATATAATATTAATTAGTGGGTTGTTGGTGCTAATTTGTCACTGGAAATAGTACGCCTCAGCCTGGCTAACCGGATCAAGATGACAGGTCAACACTGCTTGCAGATCGCACTTCAAGCAATGGATGTTAGCTTTTAAGCCTGCGCTGGTTAATACCAGTTCAAACTACAGCATGCTAATTATTCCAATAAGAGGTCTTTGTATTTTTGTATGCTAGTTTACCATATATAAAGTTCAGCAAAAATTATCCCTGTGTGGTTACACGAACGCAGATTGAACGTTGGCAAGTGCAAGATAGATTTTACAGCGCCACAGCGGACTACGCAGAACCAAATTAGCCTTTATCACCGATTTTTTATTATGCGGCTGCCTCAAGGCAGCAGGGTTGGGGTCAATTATAATCGTAATTTTTTTAATTAATTACAATTACGGTGTAATTAAAATATTTGAAAGTATCGTAATTGTAACTTATTTTGTGTGTGTCTTAATTGTAATTGGCCATTGTAAGTGCCTTAATTGTTCAATTACAATTCAATTACTTTCCCATAGTTTCTCCAATTGTGGGTGAAACTCCCAGAACTTTTTTTGTTATTTCATTATGAAAACCAAGGCTGCTTCCCTCTGAAATCACCTTCCCTCTCATACTCCCCATTTTTGGGGATGTTATAGTCAGACAGTGACTCTTTCTGGTGAACATGGGCATATAACAGCTGTCTGCCTGTCCTGCAACAGTCATGTTGCCTAAAGCATTTGTGTACTTTTAGAAACGAGTGCTAAAGATACGGCAATTTAACTGCTGTACTTCTAGAATCGAGCGCTAAAGATATGGCTCACATATGAAAATCATGCGCATATAGACTGCCGTACCTTTAGACAAGTGATGCTAAAAATACAACACACGTAACCAGAAATAAAAGCATGCGCATGGGCAGAATGAGTGCCGTACTTTTAGAATGGTGGTCTAAACTTACGGCTCTCGTACGCGTAGCCACTGCCTTTCAAGAAAGGCAGACAAGTATAAGCTCTTGCCGGGTAAATGAAGTATCAAGACTAATGTGACGGCAGCAGAACAAATGGTCGAACACAGTATGATCAACAGAAATCAGTTGTTTACCCATTTTCAAGAAGGACGGACAGGTGGAACTGTAAGCCTAAGTTGATAAACACTCATCAAGAGAAAGAAGAACCAAGGAGGAACATAATGTGACAACAGCACATACAGCTGCACCAGACCAACAGCACATACAGCTGCACCATCCAACAGCACATACAGCTGCACCAGACCAACAGCATATACAGCTGCATCAGACCAACTGGTTAGCCAAGGAAACGTTTGCCCTGTACATTATGGATGTGACACATGAAACACTATGTAAAAACATGGAAATATCAAGTCTTACCTTTCAGTAGCTCCTACAACATTACAAACCACTGTCCAGCACCAGCAGCACCCCAAGTTCAGCCAAGTGGCACCTCTCCAAGCAAGGAGACTAGTGGAGCCAGACATGCCACTAGTTCAAGCCAACTTGTATTCCACTAGGGTGACTGGGCTGGCCAATCAAGTGACCACCGACATTACATAACACCCTCAAAGAGACCATTGACACCCCACCCACCCCCTCTCTGGCCAGCTGGATGCTGACAAAGACCTTCTTATCCTTCCTGGGTCACACCATAAAATCTACCCCTATTGATCAGGCTTGAGAAAAAGACACTTTTTTGTTTTTAGCATTTTCAGTTTGAAAAATCATCTTTCATTTTTGGCTCATTGTTTTTCACGAAATAAAACCAAAGTGTGTAATAAAGTGATTTCTGTAGCAGGATGGTGTTGTTGGAGTTGTAACTTTATGCATCAAATAAAAACAGAGTGTCTTTTGAGCAATGTTTATGCACCGACAAAGCGCCTACCGTTGGAAAGATCTGTGTCTCCCTATCAAGATGTGATCAATGTCAACATACAGGAAGAAATGACCTACCTTTCTCATTGAGTGTCTTCCTGTGAACCTTCACAAGCTTCTGGTTCTTCACTTCGTACCAGCCACCGTATGGCTGTCCAATGACTGCGTCCAGGGTAAACTTCACCCTCTCCATCCATACCAGGCTGAAGTTACAAGAACACCAACAATTTAAACATTGTCTGAAACGGAAGTCATATACACCTGCACACTTAACCAAATGCAAAGTTCTACAAATTTATATGGGACTTTTCGATTGTCAAATATTTTTGTTTACAAATTACACATCAAATACAGCTTCAAAAACATTTCCATTACATCTATTTTTTGACATATTTTCTGTTTTACAACTTTTGTCATCAAGTTTTTATAACAATTACATGACCATTGATTGACCAGTCGCAAGTAAACAATGCGTGCTGTAACATATTGGCTTCAATGGTCATTTTGTATTTAGAATCCAAAGTGAAATAGAACCAGTAAACCAAGACAAAGCCACCAAACCAGGCTGCTTAACTATTCTGTGTAATTGCACAACTGCCTTGATCAAGACAAAGTGACAGGGGGTCACAGCTGAGTAAACAATGGGCAGGAAGCCAAGGCTACTTGTTTTATTGATCTGTCCTACAAACTTGATCCAGGACTTCTATTTGTTACTAATGACAAGGATGATGTAATCTTTATGACCACGAAGATATGAAGTCACTGTCCCCAAGATTCACTGCCCTTATGGCATCCAGCAAATTCAGTGCATGGATCTAAGATAAAGGCAGTTTATTTCACTTGAAAATATGTATATGAATCAAATACAAGGCTCAAATACAAACACAAAGTTCTACAAATATGTCACTTTTGCAATAGGCAAATTGAACCTTGTCTATAATATTGTTAATGATAGAGCACCGATTTATTTGTTCGATTCTTTCAACGAAACACGCAAACAGATCTAGTATTTTGTCTCTTCATGTGCCGTATGTTAAATCTTTCGGTCAAACTTCTTTTTACTACACAGGTATACAGGCATGGAATGAATTGCCATATAACATACAAGGTGCTCAGAACAAGAACCAATTTAAACATTTAGTGAAACAGTTTTTGTTCAATTATCTTAATGATCAGGAAGCCAGCTAATTTATTTACTTTTAATTCAATCTTATTTTTGAGGTAACTGTATTTTATTTTATATTTTGTTATTTTTTTTTTATATGAAGTTTGTTATGATGACACATCTTTAAAAAAACTTATATTTGTAGTATGAGTCGGTTTTTCAAATGACTTAATAGTGCTTATAATCAGGAGGTAATGTCCCTCCCGTCTTAATATTATAATTATCAATGTCTTTTGACATCTGAATCAGTAACTAGTATTTATTTATTATTGTTGTTTTAGTCTGTTATTTTGTCATATTCTATTTATATCTGTGTCATGTATTGCTGTGTCTGTCCAAGGACCACAATGGAAACAAGTGCTTGCACTTTCTTGTGTCATCCTTTATATTTAATGTGCCCTGTATTTAAATGTTATGTATGTACAAGCTTACATATTATATTGAATAAAATCAGTCAATCAATCAATCATGACTACAAATGTGAACTTGGCTGAATTTCAAACACAAATTACAACTACAAATAAATATTTGACAACATTGTCAAATGGTAACATCCTTGAACAGTGCTCCACCAACTGCACAGCCAGACTAGTCAGCAAATGCACCTACAACCAGAGTTGAGAAAGGTCACTTCTATCTGGCTAAACCTTAACCACATCTAGCGTACATGAGGACAGGCTTGGGTTCTATTACAAACAATCTATTACTAAATATTACATCTTAAAACCACTATGTTACTATTACATTAATACCAATTTATTACTACTACTGGAATATCTATTACTATTAGTATTACAAGATTGTCATCTCGCTCGATTCTTGGTAAAAACGATTTCTAGGAGAGCATAAAGCCAGTACACTGTTTCTAAGACCAAATTTACCTAATAGATTCCACAAGCCACCAACAAAGATGTTGTTTGGCGGTTTGCCTGTGTAACTCAAAATAAAAAGCCTCATCTATTAATTACCATTACAGAAAAATGGGCCATGAGGCCCTGAAGTGCTTTGGACTAATACGTCGTTATGTGACCCCGGCTGACCAAATGAGTGATAAGTCAGAAAAATTCTAACACTTTTCTTACATTCTTGTAAAGGTTCGGTAGGGTGCTTTACACGGTTTCAAAAATTATGACTGCTACAAAAATTGGCAAAGTTATGGAGCATTGAACACGGTAAGGGTCAAAAAGTAAAAATGAAGAAAACGGCTGTTGAAGTTTTATATTATATATGCAAATGGATTGCATGGAAATATTACATGCATGACATTCAACTGTGGCATACAGTATGCATGTTATGTTGCAACGATACATTGGAAGTACAAATGTGCTGATGCCAGATTATGTCTTTAGGTGTAAAACTAAAAGGACAGATTATTTAAGAGTAAAAGGTAGACTAAAGAAAATTTAAAATGACGAAGCTAATGCAGAGTTAAGAGAATTGGCTAGTGGGTATAAATGCTTTATAAAACAAATATCAAAATGCTACCATAAACAGTTACATGAAAACATAGCACTAACCTAAAACATAGCAAGCCTGCAGAATACTGGGATATACTTAATAAAGCAAGTAACAGCAGTGAAAAATGTGGAAATATTTCACTGGATAAGTATATGAACCACTTTGAAAAACTCGGTGAAAGTGAAACTGCAGCTAGTGAGATACCTTTTGATCCAAGAAAGATTTCCCAGTCAAACGAACACATAAACAGACCATTCACACAAAATGAAGTACTAATGCAAATAAAAAAACTCAAAAACAAAAAGGCATGTGGTATTGATAATGGATTCCCATTACACATTATAGTTACAGCCCACATGGAGGCATTCAGTTTGACACAATGGCAGGCAGTGAGCTGCCTGCTAGTCCAATACACAGATTTACAGCTGGTCCCCCAACTCAGCAACCCCAGTGATCAGGGCAAAGTCCAGTTTTAAATAGAAACCAGTAGTGGCTGCAGGAGGCAGCAGTAGAGAAGTAGCAGGGAAATTTTGCCTTTGAGGGGCCCTAAGGTGCCCTTAGAATTATTCAATCAAATACAGATTCCTTGTGTACAGTGACACTACCACATGAAATGTATATGCAAAATTAGAGAAAAAGTTGCCGAACAGTTTAAAAAAAAATAGGCAAAATGTTACATTTTTACCAGTTTACCTGTATGCCCTAGTGCCCTTCCCATGCCTGGTACCAACTAAACTGAACTTGGCAGCATTTGTCACTTGCCGTGTATCCGTCCATAAGAAAATAAATCCAAAGAAGTCATTGCTGACTCTCACATAATTTTTAATTTAATGGGCGCAGCCATATTGTTGTTTACAAGCTACACACATATCCGAGAACTAACTGCGCCAGCCCTCTAAATTGCAACTAAGTGGTCGCATATGCGACTGTTTTTTCTGTTTGGCGACCGACACATTATATACGTCGCCCGCTGGCGACCGCGATGAATCTGTAATAACAGATCATGCGTTGTAATTTGCCGTTTCATAAACCATGCGTTGTCGTTTCTCGGAAACACCGTGAACGATACTGACTTTATTGGCGATATTTTGAAACAAATATGATTACTCTGCAATGGCATTCATTTATTTTGGTGGATTTATGACACAGGATTTTTAAAATGTGCAAGGCAAATTGCTACAAAGTGTCATGGCGTCCATGGTACCTCGTGTCAACCGACGTAAACTGGGATGCGAGCGGAAGGCGCTAACGTAAACCATTTCGCGATCGTTGTCTGGCTGTCCGATAAGCGCATTGAAGACATGTTGCTAATTAAATGTAGTTGTCACATCGTTAGAACACACATAAGTATACATATTCTGGTTTCAAACAAAAAATTCTATGGAATAACAGCCTAGGTTACGCTGGCTCAAAGTCATATAGTCCGCGTTTCGTAGTTCTCAAAAATTTTGTTGGATGGCGTCATAATAGTTGATCAAAATTATCAATGAAACAGCATCAGTGATTTAAACATTCATTGCACAAATAAATGTTGTTAGAAAAGTTAACCATACAGTAAAGCAATATTATATAGATGCATAGATCATAACATTGTGATATTTTTAATATTTGAGTTTCTGAAGAGAAATGGGCTTCTTTTTCACTTTAAAAACAGGAAATGCATCATTTGACATGGGAAATGCATCATTTGACACAGAATTTGCCTTTTTGTGAAACAGAAAATACATCATTTGAAATGGAATTTGCGTTTTCCCGAAACAGAATTTTGAAACAGAAAATCAGTGTCTCTATAGATACATGTATATTTACTGTTAATTATTGGTGATTTCAGGGATTCCATACATGACTGTTATTAATTTGCCAGTGCACTGTGGTATAATGCATAAAGTTAGTATCTGGCCACATATTCATACGTTTTAAATTTATTTATATTTCAAATGGACACCTGTGGTTAATCTGGATTAAATTGGTACTGGTAAGTATACCCGTCAAGTCCTATGAATCAAAACAGTAATGACGTCATGGCAGACAAAAAACCATAAATTACCAGTAAAAACCTTAATCTTTACACGTTAATGCCCAATGACGCACATAATAAAAAACAAGTTTGTAAGTACAGGTGCGTAAGACATTTATTTGTGAAGTGTGTTGTAATCGCCTGCACGTAACACAAAAATGCGTTCGTAAGTGCTCGTTCTGAGGCACTGCACGAATTGTACAGGAATTCTACCAGGCCCACAAAAGGGCGTGAACCATAAGGGAGTTTGATGAGTGTGTCAGTCGGCAAATATACTGACAAAAATATAACGAACGCGATAAATAAATGTTGTATATGGAAAACGGGTGAACAAAAGTACAGCACTTATCAATAAGTACTGAAAACACAATTACATACACACACACAATTACTTGGCTCCTACTTTTTAAATTCCTCTATTAAGGAGGTTACACGAATAGGTCATCCGCGTACATCTTGACCAATCAAAACGATCGAATCACTCCCAAGCGCGCCGTTAAAATCACGTTTAAGTGGTCACCGTCTGTGGGTTTGTAATTTATATAGGTGGTCCCAAATTTTGCTGCACGCAATAGAAACAATCATTTTTAACAATATGAAATTTTACTAGTTAAACTTTGTATTATACTGCTAAGTTTAACTATTATAAAAATAAAATTCTAGTACTACTTACTTATTGGTTGAAGAAAAAAATCATCACTTATTTTATTTCATTCATTGGGTGGAATCTCATCTGTCACTCGCATCAGTGAACACTTGATTAAAATTCTACCCCTGCATGAAATGTAATTGGCTCGTGTCAATTCCAGACCCACCTCGATTTTGCTGTTATAACTACATTTTTGCCTAAATGTTATACCTCAGTGTGTTAGTTCCATCATTAAACATAATCCAAGGCATATTTATGTTACAAAAATATTGCGTCTTAAGGCCAGACATGGCAGGTAGATAGGATTATTTTTTAATTTGTGCAAACAGTTAAATTTTGTCTGCCCAATGCATGAAATGGGTCCTACTGAGTAAAATATATATTGAACTTTTTTCAGCCAGACCCCCCGTTTCCATGGTAACAAACAAAATGGCAGCCATTTTGAGCAAATATTGGCAAATTTGGAAAAGCTGCCACTTTTTAATGATTCCATATATAGGTATAATTCTTGCAAATCCATGTTCTCTATAGAGTCTATTGTGCAATGATCAGAGCATTTTTTGAAATGTTGTTTTAATTTTTTAAATAATTTGTTGGTAAAATACGAAAACAAATCTTGTTTTTTTGCAACAAATATGGCTATATCTTTCAAACTAGTCATGATTTAAAAAAAGTGTCTGACCATTGCACACAGTAGAATATGCTGAATGCAACACTGAAAATTTTATTTACATAGCATAATTATTCCAAGAGATATCCCGTTTCCAAATGCAGAAATTTGAAGAAAAATGTTTTTGAGAAAATGGCTGTCAAAGATTGCATAATGGATTTCATTACATGATATCGACATGCTTGATCCATGATTAAAACTCACTTAGAGGTATGTAATTGTCATAGAAGTTAACTTTATTGATAGTATGCATACAAAGGTATAATAATCTGGCAGAAAACCATTTTCAGTATTTAAAAAAAAAAAAAAACATTTCACCTGGGGTGTCTGGCCTTAACACACTTCTGAAGTCCAAATAGCGACCCAGTTTACGCTAGTCTGCGCTGCTGTGACTGTGCATTACTGAAATGCTCACATGACATGACCGATATAGCAGCATATGTTGATGCAACAAGGATGCTATTTACACCTCAAAAGTGCACTAAAACACAATCATTTTTAAATGTAAATATGTCTGGGATGAAGTCGAATGATGAAATTAACACACTGAGGCATCAAATTTAAAGGGAATAAAAACATCTATTGCTTGAATTCATATTATATTACATCCTGCTATCTATTTCCATGTCCACCAAGCCAAAACAATTCAATGAATTAGAAATTCCACATTTTATGCTGTGCAGCCGGACATTTTCGAATATGCATATTTTTGGCGCGCTCTTTTTACATGTATCCTTTGTACATATATCAACAAGTGTTGTATAATTAATGTAAATGGTGTATGAATGGCTCGGCCAATCAATCAATCAATCAATCAATCAATCAATCAATCAATCAATCAATCAATCAATCAATCAATCAATCATTCAATCAAGTACACCTAACCATGAAGACGATCACCTAGAGGGTAGGTATTATTGCAAGTCTTTATCAATACAGTATAAAATGAATGAGTAATTGATAAACTCTCAGAGCAGAATACTACAAGGCAAATATTAAATGCTTGCCAAAAATGGTTAGATAAATCACAAATAGGGGTACAAGCATGAAATAAATCAGACACATTACTTTTATAACAAGGGTTGGGGTCACTTGTGTAATTGTAATTGATTACAGACAAGTGATGTAATTTTTATTTATTCTGGTTTTGAAACGATTATGTAATTGTAATTGATTGTTGTGTAATTGAAAAAGTTCTACAATTACGATAAATTCAATTACAGTGTTTTGCAAATAAGACTTATTCTTTCCCTCTCTTGCCATTTTTAATGTTACAAGAAATTGTAAGCATGACACCATTAGTAGTTAATAGTTATTCTATTTATTATGTTATATTTAGTTGTTAAATGTAATATTCATTAGTGGGTTGTTGGTGCTAGTTTGTCACTGGAGATAGTATGCCTCAGCCTGGCGAACCGGATCAAGATGACAGGTCAACACTGCTTGCAGATCGCACTTCAAGCAATGGATGTTAGCTTTTAAGCCTGCGCCGGTTAATACCAGTTCAAACTAGAGCATGCTAATTATTCCAATAAGAGGTCTTTGTATGTAAAGTTCAGCAAAAATGATCTCTGTGTGGTTACATGAACGCAGATTAAACGTTGGCAAGTGCAAGATAGATTTTACAGCGCCATAGCAGACTACGCAGAACCAAATTATAGCCTTTATCACCAATTTCTAATTATGCGGCTGCCTCAAGAACAGTGCGCTCGGCAGCAGGGTTGGGATCAATTATAATTCATAATTTTGTAATTAATTACAATTAAGGTGTAATTGAAATATTTCAAAGTATCGTAATTGTAACTGATTCTGTTTATGTGTCGTAATTGGCCATTGTAATTGCCTTAATTGTTCAATTACAATTCAATTACTTTTCCATAGTTTCTCAAATTGTGGGTGAAACTCCCAGAACTGTTTTTTTTATTTCATTATGAAAACCAAGGCTGTTTCCCTCTGAAATCACCTTCCCTCTCACTCTCCCCATTTTTGGGGGTGTTATAGTCAGACAATGACTCTTTCTGGTGAACATGGGCAGATAACAGCTGTCTGCCTGTCCTGGCACAGTCATGTTGCATAAAGCATTTAGCAGTGTCTTTCCAAACAATCAGTCACCCATGGATAGACACAGTGCCAACTAGTCTTTATTTACCTTATTGACTTGGCACATTGGAAGCACTTTTAGAGAGATAAAAACATGGCTTCTTTTCCATTGGGGAGGGCATATAGAGCTGATACACTTTTTGTCAAGTTTTCACTGATGCGAGTGACAGATGAGATTCCACCCAATGAATGAATGTTGTATCATCATGTGACTGTGATGTGTGTGTTGTATGTATTGTTATGTATGTTGTATCATCATGCGACTGTGATGTGTGTGTGTTGTATGTATTGTTATGTATGTTGTATCATCATGCGACTGTGATGTGTGTGGGTGTTGTATGTATTGTTATGTATGTTGTATCATCATGCGACTGTGATGTGTGTGTTGTATATATTGTTATGTATGCTGTATTATCATGCGACTGTGATTTGTGTGTGTGTTGTATGTATTGTTATGTATGTTGTATCATCATGCGACTGTGATGTGTGTGTTGTATGTATTGTTATGTATGTTGTATCATCATGTGACTGTGATGTGTGTGTGTTGTATGTATTGTTATGTATGTTGTATCATCATGCGACTGTGATGTGTGTGTGTTGTATGTATTGTTATGTATGTTGTATCATCATGCGACTGTGATGTGTGTGTGTTGTATGTATTGTTATGTATGTTGTATTATCATGCGACTGTGATGTGTGTGTTGTATGTATTGTTATGTATGTTGTATCATCATGTGACTGTGATGTGTATGTTGTATGTATTGTTATGTATGTTGTATCATCATGCGACTGTGATGTGTGTGTGTTGTATGTATTGTTATGTATGTTGTATCATCATGTGACTGTGATGTGTGTGTGTGTTGTATGTATTGTTATGTATGTTGTATCATCATGTGACTGTGATGTGTGTGTTGTATGTATTGTTATGTATGTTGTATCATCATGTGACTGTGATGTGTGTGTTGTATGTATTGTTATGTATGTTGTATTATCATGCGACTGTGATGTGTGTGTTGTATGTATTGTTATGTATGTTGTATCGTCATGTGACTGTGATATGTGTGTTGTATGTATTGTTATGTATGTTGTATCATCATGCGACTGTGATGTGTGTTGTATGTATTGTTATGTATGTTGTATCATCATGTGACTGTGATGTGTGTGTTGTATGTATTGTTATGTAGGTTGTATCATCATGCGACTGTGATGTGTGTGTGTTGTTTGTATTGTTATGTATGTTGTATCATCATGCGACTGTGATGTGTGTATTGTATGTATTGTTATGTATGTTGTATCATCATGCGACTGTGATGTGTGTGTTGTATGTATTGTTATGTATGTTGTATCATCATGTGACTGTGATGTGTGTGTTGTATGTATTGTTATGTATGTTGTATCATCATGTGACTGTGTTGTGTGTGTGTGTTGTTTGTATTGTTATGTATGTTGTATCATCATGAGACTGTGATGTGTGTGTTGTATGTATTGTTATGTATGTTGTATCATCATGTGACTGTGATGTGTGTGTTGTATGTATTGTTATGTATGTTGTATCATCATGTGACTGTGATGTGTGTGTGTTGTTAGTATTGTTATGTATGTTGTATCATCATGTGACTGTGATGTGTATGTTGTATGTATTGTTATGTATGTTGTATCATCATGTGACTGTGATGTGTGTTGTGTGTATTGTTATGTATGTTGTATCATCATGTGACTGTGATGTGTGTGTGTGTGTGTTGTATGTATTGTTATGTATGCTGTATCATCATGTGACTGTGATTTGTGTGTGTGTTGTATGTATTGTTATGTATGTTGTATCATCATGTGACTGTGATGTGTGTGTTGTATGTATTGTTATGTATGTTGTATCATCATGTGACTGTGATGTGTGTGTTGTATGTATTGTTATGTATGTTGTATCATCATGCGACTGTGATGTGTGTGTTGTATGTATTGTTATGTATGTTGTATCATCATGTGACTGTGATGTGTGTGTGTTGTATGTATTGTTATGTATGTTGTATCATCATGTGACTGTGATGTGTGTGTTGTATGTATTGTTATGTATGTTGTATCATCATGTGACTGTGATGTGTGTGTTGTATGTATTGTTATGTATGTTGTATCATCATGTGACTGTGATGTGTGTGTTGTATGTATTGTTATGTATGTTGTATCATCATGTGACTGTGATGTGTATGTTGTATGTATCGTTATGTATGTTGTATCATCATGTGACTGTGATGTGTGTGTTGTATGTATTGTTATGTATGTTGTATTATCATGCGATTGTATGTGACATGTAAGTTTGAATAAATAATTGTAACTGTAATTGAAAATTATCCAGTCATACACACACACACATCCAAACATGTTGCTTTATAATAAAATTTGACTGGCTGGTGCATCCATAATATATCGAGTCGGTTCTTCGGTGCATTGACTGTTGGAGCTGTGATAATGGCTTTGGGTAAGGTGTTCCATACATCAATTACTCTCTCGCTAAAGAAGTATCTCCTTAGTTCTCGTTTACTCCTGCTTTTATACAACTTTAAAGAGTGCCCCCGTGTTCCTTCGCACAGGTCCAGGTTAAACAGTGTGCGTGCAAGTAAATATGCCATTCAAATATTTGTAAACATTAATAACGTCCCCTCGTAATCTACGATATGTTAATGTTGGTAAATTTACAACCTTTAGTCTCGTTTCATAATCGTAATGTTTTAATTCTGGCACCATTCGTGTCGCTCTTCTTTGGACAGCCTCCACAGCATCAATATCATACTGATAACGTGGAGACCAGACTGCTACGCCACGGATATGTTGTGTGAATCTCAGCTGATCATCGACATGGATGCCTAGGTCTCTCTCGACATGGCTACACTCCAGAGGATTTGTACCTGCTGATGTAGTCAAGGTGTAGTTAAATTGTGCATGTAATTGATTAATGTAATTTAACCCAACCCTGCTCGGCAGTTTAAGCAGTTGACGGAGACTATAATATAATTTTGTACACATAGCGGGAACATGATGCACTAATCAACACAAGACGACAAAAGCAATGTTTATTCGCAATGGGCCCATCACGTTATACTGATTGCTAAGCCTGGATATGAATGTCCTCAAATAAAAAGGAAATACTGCGCACAACACTAATTAGTTTGTCAATTTGATTTTGCCAAATTGGCAAAGTTTATTTTTCTTTTCGCCAAATGTGGATTCGTTTCGCCATTGACGAATGGCGACTGATTAGCGTGAGCCCAGGTTCTTATAGTTACTTTTAGGTCAAAATAGTCCAACAAAATAAGTTAAAAAGAAAAAATTGTCTGAGCTCCTTACCCTAGCCCCAGGCAAAAGGTGGGAAATTAGGACAAATTAGGTCTGCCCAGCGGTATGACTAAAAGGCGCACGACCACGCACGACCAAAATGTATGTAGTGTTAGTAACCAAGCGGGCTGTTGGTGACACATAGGGGGTATGTGTGTGCAGCTCGCCAAATTTCAGATATGTTCTTTACATTGGAGTAACAAAATTCGCAACTTTAATCATCGCTTGTGGTAACTCTACGGTTCAATTCGCCAGATGGCGCTACTGTGCAAATACTAAATAGGCCTCGTACTAAATACTCGTCCGGAAGATCGGATAAAATGCCAAAACTGTGTAACTCCTGGGTGAATTACAGACTCAAAATTTGTATTAATGCACACACAAACCATATATATACCATCAACGGCCAAACTATCTACCAACATATTATATTACACGGTCGTGCGTTAACTTCGTGGTCGTGCGCCTTTTAAAAGTTTTAGTCAAATCCCTGCCCAGGGTGCATACTAACATAAAGAAACAATGTAACAACACACGTGCAGTGACAAACTAACTGCGAACAATGGCGTCGTCTATCTGTGTTATTTCTACCCCGATCGAGATTTCTGGCGGGGATTTAAGCTACCCGCAGTCCTTCAATTATCGCTCACAACAAGAAAACACCCATACGCACCGTGTTTTTTTGTGAACATGAACAACCCTAATATTCTTGTCCTTTTTCAAGATGACCTGGTCCCCTTCCCGAATGGTAGACTGTAACGTATGTGACGCCATACAGTTTAGCATAGTTTCAAGTTATTATAAGTGCAAATCGACTTGGACACAGCAACATGTGTACAACTATCGCCAGAGGGCGTCGTGTGTCTCAACACATCTCCGCCAGATGGCGGTATTTGTCTTGCGTAAACCGGAAGAAAAACAAACCCACGTGCGCTTTCAAACGCTGCTCTGAAGAGATTGCATAAATTGGATATTACTAAACAACGCGATAAAACGTCGGTGTCTAGAAGATAAGTTGCAACATTGGAAAATAATCTAGATTATTCAGAAAGTGTCGACAGTATATTTGATAAGCATTATTAGTTCAAAGTTTAAGAGAAAACAAAACTTTAAACTACGTCTACGACTACAGTACACTGTACAAGCGTAGCAGTCGACCACGAGTGCAATCCTTATTGGTTTTGCCGTAGACGAGGTCCAAACGCCGGACAGAGCGTAAGGCGAAACGATTTGTAGTTACACATTGAAAACTATGATTTCCCCATATGATGTGCTGAATAAGCTGAAGAAACTTGTTTTCTTTGGTTTGAAGAGCTTCGGTGATAGCGCAAACAACGGTGCAGTTGACTTCGTGCAGTGGATAGCAGGTGACTCTGACACATCATCGACATCAACAGTCGACCAGCCTCGCCCATTCACCAAGCCACCGACAGTCAACATGCTCCTTCAAGCAAATAATCTTAAAGTTGTGCCGGAATTCATGAACGGTATTTGGTTGATGCCTCCCACACCACCTGTTCAACCTGGTATCTCTAGAAACAATTCGGAAATGCTGTCGATGAGCTCATCCGACCCTTCGAGATCGTTAACAAGCCCATGCGTCTGTATTGGTGGTTTAACAGCACTGTCACCGGTCGCTGCGTCATCTTCTCGCGGCCTTCTGGCAGGAGAGAATAGCCTGTCATCGGATCTGACAGCGTGCTCCGCCGATGACAGCCCGATAAGTTCGAGCGAGTGGGATAACCAGCACTTGGACATGATGTCACCCGACTGTGCTCACGACAGCGGGTCGTCATCTCCTTGCCTCACATTCCTCGCCGACCAGCGAATGTCCGCAGGAGGCACACTACGCGCGCAATCCTCGTGCCGAGATGGAGGTCTCCTTGCGACAACACCATCCGCCGACGACGAGACATCGCCTATCTCTTCTATGGATGAATTCGACGCGGCCTCCTCCGCTGCAGCATCAAATGAAACGTTTGCCAAATATATACCGGTGCTCAAGACATGTCCGCCGAGAGTGCCTAAGATATTATTAAACAAACGCAACCGCAATGAATGGTAGGATATCCAGACAGCGTTTCTCCAGAGTTGTTCAGAAGCGCATCCAAAGAAGTCCCGCAGCGACACGTCTCTTTCACTAAAGAAGGTGATGCGGAAGAGCTCATGGACGAAGAAGTTTCGATCAGGACGATCTACTGAAATATCCGCGCCTGAACCCCCGGATTCTGACTACGGCAAATTATCAGCTCTTAAGAAGACATACCCCGGGCGATTCGACTTTGCGGTCAACGAGAAGTTCTGCAGGTTGAACGCGTGCAAGAGACCCGACTTGACAGCCGTGCTATACATCCAGCTTCCACCGGGACTCGAGAGAACGCTCAACGTGAAGCTGTGCCACATCAAGACAGAGCTGGCGGTCTCCGCCATGTTGCATTTCCTCTACCCCTACTGCCAGGTGCAGTGTCTGTGGGTGCAGTGCCTCCAAGACAATCTGGACGAGTTCCTGCGAGATGCGCGCATCAGGCCGAGGTTCTCTAAGTTCGTCTATCTACGTCACTTCGACGCCGTGCTCGTGCTGTCTGAGGACGCCGCCGGGCTGCTGCGTCACACCGACACGTGCTTCGTGCGCGCGCTCGCAGCCGCCATCGGCGTCAGCGTTGACCAGCTGCTTGTGTTGGTCCGGCAGTGGTCACCCCTCGCCAGCGAGTCGTTCGATTGAGACACATGCAGCAGTCGATAGATAAAAGTAGGGCTATGCTGGCATTGTTGACCTCTGTCTGTAAGGAACTATCTCCGGGCAGCTCCAGAAGGATGGCTCCAGCACGAACGACTTCTCGTGAGTAAGCTGCATTTATAGGACATCCTATTTCACCGCTTTTCAACAGACATGTGAATGCGAAAGTAGCAATTGTAGGCAGCCTATGCCGTGCGTGGTATGGTGATAACAAGAGTCTACTAACTGTTGAAGAATACATGCAAAACTATGTCATACTCGTTGAAGCTCGTACCAACGAAATGTCCCGATGTGATTTCGTTGTCTGCTAAACGAATGACCAGAACCATGAATTATTATTGTTGAACGAAGAACTACGTACGTCACATTATTGACTGTGATTACGTTCTGTCAAATACAAAACAAGACTGATTGTAATTATTATGACATTGTAGTTGTTTAATTGTAGTTGTTTGGTTGCCAGGACGCTACTGATGTTATGCATAGACACCATGACGGTCTCAGAATAACGATCACGCGTCGTGTGGTGTAGTTAGATAGTTGGTGCTACCATGCAGGCAGCTACATGTGCTGTGTCCATGATATAGATCACACTTCTACATGTGTAGTATGCATGATAAATCACACTTCTACATGTGTAGTGTGCATGACATAGATCATACTTGTACATGTGTAGTGTGCATGACATAGATCATACTTCTACATGTGTAGTGTGCATGACATAGATCATACTTGTACATGTGTAGTGTGCATGATAAATCATACGTGTACATGTGTAGTGTGCATGATAAATCATACTTATACATGTGTAGTGTGCATGGCATAGATCATAGTTCTACATGTGTAGTGTGCATGATAAATCATACGTGTACATGTGTAGTGTGCATGATAAATCATACTTATACATGTGTAGTGTGCATGGCATAGATCATAGTTCTACATGTGTAGTGTGCGTGATAGATCATACGTGTATATGTGTAGTGTGCATGATAAATCATACTTATACATGTGTAGTGTGCATGGCATAGATCATAGTTCTACATGTGTAGTGTGCATGATAGATCATACTTCTACATGTGTAGTGTGCATGACATAGATCATACTTGTACATGTGTAGTGTGCATGCTAGATCATACTTCTACATGAGTAGTGTGAATGACATAGATCATACTTCTACATGTGTAGTGTGCATGATAGATCATACTTCTACACGTGTAGTGTGAATGACATAGATCATACTTGTACATGTGTAGTGTGCATGCTAGATCATACTTCTACATGAGTAGTGTGAATGACATAGATCATACTTCTACATGTGTAGTGTGCATGATAGATCATACTTGTACATGAGTAATGTGAATGACATAGATCATAATTGTACATGTGTAGTGTGCATGATAGATCATACTTCTACATGTGTAGTGTGCACGATAGATCATACTTCTACATGTATAGTGTGAATGACATAGATCATACTTGTACATGTGTAGTGTGCATGCTAGATCATACTTCTACATGTATAGTGTGAATGACATAGATCATACTTCTACATGTGTAGTGTGCATGACATAGATCATACTTGTACATGTGTAGTGTGCATGCTAGATCATACTTCTACATGAGTAGTGTGAATGACATAGATCATATTGTACATGTGTAGTGTGCATGATAGATCATACTTCTACATGTGTAGTGTGCACGATAATGACATAGATCATACTTCTACATGTATAGTGTGAATGACATAGATCATACTTCTACATGTGTAGTGTGCATGACATAGACCATACTTCTATGTGTGTAGTGTCCATTATCTAGATCATACTTCTACATGTATAGTGTGCATGACATAGATCAGTGCATGCTAGATCATACTTCTACATGTATAGTGTGAATGACATAGATCACACTTCTACATGTGTAGTGTGCATGATAGATCATACTTCTACATGTGTAGTGTGCATGATAGATCATACTTCTACATGTGTAGTGTGCATGACATAGATCATACTTCTACATGTGTAGTGTGCATGACATAGATCATACTTGTACATGTGTAGTGTGCATGCTAGATCATACTTCTACATGTATAGTGTGAATGACATAGATCATACTTCTACATGTGTAGTGTGCATGACATAGATCATACTTCTATGTGTGTAGTGTCCATTATCTAGATCATACTTCTACATGTATAGTGTGCATGACATAGATCATACTTCTACATGACATAGATCATACTTCTACATGTGTAGTGTGCATGACATAGATCATACTTCTACATGTGTAGTGTGCATGACAGGTCATACTTCTACATATGTAGTGTGCATGACAGATCATTCTTCTACATGTGCAATGTGAATGACATAGATCATACTTCTATGTGTGTAGTGTCCATTACTTCTACATGTGCAATGTGAATGACATAGATCATACTTCTATGTGTGTAATGTCCATTATCTAGATCATACTTCTACATGTATAGTGTGCATGACATAGATCATACTTCTACATGTATAGTGTGCATGACATAGATCATACTTCTACATGTGTAGTGTACATGACATAGATCATACTTCTACATGTGTAGTGTGTATGACAGAGCATACTTCTACATGTGTAGTGTGTATGACAGAGCATACTTCTACATGTGTAGTCATTGTAGTGTAGTCATAAAAGATACTTCTATATGGCCAATATGTATCAAGAATATCCACAAAAACTATTTACTGTACACAATATTGATTACATACCACTTTTATTTACAGGAACTACATATTAAAATATCCACATTAAGTTTGCACATATAACATACAAATTAAGCATGTTGAAGAACATGAAAACACTGGCATGATTCAAATTTATTACCCGTACCAATACCATTATTCAAACTAACACATAACAAATTATGTGTATTCTACATGTGCATAGTATATTCCAGAAAACATATTCTTACAGTAGTACAAAACTTAATTCAACCTTAGGATGTGGTCTCATAAGTTTGCAAAAACCAGTAAAACATGAAGTGTTTCGTGTTGCATCCAACAACCACCCACTCCCACAACACAAGGCACGGCAGTGGACAATCCAAACTGGCTGCCCAAACCACAGCCAATACCCACTGGATCCAACTGACATGACATGGCTGTCAAGACAATAACCACCACACTGACTGGTTCTGATGTACAAAATAGTGCATTAACATGTTTTCTACTCAACAGGTGGCACCACTGTATAATTTTATTTTCCACACGGTACATGGTGACAACAAACCCACCACCCTCCAAGACGTAATGCCACAGACTTTTGGGACTTTGTGTAGTTGTGTGACCCCCATCTCTGGTTGCACATGAGATATAGCAGACAACATTCCCACTGGGAATTTCACAGTACACATTTTCACACATTCTGAAATGAATGTGTGAAACGGCAATAATGACACATTTCATATCTTCTTCATCAAAGTACAAAACCTCTTCAACCTTCCTTGTTAATATACCCAGTACATTATATCAATATCTAGCCAGCACCTGTTTTGAAATGAGATCAAACAACTAATTTACATTAACAGAATATTATTCAACATTGCCTAAAGAAGCATTATAATTAATGCACTGTTTAAACCCACGTGATACATTCCACCTGACGCATTCGTGTATACCCAAAACCAAACTTGGTCTACCTATATAAAAATTACATAAACTATTTTCTGATATTGAAACAAATGAAATGGTATCAGAACACTGCCTTGTTACATTAGTTATTACCAGCAGTGTGTACATCATTAAATCTACACAAACTTAAAACCATTGTCCCAACCAGTTATAAATAAAAAATAATATTGCCATTTGCCATTAAGAATATGGTAACTATTATACACTACCCCATCCTCCTAGAATATGCTGAAGTATTTTTGTATATACAACATTACACACCCCATCCAACATTTCGTTTTCAAGTATTAAAGGAAATGACAGTTATATGTCTAAAAAATGTTTCTCCCAAATAAATCACCCTAATCTCTAAGAAAACTCTAGCCAAACTTATATGTTATTTAAGAATTTAAAATGCATAAAATGGGTGGTTTGATTTATTTAATAGTCCACAACAAAAAGAAAGTCTAAACAAAAACGTTTTTAGCAGCATATTATTGTTTTGTAATCGTCAATATTATAATTGAACGGGAAACGTTTGTTTCATCATGTAATGAAATTTGCAGAATATAAACTGAATATGTTTTCCTTGAACCATGTTATTGGAAGCCCATATATATATTTGTTTCACCTAATTATTGCACAGTTTGCATTGTGTGTATTTCATTTGTGTGTGTACACGTGTGCTGAGACATTGTGTGTATGTAAAAAAATGTACTGACTTGAAAACATCCTATGCATGCATATGTACACATTAAATTCAACCATCAACCAATTTCTTGCTGTCTTGCTACGTAGCATGACAGCGTGATCCATTTCCCCCGCCTCGAGACAGTTCCCTGTACATGTGAATAAAACGTCAACACAGACCTCGTGTGTGTGTGCTTCAGCCAAACATTTCCTGTGATGCGTACGTCATATACAGGAAGCCATCTTCATCTCGCTCGTCTTTGTATATCTCTGCCAACGTCGTTGACATGCTTGCAATGCTCTGGTTGTTTACGATCAAGTAGAACGCCTGGTTCGCATTGATCGACATCCGATTCCTATGAACATAAAACACATTCTAAATATAGAAAACAGCCGAGTTACTCAGTGCTGCCTGGGGGAAAAAGGCAGTCACCTGCGCTAAAATGGTTTTGAAAATGTCACCCCCCGAGCTCCCCACCGCCCCGGACGAATGAAAACAAAATCTTATCTATGAACTACCCCAATGGGTCTGCTATATCACATACAAATTTTCAACCCCAAACATACAAAACAGATGTATGGGTCTACAAGCAAATAGCAGAGAACTGTATTGTTCCATAATATAGATGGCACAATAATCAGACTTTAGGAGGTGGTCGCATAAGGTTGGTGTGTTGGGCATCACCACATATCGCAGGGATAATAAAGTGATGCACTGGTGCCACCTATCAGATGGAACGTATATTGCTGTTCACTGATGCCACTGTGGATATCAGAACCAGACAGCATGGAGGATGTCTTGGCAACCAAGTCACATCAGTTGAATCTGGTGGTTATGGGTTGTGTTTTTTTATCATGCAAAATCGTGAGTCCCACCCCATGTAATGGCAGGGGTGGGCCCCATGTAGTGGTGGGGGTGGGAGGGTGTTTGAAACAATATGAAACACTACACATTTCTCTGAAAGTTGCGAACTTGTGAGACCTTCCTCTACATACATATATATGCACTCACGCCTACATACAAACACAGAGACACATACACAGACATACACACACACAGACAGACAGACACACATAGACACTCACACCCACATACAAACACAGAGACACACACATAGACAGACTGACACACAGAGACACTCACAACCATATACGCACACAGAGATACGCACACAGACAGACACACAACCATATACGCACACAGAGATACGCACACAGACACACAGAGACACTCACACCCATATACAAACACAGAGATACGCACACTGACAGACACACAGACACTCACACCCATATACAAACACAGAGATATGCACACAGACAGACACACAGAGACACTCACAACCATATACAAATACAGAGATACGCACACAGACAGACACACAGAGACACTCACACCCACATACAAACACAGAGATACGCACACAGACAGACACATTCACACCCATATACAAACACACACAGACACTCACGCCCACATACAAACACAGAGACACACCCACAGACATACAGACACACACAGACACTCACGCCCACATACAAACACAGAGACAGACACACTCTCGTAACCCAAACACACATATATTTATGGGGAACAAAACTTGTATAGGGGTGTTGGGCGTGAGTATCCCTCTCAGTCTTGTGGCTTGCAACGTAAATAAAAATTGCATAAACCCACACTGTGTGTGTGTGTTTTATGGGGCACTTAACACAGACAGGACTGTTCTCTCAACCAGGCAAACTGTGCACTTACTCAACCAATTCAACAGCCAGCTATCACCTCTGGCTTCTTTGTGCTACTTACTAAGAGTAAGAGGTGGGGGAACTGCAGAAATAATGACAATCCATCGATGAGAGGTTAGAAAGGGGCAGAGGGTTAGCTAATGGCAGACTGGTACTGCTCTGCTGCCTTCTAGGCTGACATTGACAGTGATTCGAAATGGACACACCTGTGAACGTGCTAAGTGCATTTTACATAACAATCACGCAGGCACACAGAACAACCACCAAACGACTTCATGTGGTGAATGTATAAATACGAAGCACAAAATATCATTTATATAATCGAGTTGAGTAGTTTTCAAACAGAAGCATAATATTTTGTTAATTTAGGAAATCAAGTATATTATTTACCATATCTCTTTATAATCACCCTACCCTTGTTAGAACCATCTGAATGGCAGGTGCATTTCAGTCGCTATACGAAGAAGCATCCCTGAACCAACCTACGCACTGTTGTCAAAGATTACTCCTAAAATAGTTTATTTTTAATTAATCGCAATAACACTGTAAGCCATCGGTTAAGGGTGGTCACATAGGTCAATAAAGTCCCCAGATACACGAAGCACTACATTTCGGTGGGACGCCACATATCGCAGGAAATTTAACTGATAATGTGGCGCCACCTACGGAGTGAAACATATATTAAGGCACACTGTCGCTATTGTGGATATATCGCACCTAGACAGCATGACAGGCAATGTCTTGGCAACCGTCTCACGTTGGTTGAATCCTGTAGTTTTGGAAGCCATTTTGGATTGCTCAAAATGGCAAGTTGCACACAGTGTAATGGCTGGGGGGTGATTTGGACCAATGCAAAATGAGTTTGTCTGGATTTTGTGAACTCACGAGAACCCCCCCTGACATCTTGACACGTACCTAATTATAGTGACAAACTGTGACATAGTCAGCTCTTGTGGCACCAAAAACTTTGTCTTGTCAAGAATTGGAAGATACATCTCTTTGTGGTATCGCTCAACAATCACCTGCAAGAATATGTAGACATCTCCCATGTTAGTGGTCATTCATAACTGTCAACGTATACCTATTCATACAGAGCATGCTAATTGTCAGACCCCCTCCCCCCAGAATACTTTGAAATGTCGATAATTGTTCACATTGTTATATGTAGGTATGTAACAGTGTTGTGACATGGGAGGGCAAAGGAGATATATTAATAACCATCAGAATAGTCTTTATGATTCTCTTCATTCATCATAGTTATGCAATTCACATGTGACCAACATTTTTATAATTATTACACTGGCCTTGACCCCGTCTCCGTTTGTACACTATGTATGAATTACTTTACGGTTCAGTTGTGAACGACCCCATTTATGGAGAGCGCAATGGAGCAGTGCCTAAAGCATCGGACTCTCAATTGAAAGAACCCGGGTTGCAATGTAGGCAAGTTCATTCACTCTACATTGCTCCAGTTCACTCAGATGTATAAATGTGTACCTGGCTATAGACAGAGGTGGCTATTTGTGCACAATAGTTGCAGCATGGCTGAAGGCTTCCCAGAGAAGAGAGTAAATTGTAAAGCACTCTGATATGTCCTGAGGACTGGATACTGAACTATATTTCTGACCTTTACTTTTAGAACCATAGATTTTCTAATGACCAGTTACAGGTGTATATGATTACTTACAATATCAAGAAAATTAAAGAATTAATGGTTAAACACCAGAAAATATAAAATAATTCATTATTAAGAACAAATATAAAGTTACTGTAAATTCTTGTATGATTTTAAAACTTATATCTTCAGTCAATGAGATGCATATTGGCAATGCAGAGTGGCTAGACTGTGAAAACTGCAGATATAGACCAGTGACAGCTCACGTGGGCCATGTAGTACCTTGCAGGTTCAGTTAGAAATTTTAAAAAAAATCACAGAAGGACATTCTTAACAGAATTACATAATTTTGGCATCAGTAAAACTGTATTGAAAATGTACGTTAATAGCTCACAAGTGATTGTTAATTAAAGAGAGTTTGTCCATTCCTGGACTTTTCCTGATAATTAGTATAACAGTCACGACATTAGAACAAATATTATGTTGAAAGTATACTGTCAACCAACTAGCATTTCTTAAACCCAAAACTGTGTACATAGCCTATGTTTTTCTTCAGCAAAATAAAAAAAAACATTCAGAGTATTGGCATCTCTATTGGAAATACAACAGGCTGGCTTGTATAACTGCAAAGCTACCCGATGTTTAGTTACTTTAGTATGGTCGTAGTGTTTCTACATTCAAGACAACCAATTCAGCCAACAGTCTGTTAATAATTACCACCCTGTCTCACTGCATGTGATGAAATAGACAAGCTTGTTCCCTTTAAGAACTGCAAAAATCTGCTGGTCAGATGTTTAAGTGTAGCTGTCCATTCTTCACAATGCTAGCCACACAGAGCAATTGGACTCACCCAGGTTATTCTATGTACAATGCCTATAGTATAAAAGGTGAATGACAAACATACGTCATGTCATTGAGGGACCCATGTCTGACACACAGTTCTCTTATTAAAACAGTTTTATTATTCTTGTTTAATGATTTGAATCAGCCATTCTACAAGTACAATCAGGATTTTAGACATGCAAGTAAGACATAATCAGAAGTTCTGGATATATCTGGCAACAATTAACAAGAGTTTTACTCATTAGGTGGCATTACTGAAGCCATTATGAGTTGTTTGAAACAGGGTGAAGACCATGTAAATGAGTTCTTTTAAACATATCCAATATATGAAGTTTTACCTCGTAGAGACTTTCGTCGATGCAACACACCAACGTCTTCTTTACACGTGACGTATGAAGACATGGCACATGTGAGATAGTTTGTAATTACTCTCATCTCGGTCGATTGGTGTCCTGGCCTTTCTAATCCATATGGCTTCTTTTATTTGTTGTGTTGTTCCGTTGGCTTCCTTGCATGTCCACTATTTTTGCCCGCCCCCCAGTCTATGATAATATTTTGTGTTGTTGCGTGGTCTGTGAGGGTGGATTTGTTGATGGTCGACATTGATCTTTTTTCTCACTCCTCGTGTATTTCTCTTTCCTTGTTTTGTCAACATCCTTTCTATGTTCCTCAAGTCTCGTTTTGAACAATCTTCCTGTCTCCCCAATATATTCAGTACCACAATTCTCGCATGGTATTTGGTACTCCAGTTCACCTAGTTCTTCTTATGAACTATCTCACATGTACGATGACGTCATACATCACATGTACTGAAGAAGTTGGTGTGTTACATGGACAGAAGCCTCTATCCTGAAGAATGTTCAGCAAAATGGTGATGACCAAATACCATCCACCAATATGTGATATACATTTTCAGATTCTGTAAATGTATGCAGCAGAGGTAGTACTTGTGAGTTGAGATACTTAAAGCAGGTAGGGTAAGGTATAACTGCTACATACAGGTGCCTTTGTTGGAAATTTTGCTCTAATTCCAGCAACTTCTTCCCTTCTCTGGGCTGAAACAACATACAGACGAACAATGTTATATCAAGGATTGATAACCAAAACGTTAGCTGGCACTAAGACATGGCGTTTGAATATGTCATACATAATTGTAGATGGAATTCATTCACACGATGCGTAGCCAATCGAAATAGAAATAATGTGCACATATTCTGTCACAATATGTTTATTTTTAAATATACTTGTTGTCTCAATAAATGCCAAGTCCAAGTTTCCAAAATCTATAATTTAACAACCCCCCCGAACCTCCCTCCCCACATACAGGACAAATCTCCAAAACTACAATCCTTCACTGGAAACATCATCAACACTGCCCTCTCTCGACTGGAAAAATCTTCAACACTACCCGTCGACACAGCAAAAAATTCCAATTCCAATCCTACACACAAAAATGCACCCCCAAAAATCAAAACCATTAAGACATTTTAAGACCACCAGTGTCTATCAGAAATGAGCATTCCTCTCGTGCACCCCAATTAACGAGCCTGACAGGTAATGTACATAATGTATGCAATTTTATGTGTGTCTAAACAGTAAACTACCCCCCACCTCTAGTGTGTACATTCAAAGAGTAATTACTGCCACATACGTACACTGCCTAATTCACAATAGTCTACCTCCATGTCAAACCATGCATCTATAGACACGACTTCATATTCAAATCAAACACAACAGTGCCAAGTGGTATTTACTATTTCTGATAGGCGGTATGTGGGTTTCAACTTCGGACTATCCTGGTTGTTATTGCGTAATCAACTACGCATTAAATTGCCAGTATGATCGTTTAGTAAACACTTTAGCCGGCATCAATAAATTACTATTTATAATTTCGACACACATATAACTCTGAGAGGGATGCTGGTTGGTGTAAAATGAACCGGCGATAGGGTAAATATACACACACGGTAACATACACAACGTTACAAGATGTTGGTGACGTGCTAATGAAATGGTCGCTGAAAGGTAAACAACCGAAGTCCTACCGAACGACTTGCGCTGTTTAAACGACTTCACCGTGTTATCGTTGGTATCAGGCATCCTGACTATTCCCGGCCGATGATCAACGGATAGCTTCCTCGCTAAGCATACACACGATGGGTCTCGTTAATGCAGCGTGTCACGTGCGTGCACAGAGTTCTGCCGAAACCAGTGCGATGTCGTAATAACGTTCGCTGCTGAACGTTCCGCCGGTTGACACCAATGTTAGTCAACAACATCTGACGCGGCCCTGGATGTGACGACACGAACTGGCGTCGTCACACATGACTGACTAGCCTCGATTACCCAGGCGCCGGGAGGTGGCAGCACGGGTTCCTCACTACGGCCTAGAATATTGTAGTCCTGCCAATATTACCGGTGGCCGGGTGGGGTCTACAGGCCTACATCAATCCAGAAGTGCTGACAATTTTAGAGAAGTGGCTTACCTGGCTTATCGATGAGGCGTTTAGTATGCGTAGACCTACGCTTGTGAATGCGCTTAATACCGTTTCTATGACAAATAATGTAACTTATCCAATTGCCTACAAGTGGTCATATCAATTTTTTTTTGGAAATGTTTCACAGTGACGAGTCGAGGCCGGAGGTAGTGTTAGATGTTTCGTAATGTTGAGGGGTATAGTGTTGGAAAATTTCTCGCGGATAGTGTTCGATATTTGTGTACATCTATTTGTGTACATCTATATATACCCATATACTACTCTCTCCGTCTCACTCCCCTCCTCTCTCTCTCTCTCTCTCTCTCTCTCTCTCTCTCTCTCTCTCTCTCTCTCTCTCTCTCTCTCTCTCTCTCTCTCTCTCTCTCTCTCTCTCTCTCTCTCTCTCTCTCTCTCTCTCTCTCTCTCTCTCTCTCTCTCTCTCTCTCTCTCTCTCTCTCTCTCTCTCTCTCTCTCTCTCTCTCTCTCTCTCTCTCTCTCTCTCTCTCTCTCTCTCTCTCTCTCTTTCTCCCTCTCGTTCTCTCTCCCCCTATCTCCCCCATTCTCTCCCCTCCCCGTCCCTCCACTTCCAGTCCGACTGTATCCACACTTTCAGCATTGTATGACACGCACATTTCGCAGCGTCGTCCTCACGTCACCGGTTCTCAGGTTTTGCACTATCTGTCGGTGCTGCTATCTCTTTGAGATAAACTGTGAGTTTCCATGTGCGCTATTTTATAAGCTAAGATATATGTCATAAACAATAATCAAAACACTGATAAGAGTAGTTTTAGCTATGGATAATGTTTCTAAGTGTGTTATGGAAATAAAACCAACCTTCTGTGTCCTAGACGTTCAGATATATAGACACTTGTGATAGGTGCATGGTTACTACTTTAAAATTGAAGATGTACGCAGTAAATACTGATTGAAATACTGAGAAGAGTTGTGCTGACGTTGGAGCATCTTTACAGTTACCCACCTTATTATACCCGTTATTGTTCTGTTTTATACATGCATATCTATAGACGCTGTAGCGAAACATTTCGTCGTTGAAATATCTGGTCGGCGCAGAAGTCTTATGCGCACGAGCGGAAATAGATAACCGAATATTTCATTACTTAAGCGAAACATTTGGTCGCTGAAATATTTGGTAGATTTTGACCTATGACCTTTACGTATTGTGTAGTGTTGGAACGCACGAGAGGAAACAAATATACCAAATATTCCATTAGGCTACATACACGAAACGTTTGGTCTGAAATATTTGACTGTTGTGTTGCCAGTTGCCGCTGTGAATGAAAGCTTCCTTTTGATAATATTATCATACATGAACTGTGTTATTATTGCATGAATCATTAATCGGGGCCAATGTCACTGCAATTACTGAATTAGCCTACATTTAAGAATATGGGAACGACTGTTTTTGCTGTTATATAGTTCGTGTTCATTATAAGTTGATAACTGTAATTATGCACATGATTGCGCACAGTTAAGTTCAATTAAAAGTTGTAGGCTGCATGCATAAAATAATTTCAATAATAATAAATAATGAATTTACTAGGATATTATTATTATTAGTATATTATAATTACTATACTGGGCAAAATCTATAGATTCACCGTCTGATGGTGTTTGTTTTGTACTGACAATTGAATTGGGAGAGATTATGTGTATATATTAGTCATGAATGAATGTGTACAATTTATAAAAATGGCTCATAGATCTAATCTACCTGTAATCATAATAATTTTATTATTAAGCCCAATGATACATGTTTAGCTTTGATGATATTTAGCCTAGATTGTGAGTAGATGTAAACGTCAAATCAATTGTCACACAGTTTATTCATGCACACCATCTTGATTATAATATTATAACTGGTTTGCTAAACAAATATGACTCAGTGTCCTTATAGTGTTATAATTCAATGTCCCTGGAATTCTCTAACGCAATGTTCGTGGAGTTCTAGTACTCAACAAGAATAATGATTAACTAATAGCATATCTATACCAAACGTTCAGTACTAACTAGTTATTCGATATGCCACTACCAACGTTAACAATTTCTTTTCCAATCACTTTCCTACGAGTGATCGTGAATGTCACTTCATAAGTTAAGTTTCTCACATGCTCTATGGTTTCTCCCTGATCTACGAAGATTTGCACTGGTTGTACAGTTCTGTTCAGATGTGTGGGGAGATTCCATCTCTGGCTGAGTTATGTCATGCGGTACGTCACGTGGTACGTCATATGGTATGTCATGCGGTACGTCACGTGGTACGTCATGTGGTATATCAGGCGGTGCGTCATGTGGTACGACAAGCGGTACGTCAGGCAGTTCTGCATGAACAGGTTCATCCTGAGGCCGTTTGTGAGACGATTCAAGAGGCAGTTCAGAAGATGGTGTCTTCTCCGGCACCGAGCTATCGCCAATCACACAACGACTCCTCACATGGTCAATGTGTCTACGCACTACTCTCCCATCCTCGAGGCGAACGTGGACTGAATGACATAGGGCCAGTCCGTTCCACGATAACGTCACTGAGCCATTTTGTTTTGCCACTGAAGTTTATAACTTGTTCTACAACAACACCGGACGCAACCTGCTGGAGATCGGAAGCGAGGCTCTGTGTAATCGACTTCCAGCGAGGCCGGACCACAATGTCTTGTGGGCCAACACCACGTTGAAGATTCCTTGACGGTGTCACACCTGCCTAACCTACAATTGCATCGGCTTGTTCTTCGTTCAGGCCGAGGGTTTCAAGGGTTCGCCCAAACAGAAACGGCTCTATAACACGCCTCTTGTACAATGCACTGCAATGGAATGAATAACATATCTAGAGAAACCATGTACAGCCTGTTACAGAAGATACATACAGTTAACACATAAAAACATTATTTCCCATTTGCATTATTTAAATCGATCCAGTAGTCTCCAAGGAATCAGTGTTAGAATAACACCTCCGTTACTAATGTGTTGCTTAATTAATTTGTGATTTGAAGTTAGTGATGTGTCAATGAAATGCAGATTTTTGCATCCGCTCGTGCACCTTCATTGTTCTGACTATTAAATTCAAATAGGCTATTAAAATAGTACAGAGTTCGGCGCAAAAGAACGTTAGATTTGACAAGCCATTGTATAAAGACAGCACTTTTTGTAGATTGTAGCGATATGACATCTAGTAAGCATATATCGTTAGATTATACCTACTTTCACCTTAAAAGCTTCACAATCCAGGTGCTAGTAAGACGTAATGTACTGAGTTAAACAAAGTAACGACTGCCATAACTTGGACATACATATATCCATGTATAATTAGATCAATTATCCTTATTCTTGTAACTTACAAAGATGAAAATTTTCATAAATTGTCTGGCACCAGATATCGCGTTTCGGTGGAATATATCGTTGTTTGTGTTGTGGTCTCGCATGCCTGCTTTGCCTGCATAAGCAGTGTTGCCGCAACCTAAAACATGTGAAATGTGTCAGCAATAAATTCATAAATAACACTAGCATTTAGCACATCTAATCACGTTAACCAATAATTATTGTATTGACAGTTTCACGCTCTTGACTATGGCCACCAGATGGCAGGAAAATCAAACAGGAAATCTCTAAACTCACAAATAGACAGCCGTGTTCTGTTGATAATGGACAACGGTACTAAAAATCAAGTGTTTTTATCAAAAAGTTTAAACTGCAATGATTAAGAAGAAATAAAATAGTTTATTTTAATCAATGATTTTAATAAAAAAATCATTTGATTTCAATCGTGATTTAAATCAGCTTGCCCTACACATGGGTATGCCACATCATGGGCAACAGGGCAAATAGTATTACTGCAAGCTATAGTGTACTATTACCATATTCCGGCTCAATAGTTATGTGTACAGTACAGTAACTTATAGCATTTTAGTTTTTGGACTAACTATTCACACTGTCACGGTCAATGTTACATTGGCGGATTAACTAACCATTATTGGTCACCAAAAAAACATGAGGCATAACTGTTCCATATGCCAGGGGGAAAGTGTAGGGTTAGGCTTAGCCTTTCTAAAGGTTATTTGGAAATAATTAAGGTAGCAGTATGTTTGTATTTACACTATTTACCTTTCAAGTGTCTGGGAGGATCCTAAATATTAGATTGTTGTATGTGGTATCAATGGAATTCAGACTTGACAAGGCAAGAGAAAATCAACGTAAACAAATAAGACAGCCGAAGCTTGACGGCCCTAACACGGGTGCCAGAAAGGAGTTGCGCTGTGTTCGATTGGCCATGTCCCTTTTCTTAATCGATATTGCCGAAGAAGACTGTTTTTATGTTCAGTAACTGTTCATCTTTTGTCACGATGATCTTGCATTTGCTTTTGTTGGTAATTAGGCCATTTTAAAATCATGGCCCTACCGTAGTTGGTAAATGACATTCTTCAACTCAGTGCATAGTCTCATCAACTGTGGGTTTGTTTCAGATATTCCCTGAGCTTCCGTCACATGTCATAATGGGGGAACGTGTATTCCTATCTCTGCTGGAGTTTGGTGTGATTGCTTGCTGACTACACAGGACAACAGTGCGAACAAGCTCAGTTGCTCATGGGAAATGCACACAATATGACACCAGAAAGCTAGAACATTTCATAATGAGTTATGGGACTAAATGTACAATGTTTTTCAACAAGTTCACCTGTTTGATCTGGTTGCTTAATTAAATTAAATTCCTTTTCACCTACAATTGTGTGGCATAACCAGTATACTAATTCATGTTGAACTAAACCTTGCTGCAATCGGATGTGGATTATAAAAGCGTCCATTACACACTAATGCAAATAACATATGTCTGAAATATTCTTGTACTCACGATTTCTGTTGACTACTTGAATTTGAAATATTCTTTTAAGATAATTTTTATTGTAATACTTGTACAGTACAAACTGAATGATTGTAAATGTTGTAGATATCGACGAATGTTCAAGCAGCCCATGTCTGAATTGTGCGACGTGTTCCTCAACTCAACACAACATGTATTCCTGTCACTGTGCAACCCTCTACACCGGCGAACTTTGTGAAACAGGTAATTACTTAAAATGTAACACTTTAATAGAGACAGCGATTTATTTTTTAAAGATTTTCCATCATTTGCTTTACTGATTGTTGTCAATATCGGTACCTGCTGATGTTATTTCGCTGTATAATGGATTGTTTTACTGAGTTTGGCGTAGGCGCGACCAGGTACTCAATGGTATAATTGAGAATTGGTCAGATTGGGCTCACTGGCCTTGGTTGGCAAGTCTAGGAGACAGAAAGTTCTGACTACAACTGATGACATCTTCCGACAGTTTCCGACAGCTTCCAACATCTTCCGACAACAGCCAAACTAGTTCCAGATGTCGTGTTCAGCCCTCCTTTGGATCTCACTAGCAAGGCCGAGAGGGGTATTGCTGCATCCCAGGATCTCATCACATTTTCAATTAATCAATCAATCAATCAATCAATCAATCAATCAGTAATTATTTCCAGCAACCGAAAGGCACAAATTAAATCATTACATAATACAACACAATTTTCAACATGCAAAAATTAAATAAATACCTCAGAGTTGATGGAAAGGGGGTGAACAGAAATGTGATACTTATCTGTGGTTCACCCCCAAAAATAGTTGTATACCACAATATCTTATAATCACTATAATTTACAAATCCATATATAATGCAGATATGCGAGGGGGCGCAGGGGCCGAGTGGTTAGAGTGCCGGACTCTCGACTGGAGGGACCGGGGTTTGAATCCCGGCGCCGGCTGAGCGGTGGTTCGGAACTAGTTTGGCTGCCGTGTCGAAACTAGGGCAATTTCGTTCACCCTACGTCGCCTCCCTTCCAACCCGCACCGGCCAGCATGGAAGAGTAGGCCAACACCACTAGCATGCAAAATTACAATGAAGCCAAGGCCCCCAGTCCCCAGCAGCATCGAAAGAGTCTATGACCAAGGAGGCGGCTCGCGTCAACTAGGGCTAGGTGCATGGGGTGCTAAGAATCTCTGGGTCAAGAAGAGCCGCCGAGAGAAGGTAAATAGACCGAAGATAGCAGCATCTAACTTAAGAACACTAAGCGATAAACAGATACAAGAACTGGAGGAAGAACGTAGGGAAACCAGGTTGGTATGGGATGTGATCGGGATCGGAGAATTCAGAAGAAGAGAGGAATTCTTCACAACCTTACAAAGCGGCCACCTACTATGCCATTCCACAGCGAACAACGGCCAAGCAGGAATAGGCTTTGTCATAAACAAGAAATGGAAAGACAATAATAATAGTGAGGGTTAATAGCATCAGCCCCAGAGTAGCAGAACGTGTCCTATGCATAACAAAGCGCTACAAACAGAAGATTGTACAACTATATGCACCAACAACATCATACTCAGAATAAGACACAGACAACTTCTACAAAGACATGGATGAGACCTTAGAAAAGCCAACCCACTATACGATAGTGACGGGAGACTTTAATGCGCAAGTAGGGAAACGAAAAAACATTTCGGAAATGGCAACAGGCAAGTTTGGCCTTGGTGTGAGAAAGGAAAGAGGCGACACTTTGGTAGAACGGGCAACATCAAGAAAGTACAAAATCATGAATACCATGTTCCAGAAGAAAGCAGGGTGGAGATGGACATGGAAAAGCCCAAATGGAGAAACGAAGAACGAAATTGACTACATCCTGATAAACAGACCAGACATGGTCATTGACGTAACTATCATCAACCAAGTCAACATCGGAAATGACCACAGAAAGGTAATCAACATCAAACTGGACGTCAAGGCTGAAAGGAAGAAGGTGATAACCAACAGACCACCAAGTGTAGATACCACACAAATCGGAAGAAAAAATATCGAATTCCAACTTGAAATGCGAAATCGACTCGAGACACTATAGGAACTAGACGACATCAACACCATGAGCGAAAACATAACTGAGATGATCCAACTAAGCTCGACGAGTGTACCGAAGCAGTCAACAGGCATATAGTGACAAAAATATCGTCACCAACACGAGCAATAATGAAGAAACGACGAGAAATGGTGGATAACGGCGACCATAAAAAACAAATAGAGTACGTATAAATATGCAAGACCATCAAAACGAAAGCAAAGGAGGACATCAGGAAGTACACTCGAGAGATCATACGAGAAAGATTATGTAATCAAAGAGCCTGAAGAAAGCAAGAAGAACGCAGGCACTAGGACGAGACAGACTGATTACACTTCTAGACAGGCAAGGTAGAGAAATAGAAGATCAAGATTTGATTATGGAACGAATAGAGGAATTCTACACCGAACTATACGACAGTGAACAGAATACCATAATTCACACCGACCAGAAGGAGGTACCAGAGATAACACCATGGGAGGTGGAAGCAGCACTAAGAGATATGAAGAATGGGAAGACACCAGGCAACGACCATGTAAACATTGAAACATTAAAAGCAGGCGACGATACCATCTCGAAGACACTGGCTAAGCTGTATACTAAATGCTTATCAGAAAGACGAATACCCACCGCACGAAAGAACGCAAAGATGGTGATAATCTTCAAGAAGGGAAATAAGAAAGACTAAAGAATTATAGACCGATATGTCTGTTATCAAACATCTACAAAGTACTCACAAATATACTAATCAATAGGCTAGAGAAGACACTCGACGAAAACCAAACACGAGAGCAAGCAGGATACAGAAGCAGGTACTCAACGACAGACCACATACACGTCGTAAACCAACTGAAAGAGAAGTGCTGAGAATATAATATCCCGCTCTGCATCGCTTTCGTTGACAACGAGAAGGCTTTCTACTCGGTGGAAACTCAAGCAATACTGACCTCCCTTCAAGAACAGGGGATAGAAGACGTGTACATCGAACTCCTAAAATACATATACACTAACAGCTCAGTGACAGTCCACCTACACAACAAGAGCAAGAAGATCAACATCAAGAGAGGAGTACGACAGGGTGACACCATATTACCCAAGCTGTTTATGGCAACACCCGAAAGCATATTCCGAAGGCTAACCTTGGGAACCAGAGGCTTGAGGATAGACGTAGAATATCTCAGTCATCTTCGCTTCTTCAACGACATAATCATATGCGCTACTACACCGCAAGAACTACAAAACATGCTGCAGGAGCTAGCTGATGAAAATGAAAAAGAAGGTCTGAAGATGAACATCTCGAAGACAAAAGTGATGCTAGAAAATGACACACCAATATATACCAACACGACGCAGATAGAGAACATTAAAAGCTACGTCTATCTGGGACAGCGATACAGTATCAGAGACAAAAACCAAGACAAGGAGATTCAAAGAAGAATCTCTGCCGGCTGGACCGCATTCTCCAAAACACCGCAACATCTTCAAGGGTATCTTTGGAACCTGCTTGAAGAGACAAGTCTTCAACTCATGCATACTTCCAGCGATGATATACGGCGCGGAAACATGGGCATTCACTATCCAGGCAAATAACAAGCTAGCAGCCGTATCAACAAAGATGGAAAGAAGTATGTTAAACATCACATATCGGGAGAGAACAATCGGGAGAGAATAATAATTTCTGGGTAAGATAGAAGATAATGGTCATGGACGTGATAAAACAAATCAGTAGGCAGAAATGGACCTGGGCAGGGCACATCAGCAGACTACGAGATAACCGATGGACATCACATATCAGAACTTGGAGATCTTACGAAGGGAAACAATCTAGAGGAAGACCGGCGAGACAGCGTAGAGACGAACTAGACGAGTACTGGAAGTGCACCAACTGGAAGAAGATAGCGTAAGACAGACTTATTTGGAAACGACATGCTGAGGCCTTTGCCGAACCATGGGACACTACGGCTGCACTATACTTCTGCAGCTAGTGATGCTTTCATGCAACGAATGCTATAGTTTTACTCCACAAACAGAAATGCACATTGATTTTATGTTAGTACGCACACAATGAATGTTGAAGTTATCTTTTAGTCGAGTACCATGTTTTGAGACATACACTTTAAACATATTCTACTACTACTCGGTAATACATTGTGATATGCTTGATCGCTGTCTTAAATTTTACTAGGTCTACGAATTTCAAAATACAATCAAGCGGGGACAATGTTGCCCAGGCATACGTCATGGTGGGTATCACATTGTCACTCCATAGTCGCCTCGCCGCGACTGTGCAACACGAAAGGCAACAGTTACGGGTTATAAGTCGAGAGAACGGACGCCACGAGTTGCCTTCGATGGTGGGAGAATCATCGCATTTCACTGGACAGCTACCGCCCTCCTCAAGCAGGGCAGCCCCGGTCAGTAAATGTATAGTCCCGCCACGATCCATCGGCTTAAATGGGTGCTTGCAGCGTAGGCTTCATACCTGACAAATGGACAAGCAAAACAGCGAAACATGTTAAGAATGTGCATGCACTTAGAGTTGCAAGCTGGAATATCAGGACCATGTGTCCTGTCCTGTCGGAAAACCTCAAAGAGATTAATGACACACAGACGGTAGCTGTTAGCGACATTGCATTTTTTCTGGAGACACGACGCCTAGCAGCAAACGGTTCGCTGCGAGAGAAATGCTACAACTTCTTCTGGAATGGAAAACAATTCGATTAAACCCGCTGGCATGGAACATGGTTTGCCACCAGGAACTCCACCAACAAATGACTCAGAACGTATCCTGTCCCTCCGTATGTTTACTGCATCAGGCCCAATGAACTTACTGAACATATGTGCACAAACATTTTGGCCCCCCCCCCGGAAGTCAAAAACCTATTCTATGAAAACAATCGACTCTATCATCAACAGCATTCCCCACTCTGAACAATGCTAGGGTCGGTGACGACACAATTCATGGCCAACTTATCTCGGATACTATGGCCCTACGAAAATGAAAGAAAATGAACTGTCCCAGATCCCATCGCAGCTCACCACACGCAGCTTTCACAGTACATACTGACTACACGCTGGTCTGCAGCAAGGTGAAACTCCGGCCAAATAACATACACCACTCACTCCAAACAGAAGTGTTACTGTCCTCGTATCAACACTGCCTATGCCTCAGTTCCATCGCTGACTGAAAATACCGCTATTCCCTCGATCATATTCTACGCACACCTGGAGGAGGTACTGAAACCAAATGGTGACACGTCAGAGATGATATCAATAATGCCGCCTTAACAACTTTCGGCGAATAAAGAAAACGCAATGCAGGTTGGTTTGAGACCCACCTATCACACCTATCACACATGGACTACAAGAATAATCCCAACGAATCCACACTTTCTGCTTTCAGAACAGCAAGATCTACAGCATAAAGGACAGCTAGAAAATGTACAGATAACAAAGTTTCTGCAACCGTATTATTAACTGTCATCTGACACTGGAGACATGAGAGGGATGTACGAAGGCACAAAGAAAGCTTTTTGACCTAGCACCAAGAAAACTGTCCTGCTGTTCAAAGAGCAGCAAAATAGTAGAAATAATCATACAACAAAACAAGTAGATGAACTGGTGGGTACAACACTATATAGACCTCTGCTCCAAGGACAATGCAGCCACCAAGGCCGCCATCAACGCTGCCAAACCATTGCCTGCTATGTGTGAGCTTGACGAACTCCTTGAGTGAAAGAGCTCAGTGACGCCTGGGTCACGAGAGAACTCCGGGAAGTGGTGGGATTCACCAAACTCCACGAAATTCACCAAACTCCACGAACTTCTCTGGCAGTGCTGGGAGGATGGCACAGTGTCTCATGACATTCTGGACGCCAGCCAACATCACCACCCTGTACAACAACAAAGGTGATCACGGCGACTACAACAACAAGCGCGGTATCTCACTGCTTAGCATTGTTGGCAAGACCTTTGAGAGAGTTATCCTGAAAAGACTGCAAGCACCCCTCTAAACTGCCTTCATAGAACTGACCTAGGCTTTCGACCTTGTCACTAGGAGCGGCTTTTTCCAACTCCTAAAAAAGAACGGCTGCCCACCAGCCTTAAATGCTTTCCCCAACAAGAGCGGGGTCAAACCCACTCTGTTCAGAATCTTCTTATCCTCGTACCGTACTGTCTCACGCTCTAAGAACCTCCGAAAATGTCATCTGCATTCACCACAGATCAAACTGCAAGCTCTTCACCATAACTGGTATGAAAACAAAGTCCAAGATCTGCACAGAGTCTTCATTCGAGAACTTCTTTTTGCTGATGATGCTGCATTTACATCCCACTCTGAAGAGAGCCTCACAGAGTTACAGACAAGAACATGGGAACGGCGCACCATTTTTGCCATATGCCTACAACTGCAGAAACTGCCAAAAAAGAGTGTCGCTCTAGAATTGGTCTGCACAGTGACAGCAAGCACTGCCCCATCAACCACTGACTGACTGATATATATATATATATATATATATATATATATATATATATATATATATATATATATATATATATATATATAATATGTATTATTACTGACTAGTTAATGTGTTTTATCTTGTTAATGTTAATATCCATCTTAATTTACTTATTGATTAATGTTGGCATATAAACTAATGTGCCTTAATGTATTGGTGTACAGTTCTGCAAACTTTATTTATATATTCTTATATTATGATTGATTTTATTTGTAGTAGGCATTCATTAGTTTTATGCACATTTCGCATATTGTTATTTACAAAATAAATATAAACATTAGCATAATGATAACTTACTATATGTTATGGATTTTTCAATTATGTGATAGTTCCATTTAGCGATGCCATCCGTCATTAATTACAGAAAAAGCTCATATTAAAACAAAAAATTTCAGATATGAACGCGACAGATGGATGTGCAAGCGAACCATGTCGCAATGGGGGAAGCTGTGTGGACAGACGAGATAGATTCACATGTGACTGTGTATCACCGTACGTGGGAACAACCTGCGAATATGGTAAGCAGTATTGAGCACGCACACGCACGGACATACAAATACGTA